>JAJQQW010000014.1:80942652-81590152 GCA_025583905.1 Ia io | reverse complement strand
CCTGCAGACCTCCCACAGCATGACTTTGGTGGTAGAGTGTTGTTACCTAGTCTCCCTTTTTCTCTGCTTTTCTGAGCCTGGTTCTCCAGCCTTCCATCAATTTTGTGGTCTACACCACTGCCTTTTAAATAATTCCTTTTTTCTTTTTGCTTTATTTTAGCTAGAGTCATAATGTTGTTTGCATCCAAGATTCCTCACTCATATAGCAACAAGTTACATTTCTCTTCTTCTCACAGACTTCCTATCAATTTTAATTCCTGTTCACTTAAAAAATATATATATCAAACCCTTGTTTTGTTTAAGTAACTTTCCTGACAGAAAGGCAATCTGAAATAAGCAAAGCAGGTCCCTTTGAAAGGCATTTTGGAAGCAATAAAATTTTCAACTAATCCTTTAAACAAATAACAAATTAACCAAGAAAAGGCAGGGGGAAAAAAACTCTAAAAGTTCTCTCTTCTTTGCTCTGTTACCTCTACTTTTATTATTATACAGCAAAATTTTTAAATACTTTCAAATAGGAAACATACAAGCTTTTACTAAAACCCTGTGTGCTTTTTTTATATAAAATGCATCTAAATCTATCATACACCCGGGATAACAATCTCTTTAGTTCTATTTCAGAAAAAAACTACTTTGTGGTAACCCGTTTTCCCTTAATCTATATATTCTTTATTTTCAGAGTCAAATACTAAGGTCTTCTGAGTTTAATTAAAAAAAAAAAAAATTTTAATAGTCCTGTATTATTAAGTTATTCTTTTTTTTTTTTCTTTTTTGTTAATCCTCTGCCAAGGATATTTTTCCATTTATTTTTTAGAAAGAGTGGAAGGGAATCAAGGGCAGAGGAGGGAGGGAAGAAGGGAGAGAGGGAGGTATCAATGTGAGAGAGACACATGGATTGGTTGCCTCCCATAAGCTCCCAGACCAGGTCAAGGGAGTGAATCTGCAACCCAGGCATGTGCCCTTGATAGGGAATTGAACCCGAGACCCTTTCGGTGCACAGGCTGAGGCTCTAACCACTAAACACACGGGCCAGGACTATTAAGTTATTCTAGTGAACTATTTCATTTCTGTGTTTTATTCAGTTATTAAAGAGAGAGGAATCACTTTTTTAATGCATAAATTATTCATTTTCAAATTGCAGCTTCAGAAATACCTTCATTTTAAAAATTATATGTAATGAAATATCATTTCCTTATTGAACTGTCCTGAGTTAACCAGCAATTGTCAATTTTATCATGTTAGATACAACATGTCCTTGCAATATTCACACTGCTAATGAGTAAGCCTTTATCATTTAACATGCATGTATTTTAGGTTAATCAAAGCAATAAATTAGTCACTAAGACTTCCCTATATATTTCATATTTGTACAAAGATTAGTAGTTCTAAATGTAGATTTATTATTTTTATATGTAAGTTCAAATTCGAACATTCTTCAAAAACTGGGCTAACAATTTAACCATCCTTGTTGAATATATCCCAACTGGGGGCAGTATATCAATGGACTCTAGAATCAGACTGCCTCAGGGCTCAAATTCTAGATTTATTACTTAACTGTATCCACTATTTACTTTAGCAATTAAGTTTGCCATACCTCAATTTCCTCATCTTTAAAATGGTAATTACATAATAGTACCTACTTCAAAGGGTTTCCAAAAAGGTTATAAACAGTCCTGGCTGGGTGGCTCAGTCTTTTGAAGCATGGTCCCTTACACTGAAAAGGTTGCGGGTTTGATTCCCCATCAAGGCACCTACCTAGGTTGGTGGTTTGATCCCAGGTTCAGGAGAGTAAGGGAGGCAACCAACAGATGTTTCTCTTTCTTACTTTCTCTCTCTCTTTCCCCTTCCCTCCCTCCCTCCCTCTCTCTCTCTCTCTCTCTCTCTCTCTCTCTCTCTCTCTCTCAAATCTATAAAAACATATCCTCAGGTAAGGATTAAAAAAGAAGAGAAGGTACAAAACTATTACAGGGCCTTGAAATGTCTCATTTGTACATATCCCATGTAAATAACTGAAATCCAAAAACTAAAATAAATATATTTAAGATTTGTATGACTCAAACAATGAAAAGCATAGTTCTTTATAAAGAGCATTCATTTTACAAAAATGTTTTCTAAACTTGGTTTAAAATGTTATAATGGGGAACATAAAATTATATATTTTTTTATTTCTCACATAATGTGTTTATATTACAACAAAAACACTAAGGAATTCTCATGCACATGCTGTACCAGGCCTCAACCAAAATTACCTTAACTATAATTAACACATTATGGCATATTAATTACTAACAAGAAATTTCAACTACTATAAACCCATGAATGTGAACGCCAAAGAAAATTTAAAAGAATTTAACAATGCTATCCTATCCTATATAATAAATAGGTAATATGCAAATTGACCATCATGCCATCACAAGATGGCTGCCTATGACCAGGCCGGCAGGGGTGTTAGTGAGGGACGACCAAATGACTGAACAGCAGGCTGCGTGGGGCAACCAGGCCGGGAGGGGGGGGTAGCGAGGGGCGACCAGGCCAGCAGGGGGGGCAGTTGGGGGCGATCAGGTTGGCGGAGGGGACAGTTAGGGGCGACCAGGCCAGCAGAGGGGGGCAGTTGGGGGCGACCAGGCTGGCAGGGTGGGGCAGTAAGAGGTGACCAGGCCAGCGGGGATGGGGGGGCAGTTAGGGGCGACCAGGCCGGCAGGCAGGGTGCAATTGGGGGTGACCAGGCCAGCAGGGGGGGAGCAGTTGGGGGCAATTAGGCTGGCGGGGGGTGGGGGCAGTAAGGAGTGACTAGGCCGGCGGGGGGGGTGGGGGGGAGGTGGCAGTTGAGGGCAACCAGGCTGGCGGGGGGGCGCAGTTGGGGGCAACCAGGCCGGCAGCAGTTAGGGATGATCAGGCTGGCACACAGAGGCAGTGAGGGGTTATCAGGCTGGCAGGGAGTGGGCAGTTGGGGGGCAACCAGGCTGGCGAGGGGGGGGCGCAGTTAAGGTCAACCAGGCAGGCAGGCAGGTGAGCGATTAGAAGCCAGTGGTCCAGGATTGTGAGAGGGATGTCCAACTGCCGGTTTAGGCCCAATCCCCGGGATCGGGCCTAAACCGGCAGTCGGACATCCCCCGAGGGGTCCTGGATTGGAGAGGGTGCAGGCTGGGCTAAGGGGGACCCCCCCCTCCCCTGTGCACAAATTTCATGCACCGGGCCTCTAGTCAGTCAATAACTAGGAACAATCCTGAAAGACATTTCTCAACTCTGGACCTCTATTTCATTTGTAAAGTATGGTTTAAATTATTTCTCAAATTCTTTTGCAGCTCCACAATTTAATGTGAGTCATTAGGCACTTCCCTTAACCTTTTGCACTTGGATGTCGAGTGTGACTCGACACGGTTAGCATTAGAATAAAGGAATCGAGAAAAAAGCAAGCGAGTGCAAAGGGTTAATTCATGAAAGTGTCACAAATGCACATTAAATGCTATTTTTGTAGCCTTAAGTAACTGAATTTTAAAAATGCTTACATAGCAGAAGAAAAGTGCACTGTATTTAATTAGACTAAGCTCTAAAACTTTAAATAATTGAACACTTGTATTTTATCATAGACCAGTGCTCGGCAAACTCATTAGTCAACAGAGCCAAATATCAACAGTACAACGACTGAAATTTCTTTTGAGAGCCGAAAACCGACTTCTGCACATGGACCACGAAGTTTTAATTGCACTGTACGTGTGCGCCCACACGTGGTATTTTGTGGAAGAGCCACACTCAAGGGGCCAAAGAGCTGCATGTGGCTCGCGAGCCGCAGTTTGCCAACCACTGTCATAGACCAATACTATGTAGTTTACTTTTTTAAATAATTTCAAAAACCAACCCTAAAATGTATTTCCCCTTTAAGACTTTTATTCTCCTTGTAGCAATGGCTCATTCACACTAATTACTGTAAATGACTAAGTCTCAAAGACACTCTTCACAAAGGGCAAGAATCCTTAAAGGAGAGAATGTTTAAAGATGAAATATTCAGCATCAGAACAGATGGAGAAAATGTTTTTTGAGATAGGGGTAGGAAGGAAGAGTAGAAGGCAAAAAGAATATACCTGACCACGCAAATCCAAGTCTGTTCCTTTCCTGATTACAAGGAGTATGTAAGAATGACGAGTTTAAATCAACAGTTTGGAATGGTTTTGAAAAAATTTTTGAAAGAAAAGTATTAAAATTCTACAAAATGGTTCTTTGGAAAAATTAGGATATTTGCCTATTTGCTTTGGTATTATTCAAACTTTTATATATTTTATGATATAAAGACCCACATAAAGTTATAAAACAAATAGCACACAAAGTAATATGAATCACTATCCTATTCTGAAGAACCAAACTTAAAACATTAATCCAATAACATCACCTTATTTTGCACTGTGACTAAATAATGCATGTATTTATAAGTACTTGGTAAGCTATAAAGCATGTTAATGTAGTGTTATTACCTAACTGCTCTTGCCTCTCTATGCCAGTGGCTATTACAGATCAGTAGTGCCATAAAAGAGGCCACAAGTCCAATAGAATTACAGGTGAGCATTCAAATGTTTTTATAGAGGATTTGTTTCCGAAGATATATTGCTTGGAGCTACCTTTTAACCATTCCACACTTCTGCCCATAGTCCAAGCATTTATCAGTTTCCACATGTTGGAGGAGGGGAAGCATGCTGAACAAGGAGGAATACTGTGAAGGAAAATTTAGCCCTATTTTGAACATACTCTCCTCCTAAGGAGTAAAAAACAGGATAAGAGACTAGCTGGAGATAAGAAAACAGGCATGACACTGTGTTCTTTTCCTTAAAACCTTCAATTCAATTAAAAAATAAGGGGGGGGGGAGGCTAACTGATAATTGAAATAATTACAATGTATTGGGCTCTTACTGTATGCCAATCACTGTGATGAACCACTTTTATTCATTATCTCAAAAAAAAAAAATTTAGATATTATGATTGCCAAATAACAGATGAAAAAAAATACCTGCAGCATTTGAAGTGTACAGCTTCAGGTCATACTAAATGGTAGAGCTTGAACTGAAAAACAGCTATGATTGCAAAGATCATGCTGACCATAAATAAACAATGGCAATATAATTGCCAGAAGAAAGGTACAAACTAAATAAAAGAAACAACCTTTCCCAAATTTCTCTCTTCTACTCCATTCCCACTGCCAATACCTTATTTCAGCCCACTCTGCAAAGCTAGTGTTTAGAGGGCTAATTAAAAATCATCTAGGAAGCCTATTAAAATGAATATTCCTAGGCGTAACCCTTGAGATCCTGAGTCACTGGGTATGGGTGTTTCTGAAGCAGTTTTGTAAATTAAACCCCTAATTCTTGTTTATTCATTCATTTATTCATTCATTAAAAAAAAAAAAAAAATTTAGTTCCTACTTCTGTGCCAGGTGCCATAACTGCATCCCAAAAATACCTCTTTTACATCTGATCCTACTGCATTCCACCCTGAAAATATTCTGAAATCCCTATTTTCAACATTTCCCTATTCTCCTAGATTTTTATTCTTTGTCATGTAAAATTACTTTGAATCAAAACTTTGCTGACATATAATGAACACCTGGGTACACAGTAAGTGCGCAGTAAGTGTTAGCACCTTTACACATTACATAATCTAGTCTGCATTATGTTATTATGTAGTCAATTCATAATGTGGGGAATATGCAACATATGCTAAGAGGGCTAAAGACAAGAACCAGTTACTCTTTCCATTTTGTTATATATGCTTTTCCTTCTGCATCCTTCCAAATCCTTAAAAAGAGAGCTCATATCCTCCTTTCACTAAACATTTCTTGACTCTTCATGACAATAATCTCTTTCTTTCCTTACAACCTACAGAATATAGCTGTTGCTGTCAGAAAAGTTAAGTATCTTAATGTTTGATTAATGCAGTCTTCCATCAGCCTCTAATTTTTTAAATGACTTTTAGCTCTTGTCATTAATATTCCTGAAAGCCGATTTTATTATGCATTTTCATTATATTTCCAAGAGTGCTTGGCCTGCTGCTAAGTATACATTAAGACTTGATTTGACAATACTACTGTCTACCTGTGCAAGCAGTACTTAATTACTAACATTGCTTTCTGCCTTAATCAACATCCTATCAAAGGCTCGTCTTCTATATAAGGAGACCACTATACAGGGTGGGGCAAAAGGGGTAAGTCAGTGGTCGGCAAACGGAGGCTCCCGAGCCACATGCGCTCTTTGGCCCCTTGAGTGTGGCTCTTCCACAAAATACCACGGCCTGGGCGAGTCTATTTTAAAGAAGTGGCGTTAGAAGAAGTTTAAGTTTAAAAAATTTGGCTCTCAAAAGAAATTTCAGTCATTGCACTGTTGCTATTTGGCTCTGTTGACTATTAAGTTTGCCAGCCACTGGGGTAGGTTTTTAGTTTTTCTTATAGAAAATACAATAATTAATAAATAATAATACAAGAAATAAACTCTTGTGTTTCCCATACCCACAACTGCAAATTTACTTTTGCCCCACCCTGTATGGTGGCTCCATCAGTTATTTGCTACAATACCATGGACAAGCAGTTTAAATTCCCTCACCCTAAATTTTCTAGTCTATCAACTGGAGATAATACTTCTCAGTTAATGTGAAAAGTAAATGAGATAATATAAAGCATTTAACACAGGGCCTGACACACAATTCTTGATAAATGTTAGCTGTTATTACCTGATAAACAAAACCTTTTGTCTGTTTTTCTCTCTCTCTCTTTTAAAAAGAGTAAATTTTTTCTAGAGAATACATTTAAGCAAAGTTATAAGGAAGTAAGTCAAAGAATCCACATAATGAGGAAAAAAATCTTAAGTCAGAAAGATTTGCACAATAAGGTTTCCCTAATTAATTAAATCAAATGAGTAATACTAGGATTTTTTAACGATTACTTTAAACAAGAATAAATTTAGTTGATCTTACCAATAAAAATAAAGCAAAGTGCATAGTTCTGAAAAGAGGCTGAGTCCCTATAGTGTAATAGAAAAACACAGGGCTCAAGTACAGGAAAGCTTAAGTCCAAATAGCAACTCTTACTAGCTGCTAACTACATGACATTAAAAAGGTAATTTAAAGTTTCTAATCTAATTTTCTTACTTTTGTAAAATTAGGTTTAAAAAATAGTTGTCACAAGTTTAAATAAGATAACTAAAAAACCTGACCAGCAAGTCCTCTACTGGTGGATCTTTCCCTTCTATGCTTAAAAATAAAAATTTTGAACTGCATTTTACAATAAGGCTGGAAATTTCATTAGATAAAACATATATCCAATCCAAAAATGAATGTTTCATCACAAAATAATCAGGAAAGGAAAAAAGGAGAGATTTTAGGAGAATCTAAACAAGATTAACTTCTCAACAGGAACCTGTCTGTTACTTCAAACAGCATGCAAAACATGACCCATGAAGGAATAAAAATTTTAATGAACTTTTTTGGGGTAACAGATATAGTGACTATTTCTGCCCTTGGAGCTAGCTGGAGAAATAAATAGCATTATAAAATAATATGTATAGAATTAATGTAAGAAACATGAACTTTCCACTTGTTTTCCCCCATGCACTCAGCCCTTCCCCTCTGCTCTCAAGGTCAGCCCATCTATACTCATTGCTAGAATGTGGTTACAGGATGAATAAAATAAGCTCCTTATGAATGGACTCCAACAAAATATTTACGCTTACATTTTAAGACTGCTAAGAAGTTAAGTCAATTAGGGAAATTCCTTAATTTACCCTAGATCTAAATATATCTAGTAGTTCTTATTAACCTCTGCTATCATAATCAATGGAAATAATTTACTGATGCAATATATATGGGGCGGTAGGGGTCTTAAAGGGGGGAAAATAAATTTTACAATGCAGAGCTCTGTAACCAAGCCAAAACATAATAAAAGTACATTAAAAGCTCCTTTATTTGGCTTGACTGAAATGTGAGTGAAAACATGCAAAAAAATAACAAGATAATTTTAACTTTTCATGTGTTTAAAAGTTAAAAGTGCTTTAAAAATAAATGTTTTCCTCACTCTAGCCAGCTTGGCTCAGTGGATAGAGCATCGGCCTGGGGACTGAAGGGTCCCTGGTTCGAGGGCACATGCCTGCTTTGCAGGCTCAAACCCTAGCAGGGGGCATGCAGGAGGTAGCCGATCCATAATCCTCTCTCATTATTGATGTTTCTAGCTCTCTCTCTCCCTCTCCCTTCCTCTCTGAAATCAATAAAAAAATATATTTTAAAAAAATGTTTCCTCACCACTGGTTGTAGCTTTAAGTTCTGTAATTTAGTTCTTAAGCAACCAATTCTATCAATGAGAATCTTTGTGGCCAAATTTTATTCTGCAGCACTATTCTAATACAAACCAAAAAAGTGTGTAGGTAGGGTATCAATATGAAAGAACTATTTCTTTCTAAATTTTTTTCAAAAGGAGTTATTTTTTATGATCTGAGCTTAAGTGATTCATCATATGTTGAGATAAAGGATCTTTGCTGAAGGATTTTTAAATTCTAGTTCTAAGCTTCGTTTCCTAACTCTTACAGCTTTTCTTACCTAAGATCACCAAGTTTCATAGATGGCCACTTTCTTCAGTCACCTTTTGCCTAATGTATATAATTAAATGGAATGAGCAACCTGATTAAGGTTTTCATTTTTCACTTACATTAAGTGGGTAACTGCAATTAGACCTCAGACATGAATGCATTCTCTAAAGCACAAAGGAATACAGATATTATAGATGCAGCCCTGACTGGTTTGGCTCAGTGGATAGAGCATCAGCCTGCAGACTGAAGGGTCCCAGGTTCGATTCCGGTCAGGGCATGTACCTTGGTTGAGGGCACATCCCCAGTAGGGGTTGTGCAGGAGGCAGCTGATCGATGTTTCTCTCTCATCGGTGTTTCTAGCTCTCTATCCCTCTCCCTTCCTCTCTGTAAAAAATCAATAAAATATATTTTTTAAAAAAAAGAAATTATAGGTGCACAATTTGCATCTGGAGACCACACACACTATTCTGAAACAAAACTCCCTATCAAGTAAGGCCTCACTTAAAGATGCTTGTCCCACGGTCCAATCTCAATGAGCTATCCTCTACGTGCTAATAAAGCTAAAGGTTTATTCTAGGAGTTGCATTAAAAGGCAACTGGAAGACCAAAAAGCCTTTGAAGACCAAAATAAATGGATCTCTAAAGATGGAATTTCAAATTGTGATAGATGTTTTGTAAAAGAAAGTAATGGGCAATGAGGAATCCTAGTCAGTTCCATTGAAATCATGAGTGTCCAATTAACAACCCCTCTTTGTGAGGTAAAACTAATGTAATAATGTAAAATGTAACGAAGTAGTAATAACTGAAATGTTAAAACAAAAATATCCTAAATATAAACTGAACCCTCCCCACACCTCCTGGTCACTTGGCAGGTGTTTTAAGGTCAAAGTTGCCCTATCAGAAAGGTCACTTAAGGACAGTTAACCTCAATGAAATATCTAGTATACTAATTCAAATATAACCAAAACTGTATTTCAAAAGGGAAAAAAATGAAGGAAGACAAGGTAACATCCTACTTAAGATGTTATTTACTGGGGTGAGGGTGACAATTATCTATACTAATTTTATTGACAACCCAATAATTTCTAAAGTATAAAAATATTAACTATGTAGCAATATTTTTCAGTTTAACAAAACACTGGAAATTCCTTCTCAGGCCAAATCTGATTTTAAAATTAACCCTGAACATAAAACTATTCACCAATTAGAGTAAGAAGGGAGAAAAAGAAAATACCGGAAAGTAAGACTGGATTAAGAAAAGTAGCTTTAATAAGCTGTCCACAAAAAAAAAAAAAAAAAAAAAATACATGTAACCAAGGCTAAACTAGGCTAATTTTCCCCAAGGGAAAATATTAATAGATGGGTTGTTTCCCTGTGCATAGCTGGGATTTTAGAAACTGCCACACTAGCATAAAGTTAAGAGAAATTTTACAGAGAGCAAACAGAGGAGCATCCTTTAAGAATGGTTTGCCCCATAATAAAGGGTGGGAGATGAAGACTGGCAATCCACCTCTCCCAACCCCGCCCCCACCCCCCCAAAAAATTGGGAGTATTTTGGAAATCAACAGATGTAATAATTAATCAGCGCAGGACACATCCACAAAGAGAAAACACTTCCAATACAGTAACATAAAGCAGTCCTCCTACATTAAAATATAGACAGTATTTTCTATATATAACGCCAAAGTGTGGTATAACTCTTTACAACGCCTAATAATGCAAAAGGAAAGACCCCTTTTTAACGCCATTCTGTATTTCAGTAAATGGCACTACAGGTCTATGATAAACAGCTCTGGGAAAAGTGAGCACGTCCCCTCATTCACTCCATGCCTTCCTTCTCGCTGTAAGATACCGTCACAGAATGAATGTACACCGCTGAAAATTATTTTCCTGGGTGCTTCCCATCCTCCAACCCCGGAAAACAAACGTATTTTTTTTAAGTTCACATAATTTGACACCTAGCACCAGTAACTCGGGTCTATTTGAAATCGGCTTAATTTTGAAAGTTCTAATAAGATGTGCTCAGGTTGGAAACGAAAAACTACCTTATAAGGGTATAAAAGACTGAAAGCAGGAAGCGGCTTTGACAAAACTAAGGAAGTTGCGGCGCGCTTGCTCACTGGGGGACTTTTTCAAGGCAAGAGAAGTAACACATGACATCTTTCTCAAATTAAAACGTGCCTTGGTTCGCCGGTTAAAACGCAGGCTGAGAGGGAAAAGGCCGGGAGTTGAAGAGGAGGAGGCGGTGGGTGGCCAATGAAAGCCCCGATTTAGCTTCCCATTTTCCGAGGCCGATTCTTCCCATTCCCCACCCACACCCTGGGCAGTGTTGTCACAGCGATCTTGCAAAACCGACAAGGAGCGCTTCTCCTTTCTCGCTCCTCTGCCGAGCCGGTCCCCGCGCCCGACCCCTCGGGCCCCCAACAACGGGCAGGAAGGGAGCCGGGCGCGGAGGGAAGGGCGAGCCGGCGCCGGGCGCGGCGACCCCCGCACCGCGTCCGCGCGCCCCGGCAGGCGACCTCCGCGCGCCCCGGGCGGCAGCCCACCGCGGCGGGGGAAGGGCGGGAGGGGTTCGCGGAGAAATCCTTCCCGTGGGGGGGTTCTCGGCCCCGCGCACCCGCCCAAGTCCCAGAGTGTGAAACCGGGAACGCGGGCGGCCTGTCTCGCCGGGCCCCACCCCTCGCACCCCGACCGGACCAGAGCTGACACCGCAGGCGGCGGCACCTGGCCGCACCACTCATCCCCCGACCTCCTCCTCCCCGCCATTTTCCCACCTCAGCCTCAGTTTCCCCACCCCCGCCCGCAAGCCCCCGTACCCGGTGCCACAGTCCACCACACAGGCCGGCAGCCGTCCCGCCATCTTCCTCCTCGCCTGCTGCTGCCGCTGCCGCCGTCTGCTCCGTACTGGTTGTGGCCAGGGATCGGCGGCGGAAGACAGGAGCTATCTGACCATCCACAGCCGGGCCGCCCTCTCCGTCCGTGGGGGAACCGGGAAGCTGAAGCAGCAGCGAGAAAGCAGCAAGCTCGGTCAGCGGCTACCACTTCCGCAACCCAGGCGGGCAGGCAGTCCCCGCCCTGCCCCGCCGCGGCCTCCTCCCCCTCCTCTCCCCTCCTCCTCACTCCGGCCCCCACCCTACAACTTCTTCCCCTCTCGCCGCCTCGCCGGGGAAGCCAAGATGGCCGCCGGTGCCGACGCCCTGGCCTGGCCGGGCCGGCTGCGAGCTCCGCTTCCGGCTCCGAGCGGGCGGGGCGAGAGAGCATGCGCAGTGAGGTGCGTCGCCGGCGGCCGCTCCCGTCCCTCCGTGAATGAAATCCACTGCGGGTTTTCCTGGAGCGGAGGGGCGGGGAAGTCGGCCCGAGCCTCCGGTGCTTCTGAAGCTGAAAGGGCTTTTAGTCTCAATGACTTCTGTGCCAGGTCCGGGAAGGGATGGGACGGGGCTCGGCAGCCACAAATGTCTCCCGCGCCCCGGGGAGGACGATCTGATTGAAAACGTCAGCGGCACACAACCATTCTTACAACTTGAGTGACTGCTTTTCTGGGTGGGAGAAAGCAGTATCAGACCGGAGGTGGGCAGGCCGGGGACGGATGAACAAAGGTTTGCAGCCCCGCTCTTCTGCCTTTGTGCCGAGGTTTTCTTCATTCACACTTGCGCATTTTGATATTTCCCTCTGGGGGAGTTTAAGATTATACCATTCTACGAGCAGGATTACGCCGAGGATTAAGGACCAAAATTTTTAATGTAAAAAGAAGGTTAAAAACTGGAAAGCCTTGAAGGATGGTTGTCAAACTTAAGCGTGTATCAGAATTACCTGGAAGGCTTGTTACAACCCAGAATGCTGGGCCACACCCCGGAGTTCTCTGCTTAGGTGGTCTGGAGTGGGGCCTGGTGATTTGTTTTTCTACTCAGTTCCTAGGTGATGGTCTACTCGGGGGAAACTAAAAGTTTAATAGCTGTCCTCTCCACCAGGCTTATCTTCTGATAAAGCTGCTTATATGAGGCTGTAATGAAAATTACCATTCTTTAGAAAGGGTGTCTAATGCACTCCAGAAGATCACATTGTGTGGTATTGACCGGCCTGGGGGATGGAATGTGGGTTTTTCATTCATTTGATTAAAATATACATATATTGCTCACCGACTCTATTATGGATGAGACTGGGCTGACCCTGAATAGTCAATAGGCACAACATGGTAAGGTCTCTACTCTCATAGAGTTTACAGTTTGGTGGGGAAACACACAAATTGTGTTAAGAATAATAGCAGAGACATGGTGCTATGAGAAATGGGGATGATGGGTGGGAGAGTGGGAGGGAGGTAGGAGATAGAGAAGGCTTCTCTGCCAAAGTAGGACTTAAAAGCTGAGGGCTGAAGGATAATAGGTGTTAGGAGAAAGGGGGGCCCTCCAGGAAGAAGGGGCAGCAAGCATCAAGGCCCTATGGTGGGAAAGAGCTTGGCCTCTTCCACAAATTGAAGGAAGACCCAAGTGGTCGAACTGAAGTGAGCCAGGGAAGATGCAAAGGGAGGTGAAGTCTGAGAGATAAGGAAGACGCAAACAAGGCAAGGATTTGTAGACTTTTCTAAGCATCTTAAAGTTTAGCCTCAAAGCAACTCAGAAATCATCAAAGAGATTTAAGCAAGAAAATGTAGCTGCTTTGTAGGGAACGGATTCCACAAAGGAGAGGATAAACTGAATGGTCTCTGCCCTACATTGTGGGCTGTAGTTCAGAGATAGAAATATATGAGGAGCAGCATCCAGATGGGATCAGCTGTGTGCAGAGGAGACTCACTTAGGGGAATCATCATCTATTAGTGCCCTGCACATCCACAGCTACTCACAGAAAATAAATGAACAAATAGCCCTGGAGGAAGATTTTCCTCAGAGATTGTCTTCCAAGAAGATAAGGAAATGTCTCCAGATTCATAGTTGTGTCCCCGCTCCCTATTTTAGAAGATGCTAAGTGGGGATTCTTTGCTGCCTTTTCCACCATCAGGTATTCAAGGTCATTTAGGAGAACAGATGCCATCTGACAGGAGAGATGTGGCTTGATTGGGGTAGAGGAAATGGTTGTTTCTAGCATGACAGGTGTAAGTTGGGAGCAAAGGGATCCTACCAAAGGAGTCCCAAGGACAGAGGTTAGGGACTTGAACAGGTCCCTGAGGGAAGCCCACACTGGTAGATCCTCAAGATGGCAGCGCACATGCCGGCCTTCGCTGGGTTGTCATGGAAGTAGTTATGGCACGGGTCAGAACCTAAATGCTCCCAGGGTCCAGGCAGGCATCGTTATGAGTGGAGAGGGCCATGAGGAGGGTATGGCAAGCTGGAGAGCCAGCATCCTGACAGAAGAAAATGGAAAATTTGCTCTTCAAGCCCAGTGTTGCCAGAACCTCCTTTTTTTTTTTTTTTCAAGAAAAGTCGGAAATTGTATTTTTATCTCTTGGTAACAAATTCTTTGCAAAGCTAGGCCTGACCTGTGGGCTGCACGTTTGCAAATTGTGATTGGAAAGACTGTTTAACGTTTACTTGTGCACAGCATTCAAATGCGAAGCTCGTGGTTGTACTACATTTTGCAGGCATGAAAAAACCTTCCACCATGGTCTCTTTCACATAGTCAAGACTGCCCTTTGTCTGGAAAGGCTGCGACTGTTAGAAGTGTTTGGAATTTTCCAACACTTGTTAGAAGTGTCATTTGTGCTTGTTCCTCATAATTTGTCTACTCAAACCCTTTACTTGCTTAACACCCCTTCTACTTCCTGCTTGCTACGTGCCAAATTGGTCAGCCTCTGTACTGCCATGGTGGCTCAGCCTTCCTCCTTCAGGGGAACATCCGGCCACAGCATTTCTGACCACCCTATTTGCATGTCCTCTTCCTGCTCCCCCTTCTCCAAATACAGAGAAGCAGAAGATGCCAGAGCTAAAAGATGTCCTAAAGGTTATCTTGTTAGATAGCAAAAGGAAAGCACTAGTGGATAGATGGGGTTTGTTTGACTGTCCTACATCCATTACTCCCTAATGATACCCCGATTCCTTTAGCTCAGGTCAATCAGATGCTTGGTTCTTGTTGGTTTCCAAGCCTGGTTTTGAACCTTTGAAGCATTTGTGTATCCTTCCAATAAATCCCCTGTTACTTAAGTTAGTAGGAATCTGTTTTCCATGACTTGCATCAAATTTAAGAACCCTAAGTGATACAGAAGCTCAGAGAGTGTAAGTGATTTTCCCCAGTATCTTAGAGAAGCTAGGGAACAGAGTCCAGACCAAAACCTGGTCCTGACCCCTTTTCGGGGCCTTCAGTGTAATGCCACAAGCACTGTTTAATTTTGACTGATATACTAGTTACCAGGTACCATGAGATTTCCTAGGGTATTCCTATATTCAAGGTCAACTTAGCAAATGTCTCTGGATCTTAAAATGACTAAGAAATTCACATGTCACTCAATCTCCATTATTTTAAAATGCGAAATATTTTTTAAAAAATCAACTTAGGTACTTGCTGCAGGGATGACTATTTGCAAATTGGCAGGCCAATCAAACCCACAGAGAGCATTCATGAAGGGTAGATAGCTCAATGGTCAAGATGTTCATGTAGCTAGTGGTCAGGGAGGTGGCTGTGAACTCTGGATTCTCCCTTTTCAAGTTGTGTGGTCTCAGACAACTAACTTAGTGTGTAAAGAGGGCACTGAGCTTGGAATCAAGAAACTTGAGTTACGTATGAGTTCTTTAATCTTTCTTCAGCTAAAAATTGGCAGAAATACCTAACCTACACGGTGTTATAAAGCTTAAATTTTTTAAAAGCATTTAACAAATTACAGAGTGATTTTATGGACAGATCAAGAGAAATAGGGTATAAGTATAAATTAATGATTCTTACTTATTACTTAAACATATAGACTTAAACATCTCAAAACAGGTCCTCCTCTTCATATAAGTTATCATAGGGCCTGTGTGCCTACTCTTGTCATGTTGCTATTGTGCAAAAATAGTTTTGAAAGATCTCTTCAGGCTTGTCTTTGGAGCCTTAGCACATTCTTTTAAATATCTTTATTGAGGGCAAATCTTGGCCCTTTGTGGGGAGATTTGACTTTTGGAATTGGCCAAAAGTCATTTTTCTCAGAGCCAAGTTCAGTGAATAAAATAGCTGAATAAAATAGTGAATAAAATAGGGCTATGTTTTTGGATAAAAAGCTTTATGTGACTATAAAGTAATAAAACTGGTTTTCATAGGTGATTTATCAACTGCTTCTGACCATAGTTCTAAAAAGAAGTTCTGAAAGGATTTTATTCAATGATCACATACATTCCCTGGCATAAAAACATTATACTCATTATATATTTAATTTCAATTGAAAATATATTTCACATAATGATAATAGCTGCACAGTGTTTAAAGTGAAGTGAGATTCTGTGAGATATCATCCTAGTCCCCCTCCCACCTGCAAAAAATAAATAGCTTGTTTTACATATAATTCTAAAAGAAATATTGAGAAAGAAAAATAAGACTCCACATCCCCACATCACATTACCTATAAACACAAATTCCAGATGAACTACAAATCTTCAATCTACACTAATAAAAGAGAAACATGCAAATTAACCATCACTCTGCTACACCCACAAGCCACACCCACCAGCCAATCAGGAGCGAGTATGCAAATTAACCCAACCAAGATGGCGGCTGGCCACAGAGCTGGAGCAAGCAGGAGGCTAGGGTTGCCCCCGGCAATGGAGGAAGCCAAGCTTCCTGCCCTGGCCGGCTCTGGCCTCCGCTCAAGGCTACAAAGTTTCAATTATAGAAGATAAATAAATCCTAGATACTTCCTTCCAGCCGGCCCTGGCCTCTGCTCAAGGAGGCACTGAAAAAAAAAAAAAAAGGAGGGGCTGGGACCTTGGGTTGCTGGGGGGTGATCAGTCCAGGATGGGAAGGCAGGGGCCGTTGGGGGTGAGCAGGCCATCAGTGGGGGTCAGTTGGAGGTGATCAGGACAGCGGGGGGGGGGGGCAGTTTGAAGTGAGCAGGCCAGCAGGGGGGCAGTTGGGGGTGAGCAGGCCAGTGGAGAGGGAATGTGGGGGTGAGAAGGCCAGCAGGGGGGGCAGTTGGGTGTGAAGAGGCTGGCACAGGGGGCAGTTGGGGGTGATCTGGCTGGCGGGGGGCATTTGGGGGTGAGCAAGATGGCAGTGGGGGGCAGTTGGGGGCAAGCAGGCCAGCAGGCAGAGTGGTTAGGGGCAATCAGGCAGGCAGGCAGGCAGGTGAGCGGCTGGAGCCAGCAGTCCTGGATTGGGAGAGGGATGTCCGACTGCCGCTTTAGGCCCGATCCCTGTAAACAGGCAGTAGGACATCCTTCGAGGGGTCCTAGATTGGAGAGGGTGCAGGCCGGGCTGAGGAACACCCCCACCCCCTGTGCATGAATTTTGTGCACCAGGCCACTAGTGTAGAATAAAACCCATACCCTTCGTTGTGGCCCACTAAGCCCTCGTGTTCTAATGCCTGCCTCCCTCTCCAACTTGCCTCCCCTTTCCCTGATGCATTAGCTACATCAGCCTTCTTGCTCTTCTTCACACACCAAGGCCATTTCTACCTGCCTCCTCTCCCTGTACTTCCCCACTAATCATTAGTGATTCCTGAGTCAGTTTAAATTTTACCTCCTCAAAGATGCCTTTGCTGACCACCCAATCTGAAGCAGCCTGCCTCACACTACCATGCACTATGTCTAATTCTCTGGTGAAATGCCTGGTTTATTTATTGGTTCATTTGTTTATTATCTATCTCTCCCAACTAGAAAATATCCCCACTAGAATTTGGAGAGGATCAGGCACATAATAAGTGTTCAACAAATATTAGTTGAATGAATGAGTCTAATAATAAAAACAAACTATAAATATTTTATAAGAAAATTTAGGAAAATATTTGTATAATCTCAAAGTGGGGGAAACTTTCTTAAATAAAGCCCTAGCTGGTTTGGATAGAGCGTTGACCTGCGGACTCAAGGGCACGTGCCCGGGTTGTGGGCTTGATCCCCAGTGGGGGTGGAGGGTGTGCAGGGGGCAGCCAATCAATCAATGATTCTCTTTCATCATTGATTTTTCTATCTCTCTCTCCCTCTCCCTTCCTCTCTGAAATCAATAAAAAAATATTTTTAAAAAAAATAGAAACCCATAGCTATTAACGGAAAGCTTTGGTTACATACACAACTTTCCATTGGCTAAAAACTTAAATTATAGATTAAAAGAAAATATTTGCATCACATATGACAAAGGTTAATATATCTAATAGTTTTTAAAATGATAAAAAAAAAAAGCAAACACTCCAACAGAAACATTGGCAAAGAGTACTACCTAACACCACCTCTACAAAGGAAATTTAAACAGAAAATTCACATAGGAAAAGAGATTTTTTATTACTGATAGTAAGGGAACTACAAATTAGACAATGACAGATACCATTTTTTTTCCCCACCCATCATTCACAACATTTTAAAGGAGAAAAAAAAAAAAAAAAAAAACCAGTGCTGATAAGTGTATAAGAAAATGGACATGCACTGATCCTGTTCCTGAGAATGTGAATTGCTAGAACCTTCTACAAAGTTAACCATTGATATTTATTAATGCCCTCTGAGACAGCATGGAAGCATGTAACAGACTGAGGAATCTCAGAGGGAAGGGTAGGAGTTGGGGGAGGGCAAGAAGAGATTAACCAAAGAATTTATACGCATAGTCCATGGACACAGAGAATAGTGTAGTCAAGACCTGGGGGAAGAGGGGTCAATGGGGGAGGAAGAAGGAGGACGTCTGAAATACTTTCAACAATAAAGATAAATTTTTTTAAAGTTAAAATTTGTATATGTTAGTCTTAGAAATCGCATTTGGGTGACCTCTTAAAAAAATAAAAGTTACTGGATGTTGGTGGGAGAAAAGATTATGATCACGAAGAATTACTTAAAATGTGAAGAATTAGAAATGCATCTTTTATTTCAAGTGTCTCTGTGACCAGGTATCTCTCAGGTTTCTTTTAACTTAGAAGGGGAGGCTGGATGTTGAGGGGCCCTCGCAATCTCTTCCACGTACCTGTTTTAATTTGCAGGGATATGTAAGAGAGATTGGTATTTATGCTTTCTCCTTAATACTACTAGCACCTGGGTTTTATTCAGATGCATGTGTGCCCAACCAAAAGGCTGCATTTCTCAATCTCATTTTCAGGCAGGTGTGGCTGTGTGATCAAGTTATGGCCAATGAAATGCAAGTAGAAGTAGTTGAGTGGAACTTGTGGAAAATATCTTTTAAGAAGTTTGACTCGGGAATTTTAGTTTTGTGTCTTCCACTTTCCTTCCTGCCCGCAACACAGATAAAGTGGCTTCTCAGCCATAATGGATTATTAACTCACCTGAGACCAGAGGCTGCGTCCTAAGGAAAGTGGAGCAGAAAACTAGGAACTCGGGTCCCTAATGACCCTGAAGTGCCCTATTAAAGCCCTGGAACCCCCTCTTCCAGACTTATTTCACAGGAAAGAAAAATAAACCCTTAATGTTTAAGGCTGTGTAATTTGGCTTTTTTCCAGTTATATGCAGCTGAATCTAATTCTAATTGATAATACCATGATATGATAAATCCCAAAGCAAGATGCTAAGTAATATCAGTAGGATATAAACTCAAATGCTTATGGGTGATATCCCAGTAATATAGCAAGGTGGATTAGTGAAGGTATAAGTAACAGGGAATGGAAACTGGAGGGCCTGTGCAGCATCAATAATATTATCATCACGCAGGCATGTGGAGCCAGGTCTTCCAGTGTTCATGTCAAATTTCCATAATGTTTTGGAAACAAAACATTTCTCTGGATATATCTAGACTACAGGCCATCAGTTTTTGACCTTTGATTTGTAGTGTGATCTAATATTCAGAAAAATACAGAAAAGGGAGGAGTAAAGGAAGGAAAAGGAAGGAAGGGTAGGCCCTATATGTATATATCTATAATAGAGGCTCTGTGCATGAAATTCATGCACTGGGGAGGGTGTGTCCCTCAGCCCAGCCTATACCCCTCTCCAATCTGGGATCCCTTGGGGGACATCCCTCTCACAATCCAGGACTGCTGGCTCACAACTGCTCGCCTGCCTGCCTGCCTGCCTGCCTGCCTGATTGCCCCTAACTGCTTCGCCTGCCAGCCTGATCACCCCCTAACCACTCCCCTGCCAGCCTGATGGACACCTACCTGCTCCCCTGCCAGCCTGATTGCCCCCGACTGCCCTCCCCTGCTGGCCCAGTCACCCCCAACTGCCCTCTTCTGCAGGCTTGGTCGCCCCCAACTGCCCTCCCCTGCTGGCCATCTTGTGGTGGCCATCTTTGACCACATGGGGGTGGCCATCTTGTGCAACTGCATGAGGGTCAATTTGCATATTACCTCTATTATATAGGATGTGGCATAAACAGAGATGATATGGACAGCTGTACATGAAACAATGGGAAACCTAAGAGGAATGAGATTAAAGGGGAAGATTATTCACTTCTTGTTATAACTATTAGTAAATTTCTGTCTTGTTACATTGATTTTGTAATTTAAAAAAATCTAGTAGGATAGGAGAGAACTTTCCAAGTTACCTGGACTGCACATCCAATGCCAATGCCACAACATAATAAAAAAAAAGCTTTTAGGAAAATTCAGTCTAAGTTCAACCTGTCTTAGGAGAAGGTCATTAAGTATTAATATCTAAAAGTAGAGAAAAAACAGATGTGAGAGGGAAAACAAACACACTGTAGGTTGCAGTGACATTTTTATGTGTAAACAAACTGGAAGTCATGCATAAACACATGTGCTTGCCAGTTGGATAAAAAAAAAAAAATGTTATCAGAAATGGTACCTTTGATTATTTTTAAAATAAAAGATAAAAAGAAGTGCATTCTTTTTATAATTTATTGGGGTGACATGGGTTAATAAAATTATATAGGTTTCATGGGTACAATTCTACAATACATCATCTGTACAGTTTGTATTGTGGATTCACCACCCCAAGCCAAGTCTCCTTCCATCTCTATTGATTCCCCCATTTCTTCGCTCCTACCTCCCCCGCCCTCTTTCCCTCTGGTAATCACCTTCACCTTTTTCACCCAGCCCTACAACCTCCCTCCCCTCTGAGAGCTGGCTATGTTCTGTTCTCTATCTATGAGTCTGTTTCTATTTTCTTTGTTAGTTTATTTTGTTCATTAGATTCCATACATAAGTGAAATATTTCTCTGACTGGCTTATTTCACTTAGCATAGTGCTCTCCAGGTCCATCCATGTTATTGCAAAGGATAAGATTTCATTCTTTTTTACTGATGACTAGTATTCCATTGTGTAAATGTACCATAGCTTTTTTATCCACTCATCTACTGATGGGCACTTGGGCTGCTTCCAAATCTTGGGTATTCCAAATAATGCTGCAGTGACCATAGGGGTGCATATACTCTTTTGAATTAATGCCTAGGGTTTCTTCAGATACATTACCAGAAGTGGTACTACTGTGTCATAAGGCAGTTTCATTTCTAATTTTTTGAGGTAACTCCACACTGTTTTCCATAGTGGCTGCACCAGTCTGCATTCCCATCAACAGTGTCTGAGGGTTTCCCCTTCCTCCACGTCCTCGCCAACATTCTTGTTTGTTGTGCATTCTTAATTCTTTGAAATTTTAATGTGGTCTAATGCATACATTGCATTTAGTTTAACATGCCATGTTGGTTTTTTTCCCTAAAACTGGTTCTAGTTTTAGAGCAACTCAGATTTTTAAATATTCATTGGGTTGTTTTTTTTCTACTGCTGTCTCAGGCATTGTCATCCTCCTTAAAACATGTTTGAAAAATGTTCAGGCTTCTAATCTCAATCTCAAACTGTGTATTTGGTTCCAGTTTAATAAGAACAAACTCAATTATGAATACATTTTTTCTGACACATCTTTTATTTTTCACCCTTCGGTAAATTCAACAACCTGTGACAGTTCTCACATTTCTGAAACAAGTCTCCCAGTTACAAAAGAAGCTAATGATAATATGATAAATAATAATTTTTTTTTACTGTTTTGGATTTATCCAAAAAATGTTTATCCAATTTTCTCTTCCTGCTCCACCTGCTTCTAGGCCCCCACAAGCCTGATGCATATTTGTGCCATTGCTGCATTTATGCCTGGAGAATTATGATCCTTAAATAGCAGTCAATTGCTCTAACATTGTGTCTGATATTTTTTAATAGAATAATAATTTTTCAAAAGGACTCAGCATAACACCCTAGTTTAGCAAATGAAGAAACTGGGGTACAGAGAAATAAGTAACTTATTTAAGATTTCACAACAAATTACTAGAGTACTTCTACTGAAATACATCTCTAGAGAGCCTTAAAAGATAAAAGCTATATGAAAATTCACGCAATTCTTGTGGAATATAACAAACTGAATGATGTTATAAAATCTGGCATAATGTCCTACTTATTGGCCAAGAAACTTTTGGTAGTAAATGAAAGAAAGAAAACTGAAACCAGCTTAAGGATAAAAAGGAACTTTTTCCTTTAAAGTGAGTGGATCTCTAAATGTAAATTCCAAGGGGTAAATCGGGTTCAGGCATAGCTGGATGCAAAGACTAAAAATATCATCAGAATCTGCCTTTCTCTTTTGGCTTTGTTTACCACTGTGCCTGCTTCCCTCCCAGGCAGCTGTACTCACAGTGGCAAAAATAGCTTATGTTCTAACCCCAGTGCAGAGAATACTCTTTCTCAGTGGTCCCAACAGAGAAACTGGGAGTGACTCCCATTAGCTGGCTTGGATCAGGTGCCCTACTGAGCACTTCACTGGACTCCAGTTGGCCAAGCCTAGGTCATGCCCACACCACCTCCACCAGTCCCACCAAAAAAAACTACATGGATGGAAGTGCAGGAGGGGTAGTCACAAGAGGAAAAAAATAAGTGTTTATTACCTGAAGAGAGGTAATGAATGTAAGGCAAGTTAGGACACTTGAAGTTCATTAAACATTTCATTTATGTTGAATCGTAAACCTACACAACTAAGTTAATTTCTTGCTTAATGGTTGGCAGTTCATGAGATTTTCATTAAGAAAAAAAATTACCAACACTAAATAAGAGGATATTGTGAAAGCAGAAAAATTAAAAATATATTGAAAAATATTGTTTACTTTGTAAAAAAAAAATGCACTGAATGTGTGTGTTTATATTGCCAGTCCATAAGTGAACACAAAGGCAAATGAAAAATAAAGATGTTGGACATCTGCCAGACATTGCATTAAATGCTTAATGATCCCCCTCAACCCTGCACTAGGAAAGCAGTCATTATATTTTTTTGCAGTAGTATTTGTTTATTTGGGTTTCTATTTCATCTCAAAGGCTGATGAGCTTGTGCTAGCTATACTTAATAGTATTCTATTGGAAGTTACATAATTATTCAGTTCATAAAAAGCGATGGCTTCATACACAGTCAATTTTTATCATGGTGTAACTAGAACTCTACTCATTCATTTGCCCATTCATTCATTTATACCACGTGCCAGTTATGAATCGGGAACAAGGCTGGACACTAAGATTAAAGAGATGAGTCATTTGCAGCCCCATCTCTTGAAGAACTCAAAGTACAATAAGGGAAACAGATAAGTAAAAATTAAAGTACACCATGAGGAGGGATTTGTACAGGCTTTTAGGAGCAGAGGAGGACCCATAGCTCACTCAGCTGAGAGATCCAGGAAGACTTCCAAGGCTTAGGGAATGCTTCCAGAGAGGAAAAGGAGGTGAAAGCACCTCTTGGGAGCATAATGTATAATGACAGAGGGTTAAAAGAAAACCTGGGGTTTTCAGAAATGGGTTCCAACTGTGCTGTGGTATAGAGTGTATACAAGGGAAGAGTCTATGTGAATATGTGAATGACTGTGAGCTACATTTGACTTTATCTTGCAGTTCCAAAAATCCTGGTCCCCCAATTAGAACCAGGCTGACAGGAAAGAGCCATCTGGAGAACTTATAAACAATACAGATTGTCCTCGCCCCACTTCTGGAAATTTTGGTTCTGGAGGAATCTGTGTTTTGTTTAAAAAAAAAAAAAGTTCCTTCAGTGATTCTTGAGCACATCCAAGTCTGAGAATTACTGTGTGTAGGCAATGGGGATCCAACAGAAGGTATTGGAAAAGAGAAGAACATGTTTTAGAAAGATAGCTCTTTACCAGTGAAAAGTGGCAATAGAGCAGGTCAAACAAACCAGGAGATGGGGAGACCTGATAGGAGACCACTGTGATAGAATAAATTAAGAAATGGCACTGCCATTTGATCCAGTAATACCACTTCTAGGAATATATCCCAAGAAAACAGAAACACCAATCAGAAAGGATATATGCACCCCTATGTTCATAGTAGAACAATTTACAATAGTTAAGATTTGGAAACAGCCTAAATGCCCATCAGCAGATGAGTGGATTAGAAAACAGTGGTACATCTATACAATGGAATACTACGCTGATATAAAAAGAAGGAATTCTTACCATTTGCAACAGCATGGATGGAACTGGAGAGCATTATGCTAAGTGAAATAAGCCAGTCAGTGAAAGAAAAATACCACATGATCTCACTCATTTATGGATAATAAAAAACATTATAAACTGATGAACAAAAATAGATACAGAGGCAGAGAAGCATCGAACAGACTGTCAAACTACAGGGGAGGGTTGGGGGCGGGGAGGTAAGAGATCAACCGAAGGACTTGTATGCATGCATATAAGGATAACCAATGGATGCAAGACACTGGGAGGGGGGTGAAGGCATGTGCCGGGGGGTAGGGGAGTTGGGGGAAAGGTCAATTGGTGGGGGAAAAAAAGGAGACATATGTACTACTATTTGTAATACTTTAAACAAACAAACAAAAAAGAAATGGCAAGCAGAGCAGTGCAGGTGCAGAGGAGGTGAATGTTCAGAGTTATTTCCAAGTAATGCAATCCACAGGACCAAATGATCTGTTTGGTGTGGAAAGTGAAGTGTGTGTGTGTGTGTGTGTGTGTGTGTGTGTGTGTGTAGAGGTGGAATTCTAGTTTGCAAAGTGTGCCCTGTGATCTGGGAGTGAGAGGATAGCAGATGGTCTGGCTGTGTGTACAGCAGTGTGATGTTAGCTCAAGGTGGTAGACCGGGCTGGAGCTTGCCATGGGCAGGAGGTCAAGGCCTGGGACTGAGCTATCTAAGATCCAGAGGCTCAGATCTGCCAACCCTGAGGTGGAAAACTTGCTGATGGTTCCTCACCTGGGGACATCTCCCTTCTTTGTGCCACCTGTGGTCCTGCCAGTTGTCATTTCTCATAGTCCATTGAGTAGGCTTTCTCTCTAGCTTATAAACTTCCTGAAGTCATGAATTATGTGAGGCTATATGTTCTCAGAGTCTAGCCTAGTGCCTTCACATAGTTGATGCTCACCTTTCTAGGTAAATGAATTTTATTAATTACCTAGGTAATTATAGCTACAGTAGCCTCATTATATCTGTATAGGCTTTGGGCCTCAGTTGTATGTGTGATTGCATAAACTTGTATTTCTGTAATTCTACACTCTTCTTTTATTACACTCCAAAATTCACATTTTTATAATTAATAACAGTATGAAAAATACACTGCTTTCTTCCAAATATTAATTATTGCAAGAAGCCTGTATAATTAGTGAATGAGGCATCTCCTGCAGATATTAATTTAGATTCCACCAAAAGATCTTGATTAATAAAAATATATTTTAAAAACTTTAAATCTAATTAATTAAAGGCTAGGTATAATTTTTGATTCAGTTATCCAAATAAGCATACATGGATTCAGAGAGATTATTTTTACACTAGAGGCCCAGTGCATGAAATTTGTGCACTTGGGGGGTTCCTCAGCCCGGCCTGCATCCTCTCACAGTCTAGGAGCCCTCAGGGGATGTCCAACTGATGGCCCACGGGGAGCGGGCCTAAGCCAACAGTCGGACATCCTTAGTGCTGCCATGGAGGTGGGAGAGGCTCCTGCCACAGCTACTGTGCTCACCAGCCATGAGCCCAGCTCAGGGCTTCTGGCTGAGCAGTGCTCCCATGGGGAGCACACTGATCACCAGGGGGTAGCTCCTGTGTTGAGTGTCTGCTAGGGTCAGTGCACATCATAGCGCCCGGTTGTTCCACCATTTGGTTGATTTGCATATTAGCTTTTTATTATATAGAATAGAGTTGTATGATCACTTTAAAGTATCTATCTTTTTCTTATATGATGCTAAAAGGAGTAAATAGGAGATTGCCATGAAAGGATAGAAAATGTAAGACTAACTTGAAAGTTATATTACTTTTTAAGTATAAGCTTTTGTTCTATTCATTGTTTGGATGATTTCTCTTTTTTATTTCCCATTATCTTTGCCTTCATTATTTCAGTTAAATGCCCATTGAGTATAACAGGAATATCCTACTTAAAGAGCTTGAAATCAACAGAAAACTCCAATACATAATGACTTTCCTTTACAATCTGCTCTCCTGAGAAAGAGCAATAAGTAGGCAAGCTAATATCAGCGATTTTAAAGTACAATTTTTAAGCAGATGTGGGAATTAACTTGGATAACAAAAAATATATAAAATGGAAAAGATATTGGCAAAAACTAAGAAAAGCATTTTTTAGATTCAACTCTACATTTCAACTAATTTGGAATGAATTCTTAGGTACAGATAACATATTATACTTCTCTAGCATATTTGAGCTTGTTATTTTTCCATGTGTGTTGATTTTCTATCTCCTGTGTGACATAATTATTGGGAAAATCTGTAACTTCCTGTTTCCCAATCTCCAGGGAACTGTTTTAATCTTCTCAACTTATAATTTATGATATGTATGTGCTAGTCCCCTATATTGCCTCAACTTCTATTTATGACCCTGTATTTTATATGCAATATCCATGATACCTCATTGGCCTAGCCCAAGCCCTAGTTTGGGCTTCTCTGGCCTGCTTTGACCTTTTGATACCCCAAGTCCAATATAACACATGCTCTAACCTTAATGTATTGGTCATTTGCCTACTTGCTTTCAGATCCATTCATTTCTTGCCTGTCTCTTACTCCGTTTCGAAGGAAACTGATTCCTGCCAACTCCATTTGCTAAACTCACTTTTCTGTGCCCCAAACAAATTAAGACAATGAAAGATAAAGAGATAAAGTAGGAGCATGGGCAGAAAGAAGAGGAGAAGCCAACGTATTTCTCCCCCTCCTTATTCAGGGAGCTTCTCTCACAGCTTCTCCTCAATGATTCCCATTCTGGGTCCAGCCAGGGAAAGTGGCTCCAAGGGTCTGTTACTTCAGCTCCCCTGTTTGTCTCTCCAACCATAGGGGTGAGAGGTAAAGGCTTTTGATACTGGAGTGCTCCTCCTTCCCCAATTTGGCTTCCTTGCCCTACCTATACCTTTGTAATTAGTTCCCGGTATTAAATTCCCTCAACTGATCTACCTCACTTGGGCTCTCATTTCTGACCAGATGCCATCTCATACACTGAAGTGATAGTCCCTGGCCAGTTGTTAGGCTGTTAGGCAAAGAAAATTGTCATCATCACAGAAAGATTCATATCAGTATTGCAAAGCTCACATCCCAAAATATCCAGCAAAAAGATATAAAGAATAAATATGTTGTTAAAAACATATAATACAATGGAAACAGTCATTTACTTTTTTAAAAGCCACTTCAACTTAGTTCTTACCCTTATTCATTAGTATATTCCCATCAATAGGAAAACCATGGGAAATGGAGCAGAGTGAACAAAGACTCATGCCCACACTGAGCCCAAAATAGTTTCAAGTAGATTTGCCTGCACAAAGGAGGGAAAGATGTAATCAGTACCCAGAGTAGGTAACAAAGCACATTTAAGACTGTTAATGTTAAATAAAAATGAAGACCCCTCTGAAGACCCCTGATACTCTCCCCCTAGAAACTCTCTCTGCGTTAATTTGACCTTCGAATGGCATAGAAGCAGTTAAGCTTATTGCATGAAAGAGTCCAGGGAAGTTGTCAGTGGCCTAAATGGCCTTGGAGGAACCCATCCTTTGACATAGGTTTTGAAGTCACACTTGTGTTTTGTGAAAGATGGAGGCTTTGGTTTCATGATCGTGGGTAGGATTCGTTTCATCATCATGTCTAGCTTTAAGTAATTCCTTTTCTGGTTTTGTTGAGATGGAGCAGAATTAGAAGCCACAAGCGGGGCTAGTTTTATTCTTCAACCAGTGATGGGTCATGTATGAGTTTCCTGGAGCTGCCCTAACTAAGTACCGACCACACACTGGGTGGCTTAAACAACAGAAATGTATTGTTTCATAGTTCTAAAGGCTAGAGGTCTGAGATCAAGGTGCTGGCAGGTTGCTTCCTTCTGAGAGCTGTGGGGAAAGGATCTGTTCCAGGGCTGTCTCCTCGTTTTTGGTGGCCTGCTGACAATCTTCATTGTTCCTTGGTTTAAAGAAGCATCATCCTGATCTCTGCCTTCTTCTTCACTGGCATTTTCTGTGTGTGCTGTCTGCCTCTGTTTTCCATATTACCCTTTTATAAGGAGACCAGTCATTTTGGATTAGTACCTACCCTAATGATCTCATGTTAAGTTAGTTACTTCTATAAAGGCCCAGTCTCCGAATAAAGTCACATTATAAGTACTGGGGGTTAAGACTCCAATATATCCTTTTAAGAGAGACAGATTTGAACCCATGCCAGACTACTTACCCAGATTAGATCACTATCTCTTGCTGGACTCATATTTTCATCCCCACCTGTCCATTTCTCTCCACCAAAGCCTTCTGGGCAAGAAAACATTGGATAAAATCATTGTGGTAAAAAACATTGGATAAACTCATTCACAATGAAATATAATTGGCTAAAATTGTTTGTGTCTATTTATAAAGTACAGCAGTCCAAAAATATATAAAGCAACAATAAGAAACAGCTAAAATTTAATATATTGTTCCTCCTGGAAGTAGCTATATTTTTAACAAATCTCAAGGAAGTATATACATGTGTCACTATAACGTAAGTGGTAGCAAAACCTAGGGTTATTAGTAAAAAACTTGCTAAATAACCTGTGGTTTTCATTGTAGTTAAGATAAAACTACATTTTCTTATAATGGCAAAATAAGGTTGAATTCTAAGTTGTTGATACAATAATATGCACTCATAATTCCCTATTGAAAATGACTGCAAATTTCTTCTTTAACATTAGTAAAAGATATAAATACTCCTGAAGGAACTGCAAACTTGGTAGCCACTGCTACGTTATCTATTTCATAAGTGGTTCAAAGTATATGAAATTGGAAAGATATTTGAACCACTCAAACTAACAATGGCTTTCTTTTAAGTCCATGCCTTCCAGTAATACCTTCATCCATAGCATTTAGGAGCCACTTTTGTACATACCCCACCCAAAATTATTTTTAAAAAATAAAGAACATAGGATATGAAAGCACAACTATCATATTTAAGAAAAACTTAAATCAAACTAACACTAAAAACTAAAAAGTAAGATAGGAAAACTTGACTTTATGTTATGTTCTAAAATACAGTTGATTCTTATTTTTCTCAGTAACTATATTCTATCAAGTTTCTACCAGTGCTGAATTAGCAAATACTGAACCATTGCTCCAAGGGAAATGGTTAGGTTCCTACAAGCCTCTAGTCACAACATGTCTGTCAGCCAAACACATAACCATTTTTTATGTGTGTTCATTTAAAGACAGCTTAGTTAGCCCTGGCCAGTTTGTGGATACAGCGTCAGCCTGTGGACTGAAGGATCCCAAATTTGATTCCTGTCAAGGGCATGCACCTTGGATGCAGGCTGGATCCGGACCCTGGTTGGGGTGCATGTGGGAGGCAACCGATTGATGTGTCTCTCACACATCAATGTTTGTCTCTCCCTCCCTCTCCTCCTTCCTTCCACTCTCTAAAAATCAGTGGGAAAATATCCTTGGGTGAGAATTTAAAAATAAATAAATAAATAAATACACTTTATTTAATACACATTGCCAATCTATATATATAAAACGCTAAGCGGCCATCTGACCATCCGACCAGCCTGTAGGCATGACGTGCACTGACCACCAGGGGCAGACGCTCAACACAGGAGCTGCTGAGCTGCAGTGACTTTGCAGCGGCGGTTCTCAGGTGACGCACCCCAGAACCAGAGAGGAGGGAGCCCAATTCCTCGCGGGGCCACGCAATTCCACCTTAGACTGTGGGTTATGTTGTTGCTGGGGCACTGTCGGCCCTGAATCTGATTTACTGCACACTTGCATTTGTTTTCCACACCCTGTATGACAGCAACTTTGCAGAGTACCCTCTAGCACTCTGGGACCCCTCGGGGGATGTCGCAGAGCTGGTTTTGGCCAGATCCTCGAAGGCCAGGCTGAGGGACCCCACCTGCTGGAAGGACCCTGCTCACTCCGCAGATTCCCGCAGATTCCCTTCAAGCCACAGCACTGCCCCAGGTGCAGCGGCCAGGAAGGGACGATGGGAGGTTGGCTCCAGGGCGTGTCCAGCCCCATCTCGCCCAGTCCCGCCCCGTTGGCCACCTTCTAATTAATTTCCTTTCAATGTGCACAAATCTGCGCACCAGATCACTAGTTAATTAATAATGAACTCACAGCCAATAACACTAATATTTATGCCTGAATGAAGCTTATCTAACACTGTATTTTCTCCATAAGACACACCACAGCCTCATGCACTTAGGGACACAAGACAGCACTTCAACACTATGCTTGGAGGTCATTTTAAACAGCAAAATGAACAACAGCAAAAAACGAAAATGTGAAAAACATAGCTGAAAGTGGACTGCAAAAAGGACACTTGTATGACAGGAAGAAAGCAAAGTGTCACCATGTGCGACCTCAACTGGGAACATAGCAATCAGCAACTCAAAGGTATTGCCACTCTGCTCATGTCTGTAAATGACCATAAAGTGCCATGAGTATTGGTTTTGGGGTAACAGATAAATTATGAGCAAGTAGAAAAATTCACAAATGTGGAAGTCAGGAATAATAAGGTATTTTAACCTGGCTTCCATTGCCCATAAGCCAAGAAATAATTTTTTAAAAAAAGGCTTTATTTGCCTAAAAAAATAATTTACTTGATTTAAGGTTCATATTTGTAATGTGAAAACTTGTAATGTTGTGGATGAGTGTAATTAATGTAAAGACCCACTACTGATTCTCTGGGTTTCCTTGGACAAAGGGACTAGATTTATGTGGGCCTCAGATTCTTAGTCATAAACTGAAAGTCTTGGACTATAGGGCTCTCTCTCTCTCTCTCTCTCTCTCTCTCTTTCTTTATTCATATAAAGACAGATATTTTATGTCCATATAAATACAGATAGTTTTAAAGCTATTCTTAGAACTCTAACACATATTTTGGTTTTTGAACCATGAAAACATTAACTATTTTAAAAAGCGAGCTTTCTAAAAAGAAGAGGAAAGGAAAAATATTAAACTTTAAGTAGAAGAAAGAGAAGAAGAAGAAGGAAGGGGAAGAGAAGGAAGAAGAAAAGAAGAGGAAGAAGAAAAAGAAGGAGGAAGAGGAGGAGAAGAACGTAAAGAGAAGAAGAAAGAGATTGGTTAATAGGCATTTTATATTCTGTACTAGTAGCCCTGTGCATGAATCCGTGCACCAGTAGCTCACCAGTAGCTCACTGCTGCCCTCCAGTAGCTCTCGCCAGCTGCCCTGACCTCCTGTAGCTCCCCCCGCCCTCCCTCCTCCGCCCCCCCTTCATAGCTTGCTGCCCTGCCCCCCTCCTGTAGCTCTCTGTCACCCGCTTGTAGCTCACTACCCCACCCTCCTGCTGATCCGTGATCCAGTCATTCCGCAGTCAGTCGTTACGCTTCACGGTGTAACGACCATTTGCATATTACATCTTTATTATATAAGATGGTAAGGGGCAGATATTTTGAGCTCATATTATACTATGAGCATTAAACTACAGGGTTTAATTTATAAATCTTTTTATAACTCATGTACTTATTTAGCACTTACTGAACACCAGTGACAGTCTAGGATATTATTCTATATATTTTTTTCCTCATGCCTGTGAAGTAGGTGTTAGGTTGAATCACATGAAAATGCTGATATTCAATTATTTTTTTTACCACAAAAATGTCAGTTTCATATGCTCAACCTAATGTCAACATCCCCATTTTAATGGTGAGGAACTCAAGGTTGACAAAAGCTGAGAAACTACCCGATGGCGCACAAAACTTGCAAGAGACTCTTGACCTGACCCAAGACCTCCTGCTTTCACTGAGTAGTGGGTATGAATTTCAGGCCAAAAAAAATAAAGGTACAAGAAATGTTTAATTTCCCTTCCCTATATGTGCCCTTAAGTGCCACCAAGTGGTAGAGATTTAATATCAATTAAGTCAAGATTTTCTCCTCTAACCATTTCCATCTCCTTCCCCAGAACTGTGCCTGGGAAGTGCCTCAGGCCTATCTGCCCAGGTTTTCCCTGCCCCACCCTAGTCTGGTATCTCCCTGCCTTACCTCAGATGGAGGGCAGCTGTCCCCTTTGTTATCAGACAGAAGGTATACTTCACAGACCACTTGCTCTGAAACTGCTAAGTCTACCCACCACTAGCTTCCTCACGAGGGATCCTGGATCCAGACCCTTACTAAGCAAGTCTGGCTCTGACCTAGTGCACAGGCCCCATCCTTCAAGGCATTGGCTTGGAAATATCAAAAGCTTAATATTTTGCCTTCAACAGTCTCTTCTTTTCAACTCTCCCCTGCTTATGGTTCAAAGTCTGTTTTGAAATGAAAAAGAAAAAAAGTCAACAATCAACTCTGTTTTTGTGGGGTTTTTTCTTCATTTCTTTTTCTTAAGACAATAAAGGCAAAATAATTAGTAGCCTGAAGGTTGAAGGTATAAAGTAGAGATAACAGGAAAGAACAGATGGCAAAAAAGGGGAAGCATCAATTAATGTTCAAAATACCGTCCTGACACATACATTTGTTGATCTTTTCTCAAGACAGCTTCCCAGAGAGTTCTCAAACTTGAGGATGTTCAAGAATGGTCCAGGGGAGATGCTCAGGCCCACTATTATTTGAAGAATACTACTCTGGACAGATGGAAAAAGGCTAACCCATATGATTACATTACTTTTCACTGTGAACACATCCAGATTGAAACAAGAGGTTGCCATCTTACAGAATAGGGAAAAAATGTTAAGGTGATTAAAACGGAAATTTATTTTTTAATAAAGAGTTGAATGGCAACCTGCCACTGTTTGTATAGCATCGCCCACTGTGACTGCAGCTCTATGGCCCTTTCGCTTTGCCTGGGAAGCAGTTCTTTTAGGCACAGTTGGGGTGCTGGGCCATTATCTAGGCAAGACTCATATAAGGTTGAAATCCATCAAAATTACATGATAAACCAGAGAGGAGAGTCAAGGAAACTGCACTGTTGTGCTGCAGCTAAAATTGCAAAGGAGAGGATGGATGGGGAAACTGTAATTAGAGGCATTTTAAGCTCTCTCGTGGGAAGAACAGCAAAGTATTCTATATTTGAAACTGCAGTGTGAACTTGAAGTTCTAAGGTGGTAGGGAGAGGGACAGGGAACAAGGAGAAAGGAAGAAGAAACCATGATGTGTACTTGGATTCACACTCAAAGAATCAGCAACAGTTCTAGGAGAAAGGAGTAACATTTCTCTTAAGTACAATGAGCAATGTAAGGCTGGAGAGAAAATGAATAAGGGATGGTGGGCGAGGGTTTGACAGGGCAGATAGAACTGAAATGGAATCAGATTGAATATTTACAAGGGTTAGAATTAAAAAAATTGATTTTTAAGTAAAAATACTTCACTAGTACAAAGTGCTAGGCATGCCATTAATCTTTAATTTAGATTATACAACCTTATTACACTATGGTGTTTTTCTAAAAATACTGTAATAAGTGCTACTCAACCTTCTTGGCCACAGTTCAGAGTCTGATTATGAGTCTCATATAGACCCAGAGTTTCTTTTCCTGAAGGTTAATTTTGTTCTGTACCTGACCTTGCCAAACTGAGAAAACAAACACACCTTGTTTCTTCAACAAATAGCAACTCTCAAAACTGCTCCAGTTCTCAGAGAGGCAAAAACACCCCTGTTTCAAGTTTCTCTTGTAAAAAGTTTCTCCTTGTATAAAGAATCCCTCTCAGTTGTATAGCACTTTAAGCTCTAAATCTCTTTCAGATGCGTTTTCTCATTTGAATTTCGGTGGATTCTGTCATAAAGGGCATTTCCTATGTCACGTGTTTTTATGTAGTGCTCTTTATACTCTCCAAACCAATACAACATTAGTTATGCTAATGAGTTATGCTAATGAGCTTCTTGCACCCTACTATTCTCAACCTTTCTCTCTTTTCACTTAGTTGTTCCTTTTTCTTTTTTTCTGACTAAAGAGCATTTTGTGCCACTGATCAGTCTTCTTGACTTTCCAAATTTCTAGTCTTTCACTTAACAAAGTAACCAAGACCTGTAAGACATAAAACAAATTCTGGGTTGGCATGAATATCTGGCCTGCTATGTCATAGCCAACTGCCAAGTCATTCATTGGTCCTGTGAGAGCCATTGTGGCCTATTGATGATGAACATTGATTAATTTTGGGTCCACATGTATTTTTATTAGCTATGTTTATTTCTGCATTTGTAAATGTCTTCAAGTTCAAAAATTAGGAATCTCCCTTAGCAGAACAGTATGCCTGGCTAAGTCATACCTAATTAACTTAAAAGAAACAGGGACACAGTTCTGCTGAATCAACTGGCTCATAACGATAACTTCTAAATCTCCCACAGTCACCTCTTTTCTCTTAAAAAAAAATGCTCATTTTCTAATTTTCCTTAGCATCCCCTCCCCTATTTATGTTGCGAATATTCACTGTGCCTACAGGAGCATATTTATCCATGGTGTCACTTTCCATTGTCTTAGTTACCTGCAGTTAACCACAGTCAGGAATATGAAGTGGGGGATTCCAGAAATTTAAGCAATTCGTAAGTCTCAAATTTCACATCGTTCTGAGTAGCGTGATGAAATCTGGAGAGTCCCGCTCAGTCTAGACTGGGTCTGACTCATGCCTTTGTCCAGCGTCTCCACACTGTGGACACTCCTTGCCTGTTTGTCACTTAGTAGCCATCTTGGCTAGCAGATCAACTGTCGAGGTGTCACAGTGCTTATGTCCAAGTGCCCCTCATTTTACTTAATGATGTCTCTTTCACGTAACTTTTATTAGAGTATATTGTCATAATTGTTCTATTTTATTATTGTTGTTGTTAGTCTCTTACTGTTCCTGATTTATAAATTAATCACAGGTCCAACATGTAGGAAAAAACAGTATATATAGGGTGATGCAATCTGCGGTGTCAGACATCCACTGGGGATCTTGGGACATATCACCCACAGATAAGGGGGCTACTGCAGTAGCCATGGAAACAATAGGCACTAGGTGCAGCCACCGAGAATAAGTCTAATGGCTGAAACTGTGTCATGAATGCATATCCAATTTTAAAAGGGGCACAAGGAACTGTGTATCATACAATTATTAAAAGTAGGTATAATAAAAAATAAAAATAACAGTAAGAAAAAAAGTAGGTATACATGACATCCATACTCCTGTGTGTATGTATGTGTGTATGTAGAGGGCGGGATACAATTGGGAAAGAATATGAAGGAACAAAAATTTCCTATATGGTAATATAGGGATTATGGGTGGCAAAACATCTCTTGTAAAATTTTAGTTTATCTATAATAATAAAAGGGTAATATGCTAATTAAACCGGATGTCTTCCAGACATCATTCCAGACATCATTCCTGATGTCCTTCCTGATGAAGCTGGGGCTCGGGATGCTTGTGGGTGGCCCAGGGGAAGCCAGCGGGGGTCTCGGGTGCCTGCCGGTGGCGGGAGGAGGGAAGCCTGGGTCCCAGGTGCTGGAGGGAAGCCGGTGCTGGCAGCCAGGGAAAGGAAGGCCTACTCTCTAGTTTAGTAATAAAGAAAAATTAATGTCCCTACATTAATATCTTCATGCCATTGAGCTTTTCTTTGCCTCCCATTCTCTTAACTTTGTGCTTTCTTTTGTGCCTCTTGCTTCTGCTTCTCTGGCAGGTGCTCACATGTTTAAATCCTGGATGCTAAGCTTCTTCTGTTACACATTCTAGCTGTAAACGGTTCTGCATAAGCAGAAAATGGGTCAGTGACAGGTCCCTGTCCCTTCTTCTTTAAATCTTATTTCTCTGAAGTGCAATTCATGCTGTTAAGCACAATGAGGACCAGACTTGTCGCTTGTCCCTGATACTCTTTCTATCTACCCGTGAAGGTAGTGAGGGGACTCTGCTAGGGAATATCCTCTTCAGTTTCAGCCCTTCATTTGCATGGAGGCTCAATCTTAAATCAGTATCTTGATGCAAAATTAAATATCACCTTCCTGATTCTCTACTTTGGTGTACCCCATAATTCCTCTTAAGCCACCAAGCTATTATTTTTTTTTTTTACCCATTAATGGTATATTTTGTGCCAGTGAGTCATGTTCCTGGAAATTGTTTACCATAAGATTTACCTCAAAATCTTAGAATTTAGGAATATTAGTGCACCTCAATCCCAGTAGCTTTTATTTTACTTTTGAAAGAGTCATTATTTATATATGATATATGGGTGCTAAAGTATGTGTCAAAAATACATACTGGGTTAGAATAATAACCACTGAATTAATAAGAGGTTTTGATCTAATCATAAATGCTAGGATGGGAGAGAGAGTCAGTAATCAGTATAAGAGCCCTCAAAGGATTGGCAATATTTTTTAAAAGGGGTAGCAAATATGTTATAATGTTAAAATTTTATAAAGCTGGGTGGTGAATGCATATGTTCTTATATTAATCTCTAGTATTATCTGTGTGTATGAACTAATTCACAATTTTTTAAAAATGTCATTTTTAAAACTTCTTATTCCATTGTGCTGGTTATGTGGACTTTTTCATTGAAATTTTACAGAAAACAGCAGTGTGAGAGTTTTAAGTGGAAAGGGGAGGACTTCACAAAGTGGGGAGTAGAGAGATACAGGTTATAGTTAGTGGAACAGGAAACAAAAGTACATATATTTTAAAAGTTATGAAAAGAAACTGAAGTTACTGCATTACCTAAAATTACAAATAGAGGAATTAAAAATAGGCATTCATATTGAGAGTGGGAGGGGTATGTGAACTAAACACTCATCTGTCAGAATGGGAAGGAAGTTGGAAGTCCACAGATTGCCCGTCTGCTTGATAAATAAAGAAGTGGCAATATGACTGTATTATTGAGAGATAGGGAAGTAACCACCCAGAAAAAATTTTAAAACTATAGCCATTAAAAGTTTAAACTTGGTTGCTTTTCTAGTGTGGGACTAGGGTTTGAGTGGAAGACAAAGGGGTATGGTAGGGCTAGAATGTGCTCTCCAAAGTGTATAATTACATATCACTTTTTTTATCTGTTTTCTTTATAGTTTTGGGTTTGATGTTATTCTCATTCTTGTTTGACTTTTCCTTTTCATCATCTTGTTGCTGCCGAATTTTTACTTGCAGTTTGCTCTTTCTGTTCTGTTTTCTTCACTCACTGTAACACTTTGCTTTGCTGCTTTCCATGAAAGTTCTCCCTGAATTACATACAAATGCCTTAACCAAATTATGTCTTTGTTTCAAAGGGAGCTGGATTTTCCTGCCTTGAATCATTCCTCAGTCTAATCAAAACTGGCAGGAGCCGAAACCGGTTTGGCTCAGTGGATAGAGCGTCGGCCTGCGGACTGAGAGGTCCCGGGTTCGATTCCGGTCAAGGGCATGTACCTTGGTTGTGGGCACATCCCCAGTAGGGGGTGTGCAGAAGGCAGCTGATCAATGTTTCTAACTCTCTATCTCTCTCCCTTCCTCTCTGTAAAAAATCAATAATATATATTAAAAAAAAAAAAAAACTGGCAGGAAATCTGGAGTAGGGGGGAAAGGAGGACAGGAGAATTAGAGGAAGAGAAACTTTAATAATATTTAATAATAAAAGCATAATATACTAATTAGGCTGGATGTCATTCTGGCCAACCTTCCGGACGAAGCCCAGGTCCCAGGTGCCTGCCGGCGGCCAGAGGGAAGCCCGGGTTCCAGGTGCCAGAGGGAAGCTGGTGCTGGCAGCCAGGGGAAGGAAGGCATACTCTTGCACGAATTTCATGCATTGGGCCTCTAGTGAATAAATAAAGGAGAGACTGATACTTATTGAGTCTCTGCTAGGTGCCTTGCTCTGTACATGCATTTTTCTCAGTTCTCCCTCAAGCCTGAGAGGCACTTTTATTACCCTCTTTTTTTCAGTGCACACTCTGTGACTCAGATAGACTAAGCAATGTGCTCAAGGTCACACACCAGGTAAATAGCAGAGGAAAGTATCAGACTCAGTTGTGTTTAATGTCAAACCCAGTACTCTCTCCTCTACTTTTTATTTTTAACTAGAGGCCCGGTGCATGAAATTAGTGCATGGAGGGGGCGTTCCCTCAACCCAGCCTGCACCCTTTCCAATTGGGGACCCCTTGGGGGATATCTGACTGCCGGTTTAGGCCCGATCCCACAGGGCCTAAACCGGCAGTCAGATATCCCTCTCGCAATCTGGGACCACTGGCTCCTAACTACTTACCTGCCTGCCTGCCTGATTGCCCCTAACTGCTTCTGCCTGCCAGCCTGATCACCCCTAACTGCCATCCCCTGCCAGCCTAGTTATCCCCAACTGCCCTCCACTGCTGGCCCTCTTTATTGGCTATGGGTGTGACCATATTTGAGGGTGTGGCAGTCAACTAACATATTCCCTCCTTATTGGCTGTGGGCACTGCCATCTTTGAGACGGCATGAGGGTCAATTAGCATATTCCCTCTTTATTAGATAGGATAATGACTCTTTACTTTCTGTTATAATTATTATTTCCTTTATTGTCATTTACCTCCCAACTTTGTTTATAGTACTTTTAAATGTAAAGCAATTATAGTTGTTTACATTTTAATATGTTTTAGAGTTATGAGTTTAATGTTACTTTTGAAAGAATTTTATCACCCTGAGGTAATTCACATTTCTGTGAATTTTGTTCCTGGTAGTTTTATAATTTTCTTTTTTATTAAAAAACTAGAGTCCCGATGCACCAAATTCGTGCAAGAGTAGGCCTTCCTTCCACTGGCTGCTGGCACCAGCTTCCCTCTGGCACCTGGGACCCGGGCTTCCCTGCAGCCGCCAGCAGGCACCCGGGACCTGGGCTTCCCTCACAACCCCAGCTTCGTCTGGAAGGTCATCCAGAAGGACGTCCAGTCTAATTAGCATACTATGCTTTTATTATTATAGATGTTCAGGTCCTTGACCTATCAGGATTTAGCTTAGTATATGGTATGAGAGGGAATTAACATTATTTTTTCTCCTAAACAATAGCCAGTTGTCCCAAACCAATTCATTTTATTTTATATATTGATCTTGTGTGTTACCTTTGTGGAGTAACACACACACACACACACACACACACACACACACACACACACACACAAAGAATCTGTCTCTAAATTTTCTAGTCTGTTTCACTGACTTATTGCATAGTCCTAAAACAGTGCCATGTTGTTAAATTTGATATTTGGTAGGACAAATCCCATCTTCTTGTAATATCTTTTAAATAAATAAATAAATAAAAATCTCACAAATCAAGAATTAAATAGAACTTATACCTTGTTAAATGACTTGCTAAAATTCATGTGTCATTTAGGGATTGAATTTGGAGAAAAATCACAGTCTTTTGAGTTTGGTCACTTATTCATTTTAGTTTCCAGATTTTTTTGCACACCTACTATAAAGTAGAAGCTATTCTAGCTTCTAAGAATCCAGTAGTGAAGAAAACAACAAAATCTATGCCCTCCTGGAGCTAACACATGTTCAACATTATTATTCATTTTCAAATAGATATATCCTCCATATACCTCTGCTAAATTTTCCAATTTTGGGAAATAAATCTTAGTTATTACTTAAGCTTAATTAAAAGAGTTGGAATCTTGCACTTTATATTTCACAGCTTCTTTTTCTTGCATATAAATTTTGTAAACTCTACAGTTTCACTTCTCTTTTTTTAATGCAAAGTAGTCTCTCATACATCCATGTTTGGTTTCTGAAAACCTCTTTATGCAGAATCAATTGTTAAGAAGCTTAAGACTTTGTGAGAAAAATTAGGGAAATCAAGGTTATAATTAAACTAGAAAAAATACTTTTTTCCTTAAACATTTATTAAAATAAAGTAATGCATTTGGCATATTATGCATCTGAAATTACTAATTAATTTCCATTCAGCATTTCTTCCTTTGGGGGAACTTTTCAGAACTTATGTTATTAAATTTCATCAAGATTGTTTTATTTCATAGCACATGATAGTCACAATAAGAATCTTTTCCCCCTTATTTTATTAATTCTTTCTGATCATCACATTTCAAATTTTATGAGTTGGAGTAGTTGACTCCCACTATCTAGTCCAAAATGATCCCAAAGAAAGAGAGTAACTTAACAGGAGTTAAATATAATTATATGTTTGGGCTCTAAAGATGTGGATTCAGAACCAGCTTTGCTGCAGAATAGCTGTGTGACCTTGAATAACTGAGGTAACCTCTCTAAGTTAGATTTCTCTGCATATAAATTGGTGAGAATATGAATAGAGTCTCAAAGATTGTTGAGAAAATTAAATGAGCTTGAATATGTAAAATTAACAGCCCAGTGCTTGTCACATAATACATGTTAAATGATCGTTAGCCAATATTATTATTGAGATGTTTGTCAGTGTCCTTTCGCTACAAAGAGCAATGGTTCATTTGGGTGATGGAAGTGAAGTATGGTAGCAATCATCTCAGGTAGAAACTGCTGTTTGGGTTCTGTACTTACTTGTTTGTTAAAACAATAGAAAGTTATTTTGATTTTCTGAACTTATGTATGCTATCCCAATACTCCATTGATGATGGTTTGAATATCCCATTGATTGTGATCTCACTGGTCATCGAAGCACATTTTTCTGGGAACCAAGACAGCACAATTATCCTAAATTGTCTCAGTAGCTACAGATAGTGCATTCCTGTTGACTCAGTGATCCCAGAACCTGGACAGCACAATTATTCTAAATTGTCCAGGTGGTCCCAGATAATGTGTTTCTGTTGATTCAGTGATTCGTAGATACTTTATTTTTTTTTTATTTTTTTTTAATATATTTTATTGATTTTTTACAGAGAGGAAGAGAGAGGGATAGAGAGTTAGAAACATCGATGACAGAGAAACATCGATCAGCTGCCTCTTGCACACCCCCTACTGGGGATGTGCCCGCAACCAAGGTACATGCCCTTGACCGGAATCGAACCTGGGACCTTTCAGTCCGCAGGCCGACGCTCTATCCACTGAGCCAAACCGGTTTCGGCGATTCGTAGATACTTTAGATAACTAACTTGCTCAGTTTCACTTCTGTAAAATCGTGAAACAGGTCCCTCATTCCAGACCCAAAGATGTAATCGATACCTTTGTGATATTCTGCCAATATAAGCCAGACGTGGCAAGCTGTTCGGGGCTGTGAGATTTGGAGCGTTAGCCCCTCGTATGCCGCCGGCTTTTAATAAATGACTCCATAATTCGACTTTTTTGAGGCGTCCTTTGTAAGATGGGGGTTACACTACAACAGAAGTAGGGGTATTGTGAGAATATTTGTGGAACTGAGGACTGTAGGAACCTCCTGGGGATTCAGGGAAAGCTATGGAGCTGGGCCGCAGGGACACTGGCAGTCACTCAGGAACTAGAGGCATGCAGTGAAGAGTCACTAATCTGAATCACCTCTTTGCCTTGGCAAGGTCAGGGATCCCATAACTGCAATGACTCAGCATCCTTTCATCTGCGCAGCTACCATTCCTATTTCTAGTCACCAACTTCTCAACTCTCCTATGACTACCTTTTGATTTCAGCTTACTTCGACTTCTGCTTGTTCATATCTGCTTCCTCAACTTTTCTAATAACTCAAAGCTTTCAACTTATTCACAATTTGTCAGTTCTATGTCAGATTTCTAGGAGTTGGTCTCTGCTAACCCAACAATATCCCTATTTGAATAGAGGCTCTATGCCAACCTCCTCATAAACCATAAACCCATCTAAAAACTGGTTGCCTTGGGGTTGCATGCTCATTCCTAGTTTTGGTCAGCTGAGGTGGGAGAACTGGGGATTGAGGGTTTAGGGAAGGTTAGCAGAGGCCACATGGTGACGACCCTCTTAGTAGGAGCCACAGGCTGTTTCCCCAAAAGGGCTGTGATATCTTGCTTGTCCATAAGCTCCACCTTGGGTAAATGACATCTAACCTATTCAACATAGACAAAGAGAAATGTATTACTCTTTTTCCTCCATTCATAATCATTTTATTATTTTGGTTGGTTTCAAGTGGCACAAAATAGGGAAATTATTGGCTCAGAGGATCCAGTAAAGGTTTAAAACGTACATGCCCAAATCCAGTTTTTGTTTCCATCTTATTTTGTTTCTTGTTTTAAAATTATACACTGTTGCCCTGGCCAGTTTGGCTCAGTGGATAGAGCGTCGGCCTGCGGACTGAAGGGTCCCAGGTTTGATTCCGGCCAAGGGCACATGCCTAAGTTGCAGGCTCGATCTCCAGTGGGGGGCATGCAAGAGGCAGCCGATCAATGATTCTCTCTCATCATTGATGTTTCTATCTCTCTATCCCTCCCCCTTTTTTCTGAAATCAATAAAAATATATTTTAAAAAATAAAAAATAAAATTATACCGTTTCTTTCTTTTCTGATCCCCATAAATTGTGATTCCAGCCTTTAATGATCTAATGCTATCTCAATGGCCTGTTTCTGGTTTACATAACACTTGACCCTTACGTTTAATGGTTTATTTTTAGCTCCTCTAGGCTTCATTCAAACTCCTTTTACTTCCTTCGATTTTTAATTTTTTTACTTCCTTTAATCTCAGGACTCATGTTACTCCCCTTTCTATATTCTGCTTTCAATAATTTAGGCTCTTCATGGTGCTTCTCATTTCCTTTGGTCTTTGCCTTCATGGATTCCCCTGGAAGTTCTTTCTTTCCACTTCTTCCTTGCCTCTTTGTCATTGGGCTCATGGAATTTTCTCCCCCATTGACTCAAAGCAAGGGTATCTCTGCTGGAGTAACTAAGTTGGGTACTCTTTCCTCAACAAAAGTTTATTGTGGCAATCACTGTCCACTTTTTCTTATTCATTTATTTTTATCTACACCATTTCATAAAATTTATCTTCTTGTTTTTATCAATCTCTTCTATTGCCCCCTTATTTCCTTCTTGTCTTATATAATCAGTTAATTCCCCTGCATTCAAAGGATAAATGATACCAGGTACTGCTTGTCTTAATGTGTTAGGGCTGCTATAACAAAGCACCAGAGACGAGGGACTTGAACAACAGAAATTTATTTTCTCAAAACTCAAGAGGTTGGAAGTCCAAGATCAAGGTATCAGCAGGACTGGTTTCCTCGGAGTCCTCTGGCATGTAGACAGTCATATTCTCTCTGTGTCCTCATATGGTCTTCTTTCTCTGTCTGTGCCCTAATTACCTCTTCTTATGGGGACACCAGTTGTATCAGATTAGACCCTACTCTAATGACCTCATTTGAACTTAATTACCTTTTTAAAGACCCATCCTATATCAAAATTTAATCACATTCTAAGGTATTGGGGTGTTAGGACTTCAACATTCGGGGGGCAGGGCACAATTCAGCCCATAATATTACCTATACTTTAACATACAGATCAAACATTTCCTCTTTCTCCATGACATTTCCTTTTCCGAAAAGCCCACAGCAATTTGGTCCTTCTTGAATTTGTGTGGAAGTTACTATCCTGACCATCTATCTGGTAATCAATCATGTGTTCTCTTGTAAACATCTCTTGTTTTGCCATATTAAGTTATTATGTATGATTTGTGTTGTTAATTTTGTGTGCTCTATTTTATTTCCCAAATAGCGTAGATGGAGATGAACTATACCTCCGACTCTCTGAATTTCCATAATATCTGATCTAGTACTTTGCATGTCGGTTGCTCTCAGAAAGTTTGACATTTTAGTCTTTAGATTCTCCTAAGTTCAAGCCATCTGAAAGCTTGTAACCGATTAATTGTGTTCAGTTAATTCCTAAAAATATGTTCTCTTTTGGAAAGGGCCCTGTTGAGTCATATTAACAAGAACCCAATCAGCTAGGGCTAGCTAGGGAAGTGTTGGAATATGCTTGGAGTTGTTCAGATAGACGTCAAAATCAACTGGGGTTACTGGTAAGGTTTGTATGGGGTGAGTTCAGGACGAGGTCCTTAATAAGATGGTGGTCAGAGAGCAGATGTTGGGGTTCATTTGATTGGTAAGGTGAGTTTGGGGCAAGAACACATCCAGGTGTCAAGTTAGGCTTTTGTTAGTGGAGCAGGGAGAAGGCATAGTCAGTGGATAGCGCCTTGGGTGCGTCTGAGAGAGAAACTCTGCCTCAATGCTCAGCTGATCAAGAAGCACTTTCTACTGAGCGCTTCACTGCCAAGGCTCACAGTTGGCACAATGACCCATGTACAAGATTTCCTCTTCCTAACAGGAAAAATCTCTCCCTGGCCCAGTGAGTGTGGCCTTGCAGAGATCCTTAGTTTCTACCTCACCAGAGACTTCTTCCACTGGTGCCTCAATTCCCCTGCCACTGGGCGTTGATATTTCTCTCCAGCATCCCCAAATGGCCCCAAAGAGCATGAGGCTAGAGGCCTTCTCCCTCTGGCCATACCTGCATCACTAACCATACTCCCTCACAAAGCAACACCTAACTTCCTCTTTCTTGACAGGGCCCTCACCTCTCATTGACTTATTTTCTCAAATCTGGTCATCCAAAATCACATGTCATGTTTTTAAGTTAGGGTTTATTAAGCATTTACTATATATTAAGCACTATAATAAATACTTTAGAAACATCTTTTTATTACAACCCATTGAGGTAATACATTAGGTTTCTATTGCCAATAATTCTATAAAAAGCGTCATAAACTTAGTGACTTAGAGCAACACAACTTTATTCTCTTACAGTTTCTGGGGTCAGGGGTCTAGGTCCAGGTTACCTGGGTCCTATACTCAGGATCTCACAAACTGAAACCAAGGTGCAATACATCGGAGTTCCTCTTCCAAGTTCACTGCTTGTTGGTGGCATTCAATTCCTTTCAGCAAGATGCCCAAGGTCCTGCTTTCTTGCTAGCTCTCAGCTGGGGATTACTTTCAGCTCCAAGAGGTCACTCTCAGGTTCTTGTCCTGAGGCTCTGTCTCATGGCCTGCTTTATTTCTTCCATGGCAATGGTAGAGTAGGAGGGTCTCTCTGAGGCTTCCCCTTTTCCTGACAAGGCTTATCTGATTATGTCAGGCTCACGCAGGATTATTTCTCTTTGATGGACTCCAAGGCAACTGGTTAATAACCTAATTGCAGGAGTGGTAGCCCATTGTGCTCACTGGTGCCATCCAACATTCAAGGGGAGAGGCATGCACACCGTCGGGCAGAAATCTTGAGGCCATCTTGGAATTCTGCTCACCACCTGGAGGTACCCTTAATGTTTGGTCTCTGTCACTGTACCACTGTCACTGGTACCCTGCAGGCCATTTTTATTTCAAAATCAGTGTTCTGACTCCATATACTAAACCACCTTTATTATCTCAACATCTGCCTTCAACATTGCCCTTATCCCTATTTCTTCATGAAAAATTCTATTTCTACCATCTGTCAGAGTTCAACGTAATTTTCATGTCCCCCAAGAAGTCCTGATTAACCAAGCTTGATGTTGACCACAACTAACCATTATATCTCTCATATTTTCCAAACCATTTATCAGTTAAATATTTACAGGACGCACTAAGTATCAAGATTTAATATTTTGTGTTTATGTTAGAAATATATTGGCTGCTTTCCATAACTGGCCAATGGTTGTCAAACTTTGCCTAAAAATATTCTTATCCCTGGGAAAACCTTAGTTATAATTTCTATAGTTAGAAATTTAAGAACTGAAAGCTACACTTGCTTCTACCCCTCAAAAGGGGTATAACCAATGATATGCCCTTTGACCAAGAGATAAACTATACCGGAAAGAGTAAAGTGTCTTTTGAGAATCAGACCAGCAGATTGTAGCATCAGTGTGACTAAAAACTCCAGATCAAGCTAAATGTGTCCAAGAAAGCTGGTCCAGGAGGGGTCTTGCTTTCTGATGCAGGCGTTCTCAAACTTGAGTACATTATAATCATCTGAGGGCTTGTAAAAATAAAGTTCTGAGCCCTGTCCCCAGTGTTTCTGTTCAGTAAATCTGTAGGGGGGTGGGGCCGGGGCAAGAATTTGCATTTCTAATTAGTTCCCCGGTAATGCTGATACTGCTGGTCTGGGGACCACATTGAAAAACAATATTCTGGTCCTAATCAGTTTGGCTTAGTAGATAGAGTGATGGCCTGTGAACTGAAGGGTCCTGGGTTCAATTCAGGTCAAGGTCACATACCTCGGTTGCAGGCACCTCCCCAGCCAGGGCCCTGGTTGAGGTTCATGCAGGTGATAACCAACCATGTGTTTCTCTCACATAGATATTTATCTCTGTCTTTCCCTCTCTCTTCCACTCCCTCTAAAAATCAATGTAAAAATATCCTCGGGTGAGGATTAACAAACGAAAAAGACTATTCTGGAGGGAAGAACCAATGGGCAGAAAGTATAAAATAGCTAGTTTTAGCTAAGAATCTGGAGGAATCTTTTTTTTTTTTTTTTTTTTTCATTATTACTCTTTCACCATGGCCAGGCTCGTCCACGAATAAGAAAGCTTTCCATGACTAGAAATAAGCAGATATTGGTTGATGGCTCATAGGGGAATTGTAACAATGATTGCTGCATAAGCAATCCATGGAGCCAGGATTGATCTGAGGAGATTGATTGGTAGGGCACATGGAGGGGAACATAGAGTTTTGCCAGGACATCGCCAGCAGAAAGAGAAGCCGAGGTGCTGAGACAAACAGGCTTGGTATTACCTGGAAGAGAGTATTAAATTTCACCAAACAAGAATGAGAAATTAAAGCAGTAACTAGGGAGCGGATTTTAGACTGGAGCTGGGAATAACACACCTGCATCATTCTAGAAAAGACTACGTGGCTTATAACGGCCGGGTAGGTAGAAATGAGTCCAATATAAGGAAGAAAGCAAGGTATTTCAGGATGATAATTCACAACTGCTGGGCTTCCATAAAGTGGCCCTATGGTCACTGGCCAAACATTTCCATATTGGGAGGAAGGCTAGAAGATAGAATGGTGACGAAAAATCACTAAACAGATCAGCGTTGTGCTAGAATTGCTTCTCAAGTCTAGCAGATCATCCATCACCAGGGGAGATTTTAATGATTGACTCCAGATTTCAGAGCACCAGTGAGTTTAGGGTTTGTTGGAGGGAAACAGGAATCTGATTCCATGTTACTTTCAGGATGGGAATACACTCATCTTGATTATCTCTATCAATATTAATGTTTGGCCACTGTCCCTAAAGTTAACAAAAGGAGACTTGGGCCTTTGAGATATTAATCCTTAAGCAATTCCATCCAGTCCTCTTGATAGAAACAAATTTATTTTTATAGGTGCTTCCACCTTTATCTTTCTTCTGCACTGAGCTATGATGTGATAATTTTCTTTTATTTTTATTGAAAATATTTTAAAAGACTTCTGATTTTAAAATAAATGATTTGAAAACAATTGGGCAGCAGTGAAAGGAGGGTCAGCCTTGGAAGACAAACAGACCAAGATTTGAATTCCAGTGCCACCACTTACCTCACAGCAACCTTGGGTGCGTGGCTTCGTCTTTTTGAGTCTGGCTTTCCTTATCAGTTTATGATGGAAATGATGCCAGGCGTGGATGGAGGTGATTATGAATTCTTTGAGGTCATTGTTGTCTTTCTAGTCCTTGGCTCTTAGTAGTTGCTCACAAAACATTTGCTGAATGAACTAATAATGTCTAGTATAGCACCTGCTTAGTAAAAGGGAGTTCATATTATAATTGCTGCCATGCTTATTATTATTATTACTAGAGGCCCGGTTTATGAATTCGTGCACGGGTGGGGTCCCTCGGGGTGGCCTGCAGGGATTGGGGCCCTAGCTCGTGCCCCACCGTGGCCTGGCGCCGCCCCCTCAACTGCTCCACCATCCTGCCTGCAGGCCATTGGTCAGGGCCAGGTCCCCCGCCTGACTCCCTCAATGCGCCTGGGAGCTGGGCGGCAGCTCCGCCCCTCACCACAGCCACTGGTCACCGTCTGCAGGATGATAGGTGGGGCAATCGGGCCCCGCTCGCACCGGCCTTGGCCTGGCGCCACCGCTCACCTGCTTCACCATCCCACTGTGGTCCCACTCTTGTTGGGGCCCATTGGGGTTGGCAGTGCCTCCACTGCCGCCCACTGCCAGTGCCGCAGCACAGACGCCCGTCATGTTCTGCGCCGCCCCCTGCTGATCAGCGCACATCATAGCGAGCAGTCAAACTCCTGGTCAAATGACCACCCGAGGGGACAATTTGCATATTAGGTTTTTATTATATAGGATTATATAGGATTATTTGTATCATGCTCAAATTTTGACAGGAGGTGGCCAGAGGGAACTTTATTTTGACCTGTAACTTTTATAAATTTTGCAAGGAAAATACATTTCTCCAGTTAGGAAAAAATGAGGAAATTTAAAGTAAACTTAAAACCTCCATCACAACACCTCATTAATCCTCTGCCAGGCAGCTTAGGATTTTTTTTTTGCTTTTACACACACACACACACACACACACACACACACACACACACACGAGACACTCAACTTTTGATCTAATTAGCATATTTTCCTTTCCATTAAACAAGCTACCTACTGGAGAAATATGTTTGTTCATCTCTTCTTATTCAGCAGCTGCCTCACTTGCTGTCATCTAAACCCCTTATCTTATCACATTCAGAACAATTCTGATTAATTTATTTAACATTTTTATCTTATCTCAGGCAGGACTCTGGTTACCATATCTCTTTTTCTCTGTGGTGAGTGTGGTGGTGTCTGAAGCCTGGGCAGAGAGCAACATCTTAACCCTTTGCTGCTCCAAAGCTCCCATTTGACAGCCATCAGTCCACAGTTCCTAGCTGGCTGTCAGGACCCACCTGGCTTGGCCTCACTTGACCTACATTCTCTTCCAGCCATGCGTACATGCCTCAGCTCTTCAGTGGATGATGAAATACTCGTGAGGGGCACTTAAGCCTGCAAACTGTTTACTTCCTTTTTGCCCAACAGTGCTTTGGTCACATAGGAAAGGTTCTGTTGGATGAATGAACCTGGAGTCTTGAGCTTGTATATAAAAAAAAGTGTTCAGTTATTACTTTTTATCTACAATAAATAGAAGTTGTGGCCAAGAAACAACTTCCAATTTTTGTAACAATTTCCAATTGTCTACTGTTTTTCAAGGTTTTCTTTAACTTCTGATTAAGTTTTTTAAAAGTGAGTGTTTCAACTTCTCTAGGCCATGTCCTTAAACCTGCCCTGAGTTCTACTCTGAACACCCTTCATTCCCCCATTAATTTTGCTAATGACATCTTTAACTTCTGCTCTTGCATAATATGCTGATTTTGTAGTTTATTTTCAGTGACAACCGAGTCATTGGATGGGAATATTTTATTGGAGAAATTTCAACATCTTTTCATCCAGAGGGTGTTTTGTTTGTTTTATTTTTTGGTATTGCTTAGTAAAGACTGATGGCTTTGGGATTAGATTTGGGTTTGAATCCTGAATCTGCTATTTAGCAATTATGTAACAGTGGACTACTTATTTCACTTTTCCAAACCCTATTTTTTCATTTATAATATTTTAAAAACCTGTTCATATATAATCATTGTAAGGATTAAATGAGGAAATGATGATAAGGATTTAGCTCAATGGCCAGCCCACAGTTAGTGCTTAATGAATAGTGGATATTAGCAAGGTCGATATTGTATACTTTATTCATTCATTTATTCATCCATTTATCCAGTTATTATAATGTACAGATCGTAGCAAAACTATTTCCCTAGGCACTAGGGGAAAACCAAAATGATTGAGACATTCTTCCTGCTTTTACTAAATGAACATAGGTGTGTATGTGTGTGCCTGTATGTGTTTTACTCTATATATACTTAACTATGCAAACCACGGTGATATAATTTAAGTTAATGGCAGTACCCATGCTTTTTAATGTTAATCACTCAACCAACCAGTCTTTATTGAGTATTCTCAATATCTGGTATCCTGAGGAACTCAGATGTACGGTACTCAAAGGAGTCCTTACAAGAGGTCACTATGGGGCTGTAAATACATATGTACCAAAAGACTGTATATAATTATAGTATCAAGGTTCAAAATTGTGGACTATAGTTCAACCTATTCTCAGCCAGGACACACCCAAGGGACTATAATTTACAAGGACACCCTTTATGGGTAAGCATGGTTGTGCCAACATCTACTCCATTTCTATTAACCTCATTCAACAGGATTGAATGAGTAAGTGTATGTTAAGATAGTGTATGCTAAGTGTATGAACTCAATCTTTTTGTTTTTAAGTCAACACTTAACAAACTTCAGCATTTTCACTGCCATCAGGTACAAATGATTTGGCTGAAATGGAGAAACAGAGTCAGAAAAGGGTCATAACTAAAATGCCTGCAGGGAGTGAGATGAGTGGAATCTGAGAACCCACAGGAAGCCAGGGAGGAAAACGTTGGTGCATTGGATCACAAACACCTCTTAAATGGACTATAATATAATTTATAAATTATATACATGCACTCGAAATCTATGAATTCAATGTTAATAATGCCTTCTTTCTCTTAAGAAAATGGTATTCTAAGCAGATGTTCTCACATTTGTCTTTCACCCTGTGGACCATCTGTGCAGCATTGTGGAGATTGCTGCTGGACTCGGGGTGCCATAGAAGTTTGAAGGTCATGGGACCTAAAGAAGAGAAAAGTAAGTCTTCCTTATTCTCTCATCCCCGACACTCAGGTTCCCAGTTCTCCTTCCCAAAGCAGCCACTATGAATAGTTTTAAAAATCTTGTGCGTATTTTTCATTGTTTATTAATTTATTCAAAAGAAATTAATAGCTAATCTGCATGGGGCCTTATCTTGAATGCTTAGGAATAAATGTAATAAACACAACAGACAAACATAGCTGTCCTCATGGGGACTTTACATTTTGTTGAGGGAGACAGCTAAATATTAATGTTAAATATATTTAAATGTCAAGTGGTGATAACTCCTATGAAGAAAGAAAAATCAGGGTGAGGTGCTAGACAATGATAGGTAGGTAGCGTGGGGAGAGGGAGGGTACAGTGAGGAGGGCTGGGGAAGGTCACTCTAAGGAAATAACAGTTGAACAGGGATCTGGGTGAGGGGTCAGGCTCACAGATAACCTGGGGAAGCATTCTGGCAGAGGGGCCATGAGTTGCAAAGACCCTGAGGTGAGAATGGACTAGAACGAGATGGACATGAGGTCATAACCAGATCACCCAAGGCTATGGAGCCCTGGTGAGGAGTCTGGTTTTATTCAACCTGTTAAAACAAACCAAAAAAAACCCAAAAAAAACTTTAAGGTTTTCAATGGGGGATTAAGTCATTAAATTTTTGTTTAATGGATTCCTTGGGCTGCTGCTTACTGGACTGAATGGCAGGGAGGCCAGGGAAGCAATGAGAAGGCCAATGGCCTAGTGTACCAAGAGGCGATAGCTTTCCTATGGATCAGGGTGACAGAGGGGTGAGATATGGTCAGAATCGGAAATTGTTCTGAAGGTAGATTCAACAGAACTTGCTGACTAATCCTATCTAATAAAAGAGAATATGCAAATTAACCACCACTCTGCTACACCCACAAGCCACACCCACCAGCCAATCAGGAGCAAGTATGCAAATTAACCCCAAACAAGATGGCTGCGACCATGGAGCGAGCAGGAGGCTTGGCTCCGCTCAAGGTTACAAAGTTTCAATTATAGAAGATAAATAAATCCCAGATACCAGGGCCTCCACTTGGGTCGCCGGGGGGCATGGCTGGCCTGCAAACCACCACAGGCCCTTCGCCCAGGCTGCCCCATGCTCCAAGGGAACCCCCACCCTGATCCGGGACACCCTTCAGGGCAAACCAGCTGGCCCCCACCCGTGCACCAGACCACTATCCTAGCTAATAAAAGAGTGATATTCAAATTGACCATCACTCCAACACACAAGATGGCTGCCCCCATGTGGACACAAGATGGCCACCACAAGATGGCCAGCAGGGGAGGGCAGTTGGGAGGGAGCAGGCCTGCAAGGGAGGGCAGCTGGGGATGATCAAGGCTGAAGGGGAGGCCAGTTAGGGTTGACCAGGCTGGCAGAGGAGGGAAGTTGAGGGTGACCAGGCCTGTAGGAAAGGGCAGTTGGGGGGGACCAGGCCTGCAGGAGAGGGCAGTTAGGGGCAAACAGGCTGGCAGGAGGCAGTTAGGCATCAATCAGGCTAGAAGGGGAGTGGTTAGGGGGTGATCAGGCTGGCAGGCAGAAGCGGTTAGGGGCAATCAGGAAGGCAGGCAAGCAAGCAGTTGGGAGCCAGCAGTCCTGGATTGTGAGAGGGATGTCCGACTGTCCGTTTACGTCCAATCCTACCGAGATCGGGCCTAAATGGACAGTTGGACATCCCTCGAGGGGTCCCAGATTGGAGAGGGTGCAGGCTGGGCTGAGGGACACCCCCCTGTTCACGAATTTCATGCACCAAGCCTCTAGTTATTCTATAAATATACAAGCATATTCTTTCCACTTCTTCCATTTTTATAATACAAATAACAGCTTACAAACTATTCTGCATTTCACTTTTTATCACTTGGTATTAGACAGAGATTACTGCATATTAATCTGATTACTTTTCTTTTTTAATTTCTATTTTAAGTTAACATGCACATACTTTTGAAGACAAATAGATCTTCAAGACTTACTGTGAAACACAGCAGGCCCTTGTCCCCTCACTCATTTCCTCCTTTCTAGAGGCACCAGTTTTACCTCTTTTATCTGATTTTTTTGGTATATATCTTCATTTTTCTAGATAACATTCTTACTTCTTGACTTTCTGGTTTTAGATATGATCTCTTATTTTTCCATTCAGACAGAAGAGTGAAAGAGTAGAACTCAGCTCTTTTTTATCCTTCCTGCCATTTGTACTGACTCTTTGTACCCAACTTTCTCCTTATATGGCCAAATGGAAATTTAGCTTAATTCAATATTCAGTGTTAACTGGCTGACATATGACTAAGTAAACACTAATTACCATTAAATTTGTTGCAAACTATGCTTATTTTAAATTGCTAAACGCTTCTGTTATCCTCAGAGTTAATTGCCATTTTTCCCCCTTTGCCTGGTTATCTTAATATTTTTCAAGAATTCAACACCAAAAGCTGACAGTTGTTGAAATCATCTTTCAATAAGTTCGGCTGCATCAGGTACATTTGATCAATTTCATCTTCCTAAGGAATTTTTTCCTGGGACCTTCTGATAAGTTCTGCGATAGATTGATAACAAAATGGCCAACAACAATTCCCTTTCCCATGCCCATGCACCCTCGCTCTGTAACAGTATGTTTTCCACTTTGATTCTGAACTTGACATTGTGATTTGCTTTGGACAATGAAATGTTAGCAAACACGACACAGTAGAAGTTTGAAAAGTCCTTGTACTTTGGCTCTTAGAGTCCCACTGCCATGGGAAGAGCAAGGGTCATCTGTTGAGTGAGCAGAGAAACATAGCCCAGTCACCCCTAGGGACCCAGTGACCACCACACCACCTGTCAGACTTGTGTGAGGCTACTTGGAACTAATCAGACCCAGCTCAACTGCCAACTGACCGCAGATGCACAAGTGAGGCTCGCTAACAAAATCTAGAACTACCCAGCAAAATTGAGAGATTAATCCATGGGCATTTTAAGCCACTGCATTTTGGGTTAATACGTTATTCAGTACTATATAACTGATGCAAGCTGCAAGTGGACTGGTTTGCTCTGATGTATAACTACTATCCTGTGTTATTGTGGTAATCAGACAGTTTATCTTACCTTATAATAGACAAATATGCAAATTGACCACACCTTTGCTACGCCCAAGCCACGCCCACCAACCAAGCCACGCCCACCAACCAAGCCACGCCCACCATGAAACCGTTTCAGGGACGTTGGGGTGTGGCGGAGCCCAAGGCCGGGAAAGCGGGGAGCCTGCACGGATCACAGGAAACCACTGGGGGTCGGCTCCTGCGATCGGTAGCAGGGACGCTGGGTGCGGCCGAGCCCAAGGCCGGGAAAGCCTCGGGTGGAGGCTTTCCCGGCCTTGGGCACCAGCGGGGAGCCTGCACGGATCGCAGGAAACCACTGGGGGTCGGCTCCTGCGATCCTTAGCAGGGATGTTGGGTGCGGCCGAGCCCAAGGCCACCGTCCGGGGCCAAGCCCCGACCCTGAAAGAAGGCAGAAGGCGGTGGCCACAGCCAAGGCCTGGGTCCCCGGTGCCGGCAGAAAACTGGTGCAGGCAGCCAGGTGAATGAAGGTCTATTGCACGAATCTTCGTGCAAACGGGATACTAGTTAATATTAATAATAGGAAGAAAGCAAAGGGGAAGGCCAGACATATAAGCTTGGTCATCTGGGCAGCTTTACTAGGAAGCTATAGCTGCACACTCCCCAGGGAACCACTGTCCATTCCCTGCAGGCCACTAGGGCAGTGGTCGGCAAACCGCGGCTCACGAGTTAGGCACATGTGTAGTGAAGTCAGGGTGATGTAGGGAAGGTGCAGTCTAGCCTGAGAAACAATGGATCGGTTAGGAGGTGACCCGCTTAAGAAGTGTGTGAGCCCAGCCAGTGTGGTTCAGCAATTGAGCATCGACCTAGGAACCAAGAGGTCACTGGTTCAATTCCTGGTCAGAGCTCAATCCTTAGTACAGGGATGTGCAGGAGGCATCCGATCAATGATGTTCCTCTCTCATCAGTGTTTCTATCTGTCCATCCCCCTCCCTTCTTCTCCCTCTAAAAAAATTAAAAAAAAAACACAAAACCACACAAACCTATGAAAAGAAGTGTGTGAAACCTTGGAAGGTTAAAATCCCCAAACAAAGAGTTCCCCCCCAACCCCACTCCCACTTGTTCCCTCTCACTCTTTTGCTCTGTGACCACTCTTTCCCATGTGCTTGCCTGTTTTCTCTCTATAGCCATGTGGCCTTAAGCATGGATGATATGACCCTGCGGACCCCACATGCAATGGACTGCAACAGGGAACATAAGTTAAGCTGGCCAGATGCTGGACTAGGCTGGACTTTAATATGGAATAGATCAAAACAACAATGAGGTACCATCTCACACCTGTCAGAATGACTATCATCAACAAATCAACAAACGGCAAGTGCTGGTGAGGATGTGGAGAAAAAGGTGCACTGCTGGTGGGAATGCAGACTGGGGCAGCCACTGTGAACAGTATGGAGTTTCCTCAAAAAACTGAAAATGGAACTCCCATGCGACCCAGTAATTCCACTTCTAGGAATATATCCCAAGAAGCTAGAAACACCAATCAGAAAGGATATATGCACCCCTATGTTCATAGCAGCACAATTCACCATAGCTAAGATTTGGAAACAGCCTAGGTGCCCGTCAGCAGATGAGTGGATTAAAAAGCTGTGGTACATCTACACAATGGAATACTACGCTGCGGTAAAAAAGAAGGAACTTTTACCATTTGCAACAGCATGGATGGACCTGGAGAGCATTATGCTAAGCTAAGAGAAAGATAAATATCCCATGATCTCACTCGTATGTGGGATATAATGAACAACATATACTGATGAACAAAAATAGATCCAGAGACAAAGAAACACTGAACAGACCATCCAACCTCAGAGAGAAGGCAAGGGAAATGGGGAGGTGGGACTTGAATACATGCATATAACCAACGGACAGGGACACTGGGGTGGTGGGGGCTTGTCCTGGGGGACAGGAGTGGCCCAGGGGGAGGGTCAATCGGGGAAAAAGGAGACATACGTAATTCTTTAAACAATAAAAAAAATATATAGAACAGAAATGCTGGGCAGTGGCCTTCATTCGGCCCTGTTAAAGACAAGATTGGACTTATTCCATGGCAAGATGGACGGAACTTGCAGGGAACCTCCTTAATTTTACGTCATTAATACAGCTTTCCACAAAACCCCTCCTCCCATGGGGCCTCAGGAAATTCTTTTCTTCGTGGTACCCCAAGAACTCCTCTTTCACCGATAACACTGGGAGTCTCTCACTGTCATCCTGAAGTTGTCCTTTGCTTTTTTCCTAAATTGGATCTCCTGTTTCCAGTAACCTATGTCTTCCCCTTGCTTGCTTTCCTCCAGTGAATTCCTAAGAAAAAGTATATGAGAAGTAAATTGTTTAAGTTCTTTCATGTCTGAAATGTATTTTTCTATTTTTAAACATCCTGTGTACATATTATAATATTTTAATTTGAGTTTCTCATTTTAATTACAAATACCTTTAGCAAATTCATCTATTTTAAAAGTTAAAAAGAGACGGAAAGAAAAAAAAAAAGCAAGTCACATCCCAAATTCTGGCTAATTGAACATTTCTGCTTCTCAGGAGGGAGCGCTTCTGAACTGTCATCACAGTACTGCCGAGAAGCCAAACGCCAGCTTGGATTAAACCAACATTCCACACACTCAGATCACCAGCCGCACATAGCCTTCACAACCCAAAGAAAGGGATTCCTTAGGCATATTTATTTTATTTCAGTTACAGTTGACATTCAATATTATTTTATATTCGTTTCAGGTGTACAGATTATTATATAATTTACAAAGTGATTCTCCCAACAAGTCAAGTACCCATCTGGCACCACACATAGTAAATATAATATTATTGACTATATTCTCCATGCTGTACTTGACATCACCATGACTACTAATCTGTAACTATCTATTTGTATTTCTTAATTCCTTCACCTTCTTCACCCAGCCTTTTCCCTGTAACCATAAGTTTATTCTCTGTATATACGAATATGTTTCTGCTTTTTTTTCCATTTATTTTATTTTTTGTTTCTTTTTGATTTAGTCTTTGAAGATGTGTTGGTTCTGGGCCTTTGCAGGGACTCTTGTGCAAATCAATGTCCGATGCTGCCTGTGGCCAGCCCCAGGCTACCTATTCTGGCTATAGAGATTCATGGTTGGGAGCTTCCTCTGCTGAACTTGGTTGAGCACCGGAGGGAGCGAGCTGTGAACCAAGGTTGGCTGCCACCAGTACTGGGCCTGAGGCAGGTTAGCAAAAACGCCAAGGCACCCCAAGACCTGCCACTGTCTGCTGGCTCAGCCCCTGAAAAAGCCTTGGGCATTTTGTGAATTACGTGAGACAGGTTCTCAGGGACTAACCAGTTAGGGGTGAGTGGTATTCACACAGTTTCAAACTCAGCTCCAGTGCTGGTCTGAGGTCACTCAGCAAAAGTTTTAGGGTACACTGAGGCCAGCCACCACCTTCCGGGGCCTGCAGAATTTTGCAGTGGGGCAAGGGGTTTCAGGGATTTGTCAGTGTGGAGCTAGTTGAGTTCACCAGGATGAAGCAGATTTAGGATTTGTCTGTGTGTAGGGAGGGCTTAACACAGGAAATGCGGAGCCTGTCAGCCGTGGGGGAAGACAGCCTTGCCCTGAAGCCAGACAACTCAGTTTCTCCCTGTGTGTCTCTGGCACCCCTCCAGCTTGACAGGAATTCCTTGAGAGTTTTTTAAGAAAGACTGCAAAGTGGGCTCAGTGGACCTCATTAGGTTTTTGCTGCGTGGGGGGCGTGCTTAACCCAGGAAAGATGGAGTACATGACATGACTCAACATAGGGGTACTGGAGACTTTCCCTCTATCCCTTGCTCCAAAGCCACACAACTCAGCCTCTCTCTGAATTACTGAGTGGCCATCCCTCTGCTGGAGTCCAGAGTGAGTGCCTGCAAGTGAATTTGTGTGCTGTCCCTTTAAGAGGATGCCTGGGTTTCCAGCAGCCTACTGTCTTCCAGGGGAGGCGGAAGAATCAGTTGATTTTCACAACCAAATGTTATGTGGGCTTCTCTTCCTGACACTGGTGCTCCAGGCTGGGGAGCCTGGCATGGGGTTGAGACTCCTCTCTCCTCAGGAGGGGCCCTGCAGCTGAGATATCCCTCTGGATTCCTAACCACCACATGTGGTTGCAGGGCCAGCCTGTTTCACGTCTCTGCCCCTCCTACCAGTCTCAGTATGGCTTCTTCTGCAAATTCTGATTATAGGACTTCTGCTCAGCTACTCTTCAGATGGTTATCTAGGTTGATTGTTCTGTAATTTAGTTGTAATTTTGATGTAGTCCTAGGAAGAGGTGAGTGCAGCTATCACCTACTCCACCGTCTTGGACCTTCCTTGAGAATATATACAGATATTATTTTCTATTCTCATATTTAAATGATAGTTTGGTTGGGGATATAAGTTTAGGTTGTAAATTATTTTCCTTCAGAAATTTGAAAGCCTTCCTCCATTGCTTTGGAGCTTCCAATGCTCCTGTTCAGAAGTTAAAAATTAATCTATGTCCAAGGATGATGAAAGGCAATATCTAAAAGTAAAGTACAAATATGAATTTACTACTTGTTGTAGTAAGGGAGAGCTCTGCTGTTTAGGCTCAGTCTCTCCAAGCAGAGCAGACTGCTAAACTTGTTTTAGGTTTTGGGGAAGCATGCAGTTCAGAGACTGGTGGACTTTCAGAGGCTTTATTGTGTTGCCATCATCGGTAGAATCATAGTTCCTTTGGAGTGAGTCTGTCCCTGACTGGTCAGTGTTCAGAAGTGAATGACTGATGCTGATTGGTTCATTAAGGGGAGTTGACTTTGATAGACTAAATAAGTTAAAAACCAAGTTTTGATGGCCACTTATTATCATGACTACAAAACAATTGTCTTCATCTAAGTTTGGAGGAACAATTTTTTTCTCACTACTTGCTGATCCTTTGTATATGACCTGTATATTTTTTCCTCTTTAGAGTCTTAAAAGATCTTCTCTTTGCCTTCATTGTTTGAAATTTCAGTGTTGTTGCATTTGCTTGAGTCTGTTTTCACTTGGTAAATGTTTCAGTCTGGAAACTCAGATTACTAACTTTCTCCTCCTCTCCATTTTCTGTTTTTCCTTCTTTTCTCCTTCCCTCTTCCTCCCTCCCTCCCTCCCTTTCTTCCTTCTTTCCTTCCTTCCTTCCTTCCTTCCTTCCTTCCTTCCTTCCTTCCTTCCTTCCTTCCTTCCTTCCTTCCTTCCTTCCTTCCTTCCTTCCTTCCTTCCTTCCTTCCTTCCTTCCTTCCTTCCTTCCTTATTTTTTACTACTTTGCTTGTTTCTTTTTTTCTTTCTTTTTTGTGAGTGCAGTCAGTTTATTTGGGAGGTGATCCAAGAAAACACCAGTAGGGGAGTAGAGAATTGAGACAGAAATAAAGTTCATTATCAAGCAAGTCAATATTTTGGACTGTTAAGTACAATCCTGCCTGGGGAGTTCTGGGAGCAGGTGAAGAATATGCACTGCAGTTATCTCACATGGGGTGTAAGGGAACTAGAATACTTTTATCAGGAATTGACAGTTAGCACCTGCCAATCATCCATTGAAGACTGTTTCCACAAAGACAAGGAAAGTCAGCACTCAACACACGGTAGGTAGATCAGGCCATGGTGGCCACAGAAAACCCTCTACAAAGAGAATTATGTGCTGGCACTTGGGAGGACGGGCTGGTGTGCAATGAAATGGTAGTCATGGCCAAAGAGATTTATGTGGTGCACTCCATTGTTCTACTTTAAAAAAAATGCTAATCTTCCTTGATCAGTTTCCTAATTACCTTAGTTTTTAATCTCCTGTTTTCCATCTCTTTTTCTTTTGGCTGGTATAACTTCTCAACTTTATATTTCGATCTTTCTATTGAAAATTGCCATTTCTGCTATTGTTTTAATTTCCAACACCTTCTTTATGTTTTGGTTATGTTCCATTTATCTACTTGTTTGTTAATTTATATTGGGGTAGAATTCTGTTCTTGTTTCATGGTCACAGTAGCTTTTCTTTGTGAGATATTTTTTTTTAATATATTTTATTGATTTTTCACAGAGAGGAAGGGAGAAGGATAGAGAGCTAGAAACATCGATGAGAGAGAGACATCGACCAGCTGCCTCCTGCACACCCCCCACCGGGGGATGTGCCCGCAACCAATGTATATGCCCTTGACCGGAATCGAACCTGGGACCTTCCAGTCCGCAGACCGATGCTCTATCCACTGAGCCAAACCGGTTTCGGCTCTTTGTGAGTTATTTGATGTTTATTTTACCTTAATTTCTTCAACATTACTTTTTTCTCTTTATTTTATTTTCTATCTTCCAGGTTCAAGGCTTTCCTCAGATATCTCAGTCTTTGTATCCTACGATGTTTAAGAGTGACACACTAGAACACTGGCTGGAAGCCCTGAGCATATGAGAGATGTTGGTCTGATGTGAGCTTCTCTGTAGGAGCATCGGAATGGGCAGTTTAAAGGGGAAACTTCGAATTTCAGTATCTTTTCAATGTCATATCTTTCATCATAGACTAGCCATATTTCCAAGAAAAGACTCTTACAGTGTCCTGCCAGGAGGGTGAAAGTCTAGCTTTCAGTGCTCTGGACTCAGGAAAACAGATGTGGCATGTTATGTCTCCAAAGCTAATATGCATACATTCATTTAATCCCCTATTGTTAGTACAGACCCCTGAGCCTCAGCTGCACTGGTATTCCTCCATGCAGACCATCTGTTTTATGTCATTCTGAAAATGAACCATCACTCTTTAACAGTTAAGAAAGGGCAATTTCTGGGATGCTGCATGGATCTGGGGAGGAGTATAGGGACCCAGTTCCTTCTAAACAGACTTACCAACAATACTTCTTATTGAATGCACACCCCTTTTATGCCACTTCCACTAAGTGTCTGCTGCCATTAGTTTCTAAGGCTTGGGATATTCTGTAAATTGGATTAGTTCTTAGTTTTCTCCACTGCTTGATTAGATTCCATTTCTCAGCTCTGTTTATTCCATGACCATATGTTCATCTGCTTTTCAGATGATCTGTTCTCCAACTCTCTCCATTCCTTGAGTTTTAGCCTTAAACTGTTCCTTCACAGGTTGTGTTAGTGGGGTTCTAAGAAGATGAAAAGGTAGAAATGCCTGTTAAATCTTCTCTTTAAACATAACTTGTTTTTCATTTTTTATTTATATGAAGTGTGTTAATGGATTCATAATTAAATCTAGCTTATAATTTATTTGTGATAGATCTAAAACTGATTTATGAAAGATGCCTCCAGTTACAGTATCTTAAAGTGATGTTTTCTATCCTGGTCGGTGTGGCTCAGTTGGTTGGAGCATCATCCCATACACTGAAAGGTCATGGGTTCAACTTCAGATCAGGGCACATAACCAGGTTGCAGGTTCAAAACTCAATTGGGAGATGTATAGAAGGCAACCAGTCAATGCAATGTTTCTCTCTCTCTCTCTCTCTCTCTCTCTCTCTCTCTCTCTGAAATAAATGAGAACATGTCCTCAGGTAAGGATCTAAAAAAAAAGGTACTGTTTTTCTCCTTAACAATATAGAACAGAAAAAGTAGTTTGGCATTAACTTAGTTAAAGAGGGAAGCATAATTGTAAGTCAAGACTAATATTCCTGGGAATATTTTTCTATGCATTTGTATGCCAAGAGATTGCATAACAACCTTAATAAGAAAATTCCCAAGCCTGTGCAAACTTGTGGGAAAGGTGTAGTCATGCATAATCTCACACTAAACTCTGCCAAGACAGTAGTGCATACTATGGAATTCATAATTTCAGTCTTCATTCCACATACCAGTAGTAGCTCAAAGCTGGAAACATATGTGCTCATGAATCTTCATAAAGTTAATCACTCTTCCCTGTTGTACCAAAAGCTTAATACAGACTTCTTAACAATCTGTCACTAGAATAATCTGCTTGCTGATCATTTGATAAATCACACACAAGGTACGTTAATGTTGTTCTTTAAGTTAATGTTGTTCTGTTAATTGCAGTCATTTTTTCCAGAGTTCTGCTCTTCTGTTGCCTTGTGGAGATGACGAGCTGTCTTACTCAGAACCAAGCCAGACAACAACACACTTAACACTTCAAAGCAAACACCAACAGGAAAGTACATGTAGGCAGTGATTCCATCTCCCCCTGAAATGGCTCCTTCTTCTCTGCCTGAAACCATGATCCTCTCTCCCCACCTTAAGAAAATATTCCCTTGATTCTGCCAACTCCTGAAAGTTGCCTTTGACCTTCCAGGGGCTTTTCTTACTTCTGTCCTCTTTCATACCTTAGCAATATTTGCTGAGATGAGTTAGACCCTCTTTATTGAAAGATAACTTACAAATCAACTCAAATATAATGAGCCTCAGGAGGAAATCTTGATTTTTCTACCTCAAACTCAAACTTCTCTCCACTAACTATATCCTAGTCAGTAGTAAGAAAAAATATTAAACAGTTATTTAGATATTGTGCTATTACTTTACATATATTAATTCTTTTCACCATCACAATAATCCTAGGAAATACAATCTATTATACCCATTTTTATAAATAAGAAAACTAAGTCCAGAGTGTTTATATAGTTTGCACAAGGTAAAATGCTCGTCAGTGGCAATCACCATTCATCCAGTTACTCAAGCCAGAATCAACATTAATTTCTCTCTTTCCCTTCCTTTCTATATTCTCACTATCTTAGGCCAGGCTACCATCATCTCTCACAGCACTATCTTCATTCATGGTCCTTATAGACTATTTTCTATGTAGCTGACATGTAGATTTGATAAATCCACAATCATAATCAGAGCTTTTTAACAAACTTCCTTCAAAAACTGACTTTATGTCATCAAAATAGTTGTATAGATAAAAATATATCTTTACTATGTGGATAACACAATTAACAAACCAGATTTGATGGTCGTATATGGAACACTGAATACACATACCAAAGGTAGAGAATATGCATGTTTTTCAACAACATGTGCAACATTTACAAACTTGACTATGTCCTAGCTCACAAAGTGAGTCTCAACCAATAACAAATAGTTTTATCATATAGTCTTTGACCATAATAAAATAAAATCACAAATCAGTAATTAAAAGATACTCAACTCCTCTGCACTGTTTTCCCCTTATTCTTCCCCCTATAAAAAGGAACTACAATTCCCAGGCTCCCTTGAGCTTTGGCATCCAGGAAGTCTCCACCAATGGGAAACACTGATAGCACTGACCTGAGATTGGGAGGAAGAAGGGAAAGGCAAGCTGGTTTCCTCCTTCCTACAGAAGTGCCCACTTTAGCTCTGACTCACTTCAGATGACTCCAGATTGAAGCTTGAGCAAAGCCACCTCTTTCTATTGTCCCTTCAGACCTACAAGTGGTAATGGGTTCCTGCTGTTGCTAATCTCTGGATTGCCTCAGTGTCCCCAGTTGGCTTCTCAATACATGATCCCCTTGGAATCAATTCTCTGTATTAAAGTCCCCTCCAGTCAAATCTGTATATCTATATTTACCCATTTATCATTGTTATGTAAAATTTATCGGGGCAAGAGCCTTAAGAAAGCGGCTGACAACTCCAGCATTACAATATAAGTTTATTAAGGGAATTTATATACGAGGCTCATCCTGGGCAGCAGCAAGATGACATGGATATCCTCAGAGCTACACAGCAGGCACTAAGCGGTTGTACAGGATGAAACAGAATGGACGGGGATACTAGCATGTGACCCGCCCCAGGTAAGGGGGAAATGCCTTACATACTTACGCAGGGGCCAGGCAAGGGCCTATTCCAGGAACCAGCCTGCTTGGGACACAGCGGGGAGGTCAGACAGTCTCTGAGAGGTTTATGGGAAGCAACCTCTACTCTGGCTCAGATCTAGCTGATCTAGTGCGAAGATCCGGTGGCAGCGAGGCAGGTCAAGCAGCAGTTACATCATAGAACAGGGTGTCTTCCAGTGGTCTCTCTGTCATCTGATGTAATTCCGCAGAATTAGAAATGACATCCAAATAATTTATGGGTTAATATTTGGAAAAGAGCAAAAACAAAAACTGCATATCAAAGTTTTGGGAGGTATGTAAAGTATTACTTACAGGGAAATTTATATCTCAAAAGGCAAGATCTCAAGTTGACCCTCCCCCAAGTTTAAATGACTTGTTTGTACTATATTCACTGGTCAAGTTGTTTTAACTCTTCACCTTTATTTTCACCAGTTATGTATCATTCCCCGATTTTTGAAGCACCTGTAACTCTTACTAACCCCACTTGTACTAGCCTATCAGCCTTGGAAGCAATGCTTTCACCCCCCATGCTTGCCTCAGTAACTTCCTGCTGGTTGGTATACTCTAAAATGCATACCTCTAGCCCTGGCTTCTCTCCTAAACTCCATTCCCATGTTTACAATTGTGTACTGGCCCTCATTTACATTTTCATGACCCCAAACGTAACCTGGCTAACGAGAAATTCATCATCCTGCTCCTCACCCTCTAGAATCTGCTGCCATGAATCCTCTGCCTGACCTGTCACTTTCACAAATACCTATCTTGAAAATTCAGATGCCTTCAGGCCAAAGACTGCATCACTCACAGGAATGGCTTTGTTCCAAGCAAAGAGCCTGACACATTCTAAGATGTTTGAATCATCAAAAGCCTCCACCCTCTTTCTAATTCCACATCCTCCTATTTTTTATGGCTCTGTAATGCCCTCTCAAATCCATTCTTTTTCTTCTGTTTCTGTTGTGACTAGTCCTCCTGACCACTCACCTGGAGAGGCACAGGCCGGGTGAAACTCAGAGTCAAATTATAACTAATCTCATAATAGCATTTAACTAAAGTCCTGTTAAAAAGCAAAATGCTTTACCCTGGCCGGTGTGGCTCAGGCAGTTGAGTGTCATCCCACACACGGAGAGGTCCTAGGATTCCCCATTGGGACACATGCCCGGGTTGCTGACTCAGTCCTTGGTGGGCGGGTGGGGTGTGTGAGCTGGGGTGGGGGTGGTGCTGGGGTTCGAGGGGTGGGAGTGGGATCTCAATTCCTAGTGGGGGCTGTGTGGGAGGCGGCTGATTTATGTTTCTCTTTCATCGATGTTTCTCTCCCTCTGCCTTCCTCTCTCTAGAATAATAATAATAAAACATTTTTAAAGCCCAGCAGTCTTAAAAAAAAAAAAATGGCAGAATGCTTCCTAGTCAGCAAGAAGAGTGAGACCTGATTGCAAGTTTCCTAAAGCTGTTAACATAATTGAGAAAGAATGTGATGAGCAGATGGGGAGTTGGTATGCAGAAAATATGGCAAAGGCTAACAATGCCTGGAGAAGGCTAACAATGCCAGCAGAGCCGAGCTGGCCCCTGGTCAGATGCCTCCCTGTCCCAGGGGTTCAGCTTCCTTGGGTGATGTATGTAGCCCGGTTGTTGCAATCTTTTTTGTTGACTTTAACTTCTATACAGTAAAACCAAACCTAACAAACGTTGAAATTTCTGGCTATCCCACAACTATTCCTTTGATTATACAGGCTCAGAATGTAAAAATTATCACAGACTCTTAGTCCTTTCTATTCCTTGTATTTACTTCATTGATCCTTTTGGATTCTTACTTTTCCCTTTTTCCTGTCTTATGTATCCCCACCTCTTCCCTTCCAACCGTAATTTATGAGGTGCTCATTAAAGCGGACCCAGATTAGTTCTCCAGTTCCATCTCTTTGCTTCTTTTCACTCGTTCCAAGAGTCCTGCCTCAGTGTAGATTCCTCATCCTTGTGCTTCCTTTCCTGGGTAAAGACAGGAGACCCAGGAGCATAAAAAGATTCCCAGCAGCCTGTGCATGCTGGCATTTAAAATAGGCACCACCTTCCTGAGGGAACCTGCACTTCCCCTGTCACCAACATGCTGTGGGTTTCAGCTAGGTGGAGTTCTCTACCCTTCCCTGAACAAATTATGCTCATATTTGCCCCCCAGACTTTGTAGGGTTCCCAGACCAGAGCCACACTTCAAAGTCCCGTTTCCTCCTTAAAACCTTTGCTGATATTCCTGATGGACTCCGCTCCTTCCTTCTCTGGCATCCTTCAGGCCCAAGGACATTTAGGCGGGGTGAATTTGCCATGAACTAACGAGGCTTTCATTTGATGGCCCCTTACTTGGACAGGCTTCTCCAAGATTATGTACCCAATTTTTATTTATAATTTTGTATTTTTTCTTAAAGAAGATCTTCTAAGTTGTAAAAGCCTCAGGTCTTACATAATCTGGATCTGTCCCTGAGTTTAGGCAGTTGATTATATTCTTTCCCTGAAGTGTTTTCTAATGGGTTAATGTACAATCAACTCGTTTTCTCAACTTAGAGCTTCTTGCTATAAAATGTATAGTGTGTAGTGTGGTAATTAAAATGGTCTTTGGTGAGGTCCTACAGACTCCAAACATAACTTCTGCCACTTCCAAGTTGTGTGACAAGTTTTATTTCTTAACTTTGTTGAGTCTCAGTTTCTTCATCTGATAAGTGGGGATGAATATGGTGAAGGCTGCATTATGACTTTCAGAGGCTCAAGGCACTTTTGCCTTCATGGGCCCCTTACTCTATAAAAAAATGTTACAAATTATAGTTATGACTGTGTTAGTACAAAGACTAATATCCAGGGAGAGTTGTATTTATTTATTTTCCCTTTTAATTCTGAAAGAAACTAAAACATTTTCCTGGACTTAACAAAAGTATTGTGGAACCCAGGCATTGTGGCTAGTGAGCCAGTGGGTAGTTAAGTCAGCCATGATTACAATCTCCACACAATAGAAGTTGATAAATGATATGTAAGAGGATGAATATGAAACGTTTAAACTGACATATATCAGGTGCTCAATAAATATTAGTCATTATATTTTTGCTACATGCCTCTTGTATGCTTCACAGTGAGTAATGAATATAAATGCTTACTAAAATGATTTGAATAGGGCATATTTGTAGTGTTAAAAGACAAACTGAGACAGTAAAATTTTTAAGAGTTTATTTGACCAAAAATCTATTGGAATCAGGCAGCACTGAACCGGGAGAGGTTAGGAGTGCTCCACAAACAGCAGCCAGTGGAAAGACTTACAGAGAAGAGGCGAAAGCAAAGCAAGGGGATATTTTGATTAGCTACAGGCTAAGTGCTGTATGTGGAAAAGCCACTTGGTAGTTTGTGACTGGTTGTCCTTAGGTTTTGATTTCTTAACCTTGAGGCATTTCAGACCCCCTTAATAAAGTATATCTGGAGTCACCAGCAGAAGTGATATAGTCCATCCTGTCACTTTTACAAAACCTCTAAAATAGATAGTCACACAAAACTTGGATAGCATACTTAAGGCCTGAGTGAGTGCTACCGACATTGAGCATTCATTCAGAGGAAGCAGCAATTACTACAGGCTGAGTTGTTGGCAGAGGCCTCGCAGAGAAGAGCGATTTGAGCTGCGTTATGGAAGAAGGCAGACGTGGCATGTATTTTGATAAGGAAAAAGAACCATGGACAAGGGGTCAGGGAACCTAGGAATTAAACTAATTTTGCCAGTCACTAGCTGGGTATCTTCAAAAATGAAGATATAGAAAAATACACTGCATCTATTCTAAATTTTAAAAATGGTATAATATTAATATTTGCAAAAACTGTAATTTAAATCAAAAGCATTTTTAAGAATAGAGAGGGATATAACACTATGATAAGGAACAGTCCACCAGGAGGGCAGAACCATCATGTACTTATATGCACCCCTCTCAAGAAAGAAAAGAAAAATAGCCTTGAAATATGTCAATCCCCAAACTGGGAAAATAATGATAGACCAAACATTTGAAAGATTCATAAGGATAAAGAATAGTTTAACAAGAAGAAGGTGAAACAAGCACAGAACAGTGAAATAATTTGCCCAAGATCACATAGCTGGTGACAGAACCAAGATTCAGACCAGGGAAATGTATTCCCAACCCTCAGCTAAAGTGGTGTTTATCGAGATTAAGTTTTAAAATGTATTTACGTAAAAATATTTAAATAAGTCAATTAAGTATTTAATGTTCAATTTAACAAGTTAGAAAACAAAGAATAAAACCCCCAAAGAACAAACAAACAGAAATTATCAAGCCCAAAAGCTGATTCTTTGAGAAGCCTTTTAAAATAGATAGACCCTAAAATATTGACACAGAGAGAAATTAACAGAGAATGAAAATATGACAGTGACAGAGTGATGACAAAAAAGGGGACATAACTAGAGATAGAGTAGGGATTTTAAAAAGTATAAATAACAGTATAACTAACTTTTTGCCAATAAATTTGAAAACTTAAAGAATTGCCAAAATTGCCAAAAACTGAAAACCCAAATAAAGAAATGGAGAGTAGCCAAGAATCTCCCAACCTTCTCTCCACTTACAAAGAGAAAAGGCACAGACAATTTTATGGTGTATTTTAGCAAACCTTTAAAGAAATGATAATTCAAAGTTTTCTGAGATTTAAAGAACAGGGAGAAAGAGGAGGAGGAAGAAAGCCATGTACTTTATTTTATGAAATTATAATCACCCTGACACCAAGACAAGACAAAAACAATACAAGAAAAGAAAAATAAAAATGAAAAAAAATTTAAGTAAAATGTTAGCCAACAGGCCTTTAGTCTAAGTCCCAGTGATATCTATTTGCCATGTGGAAACAGAAAAAAAGCAGAAAGAATTTTAACTCGGTGAAACTCCTGGGTACCCTTTAGTGCCCAGTTTCCCAGATTATGAAGAATGAGGCAACCTCCAAAATACAAGAATAATTTTTAATATATTTTTATTAATTTCAGAAAAGAAGAGAAAGAGAGAGAGAGAGAGAGAGGAGAGAGAGAAAGAAACATCAATGATGAGAGAGAATCATTGACCAGCTGCCTCCTGTATGCCCCACACCAAGGACCGAGCCGGAAACCCAGGCATGTGCCTGACCAGGAATTGATCCGTGACCTTCTGGCTCATAGATCGATGTTCAACCACTGAGCCACACCTGCCAGGCACAAAGGTAATATTTTAATTGGATCATTCTATGACCTGAAGAAGTGAGTTCTTGTTTTCCAGTGCCATTACCATGGTAGTTTGCTGTCTTGACCTTGAGTAAATGGAACATGCCTGAGATGCTGGTCACCATTATAACCTCAGCAGGATACTGGACAGTCAGCACTACACAGGGTATCTAATACTAGGTTACCTGAAGCTACAAGTATTTTGTTAGAACCATTAACTCCAACTTCCTCCTACAGCATACCTTCAACTAGATTAGCTAGCGCCAACAGGACTGCTTTTGTTCCTCCTCCTTGGTTACATGCCTTATTACTTCAGTTTTTATAGTCAACACTTGGCCAAATAGAAAGTTCACAAAAGGCACTTGCAGGGGGTCAGTTGTCAAAACCTCTCTGTGTTTCAATTAATTAATTAATTTTGTGTTCTTTATGCTGTGAATAAAAAAGGCTTTTTGAAGCAGAGAGATGGATGGTACTTAATATGTTTTTGCTTTGCCTGCTTGTCAACAATAATCTGGTTGATAAGTGTTTTAAGAGCCATTTTATTTAATAAAATATATACAACAACGTAATTTTCTATTTGCATATAGGAGACAACATTGAATACTCGTTATGAATAAAGGTTTTGAATTCAGAAAGGTTGTATTCAAATCTTGGTTCTAATAGAAAAGATCTGGAATTAAATACTGTTATTAGAGGTTACCTCTGGTATGGGGCACTGGAGAGAGCCCAGGCACTCTACTTTTACTTTACCCGCCTCTGGATTAGGTTCACTTAGTGCCATGGGCATGTATGACTTTTGTGACTTGAAAAGAAGGGAAGAGAGAGAACTAATTCTGTGACCTTACAGAAACCATTCTGCCTCTCTGTACCACAATGTACCCATCCATAATATGGGGCATTATTATGAGGAACAGGAGTTAATGCATATAAAGCATTTAGTATTTTTCCTGCCACATATTTGACATCCAGCAAATGCTGGCTATTATCACCAGAAAAGTGATATCTGGCATCAAGTAAGTGTCAAAAAAAAAAATGCTTAAGAAGTAAAAAAAAAAAAAAATTTTTTTAAGTGATAAGTATTCTTGCTAACTACATTTTTAAATTTTATTTTGCTTATTCTTTTTTATGCTTGTCAAGTTTTCCTTGTTTTCTGCTTTGAGTTACTTGACATTGATTCTTTGTTTTAAAGAAAAGATAGGCCCAAATTGAGCGACATTCTTCAAAATAACTGTTCCAGACTCTTCAAAAGTGTTAATGTCATAGAAATAAAAAAAGATTGAGAAACTATTAATGCAATTTCCTGATACGGTTATTGAATACTCATTAATGTCAGAAATTATGTTAAAATAATTAATTACTAAAAATAGGCAGATAATGGAGAAACACTGAACCATTGCTAACTGAATGAAAACTGATACAGTTTCCCTGAAGGACAAATTGGCAATATCTTTCAAAAACAGAAATGCACATACCCTTTGATCCAGAAGTTCCACTTCTAAGTAATTATCCCACAAAAATGGTTCCATATATGTGGAAAGTTTCAAATAAAATGGTATATTCATTACAAGACTTCATTGTAAGAGCAAAGTTTGGAAACAACATAATGACCATCAGTAATAGGATGCTTACATAAAATATGATACCCTTATAAAATAGAGTAAAGTAAATATAATAGACTGCTCTAAATGTACTTTACTGGAATGAATTCCAAGAGAAGGGACATTAGGAAAATAAATAACATTGGGCTAAAAAGCATCAAAATAAGGGGGTTCTGGCAAGAGCATAGCCCCAAAGTGGAGTTCATAATTTAGCATTTAAATTTTGCTTCTCTGCCAAGACTCAACAAGGTTTTGCTTGTGATTTTATTTTCAACATGATAATCCTAACCCTCACCATGATTCTTTCAGAGAGAGTCAGGGAGTAACTTCAGCCTCATCTTTACCAGGAACACACTAGCTACCTACAGTAATTGCCCTCCCTAGTGAATCAGCCAGTCAATTAGACACTGATGGATGGTCACGGCACAATCTTTTACAGTTCATTGCCACAACACACCCTAGGTGCTCATATGAGGATGATTCAACAAAAATGAAGAACTAGGGATTCTAGGGCAGTGTCAGATCTAGAAAAGCAATTCCAGCACAAGTTTCTTTCTCCACTGTGGTTTAGCAACCTCTCGTCTCCCAAGGTAGAGAGGAAAATCAAGTCAAACAGGCCTTCCTGAAGACAAGGTGTAAAATACCAGCTACCATCTTTGTTCCTGGTGATGACACTAAATAAATATTTGTTCATATGAACTATTATAAATTCTCTACACTTCTCAAGTAAGCAATCAAAAGTTAACTATCATCTTTGAAATGTAGATAAAGCAAAATACCTGCCCATCATTATTCTATTTCCCTTGCTGGTATTTTTTCATAGTTTACTTGTTTTACACATTTGTCCCAGACTTCACCCTAAATACCCCTAGAAAAAATTTGCTTGTTATAGAGCAAGATGGGCTGATGGTTTGAATCGTCTCTCCACTATGAAGAAACTATTCAGAAGAGAAGGCTGTATAAAGTAGTTCCTGTTTGAAAGAGGGAACTCTAGAGTTAGAAGTCTTAAATCTGAAGCCAGCTCTTAAATGTATCAGTTGTGTGGCTGATAAGTATGTAACTGACATAAGTATGTAACTGACCTTCTCTGGCCTCAGTTTTCTTAATTATAGGTGCTAAAAGGAACACATTGAACAGGTGATAAGATTAAAGGTGATGTAACAGATCTAGGGCTAGATCTGTTGATAACGCATATTCAGGAAGTGTGAGCTATTTTCATGTGCTAGGTCACTTCCATGTATATGAACAGGAAGGGATGGGAGGCTCCAGAAGGGTGTTTTGCTGCCCAGTTTCTCCACTCTGCTTAGGGTGACCTATATTCCCTGGGCAACTCTGCCTGCTTGCCTGCTGGGCTGTTGACCCATTCCCTTATGCTCTTGCTGAACTACCAATCAACCTGGTAAAGTAATCATCACGGAGATGTTTGTTACTTTGACTTTTCAGCTCAGAGCGTAGTGGCTTAAGAAGTGTGTTTAGACTGGGGCCATTCAGCAGCCTCAGATTATACCTCTTTCCACACAGGTCAGCCCCACAGGCTGGGCTGTGGCCCTTGTGTGAGTTGGCCACCTCACACCAGAGGCTGGTTGGATGGGTGGCTGAGGCCACCCTTTTCATGCTTCAGGGTCCTTTTGCACATTGATGACATCTGTCTTTCTGCTTCCCTTCCTCTCAGATCAAAGCGGAATAGAGCTCATTAAAGCTTTATAGGAATAGTGCCAACAAAGAAGTTCAGGAACTGGGCTTGGTTGTAGAAGAATCATTAGTAAAGATCTACTGTATGTTCTGGGAGCCATGACTTAACCCATGATGCCCGACTTTGCCTTCACGTACTACTGAAATTGTGTTTCCCAAAGTCACCAATTCCCTCCTCTACCTAAGTCCAGTGAACATTTTTCAGTTATTCTCTGAGAACCCCTCTGTCCTGAGATTCTCTCACCCACCCTTGACTTTTGTGTTCCCCATTCTGCTGCTCCTTCTCCCACCCCTCTGGCTGTTCCTTTTCTGTCACATTTGTGGCCAATGCTTCCTCTGCCTGTCTCCTAATTTTATAATTTATTATTATAAACCCTCCTCTTCTTTTACATTCTCTTTTGAAAATCATCTATAGTCATCACCTCAATGAGAAAGCATATATTGATGTCTCCCCCAAATTGATACTTACAGCCCAAACTTTGCTCCCCCGTTTCAAACCTTAATATCCATTTTGTCTTCTGGAACCTCCACTTGATTGTTCACAAACACCTTCATCTTAGACTCCGATACTCCTGTTTGGGTAAAACTGGTTTATTTTCAGAACTGATGCAAAAAGAGACAAGAAAGCTGAGTTGTTTATTCATCAATCCCTGTCCCTCACTATTGATGGTCACTCCTGGGACATTAATTTTCTGGAACTTCTGGTCTGACTACATGTGCTCTGCAGCTCAGCTTACCTTGTGGCCAGAGAATGGCCTCAGGCAGAGAGATAGGAAGCCGTCTTCTCATGCAAGCCTATTTGCAGGCAACTTCAATGGTAGGCCAAGGGGATGCAAGTGGATAAATGGCAGTGTCCACCACACACTTAAAGTCAACATTTCCCAAACTGAATTCAAGGTCTTAACCTCCAAGTCTCCTCTTCCTCTTGGGTTTCTATTATCAGCCTAGTGTCCAACTCAGAGACTTGAGCAATCTCAGTGTCATGCTAGATTTCTCTCTTTCATACACAATCCATATCATGTCTGTCATCAGCTTGTTAATTCTGCCTTCTATATTTTTTTCAAATCTGTCCATATTGTGCATTCCACAGTCAATAATCTCAGGAGACCATAATCTCTCACCTGGATCACTACATTATCCCCCCACTGATCTTTCCATCTTCTACCTCCACACTTTGTCTCTCCCAATCTATCTTCAACATAGCAATCAGAGTGGCTTCTAGAAACAAATCTTATCATACCACTTCCCTGCTAAAAACCATTCAGTGATTATTTCCATGGAGATAGAGTCCACATTTGCTAACATATTTTGCTAGATTTTCCACGACCTTGTATTTCCTTAATTCTTTTACTTCATGCCTTCTCCCTTTCCTATTCAATTATTCTCTAGAAAACATGTCTCTCTCCCTTACCCATACACAGTTCCTTCAAATATGCCAACCTCAGGGCCTTTGCTGACTCTGTTCTTCTGGTTAAGACTTACTGTCCCTGAGATCACAATGACAAGTCACTTCTTTCAGGAAGTCTTCCCTGATTGCCTCTGCTATAAGATTCCCATAGCACCCTGTGTGTCCTCATCATGGTATTTCTCAAACTGAATTGTAGGCTGTTTATCCATATAGAGCCACTTCCCTCTTCCCAGACTGAGAACTCTCTTAGGTGATGGCCTGTGTCAGTCTTGATAACTATTGTGTTATTGACACACAGCACTCTCTGGTACATAATAGGAACAATGCATATCTATTGAAAAAAGATATCTCTTTCCAATGGCAAAAGCAACAAATACATAATTTTGGCTGGCTGCTGACTCTTTTCCAAATGCCTGAAATCTGAGAGCTCAAAGCTGTTTTTACATTTAAATACCACATAGCAAAGAAAGGTCTATCTTTGAAGTCAGTGGGCCAGGAGAAAAAGTGATATCAATAGACCTACCTCCCACCTGCTGCTGGAGGAAATTACAACAACTTTGAAGAGTATCCAACAAGATATGTTTTCCTGGAAAAAGCAAACCAATGATCTTTCCAGAGCCCCAACTTTTAGTAACCTAGTACAGTAGATCTATTTATCTTCCCGGTAATGATTTTTTTTTTCTCAAAGCACTCAATTCATTTTTCATTGCTGACATGTAATCCAGAAATAATAGAGATTGGTCCAGTATAACTCATATCTAAAAAGGGAAAGTACCAACACCCTGAAAGAAAAGCTGTGAATTAAGTATTACTAAAAATAATTCTCAGCAAGGCAGGGAGATATGAAAGGCCTTCAGTGGTAGGCGATATTTCTTTCTGTTGTTTATTATAGATGTATGTGGTCTCCAATAGGAAGACCATTCTCCATTTGAGAACATGATTCTGACATAATTTTTGTAATTACATCCCAGAATTCAAATTCAAACTTTTTTTCTAGTTCTATTTTCTAATAAAGTCCTACTCAGAGGTGCTAAAATTTATACCAGTCTTTTAAAACCCTAAACTCCCACTGTGTGGCATGTATTCAAATATTAAAAACTGCTTTGAGCTCTCAGATTTCAGGTATTTGGAAAAGAGTCAAAGCAGATGGGCAGAACCTTGCTGAACAGTTAACAACAGACCTTTGTTGGTTTAGCCACTAAGATTTGGGGATTCTTTGTTTCTATAGAAATGATAATTTGTTGTCAACCCTCTGACTTTCTATAGAAATGATAATTTGTTGTCAACCCTCTGACTTTAGAAGCAGACACAAGAATCAATCTTATTACTCAAAGGGCCACTTTGGAGAATGAAGCATAGGTACTAGCCAAATTCAGGTCGCCTAATTTCTTCTTTGAATTAACCCTACAGATCTCAAATTTCAAGTCTCCCCACCTTAAGCCCAAATGCTGACATAGAAAGCTTACCTCATGGAGAAACAGAATGGGAGATTTTTGAGGAGAGGTAGAGCAGGGAATCAGCACAGTAAAGCACAGGTACCAAGCTAGGATGCTCAGTCCCTCCTCCCCATCACCAAGGAGACCAGGCGCTCTGCAAGGGAAGTAGTCCCATGCTGCACCTTCTGACCAGAAGAACCTATTTACCCTGAGTGATAAATAATGGAATAGTGGAATGTTGATCCAATTAAACCCAAGAGCAAAAGCAAAAGAGACTTATAGGGCCTTCTTTCACTTCGATTTAGTTTTGAAAAAGACTAGCATTGTAGATACTAAATCCATGCAACGTGACATCTGTTCTGGAAGATAGAGAGTGCAAGGTCCCCATCTTCAGGGATAGCAGGATCCTGCATTGTTCCTGGGACTGTGAGAAGCTGGGTCAAATACATGAAGTCCCACTTAAGGTCATCGATAGGTTCCGTGACTTTAAGCAAAATGACATACAATGAAACCAATTTTACCATCCGCTAACTGACACAAACAAGAGTCAAGTTCCTACAGCAGCTCATCAATGTCATAACAAAATGACATTGAATTCAACGATGTTTCTTGAGGACCTGCTGCAAAACCATATCTGGGTGATAATAGATTCATCTGAGCTCTGAAACCAGATCTGAAGGAGAAAACGTCCTAAAGGACAGATTGGATAGAGGAATGTGAAAGAAAAAAGACAGTCCCATTGTTTTGATTTAATATGGAGGCAGAGCTCCATAAACATATCAGCTTTGGGAATTATATGATGATAGAAGCATATACTTTACACCATCTGGCTGGCTCAACTGCTGCTTTTCTCATTTACCAAATGAATAATATTTATCACTCTTGATTAAACCCAGGATTTTATTGTAGGTTTTATTATAGAGGTAGCATGGAATTTCGCTTCAAGTTCATGACAAAGACATGTCTTGCTGAGGATGTGACAGCACTGACACTGAGCAGTTTAACTAGAGGAGAAGCTCCACATAGTGACACCTCTGGAAAAACAATCAACTAATCCTGTGATTGTCATGTGGGATTTATCAGCTGAGTAACAAACATGTGTTTGAGTTTCAAAACAATAAAATGCCTTTGGCTTCTGGCAAGTTGTAAAACACACACACACACACACACACACACACACAGAGTAGATAAATAGGAGGAAGGAGGAAAAGAGGAGGGAGAGGGAAAGGGAGAAAAGGATAAAAAAAGAAAGAAATAAAGGAAAGGAAAGAAAGAAAGAAAGAAAGAAAGAAAGAAAGAAAAAGAAAGAAAGAAAGAAAGAAAGAAAGAAAGAAAGAAAGAAAGAAAGAAAGAAAGAAAGAAAGAAAGAAAGAAAGAAAGAGGGAGGGAGGGAGGGAGGGAGGGAGGGAGGGAGGGAGGGAGGGGGAGGGAGGAAGGAAGGAAGGAAAGAAGGAAGGAAAGAAAAAAGGAAGGAAGAGGGGAAGGAAGGTTTCTCTTTTTATTAACAGCTTTATAAACTATATAACAAATTAAGTCATTTTTGGTCAAATGCCTTTTTTATGTGTAACAGCTAAGAAACCACGAGTTCATCATGTGAAAAGGAAGACTCTGGCATTACATCTTAAATTATAATCATCTTTTTCCCATGACTGTTAGAGAAAAGGTTTTCACATTAGTTTATTTTTATAAAACAGTCTGCTTCCATTGATCCTAAGACATCACTTGGATGAACTACACAGAAGCTCAGCAACTGTCCGGGTAGGCCTACATCATCGGTATAGCTATTGAAACTTACACTTTCTTTTGCATAAAACTTTTCCACTACTTGCTCGTTTCTGTCAGTTTCTTGTTTAGTATATAGGAGCCTGAATCAAATTCCTGGAAAAGTATGCTTAAGACCTATTTTCAGATGGCTGTTTTTTGTTGTTGTTGTTGTTATTATTGTTTGTTTGTTGCTATTGTTTTATTCTGAGGTTCCCCAAACTCAAAACACTAATGCTTCTCATTACCAACAATAATAATAATAGCAACTATATATTTCCCTAAGTATTGGTAGCTGTTTATGAATGTATGTTATTTCTTCCCTGAAGAAAGCAAGTAGTTTAGGTTTGATGGATAAAATGTTTTTTAATGTTATATTGCCTTATTCTGAAAATTTTGGTTTGGGTACAATTTATAAATTTTATTAAATGAGTATTTCAGAGAGTTATGATTAGCTTCTAGGAAATTTTTAGCCGGAGAAGCACATAGGAACTTGAAAGTCTCCCTCACTAATGAACACCTTTTATCAATAGTTTTAGCTTTGAGTTGGAATGTATGATTTATTTGGTGGGCAAGCATTTTATTTATACTATACATTTTGTTGTGGGTTTCCCACATGGCTCTCATATGTGAGTTAGACAGAATTCCACCAGGGAAATGTGTTTTCTGGTGCTTTTAACCTGAATTATGACTTACTCTCTTGGATTGTTTCTGAACTCTGGTCATTCTTCTAAGGTGGATAAAAATAGCAGTGAGCCCAGGACACCAGGGGAAAAGATGAGAGTCTGTAGCAAAATAGATTATAATTATTTCTACACACTGTGGTCCATCTATATATATCAGTGATGGGCAACCTTTTGAGCTTGGTGTGTCAAACTTCGCCAAAAAACTGAGCATAACTCGGGTAGTGTGTCACTTTGAGGAAAAAACATTATTTCGCAAATGTTTCATCCTCAGGAGCAGCAAATGTTTTATCCTCGGCATGCAGCCGCCTCAGCGGCCGCGAGTCATCAGAAATGGCTACGCGTGTCGTAGGTTCGCCATCACTGATATATATAAAAGCCTAAGCAACTGAATGACAGGTCGCTATGACAGGCACTGACCACCAGGGGACAGACACTCAATGCATAGGATCTGGCTCCCTCCTGCCTGGATCGGGCCTGCGGGGATTGGACTGAAACCGGCTATCCAACATCCCCCAAGGGGTCCCGGATTGTGAGAGGGTGCAGGCCAGGCCGAGGGACCCCACCAGTGCATGAATCCATGCACCAGACCTCTAGTTGATTATAAGAATAAATACAGACAGCTGCTCTCCATAACCTTTTACTCTATCTGGTGGTGCTGGGGTGATTAATCATCTAAGTTTGCTTGACATCGATGGGACTTCCAAGTATAATCATCTTCTTCCCATGACTGTTGGAGAAAAGGTTTTCATATTAGTGATGAACTTTCAATGGTAAAACTGGTAAAGTTCAGGGTAAAGCAGGACACGTTGATCACCCTAAGTCCTTCCCAAATTCTGAAAGCCTGCAGCCCCTGATTTGGAGAATTCAGAAGCCTGTGACTACTGTAATAGAAGACTGTAGATGTGCAAATGCCACTCAGTGGCTCCAGGTTTGTCTTGGACATGACCCATAGAAGGTCAAGGTCTCCTTTCAAAAGCATGTCTTTCTTTTCTTAACTACTGCCACACTACTAAGGGGTTCATTCTTGGTTTTAGAGTCTGGCCCCGCAGACCACATGGGCTGCCTTTTCCTCCTTAAGGCTGTGATGGGTCTGCTAAAGATAAAAAAAAATAACTAAAAAATGACATTCTCAATCACTACTATTTAAATATCTCCTTTTTTGTTTTTTAACAGCTTGAGACATCATTCACATAACATACAAATTATTCATTTAAAGAGTACAAATTATGGTTTTTAGTGTATCCACAGAATTTTGCCACTGTCACAACAATCTAAAATTTGAAAAGTTTTATCACACCACCCCCATCAAAGAAACCTTGTACCTGTTATCAGCCCCTCCTCACTTCTACTTCCTCCAACCCCTGACAACCACTAATCCATTTTCTATCTCTATAGATTTGCCTATTCTGGACATGTCATATAAATAAAATCATGCAATATGTGGTCTTTTGAGCCTGGCATCTTTCAATGTTCATTCATGTATTAGTATATGTAATGCTTTTTTATGGCTTAATAATATTCCATTGCATATATATACCACATTTTGTCCTTTGATGGACATTTTGGTTGTGTCCACTTTTTAACTATTATGAATGACTAGTGTCCTGGTGCATGGATTCGTGTACATTGAAAGGAAATTAATTAGAAGAAATATTTTTAATATCACTATTCGCCCTTTCTCTATAATAGAAGCGTCAACCAAATTCACGATCGACAATGACAGATCGAAATGCACGCATGCAATTGGCACTGGTGAGAGCTTTATATGTATCGTGCATGCGTGAGTCAACTTATATATATATTTGCTTAATTAGACCTGCTTTCTGATTTAGCTAAACTTTTTCCAGCCTAGTGAAGCACCCCAATTCCTCTTTCAGGTAATTGTCAGCAACACAGCAGTAAATATCAACATGAATCAGATTATTATTATAGATCACACAGGGAGAACAAAGGGTAAAATATTTAACTGCAGCAATGTTTGACTATATTCTGTGCAGTGAGAAAACCTGAATTCATTTTCAACTTCTGCCATTTCTTACTTCTTTTCAGTCGAGTCAAGTTTCTAAACTTTCCAAATCTCCATTGTCTTGCTAATGAAAAGAAAATAGGATTCCACTAAGTCTCCTATTTACCTACTCCAGGACTTCTGTGAGGATCAAATGAGATGAGGCACGGGAAAATGCTTCACAAACATTTGGTTAAAGTATAAAATGTTTCCACCTGGCTATAAAGCAAGTCGAGTTCTTGGGCTGAAGAAACTCCAAGGAGGCTAGTCACTAGGGAGAGGAAGCCAGGTGTTGCTATGTGACATAATTACCCAGCAACCATTTTCGGGCTGAGCTGGGCTGTGGACCGCATTTTGTGCCATGGGGTCTTGGCAGGGTTGGCTGCGATTTGGTGGGGTGTCGCTGCAGGGTGGTGGCAGGGCCTACTTGGGGGAAGCCAAGTGTTGGTTTGTCGGTGCCAGGTCCACGGTGCCATTTATTTTTAAATGGCCAGGGTGCGTCATGGTAGCTCCTGTGTTGAACATCTGCCCCCTGGTAGTCAGTGCCCATCATAGCTACCAGTTGTAGCATCTGCCCCCTGGTAGCCATTGCACGTCATAGCTACTAGTCGGAGGAAAGGATGAACACTTAGCCTTTTATATATATTCATGTAAAAGTTTTTGTGTAAACATTCATGTAAAAGTTTTTGTGTGACATGTTTTGAATTCTTTTGAGTACATACTTATGAGTGGAATTGCTGAATCCTATGGTAACTCTATATTTAACCTTTTGAGTAACTTTCAGACTGTTTTCCAAAGTGACTGCACTATTTCACATTCCTACCAGTAATGTATGAAGGTTCTAATTTCTTGACATCCTCAACAAAATAATTTATTTTTTATTTTCTACTTGAAGAATTTTAGTGGATGTGAAGTGTTACCACATTATGGTTTTGATTTGCACTTTCCTGGTGACTAATGATCTTGAGCATCCTTTCACATGCTTATTGGTCATTTGCATATCTTCTTAGGAAAACTATTCAAGATGACTTCTACTTAGCTAAACCAAATCAAATAAAAGCAAAACTACTAAGGTGAACTAAATTGTTAGTGGCAGAGTGGACAGACTTTTACATCTCCTGAGCACCAGTTTATCTGTGACTTTTTAAAAAATATATTTTTATTGATTTCAGAGAAGAAAGAAGAGGAAGAGAGAAATAGAAACATCAATGATGAGAGAGAATCATTGATTGGCTGTCTCCTGCATGCCCCCTACTAGGGATGAAGCCTACAACTCGGGCATATACCTGGGACCCTTCAGTCCACAGGCCAATGCTCTACCCACTGAGCCAAACCGGCTAGGGCTATCTGTCACCTTTGAGATAGATTAATCTTCTGACAATAGCACAGTTGTCACTTATCTCTGGTCCAGTTGCTCTACAGTGAAATGATAAACAGATCCAAAATCCTTTACCCAGCAACTCCACTCAACTTTTGTGACAGGTTAGTTTTAGAATTCATGTAGAACTGGTAGTATGCCAATCAATCTGTCCCTTGACCCCTCACTCATTGGTCAGTTCAAGCATGCAATACAATTATTCCTCCAATGACAAATCAGCAAGAACAGGTTGATGAAGTCAGTTATGGGGGAGCATTAGAAAGCCAGATTGGCCTATTATAGGAGAGGCTGATCATTGCAACCTTAGTTGGTTACATTTGAAGCTGTTAGGAGTCTGGGCAACTGTGTTACCTGGAAGAGGTAATACTTTAAACCATTCTTGTATATCAGTTCCTGTGGTTTAGTTTACCAGCTTAGAAAGAACTGTATAATACTAAGCAAAAAAGTTTGGCTGTGTAGTGAAGAAGTAAATAAAAAATCCTGGAGGACACAGGCAGGGGGGCATGTGCTGGGGAGTGGGGGTGGCCGGGAGTGGTTAATGGGGGGAAAAGGAGACTTATGCAATACTTTAAACAATAAAGAATTTAAATAAAAATAAAGTCCTGGAGTACTGAGTGGCAGATGAACCCTATAGAGGAAAACTTTAGGGTGCCTAGAGATGGCATAAGGTACTTGGGTACATTTCAAGGGAAACAGAGGATGCAGGGGAATTGTGTCCATTGTTGATCCTGTCACCCACCCAGGCGGCAGACTACTAGAGGTCTTGTCAGATGATCCCTCACCTTTCTTCTGTAGTTCAGGAAAAAAAGTAAGTTAGGAAGAAGATTCTTTTAAATAAAAGAGACTTCTGGGATTGATACATCAAAAGTTGACAAAGGCTTTATTTGAGGCAAATCAACCCAGGAATCCTTCAGTTTGTAGCAACCTGCAGGTTAACAGATAAAAGTCTTCTAAGAATTTCCCCTGAAGCTGAATTCCTTTGGACCAAGAGAACCTGAGCCTTGGGGCAGCTCAACAACCTTGTGAAGAAATGACTGGCTTTTCAGTTCATTGGTATTTGTTTCCTCCTCTTACATAGAGAGTGCAAGAGTGGACACTGGATTCATAAATCTCTTTAACTGTAACAACAATGATAACAATTGGTTGAAAGCTTACAGCATTCCAAATGTCCCTAGTTTTTTTTCTTCTCTAGTTTGCTTTCCATTTTTCTGTTGATATTTTGAAACCCTTGTCGAAGTGAGAAACATTCAAATCTCTAGAGAACTTTTATAAGAGTTTATTTGAGTCAAACTGACAACATAGGTCAGGGAGCAGTATCGCAAATGCTCTGGAAAATAAGTTTTGCAGCTTCTTTTATGCATTTGAAATTAAGGAAGGAACATACGGACAATTACATGGAGGTGAAAAAAAGTAAAGCAAGGATTGAATTATAGGACAGTTAACAAGATTATGTGTGTGTGTGTGTGTGTGTGTGTGTGTGTGTGTGTATAATTGATTTTTGAAGAGAGAGAAAGAGGAAAGGAGAGGGAGAGAGAGAAACATTGATCAGCTGACTCCTGAACACCGCATACTGGGGGTCGATCCTGCAACCCAGGCATATGCCCTAACAGGGCATTGAACCGTTCAGTGCCCAGTACCCATCCAACTGAGCACATAGGCCAGGGCAAGAATATGTGCTTTTTTGAGGCTGGCTCAACATTCAAAAAATCAGTCATGTAATCCACCACATCAAAAGACTAAAGAAGAAAAATCACATGAGCATATCAATAGATACAAAAAAAAAAGCATTTGACGAAATCCAATACCCATTCATAATAGAAATTATCAACAATATGTCAATAGAGGGAAATTTTGTGAATGTGACAAAAAACAAATGAAAAATATGGATAACATTATACTTAATAATGAGAAGCTAGAAACTTTCTAAGATCATGACCAAGACAAGGATATTATTGAAAGTTCTAATTAATGTAATAAGGCAAGAAAAGGAAATAAGTGGTATATAGATTGGGAAGGAAGAAATAAAACTGCCTTTGTTCACAGACAACATAATTGTCTGTATAGATAATACAAAAGAATTGACAAAAAAACTTCTGGAACTAATAAATGACCATAGCAAGGTCACAGAATACAAGGTTGATATACAAAAGTCAATCACTTTCCTGTATAGCAGCAATGACCAAGTGGAATTTGAAATTAAAACACATTATCATTACCAGCGAGTGTGGCTCAGTGGTTGAGCGTCAACCCATGAGCCAAGAAGTCATCAGTTTGATTCCCAGTCAGGGCACATGCCCCGGTTGGGGGCTCAATACCCAGTGGGGGACATGCGAGAGGCAGCCAGTCAATGTTTCTCTCATAGATGTTTCTATCACTCTATCCCCCTCCCTTCCTCTCTAAAATCAATAAAAATCTATTAAAAAAGGAAAACATTACCATTTACATTAGCACCCCTATTTGAAATACTTAGGTGTAAATCTAACAAAATATGTATAATATCTATACGTAGAAAACTACAAAGCTGATAAATGAGATAAAAGAACTAAATAAATGCCCGGCCTGCGTAGCTCAGTGGTTGAGTGTAGACCTATGAACCAGGAGGTTACAGTTCGATTCCTGGTTCATGGGTTGCAGTCTCCACCCCCAGTATGGGGCCTGCAGGAGGCAGAGGATCAATGATTCTCTCTTATCATTGATGTTTTCCTCTCTCTCTCTCCCTCTCCCTTTCTCTCTGAAATCAATAAAAATATATTTTTAAAAATGGGCCAAAGACCTTCACAGATACCTCACAAAGAGGACCCACAGCGGGCAAATAAACATATGAAAATGCTATCAGAGAAATGCAAATTAAAACAACAAACAACAAGATACCACTACATACCTATTACAAAGGCCAAAATTCATAATACTGACAATACCAAGTGCTGACAAAGATGTTGAGCAATAGGAATTGCCTTTAATTGCTGGCACCGGCACTTTGGAAAACAGTTTGGCAGTTTCTTATAAAATTAAACATACACTTACCACTGATCCAGAAATCAAGCTCCTTGGTATCTATTCAGAGTGTTGAAAAGTTATGTCTACACAAAAACCTGCACTCAGGTGTTCCAGCAGCTTTATTCATAATTACCAAAACTTGAAGCAACAAAGGTGTACTGTATAGGTAGATGGATAAGTAACTGTGATACATCCAGACAACAGAATATTATTCAGTGCTAAAAAGAAATGAGCAATCAAGTCATAAAAAGGCATGGGGGAAATTTAAATGCGTATTACTAAGTGGAAGAAGCCAAGTTGAAAAGGCTATATACTATGTGATTCTGATTGTATGACATTCTAGAAAAGGGAACAGTTAAAAGATCTCTGGTTGCCAGGGGTTAGAGGGGAGGAAGGGGTGAATAGGCAGGGCATAGAGGATTTTTTAGGTCAGTGAATCTACCCTGGTTGCTCAGTGTGTATTAGTGTGTGATACTGCTGGGTGGATACAGAATCCATTCCAAACTTTTCAGCTTCATACAAGACGCCCACAATCTGCCTCTCACCTATTTCTCCAGCCTTATTTCCCACCACTTCCTAACCTGTACTTCCAACGTAAGCCACACTGAACTCTCAGTTTCCAGTGTAACCAGGACCTGGTCCCAGCTGTACACCTTAGCACCCATTTTCTCAGCTCATCCATTTTCTCCCTGCCCCTCCTTCAAGCTCCAGCTCAGATGTCACCTCCTTCACATAACTTTTTTGACTCTCCAACCAGACTTATATATTCATCTTCTCACAAACCATACTGCATTGATATGCTGATCATCTGTATATCCATCTGTCTCCTCCGGAGGCTGTGAGCTGGAGATCTCATATTTTCCACACAAAATCTCTGAACACAGTAATATATTTGGCACTGAACAGGTATGCAATATTAGTGAGAGTCTGTTTTTACTGTATTGGATTTGACAAAGCACAACTCTCTCTTTGTAAAGTATAGGTAATAATAGAACCTACCTTATAAAAGTGCTTTAGATGTTTTGAGGATTATGTAAAGTAATGCCTATCCAGGTGCAAAGAACAATGTTTGATACAGAAGTGCTCAATAAATGTCTGCTCTTTTTTTAAAAAACAAAAAAAGTTTTATTGATTTCAGAGATGATGGGAGATTAGAGAGAGATAGAAACATCAATGATGAGAGAGAATCATTGATCAGCTACCTCCTGCACGCCCCCACACTGGGGATTGAGTTTACATTCTGGGCATGTGCCCTGACTAAGAATCGAACCATGAACTCCTGGTTTATAGGTCGATGCTCAACCACTGAGCCATGCCGGCAGGGCAAATGTCTGCTCTTTTAAAGATTTATATTACATTTTGAACAATATTACTCTTAATGTTTTAAATTATCATAGTATATTTTAAACTTTATCTTAAATTTGTAACATCTATTGTTAAGCCTTAGACTTGGATCTGTCTCACCACAGCATCTTCTGGTGTGTTCAACAGAAAAGAAAATAAGCCGTGAAAGGAGGTGATAACCCCATTTTATTTCTCTCTTGATGACAAAGTGCTGGAATCTTTGATTATTTGAAGATTCTAAATATAGAGCACTGATGACCCAAAAGCTCTCCTCAAATTTCATTTTTCCTAATAGCTTCTGAAATAACACTCCCAGGAGAATCAGCTCTTAGTGTCCACATAGATAGTTTATGCAATTTACAGCAGTGTATTGCATTTTATCATATTGACTCTATCTCACAAGAGTCTATTTATGTCCAGTCTGCTTTGGTCATGATAAATGCATCATCGAGCTACTTAGACTTTGTGTAATATGGAAATGGGCAATGTAATGCATTGGTTAAGTCACTAAAACAGACATCATCGGGTCTCTATTAATTCTAAGATGTGTGAATCTGAACAGCACTTTAATGGATACTTCCTTCTATAACTTAGACATTTTCCTGATTGCGGAATTGATACTGATGAATTTTGAATCATGATTATTACGTTCCCCTAAGGGTTTTAAATAAAATTCTTCAATAAATGCATCTTGATTGTGCACTCTTGTTCTAGGTACTTACAATGGCTTCCTCTTCGTTCTTTGTCTTGTTTGGAATACTGAGAAACTAGAATTTTATTGGGTAAGTGAGAGTCTATATATGCATGCATAATTTTCAAATTAGTATAGTCAACATGAGATGTAAAGTATATTTGGGGAATATGTTTTTCTAATCCTCCCCTTCCTTCCTCTCCTTCTTACTGATGACCTGGAGCCAGACTTCCTGAGAAATAGAAGCAAGCAGGCACTCTTTCACCTTCCTTCCAGAACCTCTGTTTTGCAATCTGCTTCGACAGGAGAAAATATCCCCACTCCTAACTTGGTCAACCCTTCCCTTGCACTCTGGATCTCATCTCCTTTCACCTTCTCAAGGCATTTAAACCTGCAAATACACCATTCTCCTTTGCATTATTGATTTCCCCAGTAGATCAGATCCCTTGGTGATTACATAGCATCCAGTGGTTTTCCTTTGTAGAACTCAGCACACTTAGTGTCTGTATGTATGATTATCTATTTAATGTCAATCTTGACCCTTCAGTTTCTAAGATCTATGAGGCCAGAGATTTTCTGTGTTGTTCAGTATATCCTCATGGCTCAACACAGTATTTTGCACACATTAGGAGCAAGATAAATATATTTATTTATTATTTTTGTACATCTAGATTGTTTTCTATTTTTCACCATTATATGCAATTATAAATGAGCATTCATGTGGCTAAATCTTTGGCATGTTTTTAATCATGTGCTTAGAAAAATTCCTAGAAATAGAATCACTGATTTTATTGTGACATGCACATTTACAAGGTTTTTGTTATAGTGTGGTAGCCTGCAAAATAGTCACCATTATCTTCTTTTCTCCTGGCACAAGCAAGCCACTCATCCATCAAAAGCTGATATTTCCTTCCTTTACCCTTGAATGACTTGCCTTGACCTTTAAAATGTGGTGAAAGTAAGATTGTCAGATAAAACATAGGATGCCCAGTAAAATTAAAATGTCAAATAAACAGGAAAATGGGATATACTGATACTGAAAAAAGTTATTTGTTGCTTATCTGACATTCAAATTTAACTGGGCATTCTATATTTTTATTTGCTAAATCTGGTAACACTAGGCATGATGGCACTACACCAGCTCCAGGTCTAGTCTTTGGGAGATCGGGCAGTTTCTACTTTGTCTCTCTGGAAGCCACCTACCATGCTGTAAGGAATTTGGACTGGATCCCCGAATGAAGAGAGGCCACCTAGAGAAGCCCAAGAGGATGAGAAGTCATTTCAGATGTTCAGCCCCAGCTGGGCTCCAGTCCTGGGAGTAGAGGGTCAGACAACATATGCCCACATAGATTTCAGACCTGCTATAGACTTGCTTTCTCTGTTGTTGAATGGGAGTGTCTATTGTAGCTTTCTTATCCCTTTCTCACAACTATATGCCTGGTCGGGGTGGAAGAGTTGGGGGAAGTTGGGGAATAGGGGAACAGCTCATAGCTCTCCAGGTCCAGAGGGGATGCTTCCACATCTGGGACATGATGCGGATTGTGAATATTAAACATGGAGCCTGATGCTTTCATGGACGAGGTTTTGAGGTAACTTGGAAAGTGGTCAGGGGTTTGTGTGTGTGTGTGTGTGTGTGTGTGTGTGTGTGTGTGTGTGTGTGTGTGTGTGTGTGTGTGTTTGTTTTTTGCAAGTGGAAAGAAAAAAGTAATTTGTGGGCAGAGAGCAGACTGTGATGGATTAAATATGGCCACAAATTATATGCCACTCCTCTGATCCAAAGGTGAAGTCTGTTTCTCTTCCACAGAGATTCTGGGCTGGCCTGTGACTTGCTTGGATAAATAATATTCGGTAGTTGTGAAGCTGTGTGACTTTCAGGAAATAGTGTTCTGGAAAGTCAGGCTTGGAAAAAAATATTTTAAACCCCTGATCTATAAGATTTGCCCATTTCTATGGTGTACTTCCACCATGATTGATTTCAAGCTACCAATGTTATATTACTGACCATGGAGTTGGGAAGAGATATACATACTTGGTCCTCATTAGCCTGTACAAATGGGCTCCCACACACCACTGCTTCTACATCTAATCTTTGAATGGCCTGTCAGCTTCCATGTTTGCTTTCTTGGCATCCAGTTGACATGAAGGATACTTGGGCTAGGCTCCTGAGTGATGAAAGGCCACATGGGAAGAAAGGCCAGTCCCCACTCATTTGGCTCAGTAGATAGAGCATTGGCCTGCAGACTGAAGAGTCCCAGGTTCGATTCCGGTCAAGGGCACTTGCCCAGGTTGCGGGCTCGATCCCTGGTGGGGCATGCAGGAAGCAACCTATCAATGATTCTCTCTCATCACTGATGTCCCTCTCTCTCTCTCTCTCCCTCTCCCTTTCTCTCTGAAATCAATAAAAATATATATTTTTTTTTAAAGAAACAAAGGCCACATAGAGGAGAAAGGAAGCCCCAGGCATTCCATCCTGGCTGAGCTCCCAGCTGAGTGCAGCTGCAGGAGTGGCCCCAGCCAACTAATTACATGGACCATAAGACCACCTCCTAGCCAACTCACAGACATGTGAGGGATGATACATTGTGGATTTAAGCCACAACATTGTGGAATGGTTTATTAGTCAGCAATAGGTAACAACACACATATTGCCAAGTTTTCATAAAAAAGCTGTCTCAAGTTTTACTGCCAATGTGTGAGAGTGTCTTGTTTTTTGCACATTAGCCCAATGTGATAATCACCAGGTTGATAAGTTAAAAAAAAAAAAGTATATTGCAGTTTAATTTGCATTCTTTGAAAATAAGTTTAAACATTTTTTCATATGCTTATTAGCTATAAATTGACTATGCCCCCTGCCCATTTTTCTATTGATTTATAAGAGCTTTTTATATTTTAATAATAGTAACAGCAAATAGGAAATATTTTGAAATATGTGTGACTACATGGTTTGCTTGTATGCTCTTTGGAGTAAAAAGTTTAAACTTCTTGTACAAAAAATGGTACCTAGCTAGGCAAGTTTATGAGTGTTTCTTATAACATGATCATATCCAGTTTGGGGCTTGTTTATTTATTTTTAGTATTCCTTAAATTATCCTAATATTTTTTTCTGGATTTTCTTACTAGTAATTTTCTTTAAATAAAATCTTCAGCTGAAACCCAATACAAAATACACTCCCTCCAATCCCCTCACCATTCCAATTTGAGCAAAACACTGACATAAGCCACTGCAGTAGGTTAATTCTTCAGCTATTTTTGTGTTTGGAAAGTCTTTGGATAAACAATGCAGTTATATTTCATACCAATTTAAAATTTTCAAATTTCAAACAGTATGACAAAATTTTTATTAGTTTGTACAAATTTCAAATAATGTGAATGCTTCCAGAACTAAAAAGTAATTTAATTGGATTGGATTCTGGAACCGAAAGAGAAGCATTAATGGAAAAAAACAGTGAAATTTGAATAAAGTCTTTAGTTCAATTAAGAGTATCTTTGTTGGTTTCTTCGTATTAATAAATACATCGTGGAAATGTTAGATGCTAACAATAGAGGAAACTGGATGAGGGGATATATGGAAACTCTCCATATTATCTTTGTAAAACTTTTCTGTAAATCTAAAATTATTTCCAAATAAAGTTTGTTTTTTGTTTTTTTAAAAGCATTCTTCTATGAAATGGTCTAAAATGTTATAGGCTTATGTATTCTGAGAATGCTATTCCACTTACATTATATTGATTACTCTGGGGAAATAAGCTGCCTAGAATTATGAAAGTTTTTAACTAAGTGAGGTTTTTAGGATCTTATCCCATGAATACAGTTCATTGCCATGTAAATTGCATATTTGCACCTCATTTAAAAACTGAGATAGAAAAAATGAAGTTTAAACCTAAATCATAAGCCAAAAGAAATCCCTCCTCCCAATAAAAAACAAAAATGAAACAAAACTAAAATCTCCCTCAATAAAAACAAAAAAGGAAACAAAATTAAAATCTCTCTCTTCCAGTCTCTGACATCAGCATTGTGGCAGTAAAACCTTATCACTCTATGTGATCTTTGGACAGTACATGATTCAAGGCATGGCTTTATGTGTGGAATCTGGAAACAAGGTCTCCAGGTAGGGCTTTCATGTTCTCTTCCAACAAGAGTGTCTTGGAGTGAAAGGTTTTAGTTTGTCATCATTTCACAATTCTCTGTAGGTTTACTTACAGATAAAATTTATCATTTTATAGGCTTCAAAGTTGTAAAAGAAATGCCAATAATTTAAATTCTAGGTATTTCAAGATTTACAGTTTCTATTGTTTTCCTCCCTCCTTAAAGTATGCACAGATGGGCAAAAGTAAGTGCACTGTGCCATTGTGACATTCTTTTGAGTTAGTCACATGATTGCAATAATCAGAACCTGCATGTCTTTTTCCATACAAACAACTATCAATGTACTTTTGCTCACCCTTCTTGAAATCCTATAATACACTCCCCTATGTCTCATTTCTTATGATAGCCTCTCTCTGATTTTGAATGGCCTTTGGATAAACAGTGCAGTTATATTTCACACCAATTTGAATTAGCAAATTTAAAACACTGAGCAATGAAAAATATTATTGAAGTCTCACTTTATACACACACATTGAAACAATGTGAGTTTGCAACACTAAAACTTGTTTATTGTGCATTAAAGAGTAAGTTTGATATAGGGAATGCATTACAATGGCCCAGGTTTATGTGCACTGAGACTGTGATTTCTTGCATTACATTTATTCTTAAGGGAAAACTCTATCTGGATGTCTTATGCATGTTTTGAGTTGTGTGAGGTTTTCAGGAGCTATTCCTAGTGTGCCTCTCCAGTGGCTTTTCAGGATGATCCAACGCCCCTACTATGAATCTGTTTTATTATTGCTGCTGATGTGATTGCCAAAGATAAGAGTGATTGATTGCTTAATCCTCTGCCAGGTACTGTGTTGAGTATCTGTGTACTCAACAACGGGGATTACTCCATTATCTATGAGGCAGATGTTATTTTAATATCATTTTCATGTGTATGTAGAAATGTCATACTCAGCACATTTAAGTAACTCATGTCCAAGGGAATATCTTTGGACTTAAGGCTGAATAAAGATTGCTTTCTCTTTCAGTTTCAAGATTTTTGCTAACCAATTCAGTGTAAAACATTTACCACACTTCCCGCTGTTATTTTAGCCCTGTTGAAAGATAGGTAGGCCTTTCCTTCTATATTCTGGTCTTCCAACATTAAGTTTTGATTTGCTTCTTGGCTCCTGGAGTAAACCACTTCACCTCCAGAATTGCTGAATACTAAAAAAGCTGATTAACCTTTTGTTTGTTTGTTTTTTTTTCCTTGTTTCTTTTAATGTTTGAACTTTTCCACATGAATTGAAATTGCTGTCTTTTTCTAAAAGGTGCTGCTTCTTTAAACAGCAGTGTCTCTAACCATTATTTTTCCTTTCCCTAGAAGTGTTTGATATTGTTGATTATAAGATGAAAACAAATAACTTTTGCATCAGCAATTTTTTTTCTTTTAGGATATTTTAAAATGTAGATCTACTCATCTTGAAGAGAGGCAATTTGGCTACAATTTATCTGAATCATTTCATGGCCTATTATGTGATTTCCTTACCTAAATCTTTCTGTTTAGGGAGGCAGGCTGACCCTAGGGCAGGGAAGAAACTAAATATTTTCCATGTTTTCCAATCTTTGCATCTGGTTAAACACCTGGAACAGAGGAAGGTGCATAGAGCTGGAATTGGGACTTGTATACTCCACTCATTATTACCATTTCTATCCAGAAAGGGGTGACCACTTTCACAAATTCCTGTTAACTAAAATATGAAGTCCAGCTCCATTACTATAATAATCTTTGCAGAACCTTCATTATTAATTCAATCTCTGTCATTCAAATGAAAGCAAGCTTGTCAAAGGCAGGGACTTTGTCATAAAAGACTGCCTAACACATAGTAGAAATTAAGTTTATATTCAATGAATGGTTGTGGTTCAATAACAGATCTCCTTAAAGTAGCTTCAGATAAATTTAAGGAAGGAAGTAGGGAGCACCAATGCAGAAGGAGCACTGTGGAGGAGTCGGGGTTCTACTTTCAGCTTCGCTCTCAACTGGTGAATTGTGTAACTTTGGGCAAGTCCCTAAACCATTTAAGTCTTTCCCGCTCTGATTAACCTCTTTGGATAGTGACTTATGCTTTGCTTTACTTTCAGAATAATCTGATTAAATGTTCTTACAGATTTAGGTGATGAAACACTGAGGTACAGTGCACTTAAACAGAGATCACACATTAGCATACCAGTATTTCTTAAGTAAAATATTAAGGCTATGACTTATACTATAGACTTAATAACTACTGCATTTTATGCTGTATCAAATGTTACTTGTTAAATAGAATTTAATATATTTTAAAAAATATTTCCCTAAGGCCTTCTATACTTATGTTTGTACCTACATATTTACTTCAAATGATTCCACATTGTTCCTTTACTAATTTAAAGGCTGTTCATTTTAGGGGAGGTTCATTGTTGTTGGAAGGCTATGCCCAGAGGGAGAGACTTGAGTAGATTCACCCAGCAAATCCAAGATATCAAGTCTGTGCTTCAGACTGCCTATCTGGAATGGGAATTACACCTGTCAAGCAGCCCCAGGGGAGACAATGTCCCTGTTGGGAGTCAGTATTTTCTTATCTTCCTGACCCCTGAAAATGCTAAAGGCAAAAGACCAATTGAATCCTGCTGTTAGAGATGCACAAAAGTGTTTAACTGCTCTAAATGTCAAGGATGATGATGTAACTGAGACTCTTGATATCTGGAACTCCAGCTACCTTTATTCAATAAGTGCATTCCTAAGAAAGGCAAACACCTAAAGGCAAAGAGAAAGCAGTCCTTGAGTGTTCTTTTATTTATATACTAGAGGCCTGGTACACGAAATTCGTGCACGGGGGTTGGGGGGTGTCTCTCAGCTCAGCCTGCACCTTCTCCAATCTGTGACCCCTCGAGGGATGTCCGACTGCCCATTTAGGCCCGATCCTAAATCGGGCAGTCGGACATCCCTCTCACAATCCAGGACTGCTGGCTCCCAACTGCTCGCCTGCCTGTCTTCCTGATTGCCCCTAACCACTTCTGCCTGCCAGCCTGATCACCCCCTAAGCACTCCCCTGCCAGCCTGATTGATGCCTAACTGCTTCCCTGCCAGTCTGGTCTCCCCTAACTGCCCTCCCCTGCAGGCCTGGTCACCCCTAACTGACCTCCCCTACAGGCTTAATTTCCCCCAACTGCCCTCCCTTGCAGGCCTGGTCCCTCCCAACTACCCTCCCCTGCTAGCCTGATCACCCACAACTGCCTTCCCTTGCAGGCCTGGTCCCTCCCAACTGCCTTCCCCTGCTGGCCATCTTGTGGCAGCCATCTTGTGTCCACATGGGGGCAGCCATCTTTGACCACATGGGGACAGCCATCTTGTGTGTTGGAGTGACGGTCAATTTGCATATTGCTCTTTTATTAGATAGGATAGAGGCCTGGTGCAGGGTGGGGTCCTGCTGGTTTGCCCTGACGGGTGTCCCAGATCAGGGTGGGTTTTCCCTTGGGGCATGGGGTGGCCTGGGTGAGGGGCCTGTGGTGGTTTTCAGGCTGGTCACGCCCCCCCAGTGACCCAAGCAGAAGCCCAGGTATCTGGGGTTTATTTATCTTCTATAATTGAAACTTTGTAGCCTTGAGTGGAGGCCAGGGCCGACCAGAGTGGGTGGGAAGCTTGGCTTCCTCCATCAATGGGAGCAACCCAAGCCTCCTGCTCTCTCCAGCTTCGTGGCTGCCGCCATTTTTGTTGGGATTTATTTATCTTCTATAATTGAAACTTTGTAGCCTTGAGCGGAGGCCTGGGCTGGCCAGGGTGGGCAGGAAGCTTGGCTTCCTCCATTGCCAGGGAAACCCAAGCCTCCTGCTCACTCCGTGGCCGCAGCTATCTAGGTTGGGTTAATTTGCATACTTGCCCCTGATTGGCTGGTGGGCGTGGCTTGTGGGTATGGCGGAGGTACGGTCAATTTGCATGTTTCTCTTTTATTAGTGTAGACTAGAGGCCCAGTGCACGAATTTGTGCATGGGTGGGGTTCCTCAGCCTGGCCAGCGATTGAAACCTATTGGGGAGCTGGCCAGTTGGCCAGTGGGAGGGGCTGCAGGAGGTTGGCAGGCCAGGAAGAGGGGCCATGGGAGAGGTTGCACACTGACCACCAGGGGGCAGCTCCTGCATTGAGCATCTGCCCCCGGTAGTCAGTGCACATCATAGCGACTAATGGTTACTTAGGCTTTTATATACATATATATATATATATATGCAGGCATGCAAAAATGAGAGCGTGCATGTGTGCATGCACACACACACACACACACATACACACACTGAAACTGTTTCCTAAAAATGTCGCTCCTAACTACAGTTGAGCCATCTGATCTTTTTCTATGTGATTTCATTTTTTAAAAAGTATTGACGATGAGTCACTAAGTTAGTATCTTGACCTTCTAATTTCAAAACAAAACAAAACAAAAAACACTGCTTTACATGCTTTCAGGCGATTCAAAGAGAAATTATGGCCCTTGACTAACTGAGAGGCAAACTGTTCAACAAATAATCAACAGAAAGGCAAGCATAATAAATAATATCCTGGGTGCTGGGACCACTAGATATCCACACATTATAAGAATGACTTTTGTTCATATGTGTGTGTTTTTATTACTAATTCAACCACTTTTGTGTAAAAGATGTATTTTTAATTTCTTCTTAGTTTTAGTAACTTGTGTTTTTCTATGAATTTAATAATTTTATCTATGTTTTATATTCTATTGGCACATAATTGTGCACAGTATTTTACTTATTTCTGTACTGTCAGTTGTAATGTCTGCTTTCTCATTCTGGATTTGAATAATTTGAATCTTCTTGTTCTGTCTAGCTAAAGATTTGTCCCTTTTCAGTTTTTCAAGTAACTGATGTTTCAATTTGTTGATTTTTCCCATGGTTCTTTTATCCTATTTTATTTTTTTCTCCTGTAATCTTTATAACTGCTTAACTTCTGCTTGCTTAGGTTTTACTTTGATTACCCTCTTCCTAGCTCCTACTCCCAGTTTCTTAAGGTAGACAGGCTTTTTATTTGATATCTTTTTGTCTTTTTTCATGTAAGCATTTATAATTATAAATTTCCCTCTGAACACTGCTTGGGCTACATCTCATACATTTTGGTGTGTTGTGTTTTCATTGTTATTCATGTAAACATATTTTCTAAATTACTTGTCAGTATTCTTTGATTCATTGGTTAATTGAATGTTTAAAATATTCACATATTTGTGAATTTTCCAAATTTTCTTATATTATTGATTTCTAATTTTTTTGCACTGTGTTAAAGAATATGCTTTATGTAGTTTCAATACTTTTAAATTGATGGAGACTTACTTATGGCCTATCCTGGAGAATGTTCCTTGTGCACTTAAGAAGAATGTGTATTCTGCTGTTGTGTAGAGTGTTCTGTAGATGTCTGTTAAGTTTAGCTGCTTTACAGTGTTTTTCAACTCTTCTATCTCCTGTTGATCTTCTATCTCATTGTTCTACCTATTATGGATAGTGGGGTATTAAAGTCTCCAACTATTATTTTTGAATTGTCTATTTGTCCTTTCAGTTCTGCTACATATATGTTGGGGCTGTGTTCCTTGGTGCATATATGGTCATCGTTGTTATATTCTTCTTGATTGACCCTTTTATCATTATAAAATGTCCTTTATCTTTATCTTACAATCTATTGTGTTTGCTTTTAAGTTTGCTTTTAAGGAGGAGAGAATTTTCAGGAACCAATAACCACCATTTCCATTAATGTCATCTCATATTGTTTATTTTTACATTTTTATTTGAGAGAGAGAGGGAGCCATCGATTTGTTGTTCTACTTATTTATGCACTAGAAACTTCAATCCTAAATGACTCACTAGACCAGATGGAATTAATTGACATCTTCAGAACATTTCATCCCAAAGCCACAGAATACACATTCTTCTCAAGTGCACATGGGTCATTTTCAAAGATAGACCATACGTTGGGACATAGGCAAAGTCTCTTCAAATTCAAGAAGATAGAAATCATATCAAGCATCTTCTCAGATCACAGTGGCATAAAACTGGAAATCAACTACAATAAAAACAATCCAAAAAAATTAAACACATGGAGACTAAACAGCATGCTATTAAACAATGACTGGGTTACCAGAGAGATCAAGGAAGAAATAAAAAATATCATGGCAACAAATGACAATGAAAATACAACAATCCAAAATCCATGGGACACAGCGGAAGCAGTCTTGAGAGGGAAGTTCATAGCTCTACACGTCTACTGCAAAAAAACAATGGTAATAAATTACCTAACCCTACAACTCAAAGAGTTAGAAAAAGAGCAACAAGAAAAGCCCAGTGTAAGCAGAAGGAAGGAAATAATAAAGATAAGAGCGGAGATAAACGACGTAGAAACCAAAGAAACAATACAAAAGATCAATAAAACCAAGAGCTGGTTCTTTGAAAAGATAAACAAGATTGATGAACCTCTACCCAGGCTCACCAAGAAGCAAAGAGAGAGGACCCTAATAGACAAAATCAGAAATTAAAGAGGTGAAATAACAATAGACCCCGCCTAAATACAAAGGATTGTTACAAAATACTATGAACAACTCTATTCCAACAAACTGGACAACCTGGAGGAAATGAACATATTCCTAGAAAAATATAACCTTCCAAAACTCAATCAGGAAGAATCTAAACAGCTCAACAGGCCAGTAACTATGGAAGAAATTGAAGCAGTCATCAAAAAGCTACCGGCAAACAAAAGCCTGGGGCCAGACGGCTTCACAGGAGAGTTTTACCAAACATTCAAGGAAGAACTAAAACCTATCCTCCTCAGACTATTCCAAAAAATTCAAGAGGAAGGAACACTTCCAAGCTCCTTCTATGAAGCCAGCATCACCCTAATACCAAAACCAGATAAAGACAACACAATGAAAGAGAATTACAGACCAATATCCCTCATGAACATAGATGCCAAAATCCTCAACAAAATTCTAGCAAATCGAATCCAGCAGCACATCAGAAAGATCATACACCATGACCAAGTAGGATTTATCCCAGGAATGCAAGGATGGTACAATATCCGCAAATCAATAAACGTGATACACCACATAAACAAATTGAGAGATAAAAATCACATAGTCATATCAATTGATGCAGAAAAAGCATTTGACAAAATCCAACACCCTTTCTTGATAAAAACTCTCAACAAGGTGGGAATAGAAGGATCATACCTCAACATAATAAAAGCTATATGTGATAAACCCACAGCTAACATCATACTCAATGGGCAAAAACTAAAACCATTTCCCCTAAGAACAGGAACAAGACAGGGATGCCCACTCTCACCACTCCTGATTGACATAGTACTGGAAGTATTAGCCATTGCAATTAGACAAGAAGAAGAAATAAAAGGCATCCAAATTAGAAAAGAAGAAGTAAAGCTGCCCTTATTTGCAGATGACATGATATTGTACATAAAAAAAACCGAAAGACTCCATCAAAAAACTAATAGACTTAATAAATGAATTCGGCAATGTAGCAGGATACAAAATTAACGCCAAGAAATCTATGGCATTTCTATACACCAGTAGTGAACTAACAGAAAAAGAGACTAAAAAAGCAATCCCATTTACCATCACACCAAAACAATTAAGATTCCTAGGAATAAACTTAACTAAGGAGGTAAAAGACCTATAATGAAAAACTACAGGACACTGAAAAAAGAGATAGAGGAAGACATAAACAGATGGAAGAACATATCATGTTCATGGATTGGTAGAATCAACATCATTAAAATGTCCATACTACCCAAAGCAATCTACAGATTCAATGCACTCCCCATTAAAATACCAACAGCATATTTCACAGACCTAGAAAGAACTATCCAAAAATTCATCTGGAATAAAATAAAGACCCCGAATAGCCACAGCAATCCTGAGAAAGAAGAATAAAGTAGGAGGGATCTCAATACCAGATTTCAAGCTGTATTACAAAGCCACTGTTCTCAAAACAGCCTGGTACTGGCACAAGAACAGGCATATAAATCAATGGAACAGAATAGAGAACCCAGATATTGACCCAAACCACTATGCTCAATTAATATTTGACAAAGGAGGCATGAACATACAATGGAGTCAAGACAGTCTCTTCATAAATGGTGTTGGGAAAATTGGACAGATACATGCAAAAAAATGAAACTAGATCACAAACTTACACCATACACAAAAATAAACTCAAAATGGATACAGGACTTAAACATAAGACGGGAAACCATAAAAATACTAGAGGAATCCACAGGTAGCAAAATCTCAGACATATGCCAAAAGAACTTCTTCACTGACACTGCCCCTAGGGCAATGGAAGCTAAAGAGAAAATAAACAAATGGGACTACATCAAAATAAAAAGCTTTTTTACAGCAAAAGAAACCATCAAGAAAACAACAAGAAAGCCCACTCTATGGGAGAACATATTTGCAAATGCTATCACTGATAAAGGTTTAATCTCCAACATCTACAGGCAGCTTATGCAACTTAATAAAAGGAAGGTAAATGATCCAATAAAAAAAAATGGGCAACGGACCTAAATAGAATATTTTCAAAAGAATACAGAAGGAAGGCCAAGAGACACATGAAAACATGCTCAAAGTCACTAATTATCCAAGAGATGCAAATCAAAATGACAATGCGGTACTATCTCACACCTGTTAGAATGGCTATCATCAACAAACGACAAGTGTTGGCGAGGATGTGGAGAAAAAGGAACACTCGTGCACTGCTGGTGGGAATGCAGACTGGTGCAGCCACTGTGGAGAACAGTATGGAGTTTCCTCAAAAAACTGAAAATGGAACTCCCATGTGACCCAGTAACCCCACTCCTAGGAATATATCCTAAGAAACTAGAAACACCAATCAGAAAGGATATATAGACCCCTATGTTCATAGCAGCACAATTTACAATAGCTAAGATTTGGAAACAGCCTAGGTGCCCGTCAGCAGATGACTGGATCAGAAAACTATGGTACATCTACACAATGGAATACTATGCTGCCATAAAAAAGAAGGACTTCTTACCATTTATAGCAACCTGGATGGAATTGGAGAACATTATGCTAAGTAAAATAAGCCAGTCAATGAAAGAAAAATACCACATGATCTCACTCATTTATGGATAATAAAGAACATTATAAACTGATGAGCAAAAAGATAGATACAGAGACAGTAAACCATCAAACAGACTGTCAAATTATGGCGGGAAGGTTAGGGAGAGGTGGGGGAGATAAGAGATCAACCGAAGGACTTGTATGTATGCATATAAGCATAACCAATGGATGCAAAACTCTGGGGGTGAGGGCACGTATGGGGGTGGGGTGGGGGGGACAATGGTAAGATATGTACACATATAATACCTTAATAATAATAAAAAAAAGATGAGATCATTATATTCCCATTTGGGCTGCTCAAGTGCAGAGTCTCCCTTAGATCCACAAACATTTGCTGAAGACTTGTCTGCTAGTCCATGTCCTGACCCTCACATGGTAAACAAAATTGTAATAAGATATTACTAAGGCTCTAATATAGGTCTTTATAGGAACGGAAGCAAGTGGGGAAAGGAAGGGAGAGTGGCTAGTGTCTAAGGGCTTAATAGAGAAGAAAGGATTAAGATTTCCTCAGTTGGACCTGGTGTGTAGGACCAGGAGAGCAAAAGACCTAAAAGAATAAGCATATGTATTTAGGACATTGTAATTTGTTTGACGTTGCTGGGAGGGTGGCTGTTTGGATGTTGCAAGGAGGTTATAGGGTAAAAAAGGTCAAAGGTTGAAGATCTTTGTCCGCCATGTTAGAGTTTAACCTCTATATAAAGAGCCAAAGGCACCCATTATTATTATTATTATTTTTTGAGGGGAGTGATGTTTGTATTTATTTATGAGATGGTCAGTCAGATGTGGCTAAATGACAAGACAGAAAAGAAAAAGAAAAACAAAAACCCCTAAGTTTATTACACTCAAGTCCTAGGAGCAGTTAAGCACAGCATGTCATGTAGGGCCAGATGGGAAAAGCCACCAAGTGGTCGGAAAGCAGAAGACAGGAGCAAGGGGAAAGTTTAGGCCACAACCTAGATTGGGGTTTCCAAGGAAAAGGCAAGTCAAGGCAGGGTAAACAGTTCAGGACTGGCTAGTCTGAATACTACGAGTGTGCTCTAAGCTGTAAGAGTACTCTCCAGTTACCTGGCACCTGGCCCTGAGATGAGTAAGGAGAGGAATATTGCCTCCTGGTGTGCACAGGCCCAAAAGAGGAGACAGGGCTCTGAATTGGTTAGATTGGATACCAAAGACATGGTCCCAGCTGGGCCCTTTGCTATCGCTAAGCATGGGCTTGCCCAAGAAAGGGATGTCTCTCCCAACCAGAAAAGTTTTTTACAATGTCAAAACACGTATATAAAATTAAAAATACTTGAAATACAGTTTGGTTTCGGTTACGTGAACAATGATGCTTCAGATATACCTTAGGAGGTTGTTTAATGATGATTGTTTCTGGTCTATACTTTCACCTGAAATAAAAATGATTTTTTTTTTTGGTTTTTTGGTTTTGACTCCAAAAGGAGCTTTGTGCTCCCAAGTCCTTGGAGATCCTTATAAGTATCAGTTATGCACAAAAATTATGAGACATGTAAAATGTAAGACGGATTTTAAGCTGGCCGATTCTGGTTTTGTGGAAAGAGGCAACCACAAATCACTGCGGCTGTTCAAAATTATTGCAAGTATGTGCTTCCAATCAAAACCTATATTTATCATGCCTTCTGATAAGAGGAGCAAATAAAGTTTTGGATGGGAAGAACTGTCATTTTCATGCAATAATCTTGAGTATCTGTACCATTTCCTGTAGTTTGAACCGTGTTCAGAGAGCTTTTAAAAAGGCAGGTTACTAAGTGGGCATAGGTAGCACCTGCCTACACCACGAGAGTCATGGTGACTGTTCTTATTCACATCCCTGCCATCAGGACCTGTTGGTCAGGTTACTGTCCCCAAGGCAGCATTTTATGAGCTCAGAGATTGTACCTGAGCCATATTGCTATTCTTTCTGATGGTGCCAGCCCTTCCAGCACTGTTCTTTCTAGACCACACTCCTTTGTTTAAATCCATAAAGAAGGAAAAGAGAACACTAGCTTCAGTTATCCACCTACTAGCAATAAAAAAATAATAGTAGTAAAATAGGAGCTAATGCTGCCAAGTGTGTGCGCTGTGCAACCCTCCTTACATACCTTATCTCATGCTCACGAGATAAGTACCATTCTAACTCTCACATTTTAGAAAACTGAAGCATTGATCCCATGGCCTTGGGTGAAATTTTTGCCTCTCATTTTTATTCTGTAAAGTGAGAATAAAAAAGAAGAAACAGAGTAAGAACAAAAATCTCTAGACACAGATATGTTCCCTCTTGGGATCCCTTGTCTGGGCACTGGGTTATTTTTTAGCTCAGGAAACAGAGGCAGGAAGTAGGGCCTTGAGTGAATTTCAAGAGCACTCTCGTATGATAAGTCATTACCATGGAATGTGCAAATGTTGAAGTAGGAGAGGACCCTGGTCCAATTCTATCACTGAGTAAGGGAGACAAAGTCCCAAGAGGTGCAGGGACTTTTTCAAAATCACATGTCCAATTTGAAAGAAGCTTGAGTTAAAAGAGTTCAAATCTCAAATGAGTCAGGTCAACTTTGGAGTTTTGGCGATTAATATGATTATAAAATAAGGGAAAACAACAAAGCAGGAAATAGGGAACATAAAAAATACAAAATATACCTTTGCCATGGTCTTTTGGACACAGACATGGGTTTTGCAGTGTCTTAAAATAGGCGTTAGAATGGGAATAACACATGTGGATATTAGGCTAGAATTACTGCCTGAGTACATGGGAACAAGTTAATTTTTTATTTATAAAGCAAAATAGTATTCAGTTAGTGCCCTCTGCAGCTCTATTCAGAATCAACTTACTATGGAATTAGATGTACCCTCCCCCTTCATTTACCAATAATCTACTTCTTTCTTACATTTCTCTACCACAGCCAGAGATAAACTGTATCCTCATTTTATACTCTGGGAGAAAGCCTATTCTGCAAAACAATTACTGCCCCCTTCATTAATATATATATATATATATATATATATATATATATATATATATATATATATATATATATATATATATATATATATATATATATATATGTATATACACACACACACACACACACACACACACACACACACACACACATATCCTATATAATAAAGATGTAATATGCAAATGGTCTTTACGCCGTGAAGTGTAACGACCGACTGTGTAACAACCGATCACAGATCAGCAGGAGGGTGGGGCAGCGAGCTACAGGCAGGCGGCAGAGAGCTACAGGAGGGCAGCAGCAAGCTACTGGCTACAAGCTGGCGTTGGAGAGCTACAGGAGGGGGCAGGGCAGCAAGCTATGAGTGGGGCAAGAGGGAGGGGGTTGGGGGCGTTACAGGAGGGCAGGGCAGCAGGCGGAGAGCTACTGGAGGGCTGCAGCGAGCTACTGGTGAGCTGCTGGCACATGGATTCATGCACAGGGCTACTAGTATATATAATAAAAATATGTCTATTCATTGGTGAAAATTTAGAAAATACAGAAATGAAAGCAAAACTTAAAAGTCACCTTTAGTTCCACTACCTAGATATAAATATTGGTAATATTTTAGTGTCTTTTCATTCAGTTTTTTAGGATTTTTTTTTATACACACACACAGATATATATAACTTTAAAAATAGTTGGAACCAATCTATATATGTTATTACTTGTTTTCACCTAATAATGTAACACTACTACTTTCCTATGTGATAAAGTCATCTTCTAAAATATTAGTTTAATTATCTTGAATATTTAATTATTGTCTAAAGTACCAAAATTTATTTAAATCATTAACCAGTATGAAATATTTGTATTGCTTAGAATTTTTTGCTAGTATAAAAAAATGACACACTGAATGTCATTGAACCAAATCTTTGCACACATCAGTAGTGATTGTTTACTCAGGATAAATTCCTAGAAATAGGTCAAAAGCATATAATTAAGCACAAATATATAAGTATTTTGATATATATTGTGGAATTTTATTCCAGATGGGTTGTGGAATTTTACAGTCCCATTAACAATATAAAAAAGTAAAAGTAAAATGTGTATGTGTGTTTGCATTTATTTCTTTGTGTTTTTGTGTCTATAACGTGTGTTTATATGCGTATGTTTCTTCTAGTAGGGTGGACTACTACTTAGCTTAGATGAACTACTAGTATATTGGAGTAACTCTAGCTGCTATAATAAGTAAAAAATAAAATTGCAATGGATTAACATAATAGAAAATTATTTCTTGCTCAATGAGGGGTTTCTAGTTGGGGATGGCTTTCCTCCATGGAATGATTTAGGATTCAGACCCTTTCATATTGTGGCTAGGAATTTTCAAGTCCTTCACCAAGGTTGTATCCACATGGTGTTTATATAGGGAAAAGAGAAAGCATGATGGAGCCACAACTGTAACATTCCATCGCTAAAACTCAGTCATATGGTCAACCTAACTGCAAGGGAATGTGGGAACATGTAGTCAGGAAGAGCCATCACACACAGTGGCCAAAAATGATAAACCTACGTAGAACAATACATCAGGTTCATGGAATAAAATAACCCAATGCTTGCTGTATTGACAGAAGAGGCCAATTGCAATCATTAGTGATTTCCTTGCACAAATTGAAGTCGACATTTTAAAATTTTAATTAGGGCAATATAAATTCTCTAAAGACTTTGCATCTGCATGTTTGGGTTTTTTTATACTTAAGAAGGCCTTCCCACTTAAAATCATTCTGTCAGCTTTTAAATTTAGTACATTTATGGGATAATTAAACGATGTTAAATACCTAGTTAAAATAATCATACACAAGCATAGCTTTTCATTTGACAATACTTAGTTCAGTTATCTGATGTAGTGTTTAGACTAACACGCAGGTAAACCTACAGGTTTACTGAGCTACCATGAAGGCCATCCTTAGATTTCATAGGTGTGTTTCCTTTTGTCCTCTATTGGAAGACAACCCATTGCTTCACAATGATATATTTAATGTCAATTTGTGGAAGTATAAATGGCTTTATTTTTTTTCTTTCATATTAAGTGAAACTTAAGCAGTCTGTCAAGATCATTAAATAATCTCAGATATGTCATTTTGTTGTAGAAGACTGAAGAAACCCAAGCAATGCTTAGAGAAATGGAGTTACACAGCTTTATTACGCCAGCAGCCTCAGCAGAGTCACCTCCAAAATCTGAGCAAACCAATATTGTGGAAGCCCCTCTTTTATCCCCCTTTGGTGTCTTTGTCCCCTAAATATGGATTATACTTCCGGACCTTTTGCGGGCTTTGTAAAAAGCCCCGTGGGTTGGGATGGGGGTCTTGAGATCATATCTAAGGCCCTGGCCTGGCGCCAGCACTGATAACCCCCCTCCAGGGGCTGTGTCATGGTTTATGGCCTCAGGTCTTGCAAGACCAGATTCTGGGAAAAGGGCAGTGACTTAATTATAGGTTATCAAGAAGGTACATTAGATTGCTGGCACCGATTCAGATTGCAACCCCCGCCCCCCCAAAAAAAGTCTTATTTTCCCCATCAATTTTAGGAGATTCAAGGAGATTTTTATAGAACTTGCAAAAAAAATCCAAAACCAAAAAATAAACAAACAAATAAAAAAACCCCACCATACCTTCTCTCCTTAGGTATTAGCTGCAGCATGTCTGGTTAAATAAAAAGATTTATAAAGAATGGTCTGTGTTGGCATGAGTGGGGACTGGGTCTGGCGCAGAGAGCCTCTCATCCTGGGAAACAGCGTGCCGCCCCATCGCCTTTAACACAATGCACGTTTGCAGGGAACCTGGTGCTAAACCATTCGTAGATGACCTGCTTCTGGGTCAGGATTTCATAGGTAGTAGAGCAGCTCCCTTGCTGCGATTTATTGAAAGTCAGTCCTCCACACAAGGGTTTGTAAAAAAAAAAAAAAAAAAAAGAATGGAGTATAATTTCAAGGGGTAAAACATTGTTTTTTCCCCATAACAATTCTCTTGCTTCGCCAATGATGTCATTTTTTTTTGTCCCCAGCTGAACTGTGGTAGACAGAGCAAAGACAGATTAGCCTCCCTTCAAACCTTTCAGTATATCAAAGGGAAGAGGCTACATAAATTCAAAGCATGATTTGAGCAGTATTTTGTGGCAAATAGTAATTTATATGCACTAAAGTCCATGCTGTTGAAATAGGAATTTTTAGGGGTGAAATAGGCAGGTTTAGGAAATTTTAAAAATTAAGGGTCAATGGAAAAAACCTAGGGTTACAGAGCAGAGGTTACATTTTCATAACACAAGGGAGCCAGGTGCAGTTACATTTCCATAAGACAAGGGAGCAGCAGCAGTTACATTTCCATAAGACAAGGGAACTGGGAGTAGCCAAAAGGTCTATATTTATAAAATAAAGGAGGAAGAAAGCCCAGAGGGAATGGGAGAACAATGAGGAAGGAGGGCCTCACATATCCCATGTGATGTTTAAACTTTGAGCTCAGGAGTTGCTATAGTGACCAAATCAATGGGAATATTGACCAATCAGAGGGGCTATCAGGACACAGGGTCTTGTAGCCTTTATAAACCGGGGGAAAAAAGGAACTGGGTGGGATCCTTTCCCCCTCCCCACATGGGTGCCTGTGCTGTGAGATACTTTCCCCTTCCCCATGTGGGAGTCTGTACTTGTTTGTCAATAAATTTCCACCTTTGCTGTATCATCTTCCATCTATGGATTCATTCTTCCACTCCAACGGACAAAGAATCCAGGGAACCATCCTGCCCAGGGGCACACTGCATGTTCCAGTCCAAAAATCCCGTATCACTGTTAATGGAATGCTTTGTTATAATTTACCTTTTTTTGCTGAACAACAGTGTTTTATAGACAGTGTAAGTATGAAATAGATAATGAAATAGGCATTAATATTTGTCTTATTGAAAGCAAAGGAGGCTCTGATAAGAAAATATTCAATAGTGTTATTGCCCAAATGTTAAACTAGAGATAAAGAGAAGAGTTGATCCAAATTGAAAAACATGGAACTGATAGTATATTAATGGAAACAAGAGTCAAATCATTGCTTTCAGGTTTTTAACAAATATGCTCAGCAGCCATGGACCAATAAGCTCAATAAATATAAATAGACAGTAGTCAGAATAAGAAATATAAATTGTAATTAGGTAAGATAGAATATACTAAAATATTTTTTAATATATTTAAGGGATAAATGAAGTTTTTATTTAAAACATATGTGCCAAAATATTTTTTAAAACAAACAAACAGCCGAAACCGGTTTGGCTCAGTGGATAGAGCGTCGGTCTGCGGACTGAAAGGTCCCAGGTTCGATTCCGGTCAAGGGCATGTACATTGGTTGCGGGCACATCCCCGGTGGGGGGTGTGCAGGAGGCAGCTGGTCGATGTATCTCTCTCATCGATGTTTCTAGCTCTCTATCCCTCTACCTTTCTCTCTGTGAAAAATCAATAAAATATATTAAAAAAACAAACAAACAAACAAACAAACAAACAAACAAAAAAAGCCCACCTTTTTTTATCTTCTTGCCCTGATTGCCAGCCTCTGATTCTTTCCCTTAAAAAATACTTATTGCCCTTGCCAGTGTGACTCAATTGGTTGAACATCATCCCATGCACCGAGAAGTTGCTGGTTTGATTCCCGGTCAGGGCACACGCCTAAGTTGTGGGTTCAATCCCCAGTAGGGGACATGCATGAGGCAGCTGATGGATGTTTCTCTCTCTCCCTCTCCCTTTTCTCTCTCTAAAATCAATAAAGACATATTTGTAAAAATACTTTATTTCTAGAACTTTAAATAAGAGGCTCTTAATATACATAAGTGGTCCATCCCACATCTATTCCAGAAAATTCCTATTTCTACTCAAATCCTTGTCTGTTGCTACTGTTGTTAATTCAGTGTTACTCTCTGATAGGCATCATACTGGATTCTTTTAGAACAGTTGTGTTTTAACTGCTTAGCAGAATTCCTGAAAGCACAAACTTCTACCTGGACTTGACTTGAGTGTTGTGTGGGATGGAATAAACATATATTTTAAATACTTAAAGATTTTCAATGATTATTAATAAGTAGTTATACACTGAGCAGAAATGTGCAAACAAGAACACATTAACACGATGAAGCCCTTTGGCTTACTATTGAACTCTTTAATTTCTGAAATTAATTAATTTATTTATTTAGAATACTTCATGCTTGGTGAAAAATGCCCTAAAGCTCTCCCTTATGAATGCCATGGCTTTCCCTTGGAAATTCAATCTTTCCTATCGATTCAGTCCCTCTTTGTTCTCTTCCAAGCTGTAATTATGCATCCTTCTCTTTAATGTAATTGCCTGGACCAGAGCTGGAATACAGCACTCCCAAAACTCACTGTTATTATCATTTCAAAGGCACAAATTGAGTCTCATACCCTCAGCCTGACCCCCATGATTTCATAATGAACTTTTGCTGACTTTTGATTTCATTTCTTTGTTTATTCAACAAGTATTTATTGGGTGTCTACTGTGAGACAGACACTATTCTTGGCCTGAGATATACAGCCAAGAACAAAACAAATCCCTGCTTTCAAGGAGCCTACATTTGAGCATAGAGACACAGAAAGTAAACAAACAAATCCTACCTAATAATAGACAAATATGCAAATTGACCATACCTCCGACACACCCACAAGCCACGCCCACCATCCAATCAGAGCGAGCATGCAAATTAACCCAAACCAAGATGGCTACAGCCACAGAGAGCAAGGTTTCCTAGGTAACAGAGGAAGCCAAGCTTTCCGCCTGCCCCTGCCAGGCCTAAGCCTCCACTCAAGCTACAAAGTTTCAATTATAGAAGGTAAACAAATTCAAACAAATGGCAGCAGAATGGAGCTTGAGAGACAGGCCAGGGTTGCTGCCGGCAACAGGGGAAGCAAAGCTTTCCACACACCCTGGCTGGGACCACCCATTTAAGGCAACAAAGTTTCAATTATAACCCCAACAGAAATGGCTGCCGGCCTCGGAGGGAGCCCCAGGCTTGGCTCCGCTCCAGGCTACAAAGTTTCAATTGTAGAAGGAAAATAAATTCCAGATACCAGGGCCTCCGCTTGGGTTGCCAGGGGGCGTGGTCAGCCTGCAAACCACCACAGGCCCCTCGCTCAGGCCGTCCCACACCCCAAGGGAACCCCCACCTGATCCGGGACGCCCTTCAGGGCAAACCAGCTGGCCCCCACGCCTGTACCAGGCCTCTATCCTATCTAATAAAAGAGTAATATGCAGATTGATCATCACTGCAACACACAATATAGCTGCCCCCATGTGGTCAACGATCCTGCCCCCATGTGGACACAGGATGGCCACCACAAGATGGCCAGCAGGAGAGGGCAGTTGGGAGGCACCTGGCCTGCAAGGGAGGGCAGTTGAGAAGGACCAGGCCTGCAAGGGAGGGCAATTGGAGGTGATCAACCCTGCAGGAGAGGGCAGTTAGGGGTGACCAGGCCGGGAGAGGAGGGAAGTTGGGGGCAAACAGGCTGGCAGCAGAGTGGTTAGGGGGTGATCAGGCTGGCAGGCAGAAGCAGTTAGGGGCAATCAGGAAGGCAGGCAGGCAAGCAGTTGGGAGCCAGCAGTCCTGGATTGTGAGAGGGATGTCCGACTGCCCGTTTAGGCCCGATCCCGGGGATCGGGCCTAAACGGGCAGTCGGACATCCCTCGAGGGGTCCCGTATTGGAGAGGGTACAGGCTGGGCTGAGGGACAACCCCCATCCGTGCATGAATTTTGTGCACTGGGCCTCTAGTACATAATAAGGGGGATGGGGAAGGGGGGCGGAGGTGGACTAGAAGGGGTCAATGGAGGAAAAAAGGGGACATTTGTAATACTTTCAACAATAAAGATTTTTTTTTAAATGCACACACACAAAAACCAAATATACAATTTGTCATCTGATTAGAAATGCCAGTGAAGGAAAATAAAGCAGGGAAAGAGGAACCAACCTAGTGCCATAGTGGGGAGAGGGTGCTATTTTTCCATAGGTGGTAAGAGAAAGCCTTATTACAACGACACATTAGAGCGGTGTTCAAAGAAGTGTGGGAGACGTAGAAATTTGAGATAAAGTATTCCTGCAGAAGGCATGTGAAGGCCTGTATTATCTATCTATTGCTGAAAAACAAGTTATCCCAAAACTAAGTGGCTTAAAATTACAGTAAATATTTATTATCTCACAGTTTCTGTGGGCCAAGAGTTTGAAAGTGACTTAACTGGGTGGTTTTGGCTCAGGGTTTCTTAAGAGATTGTAGTTAAGATGTCAGATAGGTTTACTAGCAGAATGCTGACTCTTGGCAGGAGGCCTCAGTATCTCTCCACATTGATCTCTCCATGGGCTGCTTGAATATCCTCATGACAGTGGCTGGCTGGCTTCTCCCAGAGCAAACAGTCTAAGATGGAGTGAGGACGAAGCCACATGTCTTATATGACCTAGCTCAGGAGTTACACATCATTATCTCTGCAAAATCCAATTGTTTCACAGGTGGACAGAAAAAAAAAAAAAGGTTCTATAAAAAATAACCTCACAAGGTCATCTGATCATAAATTCCTAACTGGGTCAGTCATGGTGTTTAGTCACATCCCAGGCACATAACTGTTAGGGTCGCCAAAGGAGGAATGCATGAGGCCAGAGGGGGTAAAGAACTGTAAATTTATTACGTCATCTGTATACCCAATGGCTAGATCCCAAAATGGCCAGCAGGAGAGGACAGTTGGGAGGAACTGGAACTGGGAATCAGAGATTTTAAAGGACTCTATAGGTGGACTTTTTCTGGGCGGAGAATTCTCTGGGCGGGTGCGTTTCCTGGGAAGGTCCAGAGGGGAGAGATAATGGTCTCAGCAAGTAGAATGTGGTCTTAGCAAGTGGAATGTGGTCTAAGTGAAAGGGAATGTCTACTGTGAAGTGGCCTAGAGGTAAGTTCTCAGGGGAGGGGTATCGATTCAATTATTTGATCAAACCAAATAATAACATTTTAGTAAAAGATTTATTTGCCTTAAGCAAACTCCTTACATTGTTGTTGTGCATGTAGGTTAACACACCTTTGGAATAAGTACCCTCAGGAAAGCACATAATTTTCACCATCCTGTAATCCAAGCATGTCAAACTCAAAGGCTAACATGGGCCAAATAAACAAAGTTTAAGTTTATGTCGGCCACAAAAAAACAAAAACTTCAATTTTCATAGAAACGTAGGTTTATTTCAATAGAGACATGCTGAATACAAAGGGCTGAAATAAATGAGTAATCGTTAACATAAAATAATAGAACATTTTAATAAAAATTAATATTTTTACTTGAACGTTAACTTACCAGACACTGAATAACTGCACAAATTAATAAATGTAATGCAGGGAGGAGGAGCCAAGATGGCGGCGGAGTTGAACGGCTGATCTGTTGCCTCGCATGGCAGTTTCAGAAATACAACTAAAAGATGGACTGGTGAGCACGGCGACTCCTGCTCGCGTCTCCCCAGGCCGGGGCGGCTGCTCCTCTCAGTCAGCACCTCAGCCGGGGCCATGAGCTCGTGGGCGGCCGCGGCAGCTGTTGTGGTGGCGGCCGCAGACTTGGCGCAGTGGCTCTTGGTGAAGGAAGAGACCATCTTTCTGTGGGACGGGCCCATCCGCATCACCGACCTGGCCAAGCTGCCCAGTGAGATCCTCGGGGCCCCGGAGGCCACCGACACTGACTTGGAGGATTTTTAGGATTTCCCGTCTTACATTCAAGTCCTTTAGCCATTTTGAGAGAGGAGAACCAAGAAGGCAGCAAAGTTAAACAAATGAACGGCGCTGCGCACAACAATTTCAAAAATACAACTGGAGGACAGAGCGTCTGCCACCCAGAACCACAGGAGAGCTGGCTGAAGGGTGGATTTACAGCTAAGAGGGAAGAGGACAGAGCGAACTCGGAAGGGATAAGGTGCGGAGGCGCGTGGGTCGGACTGGTGGCGGGGAAGGGTCGTGCGGCTTTTTTTCCAACCCTAGGGGAGATTAGCTCCCCATCACCCTGAAATCCAGCTTCTGGGGACTCGCGGGAGACCCAGACGCCTGCGGGGAGAGGCTGGACTCTCGGCCTTCGTGTCGGAGAGTGGGAGTAACTTCCTTGAGAGGTGCGCCCAGCAATCAGTGTTTGCTGTGCTGGAGTGCGGAACAAGGGGGCTTAGAAACGTGGAAAGCAGAAAAGGCAGACTTGCAGCCATTGCGGTTCGCCACGCCATGGCCTGGTGGCGCCCTGAGACCCGCCCCGCCCTGGGACCCGCCCCGCACGTTTTGCAGACCCGCCCCCGCACATTTTGCAGGCCCACCTGGGCTCCAAGCAGCAGCTTTTGCATGTGGGTGGCCTGCCCTGTGGCAGCTTGACCAGATGAACTGTGGTTCTAGTCGGACTGCTCCAGGGCCGCTTAGACAGGAGGAGGAAACTGCAGTTTTTGCTGTAATTCCTGCTGAGTGGCCTCAGGCAGTAGCTGACCTACACTCCATTGGAGACCCAGACAAGGGCATCTAGTGGTCGGTGTGAGATGACACCAGATTTCAACCACTCGCATAAGGGACACATTCAAGAGGCAGACTCAGTGAGCGCCAAAGCCTTGCTGCAACAAGATCCGGCCCATAAACGTGTCTCCTGCACAGCAACTCTTCCTTTATAGACACAGAGGGTCCTCACAGCCAATTGGCCAGGAGGACAATTCCTCCCAGTGACACCAACAACAATCAAGACGTAACTATACAAAGGAGGACCAAGATGGAGGCATAGGGCGGAAGCCTGATTGTTGCCTACCACAACAATTTTGAGACTACGACGGGAGAGCAGAGCAGACACTATCCAGAACCACCGGAGGGCTTCCTGAGCAGATGATCTACAACTAGAATGAAAGAGAGGGGTACGCGGGATGATGCTGATGCCGGTGACCCAAAGATCACACTTTAAGAACTACAGCTCAGGCGACACAATGGCAGCCTGGAACGTGCTCGGCGCAGTTCCCCCGGCGGTCTCCAGCTGAGGGGACGGCTCCACTCGCTGCCGAGCACGGACAGATGAGCCCCTGAGAGACATGGGGTGGGAGACTCCGCGCTTGCTGACCTCCGAGTCCTTCAAGAATATCAACACCCTGGAAGTAGCCAGGTGCGCACGCTCGGCGACCTGCCACCGCTGCAGACCCAAGGGCCAACGCAGCGACCCCGGACCAGCCCGCCACCTTGCACTGGGCACACCAGAGCTTCGCCGAGCCCGCAGCCGAATGAGTTCTCTGTCAGCTGCCCTGGAGCTCTGAGAAAATGGCTGAAGGAATTGCTGAGAGGGAATTGACCGACAGGAATTGGGATCAAGAAGACGAAACCCCGCTGGGTCCCGGGTCCGGGTGAGGCCGCGCGCCCCTGGGTCCGGGTGAGGCTGGGAACTGGGTCGGGGTGGGGCTGGGTCCCGAGTCCGGGCGAGGCCACATGCCCCTGGATCTGGGTAAGGCCGCACGCCCCTGTGTCCGGGTGAAGCTGTATCCTGGGCCCGGGTGAGGCCGTGTGCCCCTGGGTCCGAGTGAAGCTGTATCCTGGGCCCGGGTGAGGCCGTGTGCCCCTGGATCCGGGAGAGGCTGGGTCCCGGGTCCGGGTGAGGCCTCGCGCACCTGGGTCCAGGTGAGGCCACATGCCCCTGGGTCCGGGTGAGGCCACGCGCCCCTGGGTCCGGGAGAAGCTGGATCCCAGGTCCGGGTGAGGCCATACGCCCCTGGGTCCAGGACGCCCCTGGGTCCAGGCGAGGCTGCGTGCCCCTGGGCTCGGGTGTGGTCACACGCCCCTGGGGCAGGTGAAGCCTCACGCCCCTGGGTCTGGGTAAGGTTGGGTCCCGGGTCTGGGTGAGGCCCCGCCCCTGGGTCTGGGTGAGGCCACGCGCCCCTGGGTCCGGATGAAGCTGGATCCTGGGTCCGGGTGAGGCTGTGTGCCCCTGGATCCAGGGGAGGCTGGTTCCCGGGTCCAGGTGAGGCCGCGTGCACCTAGGTCTGGGTGAGGCCATGCGCCCCTGGGTCTGGGAGAGGCCATGTGCCCCTGGGTCCGGGTGAGACCATGCGCTCCTGGATCCGGGTGAAGCTGCACCCCGGGACCGAGTGAGACCGTGTGCCCCTGGTTCCGGGTGAGGCCGTGCGCCCCTGGATCCGGGTGAGGCCACGCGACCATGGGTCTGGGAGAGGCCACGCGCCCCTGGGTCCAGGTGAGGCCATGTGCCCCTGGGTCCGGGTGAAGCTGGATCCAGGTCCGGGTGAGGCCGTGTGCCCCTGGACCCAGGTGGGGCTGGGTCCCGGGCCCGGGTGAGGCCACACGCCCCTGGGTCTGGGAGAGGCCATGCGCACCTGGATCCAGGTGAGGCCTCACACCCCTGGGTCCAGGTGAAGCTGGATCCCAGGTCTGGGTGAGGCCATGTGCCACTGGATCCGGGTGAGGCTGTGTCCCGGGTCAGGGTGAGGCCGTGCGCACCTGGGTCCGGGTGAGGCCGCGCGCCCCTGGGTCTGGGAGAGGACACGCGCCCCTGGGTCCGGGTGAGGCCACGCGCTGCTGGGTCTGGGTGAAGCTGTGCCCCTGGGTCCGGCCCAGACCAAACCAGAGGGTGTCGAACCTGCATTACCACCATTTGTCCACCATCCAGAGCTGAGGGGTCAGTGCTGACATGTACACATAAGGAACTGGTGGACATTGATATTGGGTCTCGAAAGAACTGTTGGTCCAGAAAGAAACTCACTATAGACTGATTCATTTGCCTGTCAGCATAACTATTATTGCTCGTCTCACATTCAGTTCTTATAAGTATATCTCTAGTGACACATGATCTCGCTCATCTAGGGGAAATGATGAACAACATAGACTGATAAACAAGAACAGAACCCGAAACAAGGAGGCATCGATCGGACTATCCGGCCTCAGAGGGAGGATAGGGGAGGGTGGGGGAAGGGGGGAGAGATCAACCAAAGGACTTGTGTGCATGCATATGAGCCTAACCAATGGTTAAGTTCAACAGGGGGTTGGGGCATCTGTGGGGAGGGGTGTGGGATGGGGATGGGGGGATGAGGACAAATATGTGATACCTTAATCAATAAAGAAATTAAAAAATAATAATAATAATTAAAAAAATAAAAATAAATGTAATGCAAATAAACCTATTTTTCTTGTTCTTTGAAAGCGAAATATGTCCTGTTGCGCACACCAAACAAGTCAGTACAAGACTAACGACGAGGCAATCAGCTGCTAAAATATTCACTGCTAGTATTAGTGGAGAGAAATGGTGCGCCTGTGGGTAAGGCGCATAAGGGAAATGAATGCAACACAATGATAGTAATCAGTCACTAGTGAATGTTGTAGTTCGTTATTAATAATTATGTATAACAGGATATTGTAAAAATTAAGTTATGAAATTTTTATTAAAATGTTTTTTACATACTGTTATATTGGCTGGGCTGCAAAAATATTTGTTGTGGGCCGCATGTGGCCCTCGGGCCACGAGTTTGACATGCTTGCTGTAATCTAATCCCCACCTTGCTTTCCCCAACCTCCATGTATCCTTCCTTAAATTCGCTCCTTAATTTCAGTACATGGAAGAAGACTCAAAACTGTTATTCTCTGGAGCATTTGAGATCTTGCTCCATGGCATATGTCTTCAGATTGGCTCAAATAAACTCTTTTAATGTTTCTTAAGTTGACACACAGATCAACCCTATTCAGTGCAGGAAGGGACTCTGTAAGGACATAAATACCATGAGATGGGCTCATTGTGGATCCTCCTGGAGCCTGGCTACCACAGGCTCTGATAAGAAGAAAGGTTGGTAAGTTCAAGAAACATGAAGAAGCATAGTGTGATTACAGTGGAATTACGAGGGGGTGCAAAGGAAGATCAAGGTCTGAGGGGAAACAGGAGGCCAAGTCATGTGGGACTTTATAGGTCAATTGTCGCTGAGTGAAAGGAAAGCTATTGGAAGGTGGCAGGAAAATTTATTGAATCACTAAATTCTGTTTGTTCTTCCAATATTTTCCCTTCCCCCCTCATCCATTTTCTTCCTCCGGACTTATGTTGGGCTGAAAGTAGAAACAGCATAAGGCTAAGGAATCCTGCTGACCTGGTAGAAACCTAATGTCTAGGGCTGATGTCAGAGGGGGCTTCTGCTAGGTTTCCTTGAGGAGAAGAGGAGGAAATATTGATTGAAGAAGTCCCAGGCTGGGAAAAAATGTTCTCTGAGGCACTTTTGCAATCCTGGGCCCTGACCTTGCTGCCTTGCGGCACTGGGATAGCGTGGGAATGGCTTTGTGGGTACCTGGGAGGGGAGAATTGAAGCAGAAATGCCAAAGGACATGAGTGCAGCTTGTGGGGTGAATGAATCAACAATAATTAGTGTGGCACCATGTCAGCCCAGGACTTTTGCATATCTCTCCTTGAGAGCTAGGTCCCCAAAGTCATTGAAGTTGAATTTCTCACCAGTCTGGTAGGAGATAGGCTCATAATGATTAGCAAGTTCATTCAAAGGAATGTAGTATTCTGTGCTTGCCGTAGCAGCACATATGCACCAATAAATAAATAAATAAATAAATAAATAAATAAATAAATAAATAAATGGAATGATACAGAGAAGATTAGCATGGCCCCTGAACAAGGATGACATGCAAATCCATAAAATATTCCATAAAAAAAAAAAGAAATGTACTATTCTTAGTCACATCACCTCACTTTGTGCACTGATATTAATGCATAACATACAGCCAATGTGTTTTACCTAATTGCATCACTGTTATTGTTTGGTGATTGAATGGGAGATAAAGTTCTTGGCTTACCTTTAAACATATCACATTGGCACAGGAATTTTGAACCCAGCTAGATTCCCACAAGGATAATCCACCTGCTTGTCTGCATTGTCATGAGATGCCTAGTCTTCTATTCTTACTTATAGCAGCGGAGTCTCTCCATCTTGGGTTTCCAGCTGCAAGTACTGCAGATATTACCGAACTAAACGGGTCTGTTTGCCTACACACATCAAAGCCCAATAAGAAACTAACAGGTGTGTGAAGCCAAGAAAGTAGGATTTATTAAGGAGATGGCGCCATGACCGGAGTCACAGGTAGCTCATGCTCAAAGACCTGGCTTGCCAATGGCTTCCCGGGGATGGATTACATAGGGAAAACAGTCTTTCATCATAGTGACTAAAGGAGTTAGGGTTGTGGTCTCTACTGACTGGTTGGTGCGAGGGTGGGGGTGACTCATCGTTGCATCTGGTCTTGATGTTGGCCATGGAGTTGTTCTGTCCAACTTTACAAAGATTTGTTTTGTGGGATGGTTCCACTTTCCTGGGTCTGGATCTGAAATACAACTGAGACAAAGATATTTTCTTTAGATTGATTGATAACTCTGTCTCTGTAGTCAATAGACCCAGAAACTTGTTCCTAAGACTGCTGGATGCTGACCAGAGCCTCATTGTCCTGAGAGTTTAATGATTAAGCAAGGGAGAGGAAGGTGGGTGAGTCAGGGTGCTGGGTAAGGCCAGTTTGCGTCAAAGGAAAAAAAAAAAAGTCAAAATAAAGGACAGATTAAAGAAAACAAATTTCCTGTGCAGTTACATAGACATCTACCTAAAAATTATGTAAAACAAAATGACAAATTCTGAGCCCTGGCTGGGTAGCTCAGCTGGTTAGAGCATCATCCCAATATACCAAGTTGTGGGTTTGATTCCTGGTCAGGGCACATACAAGAATCAACCAACTGCCGGGCAGGTGTTGCTCAGTGGTTGAGCATTGACCCGTGCACCAAGAGGTAACGGGTTTGATTTCCCATCAGGTCACATGCCTGGGTTGAAGGCTCAATGCCCAGTAGGGGGTGTGCAAGGGGCAGCTGGTCGATGTTGATGTTTCTCTCTCATCAATGTTTCCATCTCTCTCTCCCTTCCTCTCTAAAATCAATAAAACATTTTGAAAAAAGAATCAACCAATGAATGCATAAATAAATGGAACAACAAATCTTTGCTTCTTCTCTCCCTTTTTCTCTCTCTCTAAAATCAACCAATCAATAAATTTTTTTAATGCAGAACTCTGGCTTACATAAAGCCATCCTTGCCAAGATGACTCGCTTAATGGCAGACCCACTCTAGAAGGGTATTATTGGGTGCATGACAGAGCATTGGTTGCTGTACCATGCTGCAGTTACACCTTCATTGTCTCAAGCTAGGCAGTGATAGCAGAGGCTCACCTGTACAATGGCGAAGGCAACTGAGAAGGTAGTTGCTGCTTTTATGGGTCATTGCATGTTCTGGCAAATATTTCCCATATTTGTACTGGTGAAGTTTATTGAGGTTTGAGCTGCCTGGATTCACAGGGGCATGACTGACTTAGATTTGGGAAAAGAATTTTGATGGCTGGCAAGAAAATTTAAGTCTGGCAAGAACTTTCAGAAATGTAGATGGAAGGGTGACAGAAACAGGTGGCTGGATTGTCTTATTTGACATAAGAACCAATGTGTTCTTTGTTTCAGGTTGCGTTCCCAGAGAAAACATTGGGAATCTGAGATTTGCACATAGGAAGTTTAGAGTGAGGGTGCGATGGCGCTGTTGTTAGTGTACCACCTATGGGTGAGTGAGGGAAACAGAGATAAGCAGAGGGGGAAATCAACTGCTATCCAGTCACAACAAAGAACACACCCTTCACTTAGGAGCACTGGTCCTATATATTGTCCCGATTGAGACAAGGGCAACTTCATTCCCATCCTCCTCCCAGACCATCTTTAGATGAGGGCTGCCTCCAGGACAGTGACCTTGGAGAATGTTCTCAGCTGAGAACATTCACTACTCCCAGTAGCTAGAGAATCAAAGGCTGTATTCCTGAGAAGATAGTGCTGGGAAGGGAGAGATGGATCTTGCAGCACATAACCACATCCACCGGTGTTTTTCATATTGGAACGCACAGATAGGAGATGTTTATTAAAGGGTTATAAAAATAGGCAGTCCAGGAGACAAAGGAGACCACTAGGCAGTTGATGTACTCACCACATGTGAAACCTAACATCATACAGAATCAACAATAATTGTGTTGCCCAGTGGGCTTGTGGCCACCTCAGAAGCAGACCCATGGCTCCTACTCTTGTGACTCCACCCTAATTGCAATTTAGATGTTCTCTTTGTACGTGTTTCCCTCTATTAGGCCTCCATATCAACTGTTTGCTCTTCACTTCTTCCAACTGCTCTTCCTTTTGCATTCATATCTTCTTCCTAAGAGGGAACCTATTTGGGTCCATGAATTGCGCTCCAAAATAGATTGTCCCAGGTGGATTGATTTAGGGGCAGGGCTGCCTCAACCTATAAACTGGTTGCCTTTGGCCAACAAACCAATTTTTGCTTTATTTCAGCCGTGGCCAAATGACAAAGCAAGTCAAGATATATATTCAAGGACCCTCCTAGGTTCAGTTTGCTCAGAAGGAACCAGAAGCCTGACAGGTATGACTGTTCAGACTCTTGTGACAACAAGAGCCTCCAACTTCTCTCCTTGAGAGCAAGTTCAGGACAGCAAAATAGAAACAGGCACATCCTTGCACAAAATTAAGGTGTTGAATTAATAAATGGATTTTTAATGATATTTGTGAAGATTATTAATACAAAATAGGGACTAGATATGCGTAAGATACAATGGAAACACTGGAAATATTATTGTGTAACAATAACTATCCAAAAAAATCATTTTAAAAGAAATGGACTCTTTTGAAAGGTAGCAGAAGTAGCAAAAGGCTTAAAGGTTTAGAATAGCATAGAAATGATTTATCCCTTAAGGAAAGCAATAGGACTCTATCCCAACTCACTGCTCTTCATTCTGTGCTTGTAATCTCTTAGCTTTTATTTTGTTTGTTACAGATCATAATGCTGTTTCTTTTTCTTTTTAAATGTATTTTATTGATTTTTTTACAGAGAAGAAGGGAGAGGGATAGAGAGTTAGAAACATCGATGATAGAGAAACATTGACCAGCTGCCTCCTGCACACCCCCTACTGGGGATGTGCCTGCAACCAAGATACATGCCCTTGACCGGAATCGAACCTGGGACCCTTCAGTCTGCAGGCAAACGTTCTATCCACTGAGCCAAAAGCAGTTAGGGCCATAATGCTGTTTCTTCATTAATCGATTTTAGACATTACCTGATTTTTATTATGGTATATGGGGATTGAGTTCTCTTAGCTCTTCTTTTGATTGGGAAATTATATTAAATCCAACCATCTGTACAGAGTTTTGAAATTTTTTTTTAGTATTTTATTTTTTAATATATTTTATTGATTTTTTTACAGAGAGGAAGGGAGAGGAATAGAGAGTTAGAAACATCAATGAGAGAGAAACATCAATGAGCTGCCTCCTGCACAACCCCCTACTGGGGATGTGCCTGCAACCAAGGTACATGCCCTTGACCAGAATCGAACCTGGGACCCTTCAGCCCGCAGGCGGACGCTCTATCCACTGAGCCAAACCAGTTAGGGCAAGAGTTTGAATATTAACTTACTATTATCCATTAACACTTTAATATGAATAAACCCTTCAAATTTTTCCATGTTTGACAGCTAACTAACTGAGAACATTTTGGAAAAAGTTTGGTATCTTCACAGAAAAATAAGCCTGGCAGAGAGACACACAGTGAAGAGAAACATGACAGGAAAATGTGGTGATTTCTACTCTAGCTGATTGTCTTGGTGTTTACCTACAAATCTAAATAATCTGTTATAATCATGAACATAGTTATGAAATCATAACTACCTATAATGGGGGGGGGGCAGGAAATACAGCCTTTTAGTGGGTACATTATCACTGAGAATAAAATATTGGTTCTATTGGAATGAAAGGGGAGAATGTATATTGAATAGTCACTTCCATGTCCATTTAATTAATTTTTTTTTCTATTTTAAAAAATGATGGCATCTGATTTTCTAAAGAAAAATAATAGAGAATATTAAAGAGATTGAGAATGAAGAAGATGTTCTGATAAAAAATAAGCTCTATTTTTTTGTTAAGTCAAAAAATTTTTAGATATTTTTATTGATTTCAAAAAGGAAGGGAGAGAGAGAAAAACATTGAGAGAGATAGAGAGAGAAAAAGAGAGAGAGAGAGAGAGAGAGAAACATCAATGATGAGAAAGAATCATTGATCAACTGCCTCCTGTACGCCCCGCCACTGGGGATCAAGCCTGAAACCCACCAGAAATCGAGTCCTGACCTACTAGTTCATAGATTGACGATCAACCACTGAGCCACACCGGCCTGGCATGAAAAAATTTTTATGTATGCAGAATACTACTTCTAGTAATATACTTAAAAAGAACTATAAAGTTTTCACAATGGTGTTAGAGAACATTATATAAATTGATGGCCCTGAGAGTCCTACGAGTCAGACAGAGATTGTAATCTTTATTACATAGATCATGAAACCAAGGCATGGAAAGACTAAGTGTCTTCCCCAAGGTCATATGGCTATGAGTTCTAATTTATTTTCTAGTTTTCTTACTTCGGCATGATATGGGAGCCTTGTGGGAAGGAGACTCTTCCATGAAAGGCCTTGGTAGTGTTGAAAGTTGGTGTGTGCAAACATGGCACCAATGTCAAAGTCATTTAGTTTCTCCTCAAGCTGTTCTTCCTCTGAACCACTGCACATTTATCAAATAAGGCTGGAACCTACTATTTGGGACCCCCATTCACTGCAGTGTAGCAATAAATCCTGGCATCAAATCCTGTTGTACAGGTACTGTGTGGATTTTGGATCCTCCATAAGGCACAATATTAATGTGGTATTTATGCACATTTGACTATATAGTTAGTAATGCAAAGGTGAGTGGACTGGCCTCTGTGTTTTTATACATAAAAAGAGATCAACAAGGATGGATTATTTAGGTTGCAGATTGTCCAATCAATAATAGATATAGTGAATATAAGAGTAAGTAGTTACAGAGTATATTTTAGAGAAACTGAAAATACTATGTGCATTTTACATATTCTGATGTCATGCAATTCCTTCTTTCATTTAGTTATTCATTTGAATTGTGCTTTTATTAAAGACTTTCTGAGAGGTCTAAAAGAATGGAAAAAATTAGTCATAGTGTTGTGCCTTAAGAAAGTGTGTTATTATAGAATGTTAATTTTAAACTGAAAAATAGTTGACTGTGTTCCTGAGGTCATTATATCATTATAACTATTTAAAAGTAATCATATAGTCAAGCACCCAATTGAGGTTGTATTGTACTAGGTATTTAAAGCACTTTCAGAACATTAAAATGAATGGCAATTGTAGAGAGCACCTGAGAAGGCACATGGGCATTTCTTTAATTATTGTCAGCTGAATCCAGTGGAGCTGGCAAAGCCACGTCCTGGAAACATGCTTTGCCAAAAGGCAGGAGTGTTGTCAGCTTGACCTTCAGCCCAGGTGCCAGGGGTGGTTTTTGTTATTTAAATCCAGCCAAGCACCAGGAATGAATACAACAGGGGCCCACCCAAGAATGCACATAATCTCCTTTGTCTTGACTTTTAGTAAAACTTCCTGTTTTTTTGCTGTATAAAATAAACACGCTGTATTGGCTTGGGGTATCTGTCCCTGTCCTTGTCAGAGGACAGTGGTCCCACCTGGCCCCAGCTTTTTCCTTCTATCTCTGTGTCTGTCTCTTTCTTTCATTTTCTCAATCCCCAGCCGCCCCTACTCAAGAACCGGACCACTCTCTAGCCACCCTAGACGTGGATAAGAGAGAAATATTTATAGGCAATATTTCAAATATAAGATATCTGTAAATTCACACTGTACATAAAATTGCACATCACTAATTTAAAGACATTCAAATTTCTCTTTCAAACATCAAATACCTGACTTCCTACCACAATAGTAATTTGTTTACACTCTCTCAATGTCTAATACCCATAAAGATACACCAAATACATAGTACCAGAGGTATTTCTGGTGGTCTTTTCTTTCATACTACAGAGGGTTTTTTTTTTTTTTTTTGGAGGGGGGGAGCTTAATCTTTACTTTTATGTTTCTTATTTGGGATAATTTCAAACATCAATGAAAATAGAATGACACAATGAACTCTTAGGTACCCATCATCTAGATCTAGCAATAATAAATTTATGGCTTATCCTATTTATCCCCTCCTCACCCCAATTACTTTGAAGTAAATCCTAGACATCATACCATTCATCTGTAAAATACTTTTGTACGTACCTCCGAAAGATAAAGCATATCCTTTCAAAAACATAACCACTGTGGTAGATTACATATAATCAACCCCACATTTTTACCCCTCCTTCCATTGATAGATGCAGTCTAATTCCCTTCACCTTGAGTTTGGCCAGGAGAATGTGGCAGAAGTATCATTCTGGCATTTCCAACAATAGGTCCTAAGAAGTCTTGAAGCTTCCATCTGGATCTCTTGAGACAAATTCTCTGAGAGCCCTGAGCTGCCAAGTCAAGTCTGACAATCCTAAAACTGCCACCGTGAAGAGGCCATATGCAAGTGCTTTGATCAAAAGTCTCAACTGAGCCCAGTCTTTCTTCTCTCCAAAGCATGAGACATCTTGGACCCTCTAGGTTTTCCCATCTGCCAACTGAATACCACTGAGTTATTTTAGATGGTGCCACCCAGAACAGAAGAATCATACAACTGAGCCTTGCTCAAAATCCTGACCCACAAGGTTTTAAGTTTGCTAAGTTAAGCCACTAACCTTGGGTTATTTACTATGCTGCAACAGAAAAAAAAGTGAAACAATCACAAAACCATCATCACTCCTAAAATAATTAGCAATGATTCCCTAAAATATCAAAGAGGCAGTGTTCAAATTACAAATAATCTTTATTGTCTCATAATCTCTTTAACATTTGCTTCGATCTGGATCTAAGTAAGGTCTATACATAGCAATTGATTTTTGTATCTCTAAAAATCTTTCAGTCTATGGTTTCCTCTTTGATTTTTGTGTGTTTTTTTTTTCCCAATTATTTGTAGAAAACTGGATTATTTGTTCTGAGTTTCCTACAATCTGGATTTTAGTATTGTTTAATATGTTCAGCTGTCATCTGTGATTTCTGCAAATCTGTAGAGGCTTGATCAGTGGCAGGTTTGATGTGGCAAAGCTGTTTTATAGGTGGTGGTATACACTTCTCTCGGGAGATACATCATTTCAGTTTGTCTCTTGTTTTGTGATGTTAGCAGCCATCGACGATCATTGCCTGGATCCATTTAATTAATTTGGAGTTGCAAAATGGAGATTGTATCAGCTATCCTATCTAATAAAGAGGGAATATGCTAATTGACCCTCATACTGTCACAAAGATGACGGCACCCACAGCCAATAAGGAGGGAATATGCTAATTGACTGCCCTGCCCTCAAAGATGGTGGCACCCACAGCCACAAGATGACGGCGCCCAGTCCTCTCAGCCCCGCCAGGTTGGCAGGCACACAGCAAGGCCACTCGGCATGCCTGCCTCTGAAGTCCCCCAGTCCCCTCAGCCCCCCAGCTGCCCAGGGCCAGCCTGAGGCACTGGCAAGCCTTGGATGGCGGCTGCCCAGTCACCCAGGGCTGCCTGCGGCTCAGGTAACCAGGGCCAGCCGAGGTTTGCGCTGCTGGCAGTGGCAGCAGCAGAGGTGTGATGGGGCATCGCCTTCCCCTGATCACTGGGTCACCTCCCACCCCTGAGGGCTCCCAGACTGCGAGAGGGGGCAGGCTGAGCTGAGGGACGCCCCCACCAGTGCATGAATTTTCATGCACTGGGCCTCTAGTTACTATATAAGAAGGGATCAAAAAATCTCAGCAGCATGTAATAAGTGTTTATTTAGCTTGTTTGCCATCACTTGTACCTCACCTTAAAACCAAGAGTTGCCAAAGTAGTTCTGCCTCTAGCAGCAGGCAGGTGGAGAGTTAGGCTCCAGGTTGAAGCCCTGAAGGACAGCCCATAGGCAATGTAAGGCTTTGCCTGGCAGGCCTCATGGGAGAAGCTGTCCTTCCCATGCCAGACTTAGTACCAGGTACAACACAGTCTCTGGAGCTACAGTTGAGGACTCATACCCTCCCTGCTCGGACCAGCCATGCTCTTACACATGTCCTCATTCCTAGCTTAGTTGCCTCTAATAAGCGTTCTCTTTATTGGGGACCTCAGCTGGGGCACTCCTCAGGCACATCCTCTGAGTTCTCTTTATTGGGGGCCTTGGTTGAGGCATTTTTCTCCAGTTGAACTTGGTAACTTTGCACTCTGAGCCTTTCCATTGAGCCTTTTGCTCCGAGTTCCTCTGAAGGGAGATGATTATCCTGTCTGGAATGCATCTACCGCACCCCCACCCAGCATTGTTCCATGGGGGAAAATGGAACCCTGCAGAGCTGGCGGCCTTCTCTTCTGCCTTTTGCCACATTGTTGCAGTAAGTGAATAAGGCTTAGGTGTTGCTTTCAATTTGACCTCCTTGACACCTGGCAACTCAACAGGAGGGCATTGCACATTACATATAAAAGTGTGTGGTTACTAAAAGGAGCAAAGAATTGGGTCAATAACACAATCTATCAGAGTGATAGTTCATTATTATTCTTTCTTTATGAATTAGTCATATACTTCTATAAAGAGAAATGTGCTAGTCTTTCAAAATACTAGATTCTTAGCATTTAGAAGTTTTAAAAGATTTTTAAAATTAATTTATGAAGTTCAAACATATTTGGTATTTCAAAATTTATTGCAATTACTATTCTGATTTTGCTCAATTTGTCCCATCTTTTGCTAGAAGGAGCTCTGTGAAGTTGCTTCTGAATCCTTTGACATGAAGTAATCTCTTATAGCTTCCTTTCTTCTGGTGTGACAGGATGCTCCAGACCTGAAATTGGGCTTTCAACACTTAATTTTATCACATGTACACAGATCTAGAGATGGAGTGTCAACATGATTTTTAACATATCTGCAGTTTATTTTTAGTTGTTGAAAGACTAAGTAATTTTGTTAAGAAGAAAACTTATGTATGAAATATGATTTAAAATTTCAAATTGCTTAATATGGTGGTGTGATTGTTTTCACTGTATTTCTGAAGAAAAGGCAAGCCACAGAGAGGGAGGGCTGACTTCAGAGAGAATAAGGGAGCAAGATCACCACCATGTGTCATGTCAGCTTCATCCCCTCTTCAGTCTGGAACCTGAAGCACATGACATCTTCTATCGAGAACTGGAATCACCTTTGGCCTTATCCAAACCTTAAAGACAGCTGCTACATCTCTCTTGCAGTCAAATATATTTAATTCATCACTCAATTTGATTCAGCAAGTACTAATTGAGCTCTAGCATTGTGTAAAAGCAACCAGCTGGGTGCTGTGGGAAATATAGAAGAAATACATGAGAAAAATAAAATATATTCCCTGATTATACAGTTAATCTGGAGAGATAAGATGAATGCAGGAAAAACTAGATTATGACCAAGGATAATATGTAATTATGTGTTCAAACAAGTGGTACTAATACTTATTGCTATAGGAATTCAGAGGAAAGAGAGATTAGTTTAGCATGATGGATTTATGGAGGAGTTGTTCCTGGATCCAAACCCTGAACAATGAGTGTTAGTTCCAGGGGCTGGAGCAGTTACAAAGGTGAGCGTAGAAATGGCACAAAGGAGAGTGGGGAGGCTAGCCACCGGCATGGAGGGCTCAGGCTGGGATGTGGAGCAGATACATTTGGGGCACATGGGCCAGAATCAGTCCCTTGGCAAGTTTGAATGTTTGGCTGAAGAGCTTAGATTTCAGAAATGCATTTATGCCCTTCATCTCTGCTGCCAGGGTTTTTGCTGTTAACCAGTTGCTAGCTTTTTGTTTCTGGAAAAAATCCAGACATACAATTTAATTAGGAAAAGAACTATCAGAACTTGAAGTGGTAAAAAATGCAGAGGCTTAAGCAAATGGCAAGAAAATAAGGTAGTAACCCTAGTTGGTTTGGCTCAGTGGATAGAGCATTAGCCTTTGGACTGAAGGATCCCAGGTTCAATTTGAGTCAAGGGGTTACGGGCTCGATCCCCAGTGGCGGGGGGGGGGGGCATGCAGTAGGCAGCTGATTAATGATTCTCTCTCATCATTGATGTTTCTCTCTCCCTTCCTCTCTGAAATCAATAAAAATGTATTATTTTTTTAAAAAAACTAGAGGCCTTAGTGAACCACTCGCCACCCCACCTGCCACTGCGAGCCACGAGCTGCCCTGCCTGCTGCCGCATGCCATGAGCCGCCTCGCCTGCTGCTGCAAGCCACTGCTTGTGGGCCAGGGGGAGGAGGGGAGGGACAGAGAGGTGGTCAATGCACCTCATGGTGACTGGTTGAGCAGTCATTCTGGTCGTTACACTTATGGTCCCTGGCCTTTTATTATATAGGATATTTATTGGATACATATATGTGCACATCATGTGCCAGGCACTGAGGATAGAGAAAAACATTGTTCATTAAGAACTTACTAATGGCCTGAATAATTGAAGAAGAATCAATACCTTGATGTAGATAACTTAATAATTTAATCATTAAGAATAGCATTTCAGACCATGTAGTTCTTTAGTGGAGAAGGTATTTTTATCACAGATGCCTTTCCTGTAATCTCTGATGATCCCATGTGTTTGCACACCTACTCTACCAACAATGTGTAATGCAAGCCTGAGAAGTGAATGAATCTCCTTTGAACTGTTGATCTTTTTCTCTACCCTCTCATATTCCTAGCCTTTAAGAGCTCCCAGGAGGACAAGGGAGCAGTAAAAGCAAGACTTCTGAAAAGCTGAGGAAAATAGCTCTGACTCCATTAAGTGCAGGCCAGCCACTCTGGAGCACGCGGCTTCTTTAAGAAAATGTGTCAGGGAGGATTTGTCATGCATTCATTCCATCAATAAGTAGTAATTTCATTCCTTCTATGCTTTAAACATGGATCTAGATCAGCAATTTTCAACCTTTTCATCTCATGGCACACATAAACTACTAAAATTTTGCAGCACACACAAATATATATTTTTTTCCAACCTGACAAAAAATAGGTATAATTTTGATTCATTCACATTGGATGGCTATTATTGTGTTAGCTGTTGTCATTTTTTAATTTAATAATATAAGGGAAAAGAGGTCAATGCCCCTCACTATATAGTCAGGTATTGCATATTTTAAAAATTTCTGTGGCACATCCGTTGAAAATCACTAATCTAGATGCTGGAATGCAGCAACAAACAAGACAGAAAAAGTTCCTGCCCTTATGAGGTTGATATCCTGCTAAAAACAAATAAATACATACTGTACTTTTAGTTAGTGGTAAGTGCTATGAAAAAAGTTTATACTAGTCAAGTAGGAGAATAAAAAGTGGTAAGAGTGCATGTGTATGTTGGGGGTGAATGGTAGGCCCATTTACTGAGATGGTTAAAGGATGGGAGAGGAGAAGGTTTGGCACTCATTAAGTATTCATTAAATGATCCAGTGAATCAAATAATTAATGATGCTATAAACTTGGGGTGATGGTGATGATAAGCAGTTGACTTATTGGATATTAAGAAATGATCCTTTATAATAAAAGGCCAATATGCAAATTGACTGAATGGTGGAATGACTAGCCACTATGATGTGCACTGACCACCAGGGGGCAGACACTCAATGCAGGAGCTGCCCCTTGGTGGTCAGTGTGCTCCCACAGGGGGAGCGCCAGTCAGCCAGAAGCCCTAAGCTGGGCTCACAGCTGGCAAGTATAGTGGGGGTGGTGGGAGCCTCTCCCACCTCCACAGCAGTGCTAAGGATGTCTGACTGACAGCTTAGGCCCGCTCCCTAAGCCAGCAGCTGAACATCCTCTGAGGGCTCCTGGACTGTGAGAGGGCACAGGCCGGGCTGAAGGACGCCCCCCCCCCCCCAAGTGCATGAATTTCATGCACATGGCCTCTAATAAGAATATATAATAGTTCGAAATTACTCCAGCACATGATACAGTTTTTAGAATTTCAGGTGTTGGGGATATAGAAACCTTTGAGTATTTTGGAGTGCCATAGCAGAAAAAATTAAACTAGTCGTCTAAAAGAATTAGCACTGGGCTGGAGTTCAGAATATTTTCAGGGCTTGAGATGAGGGGTGGAAAAAAAAGAATTGGGCATTTCCCTCTAAGACCTCTGACTTTCACCTTGACCTACCAGTTTAGAAGTTCGAAGAAAAATGGCAAAGTAACATTTTTCTTGATAGTGTAGGAATAAGCAATTGGACACTGTCTCTTAAGCTGAAAAAAAAAAAGTTAGAAAATCTCTTCATTCAAGTTTTATAGGCTTCTATCCAAATGTAGCTTTCGCATGTGCTGCCTAATAAGAAACACACGACACTTCCTTAGTTGTCTTAATCCATCTTACACATGAACGTTGCTGAGGCTACATAAGTAAGTCATATTTGTAGCAGGTGGCAAACACATAAGTTTTATTCCAGGAAACGATCTTTCACTTTTGTTTTCTGTATGCATTTAAGCAACTGCCAAGCCAAACTTAATTTTCTGTAAAATATTTTCTCTCAATATATAATTTTAAATCTTTTTCTTTGAAAAATTTAAAGTTATAGAACAATTGCCAAGAATAGTACAATACCCCCTTTCTCTGGGTTCTCTAATTGTTAGCATTCTGTCATATTTGCTTTATCACCATCTCTTTATAGCTATCCTATCTAATAAAGAGGGAATATGCTAATTGACCATCACTCCCTCACAAAGATGGCTGCACCCACAGTTGAGGCCAAGTTCCCTTAAGGAGTCTTAACGAGCAATCAGCCGGGACCTGAGGCTACGCCCTCCTCCACCCCCGTGGGGCTTGACGGGGACCTCAAGGTGCTCTTCCCATCCTGGTGCTGGGCTAGGGCACCTCAGGCTGCTCCCCCTGCCCCAGCGCCAGGCTGGGGGACCTCAGGCCGCAGCCCCCAACCAGCGGGGCTTGACGGGGGACCTCAAGGTGCACCCCCAGTGCTGGGTCAGGGGAACTCAGGCCGCACCCCCTGCCCAGCGGGGCTTGACAGGGGACCTGAGGCTGCGTCCTCCTGCCAGTGGGGCTTGATGGGGGACCTGAGGCTGTGACCCCTCCTGGTGCCAGGACGGGGACCTCAGGCCGTGCCCCTTGCCCCAGCACTGGGCCAGGGGACCTGAGGCTGTGCCCCCCACCCTGGCATCAGGCTGGGGGACCTCAGGCTGCGCCTCCTGCATTGGCACCAGGCCAAGGGACCTGAGGCCACACTCCCCACCCGGCAGGGCTTGACAGGGGACCTCAGGCTGTGCTCCCCACCCAGCGTGGCTTGACAGGGGACCTGAGGCTGCGTTCTCCTGCCAGTGGGGCTTGATGGGGGACCTGAGGCTATGACCCCTCCTGGTGCCAGGACGGGGACCTCAGGTCGCACCCCTCGCCCCAGCACTGGGCCAGGGGACCTGAGGCTGTGCCCCCCACCCTGGCATCAGGATGGGGGACCTCAGGCTGCGCCTCCTGCCTTGGCACCAGGCCAAGGGACCTGAGGCCACACTTCCCGCCTGGCAGGGCTTGACAGGGGACCTCAGGCTGTGCTCCCCACCCAGCGTGGCTTGACAGGGGACCTCAAGGTGTACCCCCAGTGCTGGGTCAGGGGAACTCAGGCCGCACCCCTGCCCAGTTGGGCTTGATGGGGGACCTGAGGCTGCACCCCCCTCCCAGTGCTGGGCCGGGGCACCTGAGGCTGCACCCCTCCCCCACCTGGTGGAGCATGATGGGGGACCTCAGGCCATGACTCCCACCTGGCGAGGCTTGACAGGGGACCTCAAGGCACATCTGCCACCCCATCTGGGGGAACTCAGGTCACGCCCCCCCCCCCCCCCCCCTGGCACTGGGCCAGGGGACCTGAGGCTATGCCCCCTGCCTCTGGGGCTTGACAAGGGTGGGACTGGCCGGGTCTGGATCTAGCCCAATGGGGGTGGCGGCTGGATCTGGGTCTCATGCGATTTTGAGGCGCATGTGGGTGGGTGGAGAGTTGACTCTGGGTCCCCCTTTTAATGTGCACGAATTTCATGCACTGGGCCACTAGTATATACATAATGCATAGACACACATATTATTATTAGTACTATTTATGTTATCGAACCATTTATGAGTAAGTTTCAGATACCATAACTATTTAGTCTTTCCTGATGTATCTCCGATGAACAGGAACACTATCTTGCATAACCACAGAATAATGGCCAAATTCAATAAATCTAACGTTGGTACCGTATTGCCATCTAATGTACTGTCTATAGTCAAATTGCACCAGTTGTTCCAATAATAGTCTACATAGTGTTTTCCCTTCTGCACCACTGCATTGTGTTTAGTTGCCATCTTAAAACATATTTGAAGCTCCCCTCTCTTCCTATCTCTACAGTCAGAGCTTTTATATTAAGACTGGAGGCCCAGTACACAGATTTGTGCATTGGTGGGGTCCCTCGGCATGGCCTGCGGGGATCAGATGAAACCGGCAATCCAACGCTGTCTGCTGCTCCCTCCCGCTCATCCTGGCCCTGCTGTGCCTGCCGCGGGCTCACGCCCAGTCAGTCCCGATAGGGAGAGGCTCACACCACCACAGCAGCGCTCGCCAGCTGTGAGCCCTGTGTCTGGCACCAGTTGGTCAGCTAAGCAGCGCTCCCACTGTGGGAGTGCACTGACCACCAGGGGGAAGCTCCTGCATTGAGCATCTGCCCCCTGGTGGTCAGTGTGCATCATAGTGACCGGTCAACCAGTCATTTGGTCACTTAGGCTTTTATATATATAGATATGAGTCTTGACCTTTTCTTAAGCCACTAAATACCAATTATTTAACACCTGTTAAGTGGTTAGCATTATATTAGGTCAGGAGAAGACTAAAAAAAATGTAGAGATGAAATATCCTATTGAGTCATCTCTTGGGAAGATAATATTTGTAAAATGATTAGACTATAAGAAAGGTAGAGAAGGAGGCAGGAAGAGAAGGAGGAAGGAAGGAAGGAAAGAAAGAAGGAAGGAAAGAAGGAAAAAAGAAAAGGAGAAAAAGAGGAGAGAGTGAAGGAGGGAGGAAAGGAAGAGGTAGCACTAATGAGCACACTGTAGCATCAGGGTTAGCCTATAACGCTCTGTGTTGGGCCTGTTTCTCAACTGCCTACCTAAGTAGGAGTACAACCTAGTTACCAAAAGTTTTAAAAACTCCCCATATCATTGCCCTGCTGGTGATCCATTGGTTGGAGCATTGTCCATGCACCAAAAAGGTTGTGGATTCGATTCTGGATCAAGGCACATACCCAGGTTGTGGGTTTGATCCTCTGTCGGGATACATTTGGGGTGCATATGGGAGGCAGCCATTCAAAGTTTCTCTCTTATATCAGTTTTTCTCTCTCCTTTCCTCTCTCTAAAATCAATAAAAGCATATCTTCTGGTGATGATTAAAAATACCAAAAATACTCCCCATGTGATTCTACATTGGTCTCTAGGTTGATAATCATTGTACTAGAATCTGAAAACATCACAATAAGCAAAACCAGTTAGCCGGACCTATTACTGTTTGCAACTTTGAGCTGTCTAAATTGACCTAAAATACTTCATTCTAAGTTAGGGTTCCCAGAAGGTGGAATCCTCCAAGGAGGATTCAGTTTACTGTTCAGCAAATCTAGGAGTAACATATTTCCATTCATTAGACTGTGTTATCGCAACCTCAGGACTGCTGACTTTTGGGCTGGTACTGTTTTTGACACTATTGACATTCTTTGTTAGGGGGCTGTCCTGTGTATTAAAGGTGTTTAGCAGCATCCCTTGCTTCTACTCACTGGATACCAGTAGCACCCCCACCCTTGTTACAACCAAAAAAAGTCTCAGATGTTGCCAAATGTCCTTTTTGGGGTGTGGGGGTGGGGAGTGGGGAAAGCAGTTAAAATCAGGTCATTGAGAACCACCACAGCAGACTGAGCTCCTCAGAGATAGGGCCCATTTCTGATTTATCTATTACTGTGTGGCAAGCAGCATACCTGGCACAGAGCAGGTCTGTGATAAAAAGCAAGCTAATGAATCAAAGCCCTAGGTTTCTGCCCATGTGCTCTGTGTCCCTATTATGTTCCTATTGAATCGTCTCACAGAGAGTCCCAGGAATGGAACAAGAAAGGGTTGTGTTGGCTCCACGTCATCTTTACGATGAAGCAACATTTCAATCAAAGGTCAAGGTCCTACCCATGATAAAACACAGACAGGTTAATCCAGCACGGTATGCAATTAGTTTTTATAAAATTATTTTTTTATTTATTTAAGGAAAAGCATCGTTGACAGTTTAAGTCTGGCAAGGAAGGTGGTTAGATGAAGGCAACTGACACATCTCACGGAATAGAAAAGGCTTTCTGGGGTATGGGGAAGGGCTGGGGTGTGATCAGCTTGGTCTGTGAGGAACACTGAAGGTCAGTCACGCTGAACTACGAGACTCCGTCTTCACTGCAATGAATGCACATTGGGAAAAACCATCTTTTAATTGCTTTAATTTTGTTAGACAAGAGAGGCATGGAAAAAGTGTGCATGTAAAATCACCACACTTAAAATGCTATCTTCTGGTGTGGGATGTTGGTAGAGGGGGAGGCTGTGGGTGGGGAGCAGGGAATATATGGGAACTCTGTACTTCCCTCTCAATTTTGCTACGAAGCTAAAACTGCTGTTGAAAAAAAATACTATTTTAACATTTGCTAAAACGTTAATGCTAAGCATAGTAAACTCTAACCATATTTTTCAAAATTTCCTATTTCATGTGTCCTTTTCATACTTAATGACCTCAAAACTCATACTGGTTCAGTGATAACAGCTGCTCCAAGGAAACATTAATGAGGCCAACTCCCTGGCATGGGGAGAAGCTGAAGTCGAGGTCATTCTAAGACAAGGACTTGCAGAGAGCTTTGGCTGCGTGGTCTCACCATCCGCAAATTTCTGATTTTGAAAGTCCCTAATTTGTATCTTAATTGAACTGCAGTTCAAACCTATTGAAAGCACAATATAAGGGACTTTGGAAGATGAAGCAACATTTTAGGTATTTTTAATTTTTCAAGGCACTGCTTTTTAAAATCTACCCTAACAATATCCACATATGCATTAGCTCACTGCTGAAATATATATATTTTTAGGAGGCAAATCAAGAATGTTTTTAAAAGGATTTATATTTCTCTACTTCCTACAAGGCAGTTTTGGGTTGCTAAACCCTATCAGTAGTTGATTTTTTTTTTTTATCCTCACCTGAGGATATTTTTCCATTGATTTTTAGAGAGATTGGAAGAGAGAGGGAAAGACAGAGAAAGACACATCGATTGGTTGCTTCCCACACTTGCCCCAACCAGGGCCAGGGATCAAGCCTGCAACGGAGGTACATGCCCTTGACCACAGTTGAACCTAGGACCCTTTAGTTTGCAGACTGATGCTCTATCCCCTGAGCCAAACTGGCTAGGGCTGTATTTCTTGTTTGGTTTCTACATTTCTAAATGCTCAACCAGTTTTATTAATCCAACATATATGTGCATGTTCTTGAGTATTCTTTTAGGCATAAAAGATATGCAGATTGTCTCTGCTTTAGGGATGATATTTAATACTCTTCCTGTCAATACCACATCCAATTTATTAGCAAGTTCTATTCTCAAAATCTATCTCAAATCTGTACATTTCTTTATATTTGTATGACTCCTTATCAAATCCAAGACATTGTTCTCTCTCTTAGGGTTCTCACAATAACCTTCTAATTACTCATTTTCTTCCCTATCCATCCTTCTATTCATTCTTCATATGGAAGCTTGAGTAATTTTTTTTAAAAATTTCACCCAGAATATTGTTACTTCCTTGTTTAAAATGGATCAATAGCTTTCCATTGCACTAAGAAGGAAATTCAAACTTTTTAACAAGATGCTCAGGACTCTGCATGTTGTCTGCTGCCTACCTCTTCACTCCTATCTAATACTTCTTGCCCACTAAGGCTTTAGCCACTCCTGGTCTTCTATTTTAAACCCACCAGTTATTTCCTCCATAGGGCCGCTCTCCCCACAGATGTTTACATTACAGGCTCAATCTCAGTCTTCGGAACAAAAGTCACCTCCTTAGAGAGGCCTCCTCTAACAGATCCATTGAAAAATGGCCTCTCCTAATTACTATCACATCTCCATGTTTATTTCTCTTAGAGTATCACAATCTGTATTTACTCATTTATGTATTTGCTTGCTTACTTATTGTCTATTTCCCCCTCTAGGAAATAAGCTCCAAAATATAAGGGCCTTATTTGTTTTTTTTTATTGCTATATCTCTAGTACCTTGCAGTTAAGGTCATTCTACTAGTAAGATGGTCCAGTGTTGGTCGGGTCATGTGCAGGAAGCAACCAGTTGATGTACCTCCCTCACATTCATGTTTCTTTCTGTCTCTCCCCCACAATCTCCCTCTCTTCCATGTTCTCTGAAAATCAATGGGGAAAAAATCCTTGGGTGAGGATTAACAACAACAACAACAACAACAAAAATGATGGTCCAGTGTCTTGAAGGGAATATGGAATGTAGCAGACACTCAATAAATATTTGCAGAGTCAATGAATTTCTCCACATTGTCTAGCTCTGGTTATACAAAAGATCATCAATAAATACTTTTTGATCAATTGACATAGAAGGGCCCATGCTAGGAATATAATATTTTGTTCTTCAGAGTTACTAGGATTACAGCGTTATAAACTTATGGTGTAAAATATATAGAACAGTTATATACATTTTTACAAACCTGTATTGCAACACTTTCTAAAGGATGCCCTAGGCCTCCCCGACCCTATTGTCTGTGTCCATGGGTTATGCATATACTAGTATGTATATAAGTTCTTTGGTTGATCTCTTCTAAACCACCCACCCACCCCTGCCTTCCCTCTGAGATTCCATAGTCTCTTCCATGCTTCCATGTCTCTGGATCTATTATGTTCAACAGCTTATTTTGTTCATTATATTCCACACATGAGTGAGATCATGTGATATTTGTCTTTCTCTGACTGGTTTATTTCCCTTAGCATAATCCTCTCCAGATCCCTCCATGCTGTCTCAAAGGGTAAGAGATCCTTCTTTTTAATGCTGAATAGTATTTCATGGTGTACATATATCACAGCTTTTTTATCCACTCATCTACTGATGGGCACTTGGACTGTTTCCAGATCTTAGCCATTGTAAATTATACTGCTATGAACATAGGGGTGCATACATTCTTTCTGATTCATGTTTCGGGTTTCTTAAGATATATTCCTAGAAGTGGGATCATTAGGTCAAATGTCAGTTCCATATTTAATTTTTTGAGGAAACTCCATACTATTTTCCATAATGGCTGCATCAGTTTGCATTCCCACCAGCAGTGCATGAGGGTTCCTTTTTCTCCGCATCCTCGACAGCACTTGTCATTTGTTGATTTGTTGATGATAGCCATTCTGACAGGTGTGAGGTGATACCTCATTGTTATTTTAATTTGCATGTCTTTTATGATCAGTGACTTTGAGCATTTTTTCTTATGTCTCTTGGCCATCTGTATTGTCTCCTTTGAGAAGTGTCTATTTAGGTCCTTTGCCCATTTTTTAATTAGATTGTTTGTCTTCCTTTTGTTAAGTTGTATGTGTTCCTTATATATTGTGGATATTAACCCTTCATCAGATGTATCATTGCCAAATATGTTCTCTCATACAGTGGGCCCCTTTTCACTTTGTTGATGGTTTCTTTTGCTGTGCAGAGTTTTTTATTTTGATGTAGTCCCATTTGTTATTTTCTCCTTCATTTCCTTTGCCCTGGGAGATGTATTAGCAAACATATAGCTATGAGAGGTGTCTAATGTTTTACTGCCTATGGTTTCTTCTAGGATTTTTATGTTTGCACGCCTTACATTTGTCTTTTATCCATTTTGATATTATTTTTGTGTATGGTGTAAGTTGGTGGTCTAGTTTCATTTTTTGTGGTGGTCTAGTTTTATTTATTTATTTTTCTGCATGTATCTGTCCGATTTTCTCAACACCATTTATTGAAGAGACTGTCTCAACTCCATTGTATGCTCTTGCCTCCTTTGTCAAATATTACTTGAGCATAATGGCTTAGGTCGATTTTTGGAGTCTCTGTTCTGTTCCATTGATCTATATACCTATTCTTATGCAAGTACCAGGCTATTTTGATTACAGTGGTTTTGTTGTATAACTTGATAGCTGGTATTGTGATCCCTCCAACTTTGTTCTTCTTTCTCTAGATTTCTGTGGCTATTCAGTGTCTTTTTTGTTTCCATATGAATTTTTGGAGTATTTGTTCTAGGTCTGTGAAATATGCCATTGGTAATTTAATAAGGATTGCATTGAATCTATAGATTGCTTTGGGTAGTATGGACATTTAAAATGTATGGACATTTTAATGATGTTGATTCTACTAATTCACTGCCTAGGGTCACCCAGTAGGAGGTACAGAGAGATCTGCAGATGGCTGCTACTTGTATTGGGCTTAGAAGTGCCCTGGTGAGGCAGGCTGGTGCTAGTACCAGGTTTTAGGCCTCTTATTGATAGGTATGGGGCACTCTGAAGTCAGCTACTGCTTGTTTAAGTGATTTTAGGAAAGTCTGAAGCCTGAACCAGGACAGGCCATTCATATGGAAAAGCTGCTGCAAACAACTTTAGTGGGGCCTCAGGGAATCAGGGCGAGTGAACAGTGTGAGCCAAGCTTATGGAAATGCAGATATGGCTGCCAGTCAGCTCTGGGACAGGGGAGGTCTCAGCATAGGCACAATGACATCTGCAAGCACCCATCTGGGAGAAAGCCACCCCCAAGAGTTCTTGCTCTAATGCCAGACAATCCAGTTCCTCCCCTAATGTCCCAGGTTCCTTTCAAGCCACCACCCGAGAGTTGGAGTTCAGAGGGATCAAGTCTGAGTAAGTTCATGCACTGGCCCTTTTAGGGGAATTCCCTGCGATTCTAGCAGCTTCTGTGCTACACAGCCACAATTCCTGCTGCTTTTTATAGCCTGAAGTTATAGGGACTTCTCTTCCCAGTTCTGGAACTCTGGGCTGGGGGATCTGGTGTGGGGTGGATCCCTTTGCTCCTCATTGGAGGCCCCCAGAGCCACATAACCCTCCTGATTAAAAAAAAACCACACATTGGTGTCAGGCCAGCCCATCCATGCCTCTGCCCCTCCTACTAGTCTCCATGTGCTTTCTTCTTTACTTCTCTAGTTGCAGGACTTTCATTCAGAGTATTATCATTTGCATCCTATCTAATAAAAGAGTAATATGCAGATTGATCATCACTGCAACACACAATATAGTTGCCCCCATGTGGTCAAAGATCCTGCCCCCATGTGGACACAAGATGGCCACCACAAGATGGCCAGCAGGAAAGAGCAGTTGGGAGGCACCCGGCCTGCAAGGGAGTTGAGAAGGACCAGGCCTGCAAGGGAGGGCAGTTGAGAGGGACCAGGCCTGCGAGGGAGGGCAGTTGGAGGTGATCAACCCTGCAGGAGAGGGCAGTTAGGGGTGACCAGGCCGGCAGAGGAGGGAAGTTGGGGGCAAACAGGCTGGCAGCAGAGTGGTTAGGGGGTGATCAGGCTGGCAGGCAGAAGCAGTTAGGGGCAATCAGGAAGGCAGGCAGGCAAGCAGTTGGGAGCCAGCAGTCCTGGATTGTGAGAGGGATGTCCGACTGCCCGTTTAGGCCCGATCCTGGGATCGGGCCTAAACGGGCAGTCGGACATCCCTCGAGGGGTCCCAGATTGGAGAGGGTACAGGCTGGGCTGAGGGACAACCCCCCTCCGTGCACAAATTTTGTGCACCGGGCCTCTAGTTATTTATAAACATAACAGTATCAGCATATTTATAGATGGGGAATTGAGGCAAAGTAGAGAATAACAATCAAGATTATGTGAACAAATTGTGGTCAGATTAAAAATTAGAACCTAGTGTTCCTGTTAGATACTGGGAGTTCTTTATGCTATTACTAGAGGCTTGGTGCACAGATGCCTGCACCCTCTCGCAATCCGGGACCCCTCAGGGGATGTTGGATAGCTGGTTTTTGCCTGACCCCTGCAGGCCCGATCCAGACAAGAGGGACCCCGATACTGTGTGTTGAGCATCTGTCCCCTGGTGGTCAGTGCACATCACAGTGACCAGTCGACCGGTCGTTTGGTCACTTAGTATTTTATATATATAGACTAGAGGCCCTTTGCATGAAGAATCATGAAATAGACCTTCCTTCACCTGCCTACTGGCACCAGTTTTCCTTCCGCCTTCTTTCAGGGTGGGGGCTTGGACCCCAGCGGTGGCGGCAGTGTGGGGCAGGAGCTGCCGGGCCCCACGCCGCCATCTGTGATTGGGGCACCACCACCACCACCGCCCAGGTCCCTCAGTGATAGGAGGGACCTGGGCGCCGCCGCTGCTCTGACCTCGATCACTGAGGGGTGGGACCTGGGCGCCTATGCCTCTCCGACCGCAATCGCTGAGGGGTGGGACCGGGTGCTGCCGCCGCTCCCACCACGACTCTCGCCGGCCCCATTGGTCCCCCCTCGGCCCCATCGGTCCCCCCTCAGCGGCCGCCGATCTGGCCGTTGAGAGGTGTGGGGGGCGGGACTCACGAGTCCCGCCCCCTGCGCCTCTCAACGGCCGGATAGACCACCCCGAGTCCCACCCCCCAGCCTCCCGCCGGCCCAATCGTGGGCGTAGCAGAGTGATGGTTATTTGCATATTACCCTTTTATTAGGTAGGATTTTTTCAGTTTACATATCATAAATGTAACAAAGTAATTTAAACATATTATGAGCCTGACACTTTAAGGAAAGTTAATGAAAGAAAGAATAAAACAGATGCTGAAATAATTTGATTAATGTCATACAACCAAATTTTCCCTAACTAGTAATTCAAGTAGATGGTTAAGATTTTTCTATTTTGCATGATAGATTTCTGAATGATTACAGATACTTCATGCTGATAATTTATTGGATTAACACAAAAAGTCCATTGGTATGCTTTTGTCATTTGAATATGTATTCGATTTCAGAAAACCAAGGTTTAAAAGGTGATGACAGATGTAAGCAAATTTAATTTCTTCCCATCATCTGATAAAGATGTTACAAAAGTTAAGTTACAGAACCTTTTTGTCTTGTTTTTGTTTTCTAAATATAAATCAGTATGCTGGCCAAACCTTATTTCTTGTAGGATAGTCAAAAGATTGTTAAAAAAAAAAAATCTATAGTTAATTACTATCATTTGTGGAGTTCTTATTACGTGCCTCGAATTATCTAGGCCTTTCACATTTGCACACATGTAAGCTTGGCATGTGTGTGTGTGTGTACACACACACACACACATATATGTATATATATACATATACATATATATATATATACATATATACATATACATATATATATATATATATATATATATATATATATATATATATATATATATATATATATAATGAATCAGGTACTATCATTATGCCCACTTCTCAAATGAGGAAACTAAGGGCCAGGGAGGTGAAGGAGCACAGCCTCTAACATCAACAGCTGGGATCCAGTTTACACACAAAAGGTTCCAGAAAGCAAAGATCCTCCCAAGCCACTTTGCCTTTAGGAATGTTGAGAGTTCTGTGGCGGAACTTTGTAAAACAATTGACAGCTCTTGCCCTAGTCCGGGGTCAAGGGGCAGCTCGGCCACTTCCAGGCCCTACGCTCCTCTCAGCCACCCACGTCCACTGGCTCCCCTTTCTCCTTCCACCGCGTCCCGCACCCTGTCTTTCTAACTCCGCTCCTCCCCGCACCCTGTCTTCCTAACTCCGCTCCTCCCCACACCCTGTCTTCCTAACTCCGCTCCTCCCCGCACCCTGTCTTCCTAACTCCGCTCCTCCCCGCACCCTGTCTTCCTACCCTAACTCCGCTCCTCCCCGCACCCTGTCTTCCTACCCTAACTCCGCTCCTCCCCGCACCCTGTCTTCCTACCCTAACTCCGCTCCTCCCCGCACCCTGTCTTCCTACCCTAACTCCGCTCCTCCCCGCACCCTGTCTTCCTACCCTAACTCCGCTCCTCCCCGCACCCTGTCTTCCTACCCTAACTCCGCTCCTCCTGGGCGTCACCACCGCGTCTACGCGCCCGGCAGTGCCCCGCGCCCGGCAGCGCCGCGAATCAGCCGGGTCACACCCCCTGGTCCGCCGCCGCCTCGCCGTGACGTAATCACGCGCCGAGGCCGTGGGGCGGGGGCGGGGGCGGGGCCGCGAGGGACCGACCGGCTGGGGGTGGGGTCGCAGAGGGTCCAGCTCCGGCTCCGCGGCCATCGCTGCCTGCGTGGTCCCCTCGCCTCGCCGCTCCCCGCCCTCCCGGGCCCCGTGGAGCTGGGTGGCGCCGGCAGCCTCGCTCCGAGGGGCACCGCGGCTTCAGGGGCTGGGCCTCCGGCGCGGCGCCATGCCGGGCGCCGCGACCGCTCTGTGAGGCCGAGGCCGTGGCCGTGGCGCTGGGCGGCGGCGGGGCCGGGCCGGTCCGCTCATGGTGCCGCCACGACGCCTCCGTTGGGCAGGAAGGCCAGGTAGGCAGGCAGGGCCCGAACTGGGCCCGCGCACCCACGAACAGCCCCACGAACTGGGCCCCGGGCGGCGGCCGAAGCGCCCTTAACGGTCTGCCGGGCGGCCTGACGGGGAGGCTGGCGGGCGGGCGGGCGACGGGCGCGACTCCGGCAGCCGAGGAAGCTGCCCGAGCGCCGCCGCCTCGGGACGTGGACGCTCCGGGGAGGCGTCACTGGCTCCTCGCTTGTTCCTCCCCAAGTGGAGGAGGGTTCCCCGTAACAGCTGTTTCCTCTCTGCTCGTGTGAATTGCCATTTCGGTCTCCCAAATCTAGATACAGTGCCAGCGTGGTGGAGGGTCCTTTCCCTTGGCACGTGAGTGCCTGGAAACGCGCCCCAACACTCACAACAAATGACTCCCTTTCGCCCGAACCCCGCTCTTGCTCGGGGCAGCAAAGACGCTTAGAAACCGCGCGTGGGGAGACCTGGCCCCGGGGGCGGGCTCCCCTGGAGAGGGCGGACCGGGTTCAAAGAAGCTCTTTTCCAGTAGTTCGCCGCTGTCCTCTGTGCGGTGTGTGGAATATTGCCTTTGTATTTTTTCTGTGCCGTGTGAAATGTACTTCTCTGGTTATAATTTGAAGTCGAGAGAGGAGTGTCGATTATGCTTAACACGCTGTGGTATTTTCTTTCATTTGCGTTCATTTTAAAGACGGGTACAAAAGATGTGACGAACCTCACTTTAAGCTCTTCACCCCCAATTAGGTGCGTTGAGTGCTTCACCCCCGTTTCGACTCAGATCCGCCAAGTTTGCAGGCATTGCTCTTGAAGATCTCAGAAAGGCCCTGAAAATAAGGTAAATCAAGCACCTGTTAATGGCTGTGTGACTTTCAAACTGAGGAGGATTGGAACACTTGTGCGATGTGTCTGCCCTACTCATTTTCTCATTTTTATGTGGTTATTATTTTTTTTTTTTAAGAATCCTCTCTCTCTTCTAAACAGACTGCAAATGGTGTGTGTATTTATCATGAACCGAATGAACGCTCAGAGCAGTGGTTTCACGCAGCGCAGGCGCATGGCTCTTGGGATTGTTATTCTCCTGCTTGTGGATGTGATTTGGGTCGCGTCCTCAGAACTCACTTCGGTAGGTAGAATGTCCTGGAAGGATGCTCCATTATAATAACAACATCCCTCTTCGTCTGTCCTATCTCTAGTCATTACTCTCTCTCTCATGCTTACTGAAAGCAGTGTTTTGAATATTGTTGAATTATTTATGTTTTCTTTGATATTGAATTAGAGTGAGGTTGAAATTGAAAGGATACTCTTCGTTGTTTCTAGGGGTTATTTAGAAAGCGAGTATATGCATATTTAATATTTGAAGGTGTGTGTGTTTCTGAGTTCATTTTCTTTCTCTGTAAATGCTATTTTTAGGGGAACAGCCATCTAGGATGCAAAAACATTTGTCACCATTTAGTGGAATGTAAGAATGCTTTTGGACAAATGAGTGAAAGTGATCAGAGTTGTAATGTACAGTTCACTGTTGTGCACATGCGTGATGGTTGCATGTACATTTATCTGCTGATTCAAACATTACTATTATAAAGTACAGTGATTGCCTTTAGTTAAATTTTTTAAAAATATACTTTTATTGATTTTAGAGAGGAAGGGAGAGGGAGAGATAGATGAGACATCATTGATTAGCTGCCTCCTGCACGCCCCCAACTGGGGATGGAGCCTGCAACCTGGGCATGTGCCCTTGACTGGAATCCAACCCAGGACCCTCCAGTCTATAGGCCGATGGATGCTCTATCCAGGAGCCAAACCAGCTATAGCTGTATTTTTTTATTTTTTTTTATTGATGACCTATTGGCAGTATCATGGTATTTTGAATTCACAAGCTAGTTTTTCTCTCTACTTGTGCAGTTACTTTATTCTGTTTGGTTAGTGATCTCTATAAAAAGACAAGCAATTTTATTTTCAGAAATTACTTTAAACTGCCGAAAGCGGTTTGGCTCAGTGGATAGAGCGTCGGCCTGCGGACTCAAGGGTCCCAGGTTCGATTCCGGTCAAGGGCATGTACCTTGGTTGCGGGCACATCCCCAGTGGGGGGTGTGCAAGAGGCAGCTGATCGATGTTTCTCTCTCATCGATGTTTCTAACTCTCTATCCCTCTCTCTTCCTCTCTGTAAAAAATCAATAAAGTATATTTTTTTAAAAAAAGAAATTACTTTAAACTTGCATGTTGCAATCATAAGGCTAATATACAAAAATAAACTAGCATTTATAAAATGGCCTGAAATGTCACAAGAAGCCATTTGATACTGCTGATCATCTCACATCATAGCTAAGTAAATAGTTGCCATTGACATTGTATCTAAAGAATAAATAAACTTTTAGTCTTTTTGGAATTAAGCTCTGGAGTAAAACAGGCCATTTATTTTTAACTCTTCTATAACCTTTTTTTTAGATTAATATTCTGTTAAAAAAATCTTTTTAATGTTGACAGAGAAATAAGCCTATCTTTAAACTTTTTATTTTAGTTTTAAGTAGTTTGGTTTTTTATTTATCAGGAAAGAAAATTTACAGCAAAAGAGCACCTGATTAAATTATAATTCAGCAATCCATATCTAAGCAAAGTAAAAAACAAACACAAAAAACTTGTCCCTATTTTTTTTTTGTGTGTGTGTATGTCTATTTTTTAAAAAGGAAAATCTGTTACTAAGAGGATATTGTATAATTTCATTATCCAAGAGCATATGTAATGTGTCTAATTCTTCAGTACAAATGTGCTTATCAAACTTTTGAAATTAAAAATTATGTATGTAAAACAAAAATCAGCCTGACTGGCATGACTCAGTGGTTGAGCGTTGACCTATGAACCAGAGAGGTTACGGTTCTATTCCCGGTCAGGGCACATGCCTGGGTTGTGGCTCAATTCCCAGTGAGGGGCATGAAGGGGGCAGCCGATCAATGATTCTTTCTCATCATTGATGTTTCTAACTCTCTCTCCTTCTCCCTTCCTCTCTGAAATCAATAAAAATACATTTTTTTAAAGGAAAATCAATCTTTTTATTATGGAAAACATCTAATATAAACAGAGTAGAGAGTAGTATAATGAATTTTCATGTGCCCATCACTTACTTTTAACAATTGTCAAATTTTGCCGATCTTTTTATCTTGTGGTTTCATGTAAAAATTCTTTTATATTCATCTCAAACTGAAAATGACTTAATTTTTAAAAATATAGTCACCATGCTACTAACTTACCTAACAAAATTAATTAATTCCTTAAATATGGATATCCAGTCCATATATAAATTTCTTTGGTTATGTCAAAGACATCTTTTTAGTTTAAGATCTAAACAAAAGATCACACATTTCATTTGTTATAATTCTTAAGTCACTTTTATTCTTTAACTGTATTCCCCTGCCCCCCTTCTTTATCATGCCATTGATTTGTTGGAGAAACTGTATCATTTTTCCTGTAGGATGTATCACACTGCCTTAGTCTGTTTGGGATGCTTTGGCAGAACCACCATAGGCTGTGTGGCTCAAGCAACAAACATTTATTTCTCACCGTTATGGAGGATCAAAAGACCATGGTCAAGATGCAGGCAGATTCTGCCTGGTGTGGAGCTGCTTCCTAGTTCTTAGGTGGCAGTTCTCTCACTGTGTCCTCACAAGGCAGAGCTCTTTAGCTTCTTTTTTATATGGAACTAATCTCATTCATCAGGGCTCTACCCACAGGCCCCACCTCCTAATATCACTATAGTGGAGGTTAGTTAGGATTTTAACATGAATTTTGGGGGGACCCAACCATTTAGTCCATAATACATTCTGGATTTGACCGATTGCTTCCTTAGGGTATCATTTAACTTGCTCCTCTTTTTTATCCTATATAATAAAAGCCTAATATGCTAAATGTCCAACTGTTCGACCGTTCAACCAGTCGCTATGACGTGCACTGACCACCAGGGAGCAGACGCTCCGACCTGTAGGTTAGCTTGCTGCTGGGGTCTGGCCAATCGGGACTGGGCGAGATGGGCCGGACTTGCCCTGGAGCCCTCCCATTGTCCCTCCCCAGCCCCGATCATGCATTGGCCTGTGCCCTCTCGCAATCCGGGGCCCTTCAGTGTTGTTGGAGAGCTGGTTTCAGCCCCATCCCCGCAGGCCAGGCTGAGGGACCCCACTGGTGCACGAATCCATGCACTGGGCCTCTAGTTTCCTATAAAATGGTAGATTGGTGTACAGTCTTGATTTGATTCAGTTTCAGTATTTAGGAAAAAATACCTTTGTGGTACTGGGCACTTCTTTCATATCACAACATGAGGCACATAATGGACTGCAAGTCTTACCATGGGTAATGCCCATATGAGAACTATAAAGTTCCTTATCAACCTGTAAGTAATAGTTGAATATCCTTATGATTATTGCCCAGATAGAGTATTTCATTAGAAGTGGTAAAATGGCGATTTTTCTAAGGGTCATTCCTTCTGCGTTTATTAGCTGGAATCCTTTAAGGAAGACTTTTCACAACTACTGTTTGGTTATCCTGAAACATGGTTTATAGAAAAAACGTTGGATAAATCTTGATTCTTTTCCTTTATCCATTTTAGAATAATGTTGCCTAACAACTTCAAGTAGTAACCATTGAGGGTTTTTTGAGTATCATACATTCATGGACTTTTGTTTGAAACTTGATGTTTCAAACAGTTGTACTTATTTCTTTTGACACTTAAGTTTCCTATCTTTGACCACTGGGAGCCCCTTCATATTGTCTCTAATACCCTTTTAACATGATCTCTTTAATCTTTAACATCCTAGCTGCTTTCTGGCACAAGATACCCCAAGCTCCTCTGGTACATTTCCTGCCCTATACATGGATGTAGTCATTTCTTCAGTAACCCATGGTTCAGATCACTATCTGGATTCTAGAGGTGCCCATTTCTCCAGGGTTGTCATTTTTTCTGGGTCTTTCAGGGCAGGTAACTAAAACTTTATTTTAGGAAAGAAAACATCATGAGTTCATACTGGTATTTCCAATTTAAACAAAGATTACATATTTTGTATAATTTCCTAAAAACTTTAAATTTCATACAGTTTTCTTCACACACCATTCCATTTCATTGCCTGTTACTTTGGGCTAACTGTTCAGGCAGCGCAAGAATAGTTTCTTTTAGGAAACTTCCATAACCTTTAAAATGGCCTGTCTCCCTTTGCTACTACTCCCATGGTACCCTCCATACCCCTGTCATGGTTTTTAGCGCATTATGATGTGTACTCCCCTTTCAGGAAAGCCTGTCTTATTTTTCCTTAGCTTCTAGCATAAATACTATTGCATAGTAGGTTTTCAGTGAATGTTGAACAGAACTTGTTTTTGCAAGTTGTTAGTGCTTTGTTTAGGTATATTATCCTTTTTTTTTTTTCAAGGCAAATATAATACTCAGAAATGAATCTAAAACATTTTTATAATCCCTTTAGAGTTTTTCTTTCCAAATGAACTTTTAGAGTTAAAAATAATGTAATGGCTTTATTTTATTGGAGATAAGTAATTAGGTTTAAAGTCATCTCATAGTTTATGTAACTTTTTTCTCTCTAGTATGTTTTTACTCAGTACAATAAACCATTCTTCAGCACCTTTGCAAAAACATCGATGTTTGTTCTGTACCTTTTGGGTTTTATTATTTGGAAGCCATGGAGACAACAGTGTACAAGAGGATTTCGAGGAAAGCATGCCGCTTTTGTAAGTTTTCAATTTTAAATGTTTGTTGGAGACAGATGTAGTTTTTCAAAGTTTAAAGATGTATTAGTTTCTTGAAGTCCAATTTTAAGTTGTTCAGTTAAGTGAGTGAACATAGCATATTATAAGAAAGACTTACTTTTGTCCAAAGCTTAAAATGTATTCTTTTAATCACCTTTGTATCAGAATACTTTGTGAGAAATCAAAGGTATATGATCACCCTCTTTTCTTTATCTCATGACATCCTCTGAGTTGTTAAACATTTTTGAACTAGCCTAAATCATTTAATGTGGAGATGAGGTGAAAGTAAGGAAGAAGAATAATATCTGGATCTCTGATCTTTTGTAGACTGGATGATTATCATCTAATTGGTTATAATGTTGATTTTAAAAGCAAAATTATTCAAGGTTTATTTGTTTAAATGAAAATAGCATATTTCAGGGCATGTTTCAGATGTTTGGCTAATCAAATTATGTTCTTTCAATGATGTAATACAACATGCTGATTCATAGAAATAGAAACTGAATGAAGAATATAAAACTGTCTCAATCCTTTTTTATTTTCCCCTTTTCTTTTTAAAATTGTGGTAAAATATGCATAACATCAAATTTATCATTTTAACCATTTTTTTCTTTTCCCCTTTTTTTTGTGGGCAATATATATAACAAAAGTTCCTATTTGAAACATTTTTATTTTATTTTAAAAATATATTTTTATTGATTTCAGAGAGTAAGGGAGAGGGAGAGAGACATAGAAATATCAGATATGAGAAAGAATCATTGATTAGCTGCCTCCTGCGTGCCCCTTACTGGTGATTGAGCCTGCAACCTGAGCATGTGTCCTTTACTGGAATCGAACCTGGGAGCCTTCAGTCTGCAGGCTGACGCTCTACCCATTGAGCCAAACCAGCTAGGGCAATTTGAAACATTTTGAAAATTATATAGTTCAGTGGCAGTAAGTATTTTGCTGTGCAAACATCACCACTGTCCACTCCAGAACTTTTTCATCATTCCAAACAGAAACACTGTGTCTATTAAACAACTCCCATGTCCCTCATCCCTTCCTTCCCTGGTAAGTACTGTTTTACTTTCTGTCTCTGTCACTCCTATTCTTTTGTCTACTATTTTTTGTGTAGGTTAAAATACTATTATATCTTATCTAATGAGTACATTCTTGAGAAATGCAGTCATTTGATTTTTGTCAGGGGCTTTTCAGTAACTTTTTCAGTAAAGCCTGGAAGTATACACTTATATGTGCACAAATATTTAACTTATGAAAAATATGTGTGTGTATGTATATTATTTTTAAGAGGAATATATAGACATAGAAATGTATATATGTTTTAGTATTACATGCAGGAATGTTATATGTATATGAATACATGTACATTGTCAAAAATTTAGAAAATATAGACAAAAAATAATAAATTCTACCATTCAAGGAATAACCATTGACAATTTTTTGGCATATATCCTGCAGTGTTTTTTTCATGTGTGCATTTGTTTCATTTTTTACAAAAGTGAAATTTACTGTTATGTCCTGTTTTATAACTTATCATGAACAACTTTCTATGTAATTTAGTATTATTAGAACATTTTTTAATATTAAGGATTTTTTAAAATTTAGTAGTGATAAATGTTCATTGTTGAAGACAAATTATAGTAACAAGAAAAACAAGAATAGTCTATTCACAATCTCACCATTCTAAGGCCACTATAAATATTGGATACTTTCTATAGCTATATATTTATGTAATAATACTTAAAATTATTTATAGCAGAAATAAGTTTAATCTTATAGTTATACCTAACTTATATCTCTGTTAGCAGTATATGAGATTGAATCCTTACCAAAATCCTAACATTTGCCAACTTGATAAGTGATCAGTGGCATCTTATTTAATATGCATGGTTTGGGTTACTCTTTCATATATTTGTTGCACAATAGAATTCTTTTGTCAGTTGTCTATATATCTACATTGACTTTTTTTGATTTTTATTGATTTTTTACAGAGAGGAAGGGAGAGGGATAGTTAGGAATGTCTATGAGAGAGAAACATCGATCAGCTGCCTCCTGCACACCTCCTACTGGGGATGTGCCCGCAACCAAGGTACATGCCCTTGACCGGAATCGAACCTGGGACCCTTCATCCCGCAGTCCGACGCTCTATCTACTGAGCCAAACCGGTTTTGGCAACATTGACTTTTTCTTATTGATATACAAGCATTCATAATAGCATGGGTTATGTGTTTGAATCTTGTTCTGTCACTGATGATTGTGTGACCTTGGGCAAGTTATTTAACCTCTAGAGACTAAGCAAGGATAATGATAGGGTAGCTGTGGGTATGAATAAAAGCATGCTTATACACCACTAGCACCGTGGTTCTCAGAGCATGGACCAGCCCCTGAGATCCATTTAGGGAGTTCTTGATTGATACTGTTACCATGATAATACGAAGATGTTATTTGTCTTTTTCACTAACCACTCACTCTTTCCTTGCCCTGCTAATCTGAAATATTATAATAGTATTGTGAAAGGAGCATGCATTTTGGAGTTAGACTAACTTGGGTTTAATCCTAACTCTGTTATTTAGATAAAATCTCTCATCTCAGTTTCTTTAAAATGAAGATAATACCAACCTTGCATGGTTGAATACTTGGCATTATTCATAATAGTTATATTCTTATAGATCTACTCTGGATTTTTTATTCTATTCTTTTAAGCTATTACTGGTGATAATGTACCATTATCACATTGAATTTTTTGTCCTGTTATCTGTAGTTTGCAGATGCTGAAGGTTATTTTGCTGCTTGCACAACAGATACAACTATGAATAGCTCTTTGGTAAGTGTTTCTTTTCTTGTCAGGAATGGAGCAGATGGAGGTGAGCAATAGTGGGAAGAACTGAATACGTTATCAAAGCTACATTAGAATATATATAAATATTGGGTGCCCTCCATGATTATTTTAGCTTGGTACTCTCTTTCTTTAGGAATACCTGGGGCCAAAAAATAAGCAATTCAACTACTACAGGGGAGAGAGGGGGAGGGAAGTAGTTAAGGAGTGAAAATAGTGATGGACAGCCCTTTGTCCTTTGTTTCTTAAAAGCTTTGTCACTTCGTGTTTATTATTATACTAGAGGCCCGGTGCATGAAATTTGTGCACTCGGGGTGGGGGATATCCGACTGACAGCTTAGGCCTGTTCCCCAAGGGGAGCAGGGGGAAGCTCCTGCATTGAGCATCTGCCCCCCTGGTGGTCAGTGCGCATCATAGCAACCATTCGTTCCGCCATTAAGTCAATTTGCATATTAGCCTTTTATTATATAGGATTATTATCACTTAGAAACACATGTATTTGCTTGACACTGAGAATTTATAAGCAGATTTTTCATTTTTCCCATAAATTTTTAAAGAGTGCTTAAATCTGTATTAAGCACTTATTTTTGACTCTGGAAATATATTTTACATTCTAGTAGTGAGACATAAGTTTGGGAAGGAGAAGGAGACAGATAGTAAGCAGATAAATTAATGCATTTACTTATATTAAGCATTTATAATCTCATTGGAGAGATAATATATTAAAATGTTTATTTAGACCATCACTAAAACTTTTTTTAATGTATTGTTCAAAATGTGGCATTTTGTCTGAGAAGAATTTTAAAGTTGCTCTAAAATTTAATACAAATTTATATGCATTAGCTTGTTTTTTTTGTTTGTTCAGCTTCTAAAACTACATTTGTATTCAGGGTAGGTTACCAGGTGCTGTGAAGAGTTTATGAAGCTTAGGGACAATGTCATCTCATTTCTCTGGGATCATAAGCATCAACAGAGTATTATCAGTTGTCTCTTTCAATGTAGAAAGCAGAGCTAAGATGGCAGCCTACTCTTCTAGCTACTCTTCTACTAATTTTTGCTATTATCTTTAAGATCGATAGGTCAAAATCATTCTAGGCCAAATGCTGTAATGAAAAGTTCAGTGTAACAAGAAACTACATCTGTTTCCAGATTCTATAGTCTCTTCATTTACTGAATATTTTTTGTTGGTGGAGTTCTATACCAGGAGTTAAAAGAGAAATCAAAGATAAAAAAACACAATTTTATTTTAATTTAAGAAACAGCATGGTTGGAGAATTATTTTTTAAATATGGATTATCTGAACAATATTTGCAAAAACAGTTGAGGAATTTAAAACCACTTAAAAATATAGACCTTTAGAACATGTAGACAAACCTGGCTTAATTCTGTTGTCTACCACTGGGTTATATCTCAGCTTCTAGAAAAATCCTTTTAAAATACCATTTTATAAACTTGTTGCAAGGGCTAATGAGAAATGTATGTTTAACTGCTCTGGACTTGGTACCTGGTACATAGCAAGAACTGGTAAGAGGTAGCTTTTTTTTTTTTTTTTTTTCTTATCTATTAATGCTAAAAAAGTTTTCAGGAATTTTTGGTTTTAGTTGAATCTTAAGTAATAAGAGAAAACAACTTGGCAAATATATATACATATTATATAGGTGATTATCTGTTCACTGTCTGCCTTCCCCTTTGGACTACATGATCACTGAGGACACTTCATTCACCCTTATATTCTCAGGAAGTAGGACAGCACCTGACATAGTGGGAGTCAACATGTATTTATTAAAATAATTAGAGACCCGGTGCACGAAATTTGTGCACTGGGGAGGGTGTCCCTCAGCCCAACTGCACTCTCTCCAATCTGGGACTCTTCAGGGGATGTCTGACTGCCAGTTTAGGCCCGATCCCACAGGACATCCCTCTCACAATCCGGGACTGCTGGCTTCCAACTGCTCACCTGCCTGCCTGCCTGATTGCCCCTAACCGCTTCTGCCTGCCAGCCTGATCACCTCCTAACCACTCCCCTGCCAGCCTGATTGACAGCCTAACTGCTCCCCTGCTGGCCCAATTGCAGGTCTGGTCCCCCCCCCAACTGCCCTCCCCTGCCGGCCTGGTCCCCCCCCCCCAACTGCCCTCCCCTGCAGGTCTGGTTGCCCCCAACTGCCCTCCCCTGCTGACCCGGTCACCCCTAACTGCCCTCCCCTGCTGGCCTGGTCGCCCCTAACTGCCCTCCCCTGCAGGCCTGGTTCCCCCCAACTGCCCTCCCTCCCCTGCAGGCCCAGTTGCCCCCAACTGCCCTCCCCTGCTGGCCTGGTCGCCCCTAACTGCCCTCCCCTGCTGGCCTGATTGCCCACAACTGCCCTCTTCTGCAGGTCATCTTGTGACCACATGGGGGCGGCCATCTTGTGCAAGGGTGTGACTGTCAATTTGCATATTACCTCTTTATTATATAGGATGAGTGAAAAGGAATGGGAGGTAATCTGTTAATTGAGAGATGGGTCTGCTTTTATGACATTTAAATGTTAAATATCATAAGGTACCAATGCGGTATTATTACACTTACAAACTTGAAACTGGTTCTTTTCTGTCATTGTCCCTATGTGCATTGTTTGAGTTTCTCCTTTAAGTCTTGAAAATGCATTTTGGGAAAATTATGCTGTAAAAACGTGGTGAGCAGCTATGTTTTGAGTGGTATCTGTGCCTACAAACCATCCACTTAAATTTTATCCACTATATCAGCTATTACATGTTTGTTTATATTTGTTTCTGTTTCTGGTATGTTCCAGAGTGAACCTTTGTATGTTCCTGTGAAATTTCATGATCTTCCCAGTGAAAAACCTGAGAACACAAATATTGATACTGAAAAAAGTAAGCAAAACTTAGAATTTCATATCTTAGATATGGGTGGAAATCTTAGCTTCATTCAAGCCATTCCAAAACTTAGTGATTTTTGAGATCACTTGGCAGTTGTCCTGTTCATGTGGTATTGGCTTGGCCTGTAGTCTTCCAGAAGTATGACTAGAGTTTTTATTAATTCAACTAGAAATAATTTCCAAATACCAGAAATCTCTGTGCTTTATATATATACTTTTTTTCTTGATGAACAATATTATCTTCAACTATGCCATCAAAAAACTTGATATCCAATTATAGGAATTTTGCTGGTTCTGTGAATTTAGTAAAGAATGCCAGCTTCAACATAAGGCCGTATTTATCCATAATGTTCTTTTGCAATGAATGGACCTATAGAGGAATATTCTGTATTCTTGAATGGAAACTAATTCTCATAAGTTGATTATCTATGAGGAAAAATAAAAAGTTTTACTATAAATGCTAAAATAATAATCATACTATAATCCTGAACTAGGTAGTTGTGTATACTGTATATACAGTTGCAGAAATCTTGTTTGAATATTGGTCATACCTTAAGCCTTTAAAACATTTTTATAGATATAAACATTTTTTCTGTTAACTTTTTTGAATGAGCAAAGCTGCCTCAGGTAATGATATAACTGGTTTTTCTTTGACTGTTCAAGTCTGATCATAGATGGATTAAATAATATGCATTTATTAGTAAATTAAAATGTGACTTTAGTTGGATGTGAGGAGAAACATTTAATGATTTGTACTATACTTTTTCTTTCAAGCTCCCAAAAAGTCTCGTGTAAGGTTCAGTAATATCATGGAGATTCGACAGCTTCCATCAAGCCATGCATTGGAAGCTAAGTTGTCTCGCATGTCATATCCAACTGTGAAAGAACAAGAATTCTTACTCAAAACTGTGGGGAAACTTACTGCAACTCAAGTAGCAAAAATTAGCTTTTTTTTTTGCTTTGTGGTAGGTATTCTCTTTATTATACTTTTATTATATGTTTGGACCTTGAATTTTAAGACAGTATACATATCAACTATACTATTGAAGTGTAAAACTTTTAGGTTGCTTAATCATGGCTTTAACTCTGCTACCTGGCTCTTTGGGGAATTAGAGTATTGAACTTAAATGCTTGTCACATCTCAAAGAATTTAATACTTTAACACAACAACTATTCATATATTCAGAATTGCCATTGCCTCATGGTCAGAATAATGAATAGAGTTATTTTACACTATGCTATGTATATGGGCTAGTAAATATCCAGCTAAGAGTTTACTGTATATATTGATCTCTTCAAATAGGGGTTCAACAATTTTATATTAAATTCATGTAAATATGGTCAAATTTATTGGGATGACATCTATATATATAAAAGCCTAAGTGACCCTTACGACTGAATGATGGAACAATTAGTAGACCAGTTGCTATGACATGCCCTCACCACCATGGAGAAGATGCTCAACATAGGAGCTGCCCTCTGGTGGTCAGTGCGCTCCCACAGCCAACCTCCTGCAGCGGACCAACCTCCCACGGTCCCTCCCTCCCAGCCGGCCAGCCCCGATCGCCTCGATAAGGGACTGGGCAAGACGGCCCCGATCAGCCCCAATTGCCGGCCAGGCTGAGGGACCCCACCTGTGCACGAATTCGTGCACCGGGCCTCTAGTTAGTTAATAAGATCGTAGTGGTTTCAAGTGTACATTTCTATGCTACATGACCTGCATATTGCATTGTGTGCCCACCATCCACAATCAAATTGTCTTCTGTCACCAATACTTGTTATTACCTGTCTTGTTGATGCATTTTAAAATGTGTGAGGTAATATCTTATTATAGTTTTGGTTTGCATTTCCTCCATAGCTAGTGAAGTTGAACATCTTTTCATATATCTGTTAGGCTTTTGAATGTCTTCTTGGGAGAGGTGTCTGTTTATGTCCTCTGCCCATTTTATTATTGGATTGTTTGTTTGGTGTTGAGTTGTATGAGTGCTTTGTATATATACTAGAGGCCCAGTGTGCTATTGAAATCATGCGAGGAGGCACCCTGTGGGAGCCGGGACCTGCGCCTGACTCGCAGCATCCCCCGGCCCCCAGCCTGTGTCTGCTCCGGGGCCGCCCAAGCCGCCACGCTGGCTCTGACAGTCCCCCCTGCCTCTGTCTCCGTCTCTGCTCTGGGCCTCACCTGTGTGCGCAACCTCCTCCTGTCTGGTTGTGACCCGTTACGGAGTCCCGGCCTAATTTGCATACTACCTCTTTGTGTATATGTATATATTTTGGATATCAATCCCTGTTGGAGCTGTTGTTTGCAAATATCATCTCCCATTTGGTTGGTTGCATTTTGTTTTGTTGGCAGTTTCTTTTCTTGTTTTCTTTCTTGTGCAGAAGCTTTTGCCCTTTCCTTGCCTTTGGGGTCAAATTTATAAAATGTTCTCTAAGACCTGGGTCCTTAAGTTAAGTATCTATGTTTTCTTCTATGTAATTTATTGTTTCAAGTCTTATATTTAGGTCTTTGATTCATTTTGAACTAATTTTTGTACATAGGAACAAACTAATCTAGTTTCAATTTTTGTATGCGGCTTTCCAATTTTCCTAGAACCATTTATTGAAGAGGCTTTCTTTTCTCCAGTGTGTGACTTTTTGCTCTTTTTTCAAAAATTATTTGCCCATATACATGTGGTTTTATTTCTGGGCTCTCAATTCTGTTCTACTGGTCTGTGTCTTGTTTTTCTGCCAATACCATGTTGTTTTGATTATTGTAGCTCTGTAGTGTAATGTGAAGTCAGTATGATAGGTCCAGCTTCGGTCTTTGTTCTCAGGATTGCTTTGTCTATTCAGTCTTTTGTGGTTCCATATAAATCTGATGATTTTTTGTTTTATTTCTTTAAAAAATGATATTGGGGCCCAACTGGTGTCACACGGTGGTTGAGCGTTGACCTATGAACCAGGAGGTCACAGTTCAATTCCTGGTCAGGGCATGTGCCCAGGTTGCGGTCTCAATCCCCAGTGGGGGGTGTACAGGAGGCAGCCAACCAGTAATTCTCTCACCTCATTGATGTTTCTATTTCTCTCTCCATCTCCCTTTCTCTCTGAAATCAATAAAAATATATTTTTTAAAAATGACCCTGGCCCATGTTGCACAGTGGTTAGTTAGAGAGTCATCCCATGCACCAAAAGGTTGCGGGTTCGATTCCCAGTCAAGGACATGTACCTGGGTTGCATCTTCGGTCCTTGATTGGGGCGTGTGTGGGAGGCAACCAATCAGTGTGTCTCTCTCACATCATTGTTTCTCTCTTTCTCTCTCTCCCTTCCTCCCCTCCTTCTACTCTCTAAAAACCAATGAAGAAAATATCCTCCAGTGAGGATTCACAACAACAAAAAAGACAGTGGGATTTTGATGGGGATTGTATTAAATCTGTATATTGCTTTGAGTGATATGGCTATTTTAACTATGTTATTCTTACAATCCTTGAACATGGAATATCTTTCCATTTCATTGTGTAGTTTTCAATTTCTTTTGATAATGTTTTGTATTTTCAGTATATTAGTTCTTCACATCCTTTGTTAAATTTATTCCTAAATATTTTATTCTTTTTGTTGCAATTGCAAAAGGAATATTTTTGTTTCATTTCTTTTTCTAAAGTTTCATTGTTAGTATATAGGAAGGCAGTAGATTTTTGTACATTGATTTTGTATCCTGCAACTTTACTATATTTGTTTATTGTTTCTACTAGAGGCCCGGTGCATGAAATTCGTGCACGGAGGGGGGTTGTCCCTCAGCCCAGCCTGTACCCTCTCCAATCTGGGATCCCTCTCACAATCCAGGACTGCTGGCTCCCAACTGCTTGCCTGCCTGCCTTCCTGATTGCCCCTAACCGCTTCTGCCTGCCAGCCTGATCACCCCCTAACCACTCTACTGCCAGCCTGTTTGCCCCCAACTTCCCTCCTCTGCCGGCCTGGTCACCCCTAACTGCCCTCTCCTGCAGGGTTGATCATCTCCAACTTCCCTCCCTTGCAGGCCGGGTGCCTCCCAACTGCCCTCTCCTGCTGGCCATCTTGTGGTGGCCATCTTGTGTCCACATGGGGGCAGGATCTTTGACCACATAGGGGCAGCTATATTGTGTGTTGAAGTGATGATCAATCTGCATATTACTCTTTTATTAGATAGGATAGAGTCCTGGTACAGGGGTGGGGGCCAGCTGGTTTGCCCTGAAGGGCGTCTCGGATCAGGTGGGGGTTCCCTTGGGGTGTGGGGCGGCCTGAGCGAGGGGCCTGTGGTGGTTTGCAGGCGGGCTACGCCCCCTGGCAACCCAAGCAGAGGCCCTGGTATCTGGAATTTATTTTCCTTCTACAATTGAAACTTTGTAGCCTGGAGCAGAGCCAAGACTGGGGCTCCCTCCGAGGCCGGTAGCCATTAGTGTTGGGGTTATAATTGAAACTTTGTTGCCTTAAGCGGGTGGGCCCGGCCAGGGTGTGCGGAAAGCTTTGCTTCCCCTGTTGCCAGCGGCAACCCTGGCCTGTCTCTCAAGCTCCATTCTGCTGCCATTTGTTTAAATTTGTTTACCTTCTATAATTGAAACTTTGTAGCTTGAGTGGAGGCTTAGGCCTGGCCAGGGCAGGCGGAAAGCTTGGCTTCCTCTGTTACCTAGGAAACCTTGCTCTCTGTGGCTGTAGCCATCTTGGTTTGGGTTAATTTGCATACTCGCTCTGATTGGATGGTGGGTGTGGCTTGTGGGCATGGCTTGTGGGTGTGTCGGAGGTATGGTCAGTTTGCATATTTGTCTATTATTAGATAGGATAGTTTTTTTGGTGGAGTCTTTAGGCTTTTCAATATACAGAATTGTGTCATCTACAAAGAGTGACACTTTAACTTCTTCATTCCCAATTTGGATGCCTTTTATTTCTTTCTTTTGCCTGATTGCTCTGGCAAGGATTTTCAGAAAAAAAAAAAATATATATATATATATATATATATCAGGGTCCAATTAGGGCTGGGCTGGCTTGGGGGGATTGGGGCTGTCAGGAGGGAGACGGTGGGAGGTTGGCCTGGCTGGCCCACCCCCCAATTAGGGGTGGGTGGCCGGGGGAGGGGCAGGGAGATTGGCTAGCGGGCCCTGCCCCCAATAGGGCCGGGGGCAAGGCCAGTGGGCAGGCTGGGACAGCTGGCCCCACCCCTAAATGGGGTGGTGGGGGCCCATCAGGGGCAGGGCTGGCTGGCGGGTGGCGCACAGGCGGTTGGCCAGCCAGCCCTGTGCTGACTGGGGTTGGGGTCCGATCTGGGGTGGGGCTGGGCAGGAGGAGGGGCTTCAGGGGGTTGACTGGCTGGCCCCACCCCCTACTGGGGTAGGGGGAGCAATCAGGGGCGGGGCCGGTGGGGGGAGGGGCTGTGGGCCATTCAGGGTGGGGTGGGCTGATCAGGGGTGGGGCTGCCTGGGGGGAGGGGCCGAGGGATGTTGGCCGGCTGGCCCCACCCCTGATCAGGCGGGTTCACTGGCCTCAGTGGGCATCATAGCGACTGGTTGTTTGGGTCATTTTGTGTTATGGTGTCTGGTTTTTTATATACATATAAGATATATATATTTATATATAAAAGGCTAATATGCTAAGTGTCTGTCCGACTGGTAGCTATGACGCACACTGACTACCAGGGGGCAGACGCTCAACGCAGGAGTTGTTGAGCTGCAGTGACTTGGCAGCGGTGGTTCTCGGGTGACACACTCAGAAACCAGAGAGGAGGGAGCCCGATTCCTCGTGGGGCTGTGTGATTCCACCTTCAGCTGTGGGTTATGTTGTCCTGGGGCACTATCGGCACCAAATCTGGTTTACTGCACACTTGTGTTTGCGTACGACAGCAACTTTGCAGAGTGCCCTCTCGCACTCTGTGACCCCTCGGGAGATTTTGGACAGCCGGTTTCAGCCCGATCCCCACAGGCCAGGCTGTGGGACCCCACCTGCTGGAGGGATCCCGCTCACTCTGCAGACACCCTTTGCGGCATGACACCACCCCAGGTGTAGCCAGCCAGGGAGGGATCGTGGGAGGTTGGCTCCAGGTCATGTCTGGCCCGTCTCTCCCAGTCCCACCCCGCCAGTCACCTTCTAATTCATTTCCTTTCAATGTGCACAAATCCGTGCACTGGGTCACTAGTGTTGAATATGAGTGGTGAGAGTGAGCACCCTTGTCTTTTTTCTGATTTTAGAGGAAAAAATTCAGTTTTTCATCATTGAGTATGATATTGGCTGAGGGTTTGTGATATTTGGCCTTTATTATGTTGAGGTACTTTCCTTCTATACCCATTTTATTGAGTGTTTTAATCATAAATGGATGTTGTATCTTATCAAAAGCTTTTTCTGCATCTATTGATAAGATCATATGATTTTTATGCTTTGTTTTGTTAAGTTGGAGTATTACATTGATCGATTTGTGTGTGTTGAACCATCCTTGTGTCCCTGGAATGAACCCCACTTGATCGTGATATATTATTTTTTTAATGTATTGTTGTATTCCTTTTGTTAGTGTTTTGTTTAGGATTTTTGCCTCAGTATTCATCAGAGATTTTGGTCTGTAGTGTCCTTTTTTTGTTATCCATGGCTGGTTTTGGTTCAGAGTTATGTTGGCTTTATAAAATATGTTAGGAAGGATTGCCTTTTGTTCCATTTTTTGGAAGAGTTTGAGAAGGCTAGGGTCTTTTTGAATGTTTGATAGAATTCACTAGTGAAGCCATTCGATCCGGCACTTTTGTTTTTTGGGAGGTTTTTGATGGTTGTTCCAATTTTCTCACTGTTGATCAGTATATTTAGATTTTTCAATTCTTCATGATTCAGCCTAGGAAGGTTATATATATCTAGGAACTTATCCATTGCTTCTAAGTTACTGAATTTGGTGGCAGATAGTCTTTTATAGTATTCTAGTGTGTTCCTTTGTATATCTGTGATGTCTGTGGTAACTTCTCTTTCATTTCTGAATTTGTTTATATGAGTTATCTTTTTTTCTTAGTGAATAGAGCCAGGAGCTTGTTAATTTTAATAATATTTTTTAAAGAATCAGCTCTTTGTTGTATTAATTTTTCATATAGTCTTTTGTTGACTATTTCATTCAATTCTCCAGTTTTTATTTCTTTTCATCTAATGACTTTGGGTTGTTTTTGTTCTTTTTCTAGTTCTTTAAGATATATTAGGTTGTTTACTTGGGATTTCTTATTTTTTTTGAGATAGGCATGTAATGATATAAACTTACCTCTTATTACTGCTTTTGCATCCTAGAAATTTTGATATGTTGTATTGTCATTCTCATTTGTCTCTATATATCTTCTGATCTCACCTTTTATTTATTTTTGACCCAATCATTTTTAGTAGTATGTTGTTTAATTTCCACATATTTGTGGGGGTTTTTACATATCTTGCAGTTTTTTGGTTTTTTTTAATCTTCACTTAAGGATATGTTTTTACTGACTTTAGAGAGAAAGGAAGGGAGAGAGAAAAATATCTATCTCATCCCAACCAGGGATCAAACCCACAATCTAGTTCTGTGCCCAGACTGGGAATCAAACCTGCAACCCTTCGGTGTATTGGACGATGCTTCAACCCACTGAGCCATCCCAGAAAGGGCTGCAGTTGATTTCTAATGTCAAAGCATTGTGGTCAGAGAATATGCTTAGTAGGTGTGGTATCAGTCTTGAATTTGTTGAGGTTAGTTTTGTGACCCAATATACGATCTATCCTTGAGGATGTTCCATGTGCACTGGAGAAAAATGTATAATCTGATGTTCTGGGATGAAAGGTTCTGTAAATGTCAATTATGTCCATTTGGTCTAATGTGTCATTTAAGTCTGATATTTATTTCTTGATTTTTCTGTTTGGATGTTCTACCTAGAGCTGTCAATGGAATATTAAGGTTCCCATTCATGATTATGTTTTTTGTGTGTTTCTTTTTAGTCCTGTTAGTAGTTGCTTTATATATTTTGGTGCTCCCTGATTGGGTTCATATATAGTAAGAAGTGTTATGTTATCTTGATTAGTGTCCCCTTTATCATATAAAATGTCCATCTTTGTATCTTATTACTTTTGTTATCTTGAAATCTATTTTTGTCAGATATAAGTATGGCTACACCTGCTCTTCTGTGGATGCTATTTGCTTGGAGAATCATTTTCTACCCTTTTACTTTGAGTCTAACTTTGTCTTTGCAGCTTGGATATGTCTCCGAAAGTACCATGTGGTTGGGTTTTACTTTGTGATCCAATCTGCTACTCAGTGTCTCTTTTTGGTGAAGTCCATTTAAATTTAGGGTAATTATTGATGTACTAGTGGCATGAATTCATGTACATTGAAAGGGAAATAATTAGAAGAAATATTTTAATATTGCTATTTGCCCTTTCTCTCTCAGTGCCTGGGAGCCAGGCAGTGGTCCCATCCCCCACGGTCGGTCTCCGTCTGCGGGGCAATAGGCAGGGCAGTCAGGACCCTGCTCATACCTGCCTTGGCCTGGTGCCACCTGCTCACCTACTCCACCATCCCATTGCAGTCCCACTCTCCTCAGGGCCCATCGGGGCCATCAGTACCTCCGCTGCCAGCGCCGATGCCTGCCATGTTCTGTGCCACCCCCTGGTGGTCAGCGCACATCATAGCGAGTGGTTGAACTCCTGATCTCCTAGTTGAACTCCTGGTTGAACCATTGCCCAAGGGGATAATTTGCATATTAGGCTTTGATTATATAGGATGAGGATCCCCTGTAGCCATTTTATCTTTTGTTTTCTGGGAGCTCTGTGCCCCCATTGGTTCTTTTCCTTTGTGTTTCTGTCCTTTGTTTGGTGGTATTCCATACTTCTTTCCTCTTTTTTTAAGCTGTAGGTCTCAGTTTTGTGTGTGTTGTATGTGTGGTTATCATTAGGTTTATGAAAAGGAAAATTTCATATATACAGTAGCTTTTTTTAAAAAATGCATCTGATCTCCATCCTTCTTTGCAAATTCACATCTTTCACCCCTGCCTTTTTATGTTTTTGTTGTCCCAGAATATCCTTGTATATGCTGCAAGTTTGTTGGTGATCTTACTCATAGTTTTGTGACTTTTTGTTCTTTGTTTCAGGTAGAATAAGACCCTTGAGTATTTCCTGCAATGCAGGTCTTCTGGTGATAAATTTTCTTAACTTTTGTATGCCTGAAGATCTTTATTTCTCCTTTATAGCTAAAGGATAACTTTGTTGGATATATTATTTTTGGTTGGTAATTCCTTTCAGTAGTTTGAATTTTGGTTCCACTTTTTTCTAGCTTACAGAGTTTCTGCTGATAAGTCCAATGATAAACCTAATGGGCTTTCCTTTATAGGTTACTTTCTTACTTTCCCTGGCTGCCTTGAGAATTCTTTCATTGTCATTAATTCTTGACAATTTTAACACAATGTGTCTTGGAGAAAGCCTTTTTGGATTGAGGTAATTAGGTGTTCTGTTTGCTTCTTGGATTGGAGGATCCAGTTCTTCTCATAGGTTTGGGAAGTTCTCACCAACTATTTGTTAGAATAGCCTCTCTATTCTTTTCTCCCTCTTTTCTCCTTGTGGTATGCCTGTTCTCATATTGTTCTTTCTGATGGAATCAGAGAGTTCTAATAGAGTTTTTTCATGTTTTTTTTTTTTTTTATGCTCAAGTCTCTTCTTCCCTCTGCATTATTTCTAGATTTCTATCTTCAATATCACTAATCCTTTCCTCCAGCTGCTGTTTCCTATGCTCACTACTTCATCCTCAGTCTCTTTTATCCAGTTCTCTATCTCCAGAATTTGTTTGGTTCTTATCAACAGTTTCAATCTCTTTAGTAAAGTATTGCTTTGTTCGTTGATTTGTTTTCTGAGCTCATTAAATTGCCTGTCTGTATTTTCTTGCATCTTGTTTTATTTATTTATTTATTTATTTATTTATTTATATTACTTTTTAAGTATTTTTATTGATTTCACAGAAGCAGGGAGAGGGAGAGAGAGATAAGAAACATCAATGATGAGAGAGAATCACTCAGCGGCTGCCTCCTGCACACTTCCCACTGGGGATCGTACCTGCAACCCGAATTGAACCTGGGACCCTTCAGTCCACAGCCTGATGCTCCATCCACTGAGCCAAACTCTGTTGAGTTTTCTCAGAACTGCCATTTAGAGTTCTTGAATTTCTGTTGTTTAGATAATATATTTCCATGTTTTTAAGTTTGTTTTCTGGATATTTTTTATTTTCTCTTTGGTCTGCCTCGCTACCTTGGTTATTCACGGTATTTGATGGATTCCTTCTCTGTCTATGCATCTATGTATGAGTGGCATTTATCTAGAAGGTTAATATGAAGAGATCTTTCTGTTATATTCCAGTAGTTAGTGATGAATCAGAAGCTTTTTAGCTCTCTTGCACTTCTCTGGCTATTCAGATATCCATGTGGTGGTGTTCCCTAAGAATGTAGTTTCCTTCCCTGTGATAGTGTTTCCAGGTTCCAGTGGACCAACCCCACAGGGGAATGTGGTAGGCAATGGGGCTCCAAATCCGTGAAATCCCAGTGCTGTCCTTCGCAGTCAGACACTGCTGTCAATGAAGCAATGATGTGTAGGGGTTGGGGTGGGCTGGGGTAACCTGGCTGGCTTCTTTGTTGTTTTGTCCTCCAGGTAATAGCGTCCTTGGACCTCCACGGGGTCCTCCCTGTGCCCTGACCCCAGGACTGGTCACATAGTGTACACTTTGCTTAGGGAAATAAAATGACTCTGTAGTACCAGTTCTTGGCTTTGTAGATAATGTGCTCTGCAACTTGACACCAAGTGTGAAGGGAGGCAAGTTCTGGGAGGTCACAGGGCCTCCAGGCTCTATGTCTTTATTTTTCTCTGGAATGTGGACCACTGGACAAGTGCGGCCACAAGATGCTGTTTTATTGCCCAGGTCTCTGGGCTCAGGCACTGCTCGTACTGCCTACTCCTGCAAGAATGCCCACGAAATCTCTTTGCTTCTTCCAGCTGATGGTCTTGCCAGCCACAGCCTGATTCCTACCCTCTCTAAGCTGAGCCCCATCATGAGCTCAGGCTGTAGGGCTATGTGCCTGGCTTGTCTCAGCTTTTCTTCCTTCTTGCCTGCTGGGTTCGCTCCCACTTGCCCATGTTTAGATCTTTCAATGTGTAGCTCTCTAAGGTGTGTTTGTGCACTGAGGAGGGAATCCTTTGTTGAGTTATAGTTGTTCAAACTGTTGAAACTTCAAGGGGAAAGACCAAGGGGATCTTCTCATGCTGTCATTCCTCTCAATTTCAATTTCTAAACATTTCAATTTAGACTAGACATATTTTAGTTGCTCAGTAGCCAAATGTGGCTATTGGCTAATACAGCGATTTTCTACCTTTTTCATCTCATGTTGCACATAAACTAATTACTAAAATTCTGTGGCACACCAAAAAATATATTTTTTGCCTATCTGGACAAAAATGTAGGTATAATTTTGATTCATTCACGCTGGGCAGTTATTGTTGTGTTGGCTGTTGTCATTTTTTTTTTTTATTTGACAATATAAGGGAAAAGAGGTCAGCACCTCTTTTAAACATACCTATTGTATGTTTTAAAAATTCCTACAGGACACCAGTTGAAAATTGCTGGGATAATATATTGGACAGTGCAGCTCAAAAGGAGTTAAAGATTACTATATTTGCCAGTCCTCCTTTAATATCTTTTGTCTCATTAGGACTTATGGTGTTTTAATTATTTTTCTGTAAAATAAAACTTAGGTCATATAGACTTTACCAAGAATACCTTTTATGGTATTCTCTGGCTTGGAGTTTTGAGAGAGGTGGAGAATGGGAAAGTCTTTCTGGGAAGAATTCATAGCTAATGATAAATTGTGATGATCTTTGAATGCCTGCCATCTAAGTGTTCTGTTTTCATTTCTCCATCTTGCATTAGCAGAGACTAATGAGATTGTTTGGAAAATGAGCACAATATTAAAGTATTAAAGTGATAAGGAAAGTGGGTCAAGAAAGCTAATTATTACCCAATGAGCATTATCTATTCTTGCAGAAAATCCCCAAAAGATAATGAAGGGCAGAATCTTTTGCCTCCTTCCTAGCACTTCATCTACAAGTAAATTGTGGCTCCTGTTATCAAATAAGTTTGATATTGCCCATCTCACCAATTGCTACTTCATTTTCTTATTTAGATAGTCAAGTGAAATTATCTAGTTAGGTATTGTGTGTTTTAAAAATTATTGTGGCACACTGGTTTAAAGTCGCTGATCTAGGCAGGTCAGAGAACTGCAGGGGAATTTGGAATAACTTCGCCATAGTTTTATCCTGGCTTTAGCCTTTTGGTACAGTTTACCTTGAATGGAGACTATACTATACTAGACTGTCAGCTATCTGCTTGCTACCTTTTAGCAGTGCTCTAAAAGCATGTGCCTATGCTAGAAATGAAATGTAAATGCTAATAATTACACTGCTCACATAAGTTCCTGAGACACATTAGGAGATGGCCCTCCAGTCAGTGTTTAACAGTGATGCCAAAAAGCAGACAAGTAGTGAATTATCTTTGAGCAATCTGCTTCTTAGTATATATGTTAGTGACACTCATATATATATATGTACCTCAAGAGTCATACACTAGAATGTTCATAGCAGCATTGTTTGAAATAGTCAAAAAGTGTCCATTAACAGGAAAATGGATGAGTTGTGGTAATATGCATCAGAATATCTGATAGCAGTGAGAATAAATGAACTTTGGATACACACACATACCAGGCTTCATCAAAAGAGGTTTCATTTCTTATTCTCTAAATCAAAGTAGCCACAGGGTTGGGAATATAAGAATATCTTAGCCTAGATGAGTAAAAGGGAAGAAAGAAGAAAAATTCTAGGAGCTGGAAAACTTCCTTTATTATGTCTAAAGTTGTGAGAACTCTGTGTTGTTTTCTCAAACTGAGAATCAGAAAAACAATCATAATTAGCCAGTACATTCACCATTTTCTTGGACATTTTTAAATTTCCGAAGTGAATACAACATTTTATCTAGCAATCTAGCTAGCTAGTTCCATCCATCTTCATAGGCATCATCGTGTTCATGTCTCAGCATGCTATGCTCGTTTGTACATACTTTAATGTTTGAGAATTTCCCCCAACTTAAATTTGATTTATATAAACTTAATAGACTGCTAGCAGTGCTTGGATAAAGAAAATTTTTAAGTTGATTTGATATTAACTTTTATCCTCATTTTAAAAAAGACCTGAACAATAATTTTTAACCAACTATTATTAATTTTTGTAGGGAAAATATCTTAGGTCTGATTATAATTTTTCTCTTTTTGGGCCTGTGATTTTTCAATACAAAGCAGATTTTAAAACCTCTCATGTTAATGTTTAGGGGGAGAAAAAAAAGGGGGAAATCACAAATTGTAATGGCAAATATAAACATGCCGTTCATTAGGTTTCACTTTGTTTTCTATTTCTTTAGTGGTTTTTGGCAAATTTGTCATATCAAGAAGCACTTTCAGACACACAAGTTGCCATTGTTAACATCTTGTCCTCAACTTCTGGTAAGAGATGTATCTTTAAAATCTGCATTATGAATCAAGATATATTTCTAATATACATATATATATATGCACATTTTTATCTTGTTATAAATTATATCGTTTGTTCTCATTACATAAGTGTATTGTAACTATTTCTTAATCTTTATAGTTTTATGCCATAGCCTTGTGCTATTTATATTTTTAACAAATACTTTACACTATTTTGTATACCGATATGCTGGCTCTTTGTATTATAGTTGCCCTATCTTTCACATATTCTTTGCAAAGATCTTTTTCTAGATCCTTTGGCTAAAGGTAATTGCTTATCTTAGAACTATATTTGCCCTATGAAAGGTGTTTTTATTTTTAAAATTGAATCACCTTCCAAATCTAGAAGATAACAAAAGTGTTTTGAAGCTGTAAAAGTAACTTTAACATACAAGTTTGATTATGATGATGTCAGAATATTATTCTGAATGCTCAGTTTAACTCTTTTATTAGTTTTTTAAAAAGGACTAGATTTGATCTATATTGTTGAAATAAACATGGCTTAGTTTAGAGGCTGTTTTTTTTGTGTATTAGTTTGGTTGTAGTCAGTACTCACCCAAGGATATTTTTCCAATGATTTTTAGAGAGAGTATAAGGGAGAGGGAGAGACAGACAGAGAGAAACATTGATTGGTTGTCTCCCACATGTGCCCTGACCAGGACTGGAGATCAAGTCTGCAACTGAGGTACATGCCCTTGACCAGAATCGAACCTGGGACCCTTCAGTCCGCAGGCCAATGCTCTGTCCACTGAGCCAAACCGGCTAGGCCCGTGGTTGGCAAACTGCGGCTCGCGAGCCACATGCAGCTCTTTGGCCCCTTGAGTGTGGCTCTTCCACAAAATACCACGGCCTGGGCGAGTCTATTTTGAAGAAGTGGCATTAGAAGAAGTTTAAGTTTAAAAAATTTGGCTCTCAAAAGAAATTTCAATCATTGTACTGTTGATATTTGGCTCTGTTGACTAATGAGTTTGCCGACCACTGGGCTAGGCCTAGAGGCTGTTTTTGTGTATGAACATTTCAGCCTAGGTAACTGCAGTCTTATTCTTAGTCTTTTCTTTTTTTGTCTCTTTTAAAGAGAGGATGGGAGAGGGAGAGAGATAGAAACATTGATGATGAGAGAGAATCATTGATTGGCTGCCTCTTGCATGCCCCACACTAGGGATTGAGCCCGTAACTCAGGCACGTGCCCTGACTGGGAATTGAAATGTGACCTCCTAGTTCATAGGTCAAGACTCAACCATTGAGCCATGCCAGCCAGGCTTATTCTTAGTTATTTAAAAAAATGACAAAAATTAGTTTAAAAGTTAGGTGTATAATTTACTTATATAAATTATAAAATTGATAGTAAATAATTTTGACAGTATTTAAGCCAATGTGTCTTTTTTCATCTTTTTCTCTCCATAGGACTTTTTACCTTAATCCTTGCTGCAGTATTTCCAAGTAACAGTGGAGATAGATTTACTCTTTCTAAATTATTAGCTGTAATTTTAAGGTAAGAATGTAGTGTAATAGCTTATTTACTCTGTTTAAAAATAGGATGTATAAAATTTTTCTGGTTGTGAGAAAGGATAATTTATGTTACAGTATACTGTATAAACAAAGAAAGATGAGGATAGTAGAAAGTTTTAAATGGACATTATGCTACTTAGCCCTGTGTCTTATTCTAGACTAGTTTTCTAAACCTCCCTGGGGAGGGTAACCTGAGGGAAGGACCTAAATGGCATGTTGGTTGCCATTCATGTGACTGCAAACTTACTAAGTATTGTACTGATATTCACATTTAAGTTAATGTGACAACTTAATGTTTATAATCTTCCAAATTTCCGTTTTCTTTTCTTACAACAGTTCCCCTTTTTGTTTGGGTTTTGGTCTTTATTTCTCCCACTTCTAGAAATCTAACATTCAGTCTTCTCTGATTGCCTCAGCCTCAATCTTTCATTTATTTTTTTATTTGGAATTTTTATATTATTGGGTAGCATCAATATTGTCAATAACTATGTTTTAATCTTTTATTTTTATGTAACTTTGTGTATGTTTGTCTTGTCTTCTCTATGAGATTGTAAGCCCTTGAAAGTCAAAACCTTTGTGCCACCAAAGGCCTAGATAGGGCTTTGCTCACTGACAGTACTCAAAAAAGATGTGTTGGTTTGATTAAGCTATTGTTTTTGTGAGAGAAAATTAAAAATCAGAGAAAGTAGCAGAATGATTTAATGGAGAGATTGGTATTAGCTATCAGAGTTAGGTTTGAGTCACAGCTCTGCTCTGTGTCACTGGGCACTTCCCTTAGACTCTGGAAGAACTTCCTAGATCTCAGCTATATGATTTTAGGTCAAGTACTTCCTTTCTTTGTGCTTAGTTTTTTCATGTGTAAAACGGGAATGGTAATAACAATAACACCTTCGTATAAGGTAATTTTGTACATTTTGTGTGGATTAAATTAGTTAATACTATAGCTCTTATACTAGATATTGCCCTGACTACTGGCTCATTTGGTTGGAGCATTGTCCTGTAGACCAAAAAGTTGTGAGTTCAGTTCCTGGTCAGGGCACATGTCTAGGTTGCAGGTTTGGTCCTCGGGAGGCAGTCCATCTATGTTTCCTTCTCACATCAATCTTTCTCTCAAATCAATAAATATATCCTCGGGTGAGAATTTTAAAAATTGTTAGCTATTAATTAAATCACGAATTATTTGACAGTTTTACCCCAAAATTAGTCTTGATCATTTATAAATAATTTTCATCTTTATGATTAGTCCTTTTAAGGGATTTGTTATTTTGCTCATCAGTAACAACTGTTATTCTCATAGCATTGGAGGTGTTGTGCTGGTAAACCTGTCGGGGTCTGAAAAATCTGCTGGAAGAAATACAATAGGTAAGTTTCTGTTAGAGTATACAAGAAAATTTTGTGCATATCATCATCATGCCCACACAGAGGATGGGCACTAACTGGGGCTCTTTTTAAAAAACTTTTTCTTAGAGATAATGTTAAAAACATTCAAAAATATTTCATAGAATTCTCATGTAGCCTTCGTCCAGATTCTCTGTTAACTACGTACATAGCTACAAAATATAGTTATAATAATCAGGAGTTAACATTGATTAGAATTATATTATCTAGTCGCTATAGTTCCTTTCCAGCTTCACCATTTTTTCACTAATGTTCTTTTTCTGATCCAGGATCACTTGTTGCATTTACTTGTCATATCTCCTCTGTTTCCTTCAATCTGGAACTACCCCTCAGTCTTCTTTTTTGTCTTTCATAACCTTAACACTTTTGAAGCTTTCTGTCCTTTAGTTTTGTAGAACGTCCCTCAATTTGGGTTTGTCTGATATTTCTTTATGGTTAAATTTATGTTGTACCTTTTTGGAAAGAATACCATGGAAGCGGTATTATGTTCTGATCAGGACAGTATATCAGACACATGATGATGTGATTAATGATGTTAATCTTAAGGTGGTGTCTGCCAGATTTTTCCCTTGCTTTTGATCCATTATTTAGATTTACAAAACAAAGTTAATCAGAACCCAGCCTAATGGTTTTCCTCTGGGTACTGTAGATATTTGAAATTTATTGAATAGAGTAATATTTCTAAACTATTTCTGGATACTATTCAGTGAGTTGTGCCTTGAATTGCCTTTTTTCTCACCCAAAACAGTTTTGTGTGAGAAACAATATATGTATTTGTTGTATGTGTAAGATTTTGTTGACAGGCTTTCCCATTGCTATTAAAAAAGGTTGATAAGCAGATTTAATAAAACATTGGACTTTTGGATAATTGATTAAAGTATTGAATATGGTCACTTGGCAGATAGCATATTATTTAGCTATTTTTAAAGTTTTACTTACATGTTTTGAGAATGAGTTACTATATTAAAGAGGATCAATATTTATTATGTATATACAGTGAGCCTGCGTTATATTAGATATTTTAGGACAGTAAAAAGTATAAATTAAGTGTTTGCAGTTTTCAAGGAATTCTTGATTATAATCAGTAGCTAAGATTTGCAAAGTGAAGCCACTAGAGAATAAAACTAGATCACATTTAACTATAGTAAGTATTAAATTGCCCTAAATAGAAGACAGGTAGGATGGAAATTCAGCAGAGGAGAGAGGATGCTTTGTGGCAGAGATGGGACTTTAACTGGGCCTTAAAGATGGTAGTGGAATATATATTAAAAATGACACATGTGCCCTACCCAGTTTGGCTCAGTGGATAGAGTGTTGGCCTGTGGACTGAAGGGTTCTGGATTCGATTCCGGTCAAAGGCACATATCTTGGTTGCAGGCTCGAATCCCAGTTCCAGGAGGGGTGCGTGCAGGAGGCAACCAATCGTTGTGTCTCTCTCACATCAATGTTTCTCTCTGTCACTCCCCCCTCCCTTCCACTCTCTCTAAAAACCAATGGAAAAATTTCCTCTGATGAGGATTAACAGAAAAAATAAAAGTGACAAGTGATAGGGAAAGAAGCATTTTAAAGTTGGACTGTGTCAGGTGGCAAAATTATTTATGGAGGGGAAATACAAAGTGTGCATTTCAAAATTTAAAAACAAAGTGTTACTTATATGAATTTCAGTATTATAATATGTTTGGTTAGATCAGTGGTCGGCAAACTCATTAGTCAACAGAGCCAAATATCAACAGTACAACGATTGAAATTTCTTTTGAGAGCCAAATTTTTTAAACTTAAACTTCTTCTAACGCCACTTCTTCAAAATAGACTTGCCCAGGCAGTGGTATTTTGTGGAAGAGCCACACTCAAGGGGCCAAAGAGCCGCATGTGGCTCGAGAGCCGCAGTTTGCCGACCACGGGGTTAGATCATTGAGGTGAATGTTTTGCATTTATTTGTTTACACTTTAAACTCTTTCCTATACTCCTGGAGGATAAAGATAGGGTGGGCTGTACTTTATCTTTTCACATTTGTACACTCATTTCTTGAAATAGGATCCAACACATTGTTAGATTTTAAATAAGTGTGTGTTTAATGAGTTAATGAACAAATGCTTTAAATCATTATGTGGATCTTTACAGGTTCCATTTGGTCTCTTGCTGGAGCCATGCTCTATGCTGTCTATATTGTTATGATTAAGAGAAAAGTAGACAGAGAAGATAAGTTGGATATTCCGATGTTCTTTGGTAAGAATATGTTTAATTTGTGAGGCAATTTACTCTGAATTATCACTTTAGGGAAGAACAGGAAGGTATGTAGGCCAAATTCTGGGGGGTCTTGAGGTCCATCAGATTTTAAAGATTATGAAGTCCAATCTCAATGTTTTTCTCTTATCTTGTACTGCATAGTTGTGTACCTCTGAGGGATAGGACCTTTAACGCCTTTTTAAAAAATAGTCATAGCAAACATTCATTGAGTGTGTACCAAGTAACAAGCATTATTCTAAGCCCCTATGCATATTAGCTCTTTAATTGTCTGAACAACCCTATGAGAGTATTACCCCCCCTCTGACAGGTTTTGTATTAATGTCTTCAGCCTATGAATCAGATAGTTTTCTCATTGGTATGACAGAATCATCTATATATAAAAGCCTAATATGCTAAGTGTTGACCGTTCGACTGGTCGCTATGATGAGCACTGACCACCAGGAGCAAATGCTCCGACCGGTAGGTTAGCTTGCTGCTGAGGTCCGGCTGATCGGGACTGGGCGAGACGGGGCCAGACACACCTTGGAGCCCTCCTGTGGTCCCTCCCCATCTGGCCAACCACCCTCGGGGATTGGGCGAGACGGCCCTGATTGGCCCTGATCGCCAGCCAGGAGGAGGGGCCCCACCCGTGCACGAATTCGTGCACCAGTCCTCTAGTGCTATTATAAGCAAGTGAGAGTATACTTGTTGTATTATACATTTTGCCATTTTTGATTTGTTGGAAGCATAGGATTGGGGAAACTGTCCCCAAAAGATATGTATAATACTGTTCTGGTCTATGTACTTATTTTCATTAAAAATTGTGGGCCATTTAAGGTTTTTCCATTTGCATTTTATCTTTAAGAGTCGGACTCTTTTATGACATATATTTTTCAAATTACCCAATTATAGTTTCTGGCATCTGTTTTTAATTTTGGGAAGTAAAATACCTGATATGATTTATAAATTCTCTTTTGTCAAAAATCAGCTCAGTAAAAACTTGTGTTATCTGTAGGCTGTCTGTGGATATCTTTCAAAAGATATCGTAAAACCAATAGATAAAGAAGCCTGGTGATGAGGGTTCAAAGTACAACTTACAGGGAACCAGGAGACCTGGACTATATAGCTATTATAACTTCATTTATCTCATGCTCATCTGAAAAATGAGGAAATTGGACTGATGGGTAGTTTCCAAGCTGATTTACAAAGGATCCTGGGAAGGTTGGTAGGAGGAGGAGTTGTATGTGGGGTCTGTTTCAGCTGGAACAGCACTGCTTTGTTAGTTTTTTTTTGCATTGTCATTTAAATTGTAGAACAGATGTTGATGCTAAAAGCAGTTTGAATATCTTTACCTAAAGATTGACAAAAATAAAAGGCTTGAAAAGCCACCAAACTGAGTGATCACTCAAGTTACTTTTAAGTATAGAATTCAATAAATATACCTTAAATATGAAGATCATTTTAGTCATCTTATTTTAGAGCCATAGAAAATTCTATCTGTAATGGAGCAAAATGCTATTTTTTTTAAGATTGGCAGCTTTCAAGAAACATTGCTTAATTTAATAGAATACACAGACATGCAACTTGATTGGTCTTCTTCATATGTGATGTGATATGGAAAACATTGATTTGACCTGAGTTTTAGAATAGACGGGATTATAAAAGAAGTTATGGGTGAATGTGGAGGGTGCCTTAGGCATAGGGAAGTGAGAGCATGGCATGGAACAGTGAGTAGAACTGTGTGATTGTGCTGAAGCCTTCACTTTAGGTGGAACAGTAAGGCATGTAGGCCAAATTCTTGAGGGTCTGGAGAATAGAGGAAATGATTTGTAGGTCCAGACATTGTTAATTGATATGGGATTTCATAGACTTGATAGTTTAGGGACCAGAAAATAAATTTGGTTCTTGATAATATCAAATCTTGGCATTTTAATGACAACTTTTTAATGTTATGCAAGCCTCTTGGGTCATTAGCCCTTTCTGTATGTGTATCGTTTTATTTTATTTTTTTATCACTAGATGTCTTAAATTGCGTTTCCTAGATGCAAAGTAGGAGACAGGGCTTTAGTGTGGGTTATTTATTGAGGGGGTCCTCTGGAGGAAGAACTAGCAAGGGAGTGAGAGAAGCAGAATGGAGAAGCAGGTGTGGGAGGCAGCGGGTAATGTCTAGGCACTCCTTGGAGATGTCCTGGCCTTGAGCCATTAGGATTTCTGCCACAGGGGTCGGCCTTGTGAGTGAGTGCAGTCATTGGCTGCAAAGGGTGTAGGGTGTAGGGTATAGGGTAGGCAGGGATGGGAACTTCCTGGGAAAAGAAGACTTGTTTAATGTCCAAGATTTATAAATTCTCTTATCTCAGAATCCATTTACTCTTATTTTTTCATCTTTCTTTACATGCATTTTAGATGCTCACTTTTTTTTAACCTAAAAGAGTTACATACTTTATTTTATACATTAATATATAATGTAGAGAAGCATCAGATAGCAGGGGTCCTCAAACTTTTTAAACAGGGGGCCAGTTCACTGTCCCTCAGACCGTTCAGGGCCGGACTATAGTTTAAAAAAAACTATGAACAAATTCCTATGCACACTGCACATATCTTATTTTGAAGTAAAAAAACAAAACGGCAAAAACACCCGCATGTGGCCCGCGGGCCGTAGTTTGAGGACGCCTGGGATAGAGAGTGGGTGCTCCTGTCTTGTTTCTATTTAACTGGGCAGCCTAAGTTCTAGTTTATTGTTTAGCAGCCAATATAAAATATATATCTACTGTAATTTAACTTTTTAAATGAAAGCCCTTGTTTTTACCTTATGGATTTCATAGTGGATTCTTGATGCTAAACTATATAGAAAGTGCAATAAAAGTTATAATAATTTTTCTTTGTAGTCTTTGTTACATACTATTTGCATGTATATAGTCATATGTAAACTTTAATTTTTATAATAACAATAGCCTTTATTAACTGTTTACTCTTTGCTAGGTACTGTGCTATATTTTATGTTTTATCTAATCTTTCCAATAACCTAAGTAAATATTGTTTTACACTTACAGACTAGAAAACAGGCTTAAAAGAGGTTCTGCACTTGCCTCAGGTTTACATTACTAGTGAATAGAAGAGTTGGGATCAAAACCCTGGGCAATCAGACTGCTCACACTCTAACCACTGAGCATTGCAGCCTTTCTTATAAGCAGTCTGTGCTCATACATTGAATAGGTATTTCCATATATGTGTTATCGCACCAACTAGCTAATGAGCTTTGGGAAGGCAGGGACCAAGAATTTTATCCTTTTTTGGACCCTTCCTCCATTATTCCTAGTATAGCACTGGAGCTTCAAACGTAACTATGAGTTGAATCAGAGAACAAACCATGCATTTCCTTATACTTAATTAAGGGAAAATATACAAACACACACCAGTTATTCATTTAACTTCCAAGATAATACAGTGTAGGGCAAAGGTAGGTTTACATTTGCTTGTATGGAAACCAATAAATAATACTATAAGAATAAGTTCTGTTTTGCATACTCATGACTGTAAACCTACTTTTGCCTCACCCTGTAATTATTAGTAGCTAAAGTGAACCCTTCTTTTTGAATTGTTTTAAGTGGTTTATTCTGTAGCAGTGGTCCATGCACTGTGGGCATTTGAACCTTGAAGACTCAGTGGTCACCAGTTGCTTGATACAGTTTTTCCTGGTGTTGAGTTATCCACAGGACTGGCCTTAAACAAAGAAACAAGTTCCAGTTAAGGAAATCTATTGGAGCCCTTTGTATAAGATCGGTTTTATAAGTATAGAGTTATAAGTTAGGAAAATTTAAATAAATCAGAGAAACTAACATTTGTCTCTTTATACATGTTTAGGTTTTGTAGGTCTGTTTAATCTGCTGCTCTTATGGCCAGGTTTCTTTTTACTTCATTATACTGGATTTGAGGACTTTGAATTTCCCAATAAAGTAGTATTAATGTGCATTATCATTAATGGCCTTATTGGAACAGTTCTCTCAGAGTTCCTGTGGTTGTGGTATGTACTGTTTATTACCTCTGATTTATTAGTTATCAGTTTATGGATTTTTGGATAGTTTAAGCATTTATGTTTTTTTGGTCTTCTGATGGCCCTTGCTGTACACCTTCTCATCTCACACTTAACAATTTAATACAGTAACTCCATTACAGCGGGAGCTTTGTGTTTTGTTATTTTTTTAATTTCTAATTATCCATCATATAGAGTAATGTTTTGCACATAAAAGGAGTTCAGTAAATATTGAATGAATGAATATGAATGACCTAAATTTGTAGTGTTTTTGGAAGTAGTATTATACAAATGAAAAGTGTTATTTAATGGACATCTTAAGTTACAAGATGTGTTTCCTACATATCAATGACATGAGTTCTTAGTGAGACACTGAGGACTTTGCTTGTCTAAGAGCCTTTGCTTATTTTAGAGACTTTGCCTCTTTTGTTTTGTTTATTCTCAGGAATTTTCATGTGGGTGAGTCACATATGTAAGCCCTAAACTCTGATTAGACATGTTAACATACTTTGAAATGTTATAATATCAAATATGTTGATATTTAATAATAATCCTAAAATAGTTGGAAGGCAGTATCATGTATGGAGTTTAAGAAACCTTTCAAATATAGAGCTTGATACTTAGTCCTGCTTCCACCTAATAAGAACTGAAAAAGAAACACAAATTGTACTTAAACTATTAAATGAATTTGTATTGTATGGCATTTCAGATTACTGCCTAGTTTCCCTTGCAAAATGCTGCGACAAAAATAGCCTTTAGCAAGAAGTCTTTCTTTATGCTCTGCCTATACTTCTTCCTCTTCCCTAGTTAAGGGAATAGCTCTTACTTTCTTGATATCCTCAACTCTCACTCTTTCATGTAGTACTTAAAGATTTGGTTTGTATTGTAGTAATTTATGTTCCCATCTTAAATTCCTTTGCTAATCTAAAACTCTTATCTCAGAATCCATTTACTCATTTATTTTTCCATCTTTCTTTACATGCATTTTAGATGCTCACTTTTTTTTACCTAAAAGAGTTACATACTTTATTTTATACATTAATATATAATCATATCCCTCTGTTATCTTATCACTTCTTTTGTTCTATCATTTCTCTTGTCTCTCTTCACTCTTGGTTCTGAGCAGATAAAACTATTTACTGGTTGTGTTTTGATTTAACTTAGTAGGATCATAAAGAATTGTTGATCTTCAGCCATTTTTGACTGCAGTTTCATACGGTTCAACCCAATGAACCATATGCTTTAAATAATTATGTATTCATTGTATTTTAATACAAGTTCATATTTTCTGGTTTCCTAAGTTTAGTTTAAATTGGGAAATTCCAAAGCAGAGCATTTTTACATATCTGAAAGAAATAAGTTTTTCTTTGGATAGTAGACTAAAGAAAGGTTTAGTTTGGTCCTTATTACTTGATTATTACATTGAGACTCATAGTAAACATGGATTGTGCTACCTATACATATTGAAATGCTCACTCGTTATTGAACGCTTTATTTTTTAATAATAAACAGATACAAAAGATTTTCATTATATTCAGTAGAATTTAATGTAGGCTTTGGGGACAATAAAATACGAGTTGTGATGTGTAATCTTTCCATTATGTGAGATTTTGTAGTTTGCTTCCTTGGAAAATTTTATATTTAAAGAAATAATAAATAGCATGTTTTACAATATTCTTTTTTATTTAACTTTTAAAAAGTAAAAGCGTGTACAAAAGGAAATCTCCCTTCTACCCCAAATACCTATTCCTTTTTCTCAAAGGCAGCCACTATTAACATCTAAACCTTCTATAATATTTTCTATACATACAAAATTATGTTTCATTCTTTTAATTTTCCCCTCAATTTGTTTTACTTTCAACACACAAATGGGAGCATACTATGGATATTGTTCTATACTTTACCTTTTTTGCACAAATTGTTTGTCTTTCAATCTTCACATAACAGCACTTAGGTTCATTTTTTTAAAGGCTTTATTTTAAAATACTTTATTCTAATCCATTTTGTTATGTAATGGGTAGAACATGTCTTACCATTAACTCATGGAGAGACATTTTAAGTTTGCAGTCTTTTGCTTTGTGAATAATATAGCATTGAATATTCTTATATGTATCTTTGCATATATATGTTAGCATTCTATAGGATAAATGCCTCTAAGTGGAAAAGACTGAGTCAGACATACAGACTTTAAATTTTGATACAGAATTGCAAAATCATTCTTCATAGAGGGAACACAATTTCTATTCCCTACTGTGTATTTGTGTTTATTATTGAATAGTTAAACTGGACACTGAAATTTATATATTATGATTAAAGCTATATTTATCCTTACCTAGGATGGATTTTTCAGGATCTCAAGGTTTATTTTTCAGATGCACCTCTATATTCAAGTGTTTATGAGTACTTACAATAAAAACTCAGTAGCAATAAAGTGAATAAGCAATGAAACAAACATATCCCTAAATTCTAGGTGTTCATAACTCAAAATAACCATAACAAGCCTATCAGACTTTTTATGATTGTACTTAGCATTATAAATCTCTAAGAACATATGCTACATTAAAAATATGTACATTTAATCCCTGAACCCTCATTTCATAGAGCAGCTTATGAGTAGTGGGAACCACTAGTACTTGAGTTCTCTTTATTGCAGCAATAAGAATGGATTGTCCAGCCTCTGTTGAATATTTCAGATGACACTTTCAAGAGATAGCCTCTTTTATAACAAGACAGCATTACAAATTCTAACGTATACTGAGCTAGAACTTGCTTGCCTATAATTTCCATGGGTCTATAGTCCTAATGATATACATTATGGTTTTATCTTGGCCTATAATTCATTATCTTCTTATATCCCCAAATTTTTAGTCTTTATAAATGGCTCACCTATTTGGTATAATGATTTCTTTTTTTCTTCAACTAAACAAAATTATATGCAAATTGATATTTTAAAATTTGATACCAATATTGATAGTTTAAGGTAAACATAAAATAATTGATAGTTCAAGGTGAAAATAATACAGGTTTTGGTTAGGACAATTGCTAGACAAGTGGAAAACAACAAGGAAATATCCTTTTAAAATATTCAGGTTTTTTTTTTTCTTTTTAATGCTGAACCAAACTAGAAGAGCAGTACACATCTAAAGACTTAGTTCTCATGAGGGTGAGATTTTTTTTGTTTGATGACAGATGCACATGTTGGCTTATCACTTTCTTAAAGTCTATGTTGTGAGGTATTGTCTTACAATTTTAATAAAGCTGCCTGCTTTGTTAGCTAAGTATCATAATCACAACTCTTTTTTTAAAAAAATATATTTTTATTGATTTCAGAGAGTAAGGGGGAGGGAGAGAGGAATAGAAACATTAGTGATGAAAGAGAATCATTTTGGCTGCCTCCTGCACATCCCCCACTGGGGATTGAGCCCACAACCCAGGCATATGCCATGACTGGGAATTGAACTGTGACCTCCTGGTTCATAGGTCAACGCTCAATCACTGAGCCACAGCAGTCGGGCTATCACAACTCTTTTGACAGTTTTGTAAAAAATGTTAAGGAAATGTAAGTTATGCATTTAAAGTTGAACAATGTCTGTAAGCAGATCTTGAAAATAGCATAAAATACCTCAAAATATTTATACTTATATATTTGGATTTTTAATATTTGAAGATAAACTTTAGGAATTATCTTAGTAACTCTGTTATTTATTATGTCTCAGTCCATCCCGAGCTTTCATTTTTGCTTTTGATTTCTCACATCTATATTTTAGGGTAGGTAGACATTGATCATTTTTTTCTTTGGTCCTTTTACTTTTTTAATATGGAAATGTATGTTTTGTTTTTTCCTTTTTAGGGGCTGCTTTCTTACCTCATCATTGATAGGCACACTTGCACTAAGCCTTACAATACCTCTGTCCATAATAGCTGACATGTGTATGCAAAAGGTAAGACAAGCTATTTATTATATATTTTATGTATATTATTAAAAACAGTTAATGAAAGTTTAGGGATGTGACTAAATTATAAGGATACAACCATGAATAATACTTGATGCCTCCTCTCCCAAGGTGCTTTACTACATAGAGATATAAAAAGTACTGAAAGAGCCCAAGCTGGTTTAGCTCAGTGGATAGAGCATTGACTTCCTGGGTTCAATTCTAGTCACGGGCACATACTTCAGTTGCAGGCTCCTCCCCTGCCGGGGCCCGGATCAGTGCTCCTGCAGGAGGCAACCAATCAATGTTTTTTCTCTCACATCGATGTCTCTCAATGTCTTTCCCTCTCCCACGCTCTCTAAAAAATAAAAAAATCAATGTAAAAATATCCTCGGGTGAGGATTAAAAAAAAAAAAGTGCCGAAAGAAATGGATAATCCCTTGAATTTTTAGCTTTTCAATTTTTTATTGTAAGAGTAGTATCTTTATATGTAGCTTTCCATCTAGGAGTAGATATGTTCCATATGCTCTTTGATAAGTCAGTGGTATGGAGTAGGGATATATTTTATCATTTAAGTAGTAGTGTTTTGATTTCTAAGATAAAATTCTTAACATTGTGCTAATCCTATATAATAAAGAGTTAATATGCAAATTGACCATCATTCCAACACACAAGATGGTTGCCCCCATATGGACACAAGATGGCCGCCACAAGATGGCCGGCAGGGGAGGGCAGTTGTGGGAAATCAGGCAAGCAGGGGAGGGCAGTTGAGGCGATCAGGCCTGCAGGGGAGGACAGTTAGGGCTGACTGGGCCGGCAGAGGAGGGCAGTTGTGGGGGGACCAGGCCTGCAGAGGAGGGCAGTTTGGAGCAATCGGGCCAGCAGGGGAGCAGTTAGGCATCGATCAGGCTTGCGGGCAGAAGCGGTTAGGAGCAATCAGGCAAGCAAGCAGGCGAGTGGTTGGGAGCCAGCAGTCCTGGATTGTGAGAGGGATGTCCCAGATTGGAGAGGGTGCAGGCTTGACGGAGGGACACACACACACCCCTCCTCCCATGCACAAATTTCGTGCACCGGGCCTCTAGTACTACTTTAAATCTGAGAGGTATATGAGCAGTGTTCGTTTCTCAGCAAATGCTCATTTCTTTCTGAACTCAGCAGGGCAGGAGCCTCCTTCCTCTTCTATGAAGTCCTGGTCTGAATATGGGAATCTTGTGATAAATACTGGCAATATTGCAGAAAAGAGAATCTGTGTCTCCCCCAACAGCCTGAAGGGGGAAGTTTCTTTAGTGCTCCTAAGGGTTAACAAGGAGAAAAGAGATGTGCCATTGGTTAATACTAAAAGATGTAATGTAGCATGGACCACTCAGTTCAGTATTTGTAAGCTTTTAAGTAACAAAATAGTGTGTGTGTGTGTGTGTGTGCATGCGTGTGTGAGTGGGGAGGCGGGGGGGGGGGGAGAGGGTGGAGTGTTGGTTTAATATAATTGGAAGAGGAAATACTTGAAAGCCCAAAAGCTTACACTGTGTAGAACTTATAATCAGATTATGAAAGCTATGTTTTTTTAGATCTTTGTGCACTTTTTAGGATAAAGACAAAATACTCTTAATGATATCTATCTTTTTTATTAAAAAAAAAACTCTGTACTGGTATTTAACATTGTTTTGTGGTTTAGTAAATTCTTATTTGTCATAGTTAAAAATGGAAATCTCCTTAATTGAAAATTAATTATCTTACATAGCATGCATTTTCAAAGAATGTCAAAATTATAAAATATATATAATACTAGTATTATATATATTACGCATATTAGATTCTTTTTATAGATTTAAATAATATCCAGGTCCTTTACATCTCAGGGTTATAATCTTGAATATGAACCAAAATTGTTATAGTGAAACTGGGGAAGTAAGGATTTTGGTAGACCACTGTGCAGTTGAACTTTAATGTTATGATATTTTGAAAACATCAGCTTTTGTACATATGAAAAATAAAATTGAAGGTTAATTTTAGGGAATTTAAAAAAAAAGAAATGTCACAGGGGATCTTATTTTATTAAATGACTAGAGTCCTGGTGCATGAAATTCGTGCACGAATGTGTGTGTCTCTCAGCCTGCACCCTCTCCAATCTGGGACCACTCGAGGGATGTCCAACTGCCCGTTTAGGCCTGATCCAGGTAGGGTCAGGCCTAAACGGGCAGTCAGATATCCCTCTCACAATCCAGGACTGCTGGCTCCCAATTGCTCGCCTGCCTGCGTTCCTGATTGCCCCTAACCGCTTCTGCCTGCCAGCCTGATCACCCCCTAACCACTCCCCTGCCAGCCTATTTGCCCCTAACTGCCCTCCCCTGCAGGCCTAGGTCCCACCCAACTGCCCTTCCCTGCAGGCCCGGTCACCCCAACTTCCCTCCTCTGCTAGCCTGGTCACCCCTAACTGCCCTCCCCTGTAGGCTTGATCGCCCCCACCTGCCCTCCCTTGCAGGCCTGGTTCCTCCCAACTGCCCTCCCCTGCTGGCCATCTTGTGGCGGCCATCTTGTGTCCACATGGGAGCAGTCATCTTTGACCACATGGGGGCAGCCATCTTGTGTGTTGGAGTGATGGTCAATTTGCATATTATCCTTTTATTAGATAGGATTAGATAGGATAGAGGTCTGGTGCATGGCTGGGGGCCAACTGGTTTGCCCTGAAGGGTGTCCTGGATCAGGGTGGGGGTTCCCTTGGGGCATGGGGCGGCCTGGGCGAGGGGCCTGTGGTGGTTTGCAGGCCGGCCATGCCCCCCGGCGACTCAAGTAGAGGCCCTGGTATCTGGGATTTATTTATCTTATATAATTTTTCTTTGTAGCCTTGAGCAGAGCCAAGCCTCCTGCTCACTCCGTGGCCATTTTTGTTGGGATTTATTTATCTTCTATAATTGAAACTTTGTAGCCTTGAGTGGAGGCCTGGGCCCACCAGGGCAGGTGGAAAGCTTGACTTCCTCCATTGCCGGGGGCAACCCAAGCCTCCTGCTCTCTCTGTGGCTGCAGCCATCTTGGTTGGGTTGATTTGCATACTTGCTCCTGATTGGCTGGTGGATGTGGCTTGTGGGTGTAGTGGAGGTATGGTCAATTTGCATATTACTCTTTTATTAGATAGGATTTTATAATTTGTGTAACCAAATATTTTAAGATGAAGGCAAAACACAAGAGAAAATGTATATATAAATGTGTGTGTGTGTGTGTGTGTGTGTGTGTGTACATATATATACTAGAGGCCCGGTGCACGAAATTCATGCACTGGGGGAGGGGGGTGTCCCTCAGCCGGGTCTGCCGCCCTCTCGCAGTCCAAGACCCCTCGGGGGATGTCCACCTGCCGGCTTAGTCCCAATCCCCCTGGCAGAACTGTAACAACACAACATATCACAACTAGACCATAACATACTTTTTTAAAATTTGAGTTTTTAAGATGACTTCAGAAACTGAAGGGCAGGATCAACTTGAGATAAGTAGTAATCAGTGAAGGGGAAATGGGCAACGTGATCCATAAGACAAAAGCTTAGAGTTTCATAATTCTGTTCTCAGCCATACTGTGTCTAATAAATGAAAAGCATGCCTTCCTGGCTTTCCTTTAGGCTGTTTCCCAAGTGAGAAATATTTTTGTTGGTAATTTAAGCATGTGGTTAGGATGTTGAAGTCCTGAATCCTTTCCTACCTAATAATAGACAAATATGCAAATTGACCATACCTCTGACACACCCACAAGCCACGCCCACCATCCAATCAGAGCGGGTATGCAAATTAACCCAAACCAAGATGGCTACAGCCACAGAGAGTAAGGTTTCCTAGGTAACAGAGGAAGCCAAGCTTTCCGCCTGCCCTGGCCAGGCCTAAGCCTCCACTCAAGCTACAAAGTTTCAATTACAGAGGGTAAACAAATTCAAACAAATGGCGGCAGAATGGAGCTTGAGAGAGCAGGCCAGGGTTGCCGCCGGCAACAGGGGAAGCAAAGCTTTCCGCACACCCTGGCCAGGCCCACCCGCTTAAGGCAACAAAGTTTCAATTATAACCCCAACACAAATGGCTGCCAGCCTCGGAGGGAGCCCCAGTCTTGGCTCTGCTCCAGGCTACAAAGTTTCAATTGTAGAAGGAAAATAAATTCCAGATACCAGGGCCTCTGCTTGGGTTGCCAGGGGGTGTGGCTGGGCTGAGGGACAACCCCCCTCCGTGCACGAATTTTGTGCACCGGGCCTCTAGTTTAATAATAATGAACTTACTAATGTATTGTCAGTACTTAATATTATTAATATTATCTTGGTGTGTTAACTTATTCCCATAACTTTTCATAAATGGAAAACTTACATTAAAGGGGAAAATTGTCTTCCTAGTAATTATGGTGTGTTTTTTCTACCTTTTATTTTTAGGTGCAGTTTTCTTGGTTATTTTTTGCAGGCGCTATCCCTGTATTTTTTTCATTTTTTATTGTAACTCTCCTATGCCATTATAATAATTGGGATCCTGTGATGGTGGGAATCAGAAGAATTTTTGCCTTTATATGCAGAAAACATCGAATTCAGAGGTAGATTTAGCTACAATATAATTTTTAAACAAATAATGTTTGCTAAATAAACTGGGAATCATATCATGCTGGCCTAGATTTTAGAGATTTTGTGAAGAATTATTGAAAGATTATAATTATATATGTACTATGACAGGTAAAATTAAAGTAATTTGTTCAGATCCTTAGGTTATAAGATAGTTTCTTCACAACTACTTTTAAAAAATGTTTTGATTCACAGGTAAAATTAAATTTCTTACTATTTTGCTATAACACATTTAAATGTAGAGAACTCTTATTGGTTTGAATAAAATTCATAATAAAATATAACATTGCCTCAAAAATTTTTTCAATTTTTTTTAAACAGAGAAAGCTTTCATATTCTATTATAGAAAGAACTTGAGATAAGTTGTTGAGAAATTTTGCCTTAGTCTTAGTTCTGACCACACAGCTTCAGCTATCTGTATGGATCATTTTTAAGGGTTCCGTTTAGCTTTAAAGATTTCCTTAACTATTGCCTTTTTTTTAAAGGGTTCCAGAAGACAGTGAACAGTGTGAGAGTCTTATTCCTATGCACAGTGTTGCTCAGGAGGATGGAGCTAGCTAGCTGTTGTCAGTCGTCCAGGTTTGTATGTTAGCTGGCCTTAGTGTTGACTAATTCTAATTCTTGTATTGCTTATATACAAAATTGAATTTCCATAATTAGTTGTTTGAGAGGCAGTACAACCAAGAGGTTAATGGAGTCAAACTGCCTGGGTTTCATTTCCAGTTTTTCCATGTACTAGCTCTGTGACGTTAAACAAGGTTTGTAACCTCTCTGTGCCTCAGTTTTCTTATTTGTGGAAAAGGGGTTATAATAGAAATTCCCTCATTATTAAGGGAGTATTAAACACTTCATAAGTTTGAAGTACATAACAGTATTAGTGCCTAACTCAAATTAAGTGGTTCCAAGTTTTAACTTTAAAAGTAATAATATTACTTTTATTTGTGTCCACCATCATCATTTTATTTATGATATACTTTAGAAACATGTTTTTTCTCTAAGTATAACATTCAGAAAAAATGGAATACTTGGGTATGCAATCTTTTTGTTATGCATGTGTTACTATAACTGGCCCAGTATATATCCTGATTCTCTGACTGCTTTTTCATTTAACAATGTTTGAAGAGCATTTCCCCAGTTTTTAAAAACTTTTAAGGAATATAATCTTTTATATTTCTTATATGAACGAAAAAGTACATTACATTTTATATTTTGCTGAATGAATGTTTACAATATATCTTACATACATCTTTGTTAGGCACAAAAGTGATTATTTATTTAGAATGAGAGATCATAAGTTACTGAAATTCTGGGCATGCAGGCTCTTTTTTTCTGAGATAACTTTAGGCAACTTAGATTGAAATGTGTCCTAATTGCAACGGGGTTCCCCTCCTCACATAGAACATCGAGCAACTCCTGTCAGCTCCTTGTAATCACATAGACCTTGAAACTTAAGTAAATTCCTCATGGTAAATTCATACACAAACTAAAGCTAATTGTCTTGGTTTTGTGTTTTTCTGTGATTGGTCATTTTCCTTTTGTTATGATGGTTATACATGCCCGTAGTTCAAAAGAGTTGGAGTTCTACATGACATCTTATACAAAGCAGCTCTCCCTGCTCTGCACTATCTATTCTGTGTTCACTCTTTTCCCATTCTCAGGAATCACATTAAACTCTCAGTGGAGTCTTTGGTATTTTTCCTCCCTGGCGCTCTTAAGTACCATGTCTATACTTCTGTTTCTTGCTTTCTCGGTTTTAGGCATATTCAGTTGATTTTCCCACTATGGTAAATGAGGATAGGTTACTTTCAAGTGCCTCCCTCCTCTGTTCTCACCCCACTTGCCTGTTTGCCAACCCTATTATCACTCCTTCCTTCTTATCAGCCCAGTATCATTATTACATACTTTTGGGTAGATCTATAGTCAACTTTTACATTGTTATGACTATGCAAATGTTGCTTTTATCTGAGCCACATAGGATTGTGCGTGGCATTTCCCCAATCCAGAGACCCTCTGTTACTACTTTTTTTAGGAATAAGCCTCTTCTGGGATACAGCAGAGGCACCCACTGTGAAAAGTAAAAGGAGGGCATCTGGGTTTCTAACTGCTTTTTTATAAAATTTGCATCAGTCTGCTTGTTTTTAGTCGTGTCTTCATTTTAGAGAGATAGCTGGTCCATTTCTCCATTGCTAGCTAAGAGTTAGCCACTATTTTCTTGTCTCTACTCTTCTCTTTGTCCACATGGTTTATTCCTTTTAAAATGTCCCTTTATTGTCTTTTTACTGAGATTTTTAGGGACAGAGTGGAACTAATATGTGTTTATTTGCCATCTTTAAATTAAAAAAAAATACGCGTAGTTATTCTTTAAAGCTTTTTATTGCTATGACATATTTTCCCTCCCTAAGATGCTGTGCATTATCCCCGTACTCACACTCATCTCCACCCCCTCACAGACTTAAGTTTCAATATTTTTGGAAGTGAGATCTGGATAGAGGAGAGATGTGAAGACAAAAGAAAATGGGTTGCAATAAAGCAATAAAATAGGACAGGTTGGGCAGGAGTCTGTCTCAATGCGGGTAATGGTGGAATACACCATGATTAAACATATTACATGATCTTTAAGTAGTGTTGGGTGTCAGCCTTTGACACTGCTATAGTAGTGTTCATGTGTTCCCAGGACTCACCTCAAGTTCATATATCCAATTATATATACATAGATTGTGTTTAATGTATATTTCAATGTTAAGATAATTTGCTTTTTAAAATATAAACTATAGAAAATTAAAGCTATGATAGCTGTTATCTAATGATTTTGTGTTTGCTTTTATTTTCAGCTTGACAATGGAACATTATATAGCGAAGAGACAATCTCTGGCAAGGTTTTGGAGAAAAATGTTTCAGTGCCTAGTCTGAAAAGTAACATTTTCAGTTCTTTGGAACTCTAAAATATATTTTCCTCATATTGTTGTTCTTCATTTTCATAATGAAGTACTTTGCTATGTAGCTGTGTGCATCACTACAGTTATAGGAAGTTTCAGTCCACAAACTGTCTAAAGGACCACCTGCCTTACACATCTCAAGGAATTCAGCTGATGAAATAATCTGAACTAATCAAGGGATAAAATCCTAATGTCTGGAGACTTTATCTTCACCTATTATTTGTTAAATGCTGGACTATATTATGAAAATGTTTTCAAGAAATTGTTTAGTATGTAGGTCAGTGTTTGTACAGGTAAAATGCTAAATTAAGCTGCCTATAATAGGTACAGATTATATTTCTGAGTTTTGTAGAATATTGCAAATTAACAAAAAACGTTTAATTTATATGACAAGTATATTTACACAAATTTGGTTAGACTTCAGAAAAAATATTTGAGAAAAGATCTGGTTCACTTACACTACATATACTGTGTTATACTTTCATAGCATTAGGTGCCTTGTATTTTAAATCTGTGACAAACCATGACAAATTTTTAAAGGGGAAATATTGTAAAATGAAGAATCATGTGTTTCTAAAGCCTGTATTGCTGTAAATTTAATTGATAAAGCTCTGCTTAATTTAGAGTTTTGAAGAAATATTCTCTCTTCAATTAAGACATTTTCATAATGGAATGATTTAAATTGAAGTGATAAAAGAGTATTATTAAAATAAAATGTTTATATATATATGTGTGTATTATAGATCTATCAGTTGGTTTCTGATTTTTTTCACATAAAAATCTGCCACATTACTATGGAACTGGATGCCTCTTCTTTCTATAATTCTAGGTATTTTTAAAAATAATTTTTAATAGATAAAATACCAAAGAAGGAAGGCAAGAAGAAATTCTACTTAAATTACATTTGAATTGAATCTACCAAGTTTAAATTAAATATAAAATACTCCTAATTTTAAGTCCTATACTTAGATCTTTACCCATATTGTGCAATTCTTCCTGGATACTCGTGACTGTAGACATTGGGAATGAACCTATGTTTTGGAATTCATCCAGGCTTTTGATTAATCAGAACCAGTTTTCTTTTCAAGTTCATTACTCTTCAAAATTGCTTATCAATATTTTAAAAATTCCCTTTGCTATGTTTAGCTTCAGTTTGTGTTACATTCTTTTTAAAAAATCTCTATTGTTGAACATATTACATATGTCCCCTTTTTTCCTAATTGACCCCTTCTAGGCCGCCCCACTTCCCACCCCTTATCCCGCTCCCCCCTTCCCCAGGCCTTCACCACCCTATTGTCTGTATCCGTGGGTTATGCATATATGCATACAAGTTCTTTGGTTGATCACTCCCACCCACCCACCTTCCCATACCTTCCCTCTGAGATTTCTCAATCTGTTCCATGCTTCCATGTCTCTGGATCCACTCTGTTCTTAAAAGTGCTTTAGTGTTACCGTGAGTCTATAATGAAGTTTAGCCATCTTTCTGCCTTTTCTGAGAACTCATATTAATTTAAAAGATTGTGTATGATACCACATTTTAAAAACAGATGACTGCTTTTCTATTTGGTACCACCAATAATTCTTGTTAAGCTAAAAGTAATACTGATTTTGTTAGACACAAGGTTAAGACATGCAAAGAGTGGGGACTTCTAAGGAACTTTCTCCTAAAAAAAACTTAGGGGGGGGGCAATGGTAAGATATGTACAAATATAATACCTTAATAAAAAAAAAAATCTAAAAAAAAAAAACACAACACTTAGTGAAGTAACATTTCAATCACTCAAAGACTAATTTTGGTTGAAGTTTATTATCTAGCCACCTCTGCTTTTTGTTTTTGCTGTTTCACAGTTCACCAATACCTTCAGCAGTTTAGAGGGTAAGTAGTTGAAACAGTGGAAGTGACCCACAGGTTGAGAACTGCTAGCAGGGTCACCTAAGACCATCGGAAAACACAGATATTTACGATTCATTAACAGTAGCAAAATTACAGTTATGAAGTAGCAACGAAAATAATTTTATGGTTGGGTTCACCACAACATGAGGAACTGTATTAAAAGGTCACGGCATTAGAAAGGTTGAGAACCACTGCCCTAGGATCATAGCAGCCACATGGCAGGCCTCTGGAAATGCTGGGGAGATTCCATCCTCTTTGAGCAGTGTTGGCTCATGTTTGTTTTTCTGAACCTAAAGATACAAAGAGAGATTTCTAATACCTCGTTGCAGTCTTCTTCCCATACATAATTTAAATCTCATTATTATATAATGCTTCGAATTATGCCCTTGACTGAAGGAAGTTTGCTGTTTTCTCAGAAAGACTTTCTGTTACTGAACATCAGAATCTCTACTAAAACAAAACTGAAAGAAAAGGCAGCCTTGGAATTTCTTAGACAAATGCTTTTTGGAGCTTAGAAAGGCTATTTAGATGTATGTAATGCACCCATTTTTATTCCTTTAAGTAAATTTTGATTTTTTTAAAAAATTGAAATATTGGCTTCTATCAGCCTGACTTAATTATAAAGTAAACCAATTTCCCCTCTGGAAGCTGATGAATAAAGTTCATTGTTGCTATAGATGTGAGCTCATGGGTTAAATGTGGATATTCTCAAAGGTATGAGGCTTGTTTCAGGAAGAATGTTAATGCTCCCTTTGCAATCAATCATGCAGAGCCCAATTTGGGGTTGCAAAATATGACTTCAGTGGAAGCCAAGGTTTTTCATAATGCACTGTAGTCTAGCACAAATTCTCTGTGTGCTGGTTGAAGAAACAAAATACCTTTAAAGACAATAAACTAGGAATTAATTAGAAATTTTTTTTCATAATCATACTAGCAGATAAATAAAATGTTATTTTAAGTATTTCCAGTTATAATCCTGCTTCATTTCTCTCTGCTTTTGAGATATTCTTTATAACTAAATACTATTTTAGGAAAAATTCACAGAAATAACAGATGAATATTATCTGTGATATCTGCAGATTTAACTTATATAGCTAACATATTGTGTGCTGGTTTTTTAACAATGACATGACATATATGAGTGTCTCAGTTTACAGAATTTGAAGTTCTACTTTAATGTTTGTTAAGTATCCAAACTTCCATTTAGATAACTGAGGTACCTTTTTAGAGTTACAATAGTTAGACCCACATTTCCTTTTTTTTTTTTTTATGGTATTAGCCTCATGCATTTGTACAAAAATTAATAATACAGTGTTTCATAGTTTGTGTAATGAGATATTTCCTATATTAACATTTTATAGAATGTTCTTAATCTCCTTTGGCTAGTGAATTAAAGCTGAATTTGTCTAATATCAGCATACTGTGATTTGTATCTATATATATAAAAGCCTAAGTGACCGTTAGGACCAGACAACCAGCCAGTAGCTATGACATGCACTGACCACCAGGGGGAAGACAATGCAGGAGCTGCCCCCTGGTGGTCAGTGCGCTTCCACAGCCAACCTCCGGTGGCTGGCCAACTTCCCAATTGGGCAGCCAGCCAATCTCCTGTAGTCCCTCCCCCTCAGCCGACCGGCCCCAATTGGCCCCTATTTCTAGCCAGGCCGAGGGACCCCACCCATGCATGAATTCGTGCACCGGGCCTCTAGTGTTTACATAAAATGAGAGGGCATCGTTCTGATCAAGTTGCAGCATTGAAACCTTATCTAATGGGTCTATGTTGAGTAATCAGCCCTGTGTGCAAACACTCCCAGGGAAGGAGTAGTATAGAATCATTTTATATAAAAGCTCCAGTACCAGACCCAGCAGGCCAGAGGTAAGGGAAAGTATTTTAGAAAGATGAAATATTTATGATAAATTAAGGAAACAGTCTTAGATATAGTCTCCTTGGTTTGGATAATTTAATGCAGATTTTTACCTCACGTTTGTTACTAAACCTGATCATTTTATTCCATCTATTTAATAAAAAAAAATATTTTCAGACCCTGGAGTATTTAAAATTTAAACATAAAATTAATTTTAATTTCTGCTAATGTTACTAATTCTGTTATAATTTGGGGTCGAAACTCCCGTTTTTGGAGGCAATTTGAAACATTGCTTATTCATACACTATGTAATTTGGGAAATTTATAATGTAAAATATGCATGATTTATTTTAATGCATTGTTTGTGTAAAATCATTTGCATATTCTATTACAGTATTTCTAATCTCAGTAAAAATACACAAGCCCAGATCCATCTTTTTACAAGCGAGTATTTGATTTCTAGTTTTCTTTTTTCTTTTTTTTTTCAATTTTTTTTTATTAAGGTATTATATGTGTACATATCTTACCATTGCCCTCCCCCCCACCTCACTCCCATATATACCCTCACCCCCCAGAGTTTTGTGTCCATTGGTTATGCTTATATGCATGCATACAAATCCTTTGATTGATCTCTTATCTTCCCCACCTCTCCCTAACCTTCCTGCTGTAATTTGACAGACTGTTTGATGCTTTACTGCCTCTGTATCTTTTTGTTCAAGTTTTTAATGTTCTTTATTATCCATAAATGAGTGAGATCATGTGGTATTTTTCTTTCATTGACTGGCTTATTTCACTTAACATAATGGTCTCCAATTCCATCCAGGTTGCTGCAAATGGTAAGAATTCCTTCTTTTTTATGGCAGCATAATATTCCATTGTGTAGATGTACCATAGTTTTCTGATCCAGTCATCTGCTGATGGGCACCTAGGCTGTTTCCAGATCTTAGCTATTGTAAATTGTGCTGCTATGAACATAGGGGTGCATATATCCTTTCTTATTAGTGTTCCCAGTTCCTTAGGATATTCCTAGGAGTGGGGTTACTGGGAGTTCCATTTTCAGTTTTTTGAGGAAACTCCATACTGTTCTTCACAGTGGCTGCACCAGTCTGCATTCCCACCAGCAGTGCACAAGGGTTCCTTTTTCTCCGCATCCTCGTCAACACTTGTTTGTTGATTTGTTGATGACAGCCATTCTGACAGGTGTGAGATAGTACCGCATTGTTGTTTTGATTTGCATCTCTCGGATAATTAGTGATGTTGAGCATGTTTTCTTTCATGTGTCTCTTGGCCTTCCTTCTGTCTTCTTTGGAAAAGATTCTATTTAGGTCCGTTGCCCATTTTTTTATTGGATCATTTATCTTCCTTTTATTAAGTTGTATAAACTGCCTGTAGATGTTGGAGATTAAACCTTTATCAGTGATGCCATTTGCAAATATGTTCTCCCATGCAGTGGGCTTTCTTGTTGTTTTGTTGATAGTTTCTTTTGCTGTAAAAAAGCTTTTTGTTTTGATGTAGTCCCATTTGTTTATTTTCTCTTTAGCTTCCATTGCCCTAGGGGCAGTATCAGTGAAGAAGTTCTTTTGGCATATGTCTGAGATTTTGCTGCCTGTGGATTCCTCTAGTATTTTTATGGTTTCTCGTCTTATGTTTAAGTCCTGTATCCATTTTGAGTTTATTTTTGTGTATGGCGTAAGTTGGTGATCTAGCTTCATTTTTTTGCATGTATCTGTCCAATTTTCCCAACACCATTTATTGAAGAGACTGTCTTTATTCCATTGTATGTTCATGCCTCCTTTGTCAAATATTAATTGAGCATAGTGGTTTGGATCAATATCTGGATTCTCTATTCTGTTCCATTAATCTATATGTCTGTTCTTGTGCCAGTACCAGGCTGTTTTGAGAACAGTGGCTTTGTAATATAGCTTGAAATCTGGTATTGAGATCCCTCCTACTTTATTCTTCTTTCTCAGGATTGCTGTGGCTATTCGGGGCCTTTTTTTTTTATTCCAGATGAATTTTTGGAGAGTTCTTTCAAGGTCTGTGAAATATGCCATTGGTATTTTAATGGGGAGTGCATTGAACCTATAGATTGCTTTGGGTAGTATGGACATTTTAATGATGTTGATTCTACCAATCCATGAACATGGTATGTTCTTCCATCTGTTTACGTCTTCCTCTATCTCTTTTTTCAGTGTCCTGTAGTTTTCCGTGTATAGGTCTTTTACCTCCTTAATTAAGTTTATTCCTAGGTATCTTAATTTTTTTGGTGCTATGGTAAATGGGATTGCCTTTTTAGTCTCTCTGTCTGTAAGTTCACTATTGGTGTATAGAAAGGCCATAGATTTCTTGGCGTTAATTTTGTATCCTGCTACATTGCCGAATTCATTTATTAAGTCTATTAGTTTTTTGACGGAGTCTTTCGGATTTTTTATGTACAATATCATGTCGTCTGCAAATAAAGACAGCTTTACTTGTTCTTTTCCAGTTTGGATGCCTTTTATTTCTTCTTCTTGTCTAATTGCAATGGCTAATACTTCCAGTACTATGTCAAACAGGAGTGGTGAGAGTGGGCATCCCTGTCTTGTTCCTGTTCTTAGGAGAAATGGTTTTAGTTTTTGTCCATTGAGTATGATGTTTGCTGTGGGTTTATCATATATAGCTTTTATTATGCTGAGGTATGAGCCTTCTATTCCCACCTTGTTGAGAGTTTTTATTAAAAAAGGGTGTTGGATTTTGTCAAATGCTTTTTCTGCATCAATTGATATGACTGTGATTTTTATCTCTCATTTTGTTTATGTGGTGTATCACGTTTATTGATTTGTGGATATTGTACCATCCTTGCATTCCTGGGATAAATCCTACTTGGTCATGGTGTATGATCTTTCTGATGTACTGCTGGAGCTGATTTGCTAGAAATTTGTTGAGGATTTTGGCATCTATGTTCATGAGGGATATTGGTCTGTAATTCTCTTTCATTGTGTTGTCTTTATCAGGTTTTGGTATTAGGGTGATGCTGGCTTCATAGAAGGAGCTTGGAAGTGTTCCTTCCTCTTGAATTTTTTGGAATAGTCTGAGGAGGATAGGTTTTAGTTCTTCCTTGAATGTTTGGTAAAACTCTCCTGTGTAGCTGTCAGGCCCCGGGCTTTTGTTTGCCGGAAGCTTTTTGATGACTGCTTCAATTTCGTCCATAGTTATTGGCCTATTGAGCTGTTGAGATTCTTCTTGATTGATTTTTGGAAGGTTGTATTTTTCTAGGAATATGTCCATTTCCTCCAGGTTGTCCAGTTTGTTGGAATAGAGTTGTTCATAGTATTTTGTAACAATCCTTTGTATCTCAGCGGGGTCTGTTGTTATTTCACCTCTTTCATTTCTGATTTTGTTTATTTGGGTCCTCTCTCTTTGATTCTTGGTGAGCCTGGCTAGAGGTCCATCAATCTTGTTTATCCTTTCAAAGAACCAGCTCTTGGTTTTGTTGATCTTTTGTATTGTTTCTTTGGTCTCTATGTCATTTATCTCCGCTCTGATCTTTGTTATTTCCTTCCTTCTGGTTACACTGGGCTTTTCTTGCTGCTCTTTTTCTAGCTCTTTGAGTTGTAGCTTTAGGTAATTTATTACCATTGTTTCTTGTTTTTTGCAATAGGCTTGTAGAGCTATGAACTTCCCTCTCAAGACTGCCTTCGCTGTGTCCCATAGATTTTGGATTGTTGTGTTTTCATTGTCATTTGTTGCCATGATGTTTTTTATTTCTTCCTTGATCTCTCTGGTGACCCAGTCCTTGTTTAATAGCATGCTGTTTAGTCTCCATGTGTTTGATTTCTTTGGATTGTATTTATTGTAGTTGATTTCCAGTTTTATGCCACTGTGATCTGAGAAGATGCTTGATATAATTTCTATCTTCTTGAATTTGAAGAGACTTTGCCTGTGACCCAGCATATGGTCTATCTTTGAAAATGACCCATGTGCACTTGAGAAGAATGTATATTCTGTGGCTTTGGGGTGAAATGTTCTGAAGATGTCAATTAATTCCATCTGGTCTAGTGTGTCATTTAGGATTGCTGTTTCTTTGCTGATTTTTTGTTTAGAGGGTTTGTCCAATGGTGATAGTGGGGTATTAAAGTCTCCTACTATGATTGTATTGCTATTAATCTCTCCCTTGATATCCTCCAGGAGTTTTTTTATGTATTTGGGTGCTCCTATATTGGGAGCATATATGTTTACCAGAATTATTTCTTCTTGTTGGATTTCTCCCTTTAGTATTATGAAGTGGCCTTCCTTATCTCTTGTTATGGCATTGACTTTGAGGTCTATTTTGTCAGATATAAGTATTGCTACCCCAGTTTTTTTTAATTTCCATTTGCCTGAAAGATATTTTTCCATCCCTTCACTTTCAGTCTGTGTGAGTCTCTTGTTCTGAGATGGGTCTCTTGTAGACAGCATATATATGGGTCATGTTTTTTTATCCATTCAGCCACTCGATGTCTTTTGATTGGAGCATTTAGTCCGTTTACATTTAAAGTTATTACTGAAAGGTATTTGTTTGTAGTCATATCTATTTTTGTGTCTGTATTCCATCTTACCTGTTTATTTCTTCTTTTTACAGTATTCCGTTTAGCAATTCTTGCATTGCTGGTTTGGTGGTGATAAACTCCCTGAGTCTTTTTTTGTCTGCGAAGCTCCTGATTTCCCCTTCAATTTTGATTGATAGCCTTGCTGGATGTAGTATTCTTGGATTCAGTCCTTTGCTTTGCAACACTTTGTATACCTCCTTCCATTCACTTCTAGCTTGTTGTGTTTCTGTTGAGTAATCATTTGATAATCTGATGGGTGTTCCTTTGTAGGTAACTCTCTGTCTCTCTCTTGCCGCCTTTAAGATTCTCTCTTTATCATTTATATTTGCCATTGAAATTATGACATGTCTTGGTGTGGGTCTTTTGGGGTTGATCCTGCTTGGGACTCTCTGTACTTGCGTAACTTTTATCTTTCCCATATCCGGGAAGTTTTTTGTCATTATTTCTTCAAATAGATTTTCTAATCCCTGATGCTCTTCTTGTCCTTCTGGCAGCCCTATTATACGCATGTTACTTCGTTTCATGTTGTCCTGAAGCTCCCTTAGGCTTTCCTCCTGCTTTTTAATTTTTTTCCCCAATTGCTGTTCAGATTTAGCTTGTTTCTGTACCTGATCTTCTAACTCACTAATTCGGTCTTCTGCTTCTTGTAGTCTACTGTTGAAACTTTCCATGGTGTTTTTGATTGTAGCTATATCACTTTTCATTTCTTCCTGATTCTTGCATAAGTTGTTGATTTTCTCATCCATCCGATGTATAAATTCCACGACCATTACTCTGAACTCCTTTTCGGTCATGTTGCAAGCTTCAGTTTCACTAATTTCCTTTCTTGGCGACTCCACATTTTCTTTCCTCTGTGAGTTGTTTCGTTTCCCCATTTTGGCTATCACCAGAAAGCTCAGGCTTCCGTTTGCGTGGACCTGGGCCGTGTGCTGTGGGGACTTCGCTCCACCCGAGTTTCACTGAAGTGCTCTGACACTAGGACGTGTGGCTGCCTTTGGTTGGTGGGAACCAGACTTGCCCAGGGTCAGTGTCCCCAGTGTTCCGTGTGGTCTCGTGTGCACACTTAGAATCAGGGGCCCTGTCTGCACCACACTGTTGGTATGTGCCGAAAATGAGATCCTTAGCATGTGCCAGGAGTCAGAGTTTCCCTGTGTCTGCACCAAGAATCAAGTGTCAGAGTCTCTGTTGCCTTGTGCAGTTTCTTGTTGAGAATCAAGGTCCCTGTGTGTGCATGCACCAACAATTGGGGTCGCTGGCTCTTAGTGTGAATGCGCTGTGAGTCAGGGATCCCAGGCAGCTGTGTCCAGCGTGCCAAATTCCTTGAAGTGGAGCTGCGTCCTGTGTGTGCTCTCTCTACTGAGCCAAACCGGCTAGGGTGCACACTCTCAAGTTCCTGAAGATGCTCTGGCTCCGTGCACTCTCCCAGATTCACCGAAGGGGGGCGGAGTCCATCCTGCGCGCCAAATTCCCCAAAGGGAAGCCCCTGTGTGCACGCTCTAAGATTCTCCGAAGGGGAGCTGTGACCCGCAAGCCAAATTCCCCGAAGGGGAGCCCTCTGTGCGCACTGACAGATTTCCCCGAAGGTGAGCTGCTTCTGTCCTGCGCGCCAAATTCCCTAAGGGGGAGCGCATCCCTGCGCAAAGCTCTGCAGCTTGGGTGAGGGGCGGATCTATCAGTTACTTTGGCGCTATCCACGCACCTGCGGGGAGGGGGATAGGCTCTTTGACTCAAGGAAATCTGCTGCCGGGAAGTCTGGAATCTTGTTGTTTGTTGGTCTGAAGCTGTGATAGCAGTTCTGTCCCCGGTGGCTGCAGGGTCCTGGTTTGTGTCAGAAGCCAGGATGCGAGTCTCAAGGCAGCTCTGTTTCTCAGGATGGCGTGGTCTCTGCGTCCGCACCAGCTGCCGAGAAGTGTCCACTTTGTGCGCGGGGCTCCGCCGTCTAGGACTGCCCAGTTAGGCAGCCCCTTGGAAGACCTGCAGAATCTAACTGACCCTAGCTCATACACACACACACACCACACACGTCTACACTCTCCTCTATGTGTTCCTCACTCACACTCTCTCTCTCCCTACCTTCCTGCCAGTCGCCATCTTTTTGGTTTTCTTTATTAAAACATTTCCACTTATTCTTTCATGCCTTAATGTCTAAGATGTATCTCAGGTACCTGATAAGTTAGATCTTCCTGTGAACAACATGGTCAGCTTTGAGAGACCAAACATGCTCAGTGAGTTGCATCTTCCGCATGTTAAAGTCTAAAGCAAACATAAAAGGTGAAGTTCTGGAATAATCTATTCTTGGGAAGGTTTCCTGGAGGAGATCCATATTCCATTTTGTGATAAGGCCCCTCCAATGAGTTTTCCTCTAAGTTGGAATAGCTCACTCTTTTACTGAGTATTGTAGCAGTCAGGGTTCTACCAAGAAAAGAAAAAGTACTTGAGGATTTTAAACAGGGAATTTACAATAATTGATTGCTCAGCGTTAAAAGAGCTGAGAGGACAAGCAGAAGACTGAGGTCACTCAGAAATTAGTAACAGCAGGAAGCCAGTTCTATCCCAAGGCTAATTAGACAAAGGAAGAAAGTGGGGCAAAGCTCAAGGCCAGGGTCACGCAGAGGAAGCTGAACCATAGCAGAGAAGATCAGGGCCTTAGAGGTAATGCAGCTGATGGCAAAGCAGTACTCTGGCTTCTCTTCCTTCTGCATTGACTCCGCTTGTGGCCCCAGGAGCTTGGGAAGTGTGGCCTGTAGGTGTCAGAGAGCCGGAGTCCACAGGCCCAAACCTGGCCCAGGCACTGAGGAGCTGGCTTCACTGGGAGGCCAGGTTGTGTAGAGAACGCATATCCTTAAGGAATAGAATCAACAGGTGAAGATGACACAGTACAAGAAATACTCTGGAAGCAAGATTGGCTTTGTCTGTCTCAAGTCCACTCCAGAAAGAGGATTTGGGGGAAATGCCTGCCCTGGACTTCCATTTCTCATTCACATCCCTCCTCTACTACTTCCCACTCCCTCCTTTCCCTGTTCCTCCTTCCCCAAAGCAGGGCTGGTGGGAAATGTGAGCAACAGTATTGCTTTTTAAAAATCAAACATGAAAATAGAACGTGAAAAGAATGGGTAGTGCCCCACAAGAAAGAGCTAAAGCATTCAGGATACTACAGTCATGGAAGTGTTGGGAAAGAGGAAGCAATTTCTTAAATGACTCATGAAGATAGAAAATAAAACCTTAAGGAATTAGTGTTCTCAAAACCTTACTCTATTTAGAACTTCATCTACCTAATTACTTAGAAAAGTCACTTAATCTTATGTCATCCCTCACCTTGAGAGAAAGAAGTGTAAACCAGTTCACAAATTACAGGATCACTGTTTTACCAGTGGAAGTATCTCCACAGACTATCTAGTGACAGAATTAGGGTGACCACGTGTTTCCCTAAGGACACTCCCAGTTTACATCTGCTTCCTAGTGTAATTATTAATAGTGCCTCCTTTCACTCAAAACTGTCATAGTTCAGATAAAAAGTTATATGACCATCTGACCACCCTAATATACCTGTTTCTGACAGCTCGGCCTGACAAATTTCACCCTTTCTGGACTCCAATCGCTTGTTCTTTGCACTAGACCTGTGTGCTTGCTTAAAGGAAGCAATTCTGGCCAACAGTTAGGCTGGGGGCTCTTGCTCAGGATACTGAGTCCTACCTGGAATTCATTTTCCCCCTGAAGTGGAATGCTAGGGTTCTTTATGGGGTTTAAGCGAGGAACCAGATTATTCATACCAATTATCCACTAGATTGTTGACCCAAATTTTCCTTCCAAAGGCCATAAACCAGTTATTAACAAGAAATAAGAATTAACAAATATGTATTTTTATTTTTTTCAGCTCTATTGAGGTATAATTGAAGAAATAAATTGTAACATTTAAATTGTACAATGTGGTGATTTGATATTTGTATTCATTGTGAAAACATTCCCACCATCAAGTGAATTAACATGACTATCACCTCATACACTAACCTTTTTTTGTGTGAGAACTTTTAAGATCTACTCTCATCAAATTTCAATTATACAATCAAGTATTATCAACTATACTCACCATGCTATACTTCAGACCCTTAGAACTTATTCATTTTATAAATGAAAGTCTGTACCTTTTACCATCTTCTACTTATTTTCCCCACTTCCCAGCCCTTAATTCTCTATTTCTATGAGTTTGACTTTATTTTTCTTTTTATTTCCCACATATAAGTGATAGCGTACTGTAATTGTTTTTCTTCTGTCTGGTTTATTTCACTTAGCATACTGCTCTTTAGGTTCATCTATGTCACAAATGGCAGGACTGCCTTTTTAAGTCTGAATAATATTCATACAAACACACACACACACACACACACACATCTTTATCCATTCATCCATTAACAGACATTTAAGTTGCTTTCCTACCTTGGCTATTGCAAATAATGTCGCAATGAACATGGGAGTACAGATATCTCTTTGAGGTAGTGATTTTATTTCTCTAGATATATATTCAGAAGTGACATTGCTGATTTATATGGTAATTATATGTTTAATTTCTTGAGAAACATCCTTACTGATTTCCATAGTGGCTGTATCAGTTTACATTCCCACCAAGGGTCTTCTCTATACATACTCACCAGCTTTTATCTTTTTAAAAATATATATTTTTATTGATTTCAGAGAGGAAGGGAGAGATAGAGAGAGAAACATCAACGATAAGAGGAAGAGAGGGAGAGAGAAACATCAATGATGAGAGAGAATCACTGATCGGCTGTCTCCTGCATGCCCCACACTGGGGATCGAGCCCAAAACCCAGGCATGTGCCCTGACTGGGAATGGAACCTCAAATTCCTGGTTCATAGGTTGACGCTCAACCACGGAGCCACGCCATCAGCGTTTATCTTCTGTCTTTTCAGTAATAAGCATCCTAACAGGTGTGAGGGGAAAATTCATTATGGTTTCAATTTGCATTTTCCTGATTATTAGTGATGTTGAACATCTTTCATATACCCATTTATACATCTCCTTTGGAAAAGTATTTGTTCAGGTCCTTTGCCTGTATTTAAATTGGGTTATTTGTTTTTTGTTTTGTTTTTATTGTTGAGTTGTATTAATTCCTTATGTATTTTGGATATTAACTTCTAATTGGATATGTGGTTTGTACATATTTTCTCAGATGCCCTTACATTTTGTTAAGGTTTCCTTTGCTGTGCAGAAGCTTTTTAGTTTAATGTAGTCCCACTTGTTTGTTTTTGGTGTCAAACCAAAAAGTCATTGTCCAGGCCCATTTCAATCCCCATGTTTTCTTTTAGGTGTTTTGCAGTTTCAGGTCTTATGTTCAAGTCCTTAATCGATTTTGAGTTGAATTTTTGAGTATTGTAAGATTATGGTGGATTTCATTCTTTTGCGTGTGGATGTCCAGTTTTCCCAGCAGCACTGATGGAAGAGACTATCCTTTCCCTGTTCTGTATTCTGGGTACCTTTGCCAAAAATTAGTTTACCGTATGTGTGTGGGTTTATTTCTGGGCTCCATTCTGTTTCATTATCTATGTGTGTGTTTTTATGCCAAATACATGCTGTTTTGATTACTGTAGCTTTGTAATATTGTTTGAAATCAGGAAATGTGATACCTCTAACTTTGCTGTTCTTGCTCAAGATTGCTTTGGCTATTTGGAGTCTTTTGTGGTTCCACAGGAATTTTAGGATTTTTTTTTCTATTACTGAGAAGAATGCCATTGGAATTTTGATAGAAATTGTATTGAATCAGTAGATCATTTGGGGTAGTGTGGACAATTAATTCTTCCTAACCATGAATACAGAATATCCTTTAATTTATTTGTGTCTTCTTCAATTTCTTTAATCACTATCTTATAGTTTTTAGTGTACAGGTAATTCACCTCTTCAGTTAAATTTATTTCTAAATATTTTATTTTTTATGCTATTGTAAATGAAATTGTTTTCCTAATTTTTTTTCAGGATTTTATTGTTAGTGTTTAGAAAAACACCTGATTTTTGTACATTGCTGCCTTGTTTAACATGTTCTTGCAAGACTCCTGAATGCTGAGTCCTGTTGGATGTCAGAGGTTGGGGACTGTGGGCCTGTCCCTTGTGTAGCAGCCATAAAAGTCAGGGTGCTATATGTGTGGTCCAAATGCTTTGCTCTCCAGGGGCAAGCTGGGAGTTTTGGGTTCCCTCCTGATTACAAGGTGCTGTGCTAGGCATGGGGTTTGTGGTGAGAGTGTACCTCAGCCTTTCCTGACCATTTTGGTGTATTTTCTCAATCATAACGTGCCACTACCTTCGCGGTGGGGTTCAGGATCTGAAGGAGGGGCCGACGCACAAATGAAAATGCTGTACAAGAAATATGAATTTAGAAGGCATTGGGGGCCAGGTGGAGCCTTTTTCTTGAAGAGACACACTGAGACCTGGGCTTATCCACTTTTTATTCAGTTTTAGATACACATCTTGCCCTCAGTAAAACACAGCAAACAGGTAGCAGATAGACCATCTCTAAGGTCAGTAAAGATCAGTAAAGATCCAGTAAACATTTACTTGGAGGCTATCAGGTAGGAAATTGCTTCCAGCCACCACTATCGCAGCACAAACAATTGGTGCTTAGCGTCAGCCCTGCTAACGCTCAAAGTTCATCAGCCTTCCGCGTTCCTTGGTGCATTCTCATGATAGTATTGGAAAGTGGTGGCTTCCTGCAATAATGTGCAGGGCATATTGAATGTAGGGCTCACTCAACTGGTTCTGGATTTCACTCATAAGGAATTGATTCATGTGTGGCTCTATACTTGGTGTGTCCCAAAGGGGAGGGAAAGTGACGAGCCTTCTGTCCAACCATCTTGGCGAGGTCCTTGGCATGACATTCTTAAGTGGCAATATCTTCTCCTTTGGGCCACACAGGCCTTCCTTTTGTCTGAGCAGCCCTATTTGTATCTTGTTGAACACCACAAGTATTTGGTTTTAAATTGGCACTGAAGAGAAACACCTACAATCAAATCTAGCCACATTGACCCAAATCACCTGCTGAGGAAATTTAAAATATGCAGTGGATACTGTTTTCATAGTAAGGAAAAAGCCCTGACAGGTAAGCCACTGTACCTTAACAGAAAATAGCAGGTAACATGCTTTTATTAAATGACCAGCTACTGCATCATCTCTTAGTGTCTTGAATCCTAGGAAGACCTGAAACCTAATCAAGATAGCTAGTCCTAAAAACAGGTGGGTACATTTTAAAATTGCTGTAATGAGGAAGCAGCTGTCACTTCCTGGAACTACCAGAAAACACATCTGGCATATACCTGGAAAGAATGCAAATAGTTAGGCCTATGAAGGGAATATAAACTATCTGAGCATAGGGAAAGAAAGAATTCAAGAAAGGTACTCAGTGAGCAGTGTGAAAATGTGATCAGGTGCTTTAACAACATCAATTATGAAAGTTCTGTAAATGTGATGGAGAGAAAAAGAAGTGACCTTGACTGACAGCATCCGCCAGACCTGAAAAAATCCCGGAAGTTCAACCAAGTTCAATGAAGCACTTCAACAATTAAAATAGGGCAGAGCTATGAGACCTCTCCTTTTGGGTGCATTTAACTCAGAGCTGTAGTATCAGCCCCACGTTCTGGGATACTGTGGAGAAACCACTCAATCTTGGATGTACTTATGTGAATGTGAATTTCCAACTCATAAAACTTTTTCTTGACACTTTACCTTAGATACATTTTTAAGTGTACCTGTCTGAAACTATTTCTCATTTCAAGTCCTGCTGAGTACTAGTGTCCTATGAGGTTAAATTAATGGGTGTCCAATACAAAACAAAATAAAACATAGGAATAAAAGCTGATTCCACGGTCAAGTAAACTGGGAAACGTGCTCACATGTTCCTGTTTCACTTTACGGTCACGGTCATGTTAATATCCTATATAAATGATGACTCCCCGAAGGGGATGAGGTCCAATTTTTAGTTCAAACTTATTTGATCACTGATCTTCCAATAAGGCCTTGTTTTTTTGCTAAACATTTATCCATATATAGAGAGATGCTTTTGTTCCACAAAATATGGTTTAGAAAATGCTGATATCGAAGATGGCAAATGGCTGACAAAAGATCAGGAATCTTTATGTATTTTTGCATCAGTTTGAGTTTGGGATAGAAGAAATGTGTCCTTTCCTGAGATAATGACAGGGCTGAACGGATGACATGTTTTCCCAGCACAGATAGCTGATTTTGGGTGCCCTGGCAAGCAACTTTGCATCCCTAATAAATACAAAGTACTTTCACCTTCAGCATGTAGTAAAGCATCACACAGCATGAGATAAACAGTTCAAAAATACCTCCTATTCCTATAAAATTAGATTCAGAAAAACCTGAAGAAGCTTTGCAATTATTGCCAAAATGTTTCAGAGGGCATTAGATTAACGGAAGCTGGAAGAGGGCAGGAAAGGAGATAGGTGACCCCTTCTAGCCCTCCCCACACCCCCCCCCCCCCCCCCCCCCCGCCCCAGGCCTTCATCACCCTATTGTCTGTGTCCATGGATTATGCATATATGCATATAGGTTCTTTAGTTAATCTCTTTCCACCCACCCACTCACCCCCCCCCTTATCCCCACCCACCTCCAGGCTTCCCAACAGGAACAATAACTATGAAATCCAGAACTTTATAATACATTGTTTTCTTTGGTGAAATTGTGCTGTAAGATCTGTTGGGCTTAGTAAGGGAGACAAAGGGATAAAGGTCAGGACCTGGGGGTAGGGGTGCTGTTTGTTTTTTACAGATGATTACAACTCACACACATAGGTTAAACTTTCAGCTATATTTTGTTCAGCAGGAACCTTAGCTATTGAAAATAATTCAACTTGCATCTTAATTTTGCTTCCTCAACAAATATGTTAAGCATTCTTTATTATTTTTTATTTTATTTTTTTCTGTCAAGAGTGGGATTCAAACACACGCCTCCATAGGAGATGTTAGGCATTCTTTAAAATCTACCTTTAGCCCTGGCAGGTGTGCTCTCAGTGGTTAGAGCGTCGGCCCATGCACTGAAGGGTTGTGGGTTTGATTCAGGTCAAGGGCACATACCTGTGTTGCAGGTTTGATCCCCCCACCCTGGTCGGGGCATGTGTGGGAGGCAGGAATTGATGTGTCTCTCTCACATTGATGTTCCTCTCTCTCTTCCCCCTCTCTCCTTCTCTTCCACTCTCTTTAAAAATCAATGGAAAAGATATTCTCACGAGGATTATCAAGAAAAAAAAATCTAATCCAATTCAATAAATACTTGTATGGATACCTACTATTTGTATTTCAGTGAATACATTCATGAATAAGTTAGTCTGTAATCTCAAGAAGTTTATGATCTTTTGGGGGAAGATGATAAGAAAAGTATTTAAAAAAAAACAGTAAAAATAAACAAGTTAGGGTAGTTGCCTGTTAGATAGGGTTGAAAGGAAAGGGTGTCCTAACCATCGAGGGGTGGGTGAGGAAAGGCTTTCACAGAAGTGGCATTTGAGATGGATTTCAAAGGTTAAGGTCAAATTTTGAGAGGTGTGGTTGGTAGGCAGGAAACAGAAAGCAAACAACTGCATAGAGTTTGAAAAATTTGTGAGTGAGGAAAAGCAAGTCATCCAGTTTGGCAGGAGGTGGAGTAGGTGCTAGGGAGCAATGCGAGATAGAGTTAGAAAAGCAAATTGTGAAGTACGGACTGCAGCATCGAGCTGCAGGATAAAGGGCTCTCCACATCACAATCATACCACAAGCTACTTCTCACCTACATTTCGTTTCCATTGTGGGTTGTGTGCACAGCTCTGCTCCTGGCTCCGCCCAGGCTGAAGCAGCAGCCCCTCTGGGATACCCTCAGTTCTGGCTGTGGGAAGAATACGCAGAACTGTGCAAAAGCTCTCACAGCGTCTGTGTGAATGGGGCAGGCAGCATCGCTTCGGCTCACGTTACGTTTGCTAACGCAAGTCATGTGGCCAAGCCTGCCATCGATGGGGTAGGGCTATAAAGGAAGGCACAGCAGATATTTTGAACAATTTCCAAAAGCTTTGAAAACCAGTCTGAATCCTTTTCACCTAATTCTTTAGATGGTTGGTAGCTATGGCAAGTTTCTACAAGAGCATATAGTTCGGTTAAAAAAAAATCAGGGTGGATTTTAGTGTGTATGTGTGTATAAATGCAAGTTCCAGGATCCCAGGAGGTCTGATTCAGGGTGTCCAGGAACCTGCACTTTTAGCAAGCAGCCAGTTGAATAATATGTAGGTGGTCCATGGACCTCCTTTATGAAACCCTCGGTTAAGGAAAGAATGGGAAATGAACAGGTGCAGTGAGATGGGGCAGTGAGCGAGGAAATGGTAGGTTGTCTGTGGGTGCGAGGTCAAGGTGCAATGTGGGCACAGAGTTGGTGGCCAATACAGAGAAACACTGGCAGAGGAAGGAGAACAGGTAGAACTGGAACAGGTAAATGGAAGGATGGCAGAAACAACTGGGAAACCACAGTGAAAGGGGCAAGTCTTCTTTGGAGGTGAGATGAAGACTATCAAGGGATCTTGATCTTCACTGAGAAGTAGGAGGAGAGACTATCTGGTGCAAGTAATCATTGTGAACTTTAAGAGAGCAAAGGTAATAATCAGGAAGTCGTAGGCAATGCAAGGAGCACAGGGCAGTTATCAAAAAAGCATGGACTAAAACCTACCACATAAATTAGTTCTAGCATTGGGCCAGCAGGGGGCGCCATGGTCTCACATACGCTGGTTATTTGGGCTCAGCTTCCTAGACTGGTAACGCTAGCTAGCTCTTGTCGAGTAAGATTATTAACCCAATCTAAGTGCAGTATTTTGGGAGCTTCATTATTACTTTTATAGTTGTGAATCTTCATAGAAAGAACGGTTAAGGTTTCTCTTTAATTATTAAGGCATGTAGGTTTTTTTTAACTGCCAGTTCCTATAGTCAAAAGAAATCAATTTATAGAGTTTAATGGAATTATAACCCATTTATTGATTTCAGTTGAGGCATAGAGTGGGGATTGGAATAGAGAGGAGAGAAGACAGGGAAGTGCCTTGGTAGCATGTCTCCTAGAAGGGCGCTCCGGGCCAGGGGACATGGGCATTGTACATGTTGTTCTGTGCTGTCTGCTTGTCCTCCAGGGAGACTGGGCCAGTGTACTTCTGCAGCAATAATGCATGAGGGTCTTATTTCTTAACACTTCTGACAGCCCACTGTACATGTAGCTTTTTAATATTTGCTACTCAGACAGGGAAAATATAGAATTTTGAGGTAGTTTTAACTTGAATTTTTCTCTTGTGGGGGAAACCTTAGATTAAAGGCAAACTTACCTTTTTCCCCCTGTGAACTATATTTTCATGTATATTTTTTCCCCAATGTGTTACTGGTCTTTTCCTTATTGATTGATAAGAGCTCTTTTTATGAGGTCAGTCGCAGATTTCGTTAACAATGAATGGAATTGACCAATGGTGCTTTTCCATGGGTGAATGGATGGCGAATGATGAGTGGCCTTCAAAGCAATCCCTCCCCTAGGTGCACACTTGACTCACTAACCACATAAGTTATTGGCATGTGTCTAAAAGGACTATTTTAAATCACCTTTGGATGGTCTGCTGTGTAGAAACATGTGCCCAAGAGTGCCAACGTTCTCTCATTTTACAGTTCATTTCAATATGGAGAAAAGCCACGAGGTAATTTTCTCCATATTTCTCCACAATATGGAGAAAAGCCACGATGAGTCAGGTGAAGGTGGTGGTTGGCGCATTTTACTGGTACAATTGCCAAATGGCAGGTGGTGCTCTCAGGGTCCCGGGGCTTCAAATGGGGCCTTTTCAGAAATGTCCTGGATGTATTAGACTGTGGTGACCGTCAAGATTCAGTGGGCTCTCGAGTGAGGGCAATTATGAGAGCCCAGCGTTGATCCCCCACCACTACCAGGCACTCACTCCTTGGTAATTACATTTGTTTGGTAAGAGCTTGGGATATAATTCATATACCACACAACTCACTAATTTAGAGCATAAAATTCAACGGGTTTCAGTGCGCATTCACAGCACTGTGCAAGCATCCACAGTCCATTTTAGGACTTTTTCATCCCAATTTTCATCCACCTCCTGCACTGTTACCCCAATCTCCCCTCCCTCCCCAGCCCTAAGCAACCACTAATCTATTTTCTGTCTCTATATGTTTGCCTGTTTGGGAAATTTCATATAAATGGAATCATATAATATGTGGCAGTTGGTGGATAGCTTCTTTCATTTAACATAAGAATGTTAAGGTTCATCCATGTATTTTCATGGATGTTGTAGTGTATTTTCACTTTAATTTTTTCTATGGTGAAATAATATTCCATCATATAGATATGCCACGTTTTGTTTACCCATTAATCAATTGATGGGAAATTCAATTGTTTCTTTTTGGGGGGCTATTATAAATAATACTCATAAGTACGTATGCACAAGTTTTTGTGTGGACATATGTTTTCATTTCTCTTGGGCATATACCTAGAAGTAGAATTGTCAGGTCGATGGTAACTCTGTTGAATGCTGTGAAAAACTGCTGACTGTTTTCTACATTTTGACCTGCAATGTGTGAGTGTTCCAATTTCTCTATATCCCCACCAACACTTGTTTTATTCAATGTTTTTCATCATAACCATCCTAGTAGATAGAAGTGGTAGCTCATTTTGTTTTCTGTTTTTGTTTGTAGGGTCTATGCTTTGATTGTTTTATTGTGGCAAAATAAGCATAACAAAACTTACCACTGTAACCAGGGTTACGTGTACAGCCCGGGGCATTGAGTCCATTCCCATTATTGTGCATCAGTGTGGCTTTGATTCGCATTCCCCAATGACTAATGATGTTGAGCATCTTCCCTGTGCTTCTTGGCCATCTGTGTAGCTTCCTTGAAGAAATGTCTGTGCAAGTTCTTAACTCATTTTTAAACTGGGTTTTCTTTGTTGTTGAATTGTAACAATTCTTTATATGTTCTGGACAATGCATCCTTATCAGCTATAAGGTTGGCAAATATTTTCTCCCATTCTGTACGTTTTCTTTTCACTTCTTTTATAGCTTTCTCTTATGCATATAAGTTTTAAATTTTGATGGAGTTCAACTTATCTATTTTTTTTCTTTTGTTGTGTGTATGTTTGCTATAATATCTAGGACTCCACTGCTAAATCTAAGATCATGAAGAAATAGCAATTTGGCAATATCTATTATAAGTGCACATCCCTCCAAATTCCACTTCTAGGAATTTATCCTTAGAAACATGCTAAGGATGTATGTAAAAGATTATTTTTTGCACTTGTTTTTTATGCAAAGCATTGTGAATAATGCAAATGTCTGCCAATAGAGACTATTAAATAAGTGTGGAACAAATAGAATACTATCTATAATAATAAAAACATAATATGCTAATTAGACTGCACAGCCGAATGACCTTCCAGATGTCATTCTGAATGTCCTTCTGGATGAAGCTGTGGAGGCGGGGGCCAAGGCAGAGGCGGTTAGGGGCAATCAGGCAGGCAGGCAAGTGGTTAGGAGTGATCAGGCAGGCAGGCAAGTGGTTAGGGGTGATCAGGCAGGCAGGCAAGTGGTTAGGAGCCAGCAGTCCCGGATTGTGAGACGGATGTCTGAGGGGTCCCGGATTGCAAGAGGGTGCAGGCCAGGCTGAGGGACCCTCCTCCATGCACTAATTTTGTGCATCAGGCCTCTAGTGAGGCCATAAAAAAGAATGAAGCTGTCTATGTGCTGATTTGGAAGGCTCTCCAAAATATGTTGTTCAATGGAAAAAACACACACCAAGGTTTAGAACAAAATATTTTTATGTGTAAAACAATTGGGACAATAAGTCTCTGTATACATACTTCTTATATATGTATGAAGAAGCTCTGAAAGGATTCATAAGAAATCAAGAATAGTAGACTACTGTGGGCAGCTGGACACTGGGTATATAAGGCAAGTGGTGGTGGTGGGGTTCCCGTGTGCATTTGATTTACTGTGGTTAAAAGATAGAAATGTATCACCAAATAATTGGATAAATATATATTAAAATTTAAAAAGTACCTTCTGAAGAAAAAAAGTGAGGTTTGGGTAATAAAGGCATACTTTCCTGGGTATTGTGCACATTATAACCCCCCTCCCCCCAGTTGAAGCACAAGTATTTTCTTAACTGGTTTTCTTATTACTACTAACCTACTAAATACAGTCACACCATAGCTACCTGAGGTGAGGGCTGTGGTTTGTGGCATGGAACAGAGCAGCAAACTGGTCCCCAAGATGCTGAACTAATGGCCCTGCCCTCATTTACAATGTCACACGGAAGGTTTACACATTGAGGATTCTAAAGGGAAGGGCTGTTCTAGAACCCCTCTCAACTGGAGGAACATAGACCTGTGTGAATACAGTATTCATTGTCCTACAAATGTGGAGCTTGACACTGAATTTCTTACATTCTTATCCCTAGGCAATGGGTATAGGTGTCCTGGAAGAATGACCCTAGCACATTCGTAGCTGTTCTTTAGCCTCTGATGTTCCACCCAGGCCCACTCGAATGGCGATTTTGGCGAGCTTGCTCTTGTCTTTAAACACTTTTAAGGTTGTCTCTTGGCAGTTTCTTCTCAATGCTTTGAAAAACAGTTGTGGTTGTAGCCTGTTTTTTGCTGAAAGAGTGCTCACCTCTTTTTTTTTTTTTTTAATATATTTTATTGATTTTTTACAGACAGGAAGGGAGAAGGATAGAAAGCTAGAAACATCGATGAGAGAGAAACATCGACCAGCTGCCTCCTGCACGCCCCCTACTGGGGATGTGCCCGCAACCAATGTATATGCCCTTGACCGGAATCGAACCTGGGACCCTTCAGTCCACAGACCGATGCTCTATCCACAGAGCCAAACCGGCTTCGGCAGTGCTCACCTCTTTAATGTAATGGTCTCCAGTGAAAATATATTTCCCCTTTCTGGCTCCTGTGGTTAGCACTGCAACAGGAGCAAAACTGGTCCCAGACCCATGAACTTGGGGCAGGAAACCTAAAAACACACAGTGGTCCCATGCACCTTTGACCCCTTTCAGTGGGTACTGGACCAGAAGACCTATGCTCACATGCAGTGCTGAGTGGTACCCATACGGGACTGGCTTTCTGAAAATAAATGTCATACGTTCAAAAGATGGAGGCTCACAGTGTGAGGAGGCGATCTGCATTCCTTCGGTTTTTATCCTCCTTTGAGTATGAACCAAAAATATCGACTCCATAGGGGACACCATGAAGAACACAGTCCTTAGGGACATGGTTGAGGAAGGGGGTTTGGGATGGGGAGAAGGAAACATCAGTATAATAAAATCAAACTTGGGAAAGCAAAAGACCCCCAGCAAAAAGAAAGAAACTGGTCTTAGAAATACAATAAAGACATTTTTGCAGAAGGCTTGAAAGGGAGATTAAAGGAACTCCAGTTTAACCTTTTACTCGTTGCTGGCTTCCTCTTATGTTCAATAAGAAACCACCAACTTCTTTTTAAAAATCCCCAAATATGTGCACTCACCTCTGCCAAAGGGACGTCCAGTTCCTTGTTGGAAAGCGCTCTGATATTTGCTCCTTCAGAAGCTTGGGGTGCCCCACTGAGCAAGGCCGATTCCTTCTCATGCTAGCCCTTCAGAGACGGAGCGTGGCTCTCATCTTCCGTCCACCCTGGGAGCTGCTTGCAGTCTGCACAGTCGTGCCTTTTCTCAGGATTGTGGCCCCATCTGCCCTGCTGGTCTTCAAGCTGCCGTCTCACCTGCGGTGTGGTCTTGTACCTTGCTGCTAGATTACCCAAAAGCAGCTTTAACTTTGTCAATCACCTGTTTGGCAGGTGAATCACCACAGGTCCCTGTTTCGTTAAAACCAACTTCAAGCCAATGTTTTCCCCCCAACCAGTCCTAATTGGCCTACGAAACCTCGCATTTCTATTTCCCAGTGAAGCCATTGGCTTTGGTAAGGCCAACCTTGGCAGTGGTCCCCTCGCTCACTTCGCCCACCTAGGCTTCCAACCTTAGGCTTCCTGGTGGTTTCTTTTCTGGCAAGCTTTAAGTTGGTTTCTCTAAAATCATAAATAACTCTGAGTGGCCTTCAACATCACTCTGTTGTCCATGGGCTACGGGCATTCTTGCGCCTCTGTTTCAGTCAACATTTACATGTACTTCTGTTGGCAATGTGCCTAGGGATACAATTGCTGAATTCTACTTATACGTATGTTTAGTTCTAATCGATATTGCCAGGTAATCTTCCAAAGTGGTTGTACCAATTTATAATCAACCAGCAGCTCTAATTGTTTTACATCCTTACCATGTACTTTTACCTGTCTCTTTCACTTTAGCCATTCTGGTGGATGATCTGGTTTTAATTTGAGTTCTTCTGATGACTAATGAGGCTGAGCATTCCTTTAATGCTTATTGGGCACTATCCCCAAAAGTCTGCTAAAGTTTTTTGCCCACTTTTCTATTGTGTTGTCTGGGCAAAGGCTTCTTTATGGTATGATGTCATCAATTTATATTTATATGTAAATATGGATATAAATATATAAATATGTAAATATATTGAATTTATAAAACATACTATATATATATATATATATATATATATACATATACATATATATATATATATATATATATATACAGAGAGAGAGAGAGATGTCCATAATATAGTAAGAGAAAAATAAAGATTACAATGGTTATAATAAAGCTAGATTATAAAAAATAATTATATTTTTATTTTTAATTATATAAACTTGAAGGATAATACTCTAAAATATAAGCCAAATCTCTCTTTGGTTGGGAAGATTATGGATAATTTTAACTTTCTACTTTATAGCTACGCTTATTTGTTTTTGACTAAATTTGATAACAAGCATGGATTACTTTTATAATCTGGAAAACAATGAAGCTGTTTTCAGTTGGAAACAACAATCAAAACCCAAAGTGAAGCAAAAGCTTGTGAGCATGTGCAGGTTTGGCTCCGCCATCGGCCTCTTTCCATCTGGGAACCTGACTGGCAGGGAAGAAAACGTCCTCTCCAGGCACGCTTTGCACGTCTGTGTTAGAAGAGAGTATAAAAATGAAGAAGAGCTTTTATTGCTTAACAGCCATGTGCTATCTCGCACCCTGGGGAGCTGGGGAGATGATCCTGCCGAAAAGACTGAGCTAATTACTGAAATTGCCTTTCTTTCGGGGAGGGATCCTTCCCAGTCCCACTGACTAGGTTTATTGGTCTGATTACAGGAGTCCTGCTGGTAGCTGGGATGAGAAAGCACATGATTACACTGTGCAGATGTAATGTCTTTGTTTACACTTTGTGAGGCAAATAGTTACTTCCAGTCTTATGTAAACGTAACTGCAGATTTCTACAAAAAACAGGACTGGGAACCTTGTGACACCTGCCTTCCTTTCCCTCGTCCTTTCCCATTTCCTTTTGTTAGTCCTACTAAGCCATCAACCAAAACCAAGCTACTTACTAACTTATAACTTAAAAAAATTTGAAACAATTTCAAATTTATAGAAAATTTATGAGAATAGTACAAAAATCCCCCCTCCCATCACTATTTGAGGGTAAATGGTGATTCTCCATCACTCCAAATATTTTCAGAGTTTCTATAAAAGGCATTCTCCTATATTCACAATACACAAATACAATCATTAAAATTGGAAAATTAACATTTCATGTGAATATATCCAAATTCAGGTTTCCTCAACCATCCAAATAATGTCCTTTATAGCACTGCCTTGGGATGGGCCCCTAATGTCACATTGTTCAGGGGCCAACTGTATTTTCAAATAATAAAGATTGAAAATATGATAGATTTTGTTCTTCTGCCTAACCCCTTAAAATGACATTTTAGGGATAAGATGCACCAAGGAACATCTTGGTTTTGTTTGGTTGTTATTATGTACCAGTAGCCCTGCGCACGAATCCATGTGCCAGTGGCTCTCTGCAGGGGCCTGGCCGCTCCGTGCCCACTGCCCAGAGGCTCTCCGCAGCCCAGAGGCCCATCCGCGGCCGGGCGTGGAATGCTTGCCTCATCGCTGAGGCGATGACACAAGCATTCCCCGCCCCTGCCCCTGGCCGCTCCATGCCTGCTGTCCAGAGGCACTCCGTGGCTGGGGTGGAACGCTTGCCTCGTCGCTGTGGTGACAAAGCGAGCATTCTGCCAGGCCGCTCATGCTGCCCGCTCTCAGCGGCCACCTACCCAGGACTGGGGGACTCTGGCGGGGCTGAGAGGACTGGGCGCTGCCATCTTGTAGCTATGGGTGCCGCCATATTTGTGATGAAGTAATGGTTAATTTGCATATGACCCTTTTATTAGATAGGATTATTTTTAAAGTAGGTGGTACATTATTAAGATTTTTTAAAATGAAGACAATATAATTGGAAAAAAATAAAAATAAATAAAATGAAGACAATATAAGAAGCCATATAGAGCAAGTCTTGTTCCTCACCTCCCTACCTCCCAAAAGATAACTTGCAATAGTTCCCTGGTTTTCCTAAGGGAGGAATTTTGAAGGGAGAAGAAGACTTTAATAAAATTATGGAAAAGTGAGAAAATAAAGAGGGGAACGCAGAAGAAAGTAGAAGGGACGGGGGGGGGGGGGGGGGGGAGGAGGGGACCAGGTGACAGTGGTAGAAGTTCATGGAGAAGATAAAAAGGTGGAAGTGGGGAGTGTTATGTGGGGCTTGGTTGGCATTCTCTGGGTGCCATCCCTGTCCCAGGAGGATTCTCAGCCCACATCCTTGTGTCCACCCTGCTTGTTTGCTGGGACAGCTACAGGGGACCTCTTCCTATACCTCTGTGCCCCTGAGGAGCATACACAGTCTCTGCCTGCAGCCCCCTCCCTGTGGGGGCCGTGTGGAGGCCATGGGGTTGGGAGAGAGACACACAGGTGAGACAAGAGCAACTGGGCAACAGCTGACCAGACTTTGAAGAGGTACGGGTTTTCAGTATAATCGTTAGAACCTCTGATGGTGTCTGTTGAAGAGCAAAAGGTTTAAAGTTTGTGAAAGTGGAACTTCTCAATATTTTTGTGGATCATAATTTTTGTGTCAAATCTAAGAATGTTTTGCTGAACCCAAAGCCACAAAGATTTTCTCCTATGTTTTCTTTTTAGAAGTTTTATAGTTTTAGCTCTACATTGAAATATACTGTCCATTTTAAGTTAATTTTTGTGTAAGGTAAGGTTCTAAATTCATTTATTTGCTTATGTATATTCAATTGTATTAGCACTATTTGTTGAAAAACTATCTTTTCTACAGTGGATTGTCTTGGCATCTTTGTTGTAAATAAATTGTGCATTAATGCAAGAGTATATTTCTGTAGTCTTATTCTATTCCATTGATCAATATGTCTATCCTTATACTAATAATCACACTTTCTTCATTACTGTAGGTAGGTCTTTTGCATTTTCATATACATTTTAGGATTAATTTGCTAGTTTATTTCTTTTTAAAAATTTTAAAAATACTTTCAATTACATTTGGCATACAATATTATATTAGTTTCAGGTGTATAACATAGTAATTAGGCATTTATATAACTCATGAAGTGATCACCCCAATAATTCTAGTAACCATCTAATACCAGACATAATAATGTGCTAATTTCTACAAAAACAATCCTGCTTGAATTTTGATAAGGATTTCCTTTGAACCTAAAGATCAATTTGAGTACAATTGCCATCTTAAGAATATTCTAACCTATGAACATGGTATGTTTCTTCATTTACTCAGATCTTTTAAAAATATTGTTTTGAAATGTATGAGTCTTATACTTATTTTATTAATATTTCCCTAAGTGTTTTATTCTTTTTATCACTATCTCAAGTGGACTTTTTCTTAATTTTTCTTAATTTTATTTGTAGATTGGATGTTTGTAGCAAATAGAAGGTCTATTGACTTTGTATATTGGTCTTGTATCCTGCAACCTTGATAAGCTTATTCATTACTTCTAGTAGATTTTTTTGTAGGTGTCATAATGTTTTCTTCACACACCTGTGAATAAGTACAGTTTTACTTCTTCCTGTTCAGTCTGGATTCCTTTTCTTATTCTAGCCTATTGGTGGGTGAGAATGGACATCTTGTCTTATTCCTGATCTGAAGGGGAAAACTTTCAGTCTTTTACCATTAAGTGTAACATGGCTGTTGGTGTTTTTAGAAGCTCTTTATCAGGTTAAAAAAGTTCTGATTTTAGTCTACTTTGTGGAGAGTTTCTTTTTTTGTGTGTGTGGTTTTAAAAATTAAATGTTTTTCCTGTATCTGTTGAGATGATCATGTGATTTTTTTGTCCTTTATTCTATTAATATGGTATATAATATTTATTTATTTTCAGATGTAAAACCTACCTTACTTTCCTGAGATAGTTTCCACTTGGTCATCCTATATAACAAAAGCTTAATATGCAAATTGTTCAAAAGGGAGTTGGACTGCTCGCTATGATGTGCGCTGACCACCAAGGGGCAGTGCGGAACATGATGGGCATCAGCAACACAGTGCTAGCAGCGGGCAGCAGTGGAGGCGCTGCTGGCCCTGATGGACCCTGACGAGAGCGGGACCATGGCGGGATGGTGGAGCATGTGATCGGGTAACGCCAGGCCAAGGCTGGTGTGAGCGGGCGCCTGATTGCCCTGTCAACAGTGACCAGTATTGGCAGCAGGGGGCGGGGCTGCCTGCCTGGTTCCCAGGCACTGAGGGAGCCAGGCAGGAAGCCTGGCCCTGATCGATCGCCCCACAGGCAGGATGGTGGAGCAAGTGAGGGGGCAGTGCCAGGCCACGGCCGGGTGCCAGGAGGGGCTAAGGGGCTGTGGGAGCTGCGAGGCTGGGACCCAAGCTGGGGGCCAATCCTGGGACCCCATCCTGGGACCCCACCTGTGCACAAATTCGTGCACCGGGCCTCTAATCATATATAATTTTTCAAAAGCATATATTCAGTTTGCTAATGTTATTTAACATTTTTTTTATGCTTTTGTCTTACTTTGGTGTCTGGGTGATAATACTGGCCTCATAGATGAGTCTGGGAATACATGCTCCTCCCCTATTATTATGGATTGAATTGTGCGCCTCCCTCAAATTCATATGTTGAAGTGCTAACCCACAGTACCTCAGTATGTGACCTTATTTGGAATAGGGTCTTATAGAGGTAGTCAACTTAAAATGAGATCATGAGGTTAAACCCTAATATAACATAACTGGTGACCTTATAAGAAGAGAAAATTTGGACACCGACACAGAGGGAAGATGGTGTGAAGAAGGCACAGGGAGAAAACGGCCATCTACAAGCCAAAGGGAGAGGCCTGGAACAGACTCTTCCTTCAGAAGAAACCAGCTCTGCTCACATCTTGATCTCAGACTTGTAGCCTCCAGAAATGGGAGACTACACTTCTGTTCAAGCCATTCAGTTTGGGATACTTGTTACGGCAGCCCCAGCAAACTAATACCCATATTTTTCCAAAGGAGTTTGTGTAGGATTGGTAATGTTTTCAGTAGAGTCATCTGGGCCTGTGTTTTTCTATTTATTTATTTATTTATTTATTTATTTCCTCACCTGAGGATATGTTTATTGATTTTAGAGAGAGAGAAAGATTGATGTGTGAGAGAAACACTGATTAGTTGTCTCCTGTATGCGCCCTGACTGGACGTCAAACCTGCAACGTTTGGTGTATGGGATGACACTCCCACCAGCTGAGTCACCCAGTCAGGGCCTGTTTTTTTCTTTGTAGGAAGATTTCAAATTAGTAATTTAATTATTTATTTTTCATTGGTATTTTAGATTTTTAAATTCTTATTGATTCAGTTTTGGTAATTTTTGTCTTTCTATAAATTTATTCATTTTATCTAAGTTGTGTAATTTGCTGGAATTAAGTGGTTCATAATATTCCTTTATAATCCTCTCAGTTTGTAAGATCAATATTATATTCCTTTTTCATTTATAATTCTAGTAATTTATGTTTTATCTCTGTTTTGTCAGTCTATTGAAAATTTTATCAATTTTATTCATTTTTTAAATAAACAACTTTTGATTTTGTTGATATCTTTTTCCCTATTGTTTTTATCTTATTGATTTTTCACTTTGACCTTTATGGTTTTCTTCTATGTACTTACTTTTGGTTTGATTTTCTCTTCTTTTTCTACCTTCTTGAGGAGCAAGCTTAGTTATTGATTATAGATCTTTCTTACTTCTAATTTAAGTATTTAAAGCTATAAATTTCTTCTAAGCATTGCATTAATAGCACTCACAAATTTTAATAAGTTTGGTTTTGTTTTCACGCTGTCTGAAGTATTTTCTAATTAACTCTGTGATTTCTTCTTTGACTCATGGGTTATTTAGAAGTATGCTTTTAAAATTTTTGCCTGGCTGTTGTAGCTCAGTGGTTGAATGTTGACAAATGCACTAAGAGGTCCCTGGTTCAATTCCCGGTCAGGGCACATGCCCAGGTTGTGGGCTCGATCCCCAGTAGGGGGCGTGCTGGAGGCAACTGATCAATGTTTCGATCTCTCCCTTTTCCCTCTCTCTCTAAAAATCAATTAAAAAAATAATTAAAAAATATTTTTGAGGGTTTCCAAATTTCTGTTGTGATTTCCAATTTTGCGGAATATGGAAATTATTTCCGATAATGATTGGAGAATATATTTTGTATGATTTTAATCCTTTTAAATTTATCGAGATTTGTTTTATGATTTAATATAATCTATCCTGGAATATGTTCCATGTGCACTTGAAACCATTGTGTAACTGCTATTGTTAGAGGAAATGTTCCAGTATATATGTTAGTTAGGCATAGTTGTTCAAGTTTTCTATATTCTTATCAATTTTGTTTCTAGTTGACTTGCTGAGAGAAGAGACTTGAAATCTCCAACTATAATTATTAACTTGCCAATTTCAATTCTGTTCTCAGGTATTCAGCCCTTTGTTATTAGGTACCTCTATAGTTATAATTGTTACAGGTTTCTGATGGTTTGATCCTTTTATCATTACATAATATCCCTTTTTATCTCTGGCAATATTTCTTAGATTAAGTTCTTTTTTTTTCTGACATTAACATAGGTACATTAACATAGGTACATTAACATCAGCTATTTATGATAACTGTTTGCATTTGTCTACTTTCAATCTATTAGTGTCTTTAAATCAAAAGTGTTTTTCTTCAAGACAACATATAGTTGCAACTTACTTTTTAATCCAGGCTGACAGAGATTGCCTTTTGATTGAAGTGTTTAATCCATTCACTTGTAATTTAATAATTGATGGGATTGGATTTATGGATGCCATTTTGCTGTTTGCTTTCTGAATGTCTCATGTCTTCTCTGTTTCCATATTCCTCTTGTGCTGCCCGTTTTTGTGTTAAACGCATATTTTTAGTGTGCCATTTTAGTTCCTATGTTGTTTTATGAACTATTTTTAAAAAGTAATTTTCTTAGTGGTACTCTAGGTTACAATCTATATATAAACTTATAGCCTGTTTCAGTTTAATAATGACAATTCTGGTAAAATATAGCAGCTTTCTTCCAATATAGCTCTATTTCTTCCTCCCTCTTCTGTGCTATTATTGCCATATATAATGTATCTACATAAGTCATAAATCCAACACTACAGCATTATAATTATTGCTTTATGCAATCACTCTAAAAGATTCAGAGAGGAAAAGAGAGCAATACCTATTTATGCAGTCTTTTATGTTTACTCACATATTTATCATTTCCAGTGCTCTTCATTTCTTTCTGTGAATTCAAATTACTACCTGGTATCAGTTGTTCTTATTTTATCAGCCTGAAAGTCTTCTGTTAGTATTTCTTGTGGGTCCATTCTGAATGCTACAAATCCTCTCAGTTTTTATCTTTGAATGACTTTGTTTTGCCTTCATTTTTGAAACATAGTTTTGCTAGATGAATTCACACTCTTTTTCTTTCAACTCTTGGAATATGTCATTTTACTGCCTCCTGGCTCCTTTTTTCTGATGGAAAGTCAGCTCATATATAGAATGTTGTTCTGTATATGGTAGTCATTTTTCTCTACTGCAGTCAAGATTTTCTCACTGTCTTTGGCTTTTAGCAGTTGGACTCTGATGTGTGAATCTCTTTGCACTATCCTATTTAGGTTTATTGAAGTCCTTGCTTGAACCTGCCGATCAATGTTTTCCAGCACATTTGGAAAGTTTGTAGGAATTATTACTTTAAAAAATTTTTTTCTACCCCTTTTCTCTTCTCTCCTTCGGGACTCCCATTATATGTATGTTGATATTCTTTATGTTGCTCCAAGGGTCTCTGGGCCTGCTCATTTTTGTTCAATCTGTTTCTCTGTGTAAGGATAGTTTATTTTAATCTTCTTCAAGTTTATGGATTTTTTTTCTCTGTCATCTCACATCTATTCTCAAACCCACTTTTCATTTTGTTTGTTACATTTTACAACTCTAATTTTCATTTGGGTCTTGTTATAGTTTACATTTCTGTATTAAGTTCCCTATTTACAATGGTTATAGTATTTTTCTTTAAATTTTTAACAATTTTCTTTAATTCTTTGTGTGTACTGAGAATAGTTGTATAAATTTTAGTACATCCAAACCTGTAGAAACTTTTATATAACAGTTTATTAGAGCCAAAACAGAGGACATGCCTGGAAGCAAGATTGAAACACTGAGGAAAATGCTTTCTAGAATGACAGTTTGCAGTTTCTTTTGTGAATTTGGAATTAAGGAAGATCAAATAAAGGTGGGAGAAAACAAGGTGGGGATTGTATTACAGGACAGTTAACCAGATTATGTGCTCTCTTGAGGGTAGTTCCACTTCAGGGGTCTGAAAAAGAGGATTACTCTGGCATTCAAAGGTAGATGCACAAGAACAATGGGCAGGGTTTACTTAAGGCAAAGATAAACCTTTTACTAAAAAGCTATATGCCTCCAGCTAGTGTGGCTGAGGGTCAACCCATGAACTGTGAGGTCAAGGTTTGATTCATGGCCAGGGTACAAGCGGGGTTGTGGGCTCCATCCCCAGTGTGGGGTATGCAGAAAGCAGCCGACCACTGATCCTCTCTCATCATTGATGTTTCTATATATCTCTCTCTCTCTCTCCTTTCCTCTCTATGTAATCAATAAAAATAAATGTATTTTTAAGAAGTTATATGCCTTGGCCACCCACCTTGCCCTGCCCAGTTGGGAATTTATGGTGGGATCTCTCTGGGAGGCTACTTTCCATCACTGGAGCCCCTTTTCTTCCACAGCTGCTTTGATGTCTTTGTGTGCTACTTCCAACATGGGCAGGGCCAGAAAAGAGCAGAACTAATTTCTGCTTTTACTCCTAAATATGATCACACTTTTCTAGTACTTTGTATGTCTCATAATTTTTGTTAAAAATTGATATTTTAAGTACTATATTATTGAACTCTAGACTCTGATTCTTCTCCCTCAAGTTCTCTTTTCTTTCTTTCTTTCTGGTAACTTTCCTGTGCTTACACAGTAGAATCTGTCTCCTTTGTGGTATGTGGCCACTGACGTCTTTGCTCAGTTTTTCTACACTGATTTATTTTATTTTTTTTTTACCCCTAACTTCCTAGAGGTCACTGCTGTGTTTGCATAGCTTAGTGATCAACCAATGATTTAGGCAAAAGTTATGCCCAAGTATCTTGAGTTGGTGAGAGTTCCACCCTCTGCTGCTGGTCTGTGTGTGAGCTGGGGAGTGCATTCAGAGTTCAGCCAGTTCCAAGTCTGCCGGGCTTTCACGTTACATCAGGCCTCTCAAGCCTCCCCTACACGCGGGAGTGGTTTCCCAGGCAGCCAAGGAGGTGCTGCGCGTTTACCTAGCCCTTCTATAGATCTCTCATATCCAGGATCTCTCCATATGTTCCTCGTGGTCTGCCACTTGCCCCATATGGAACCACAACCTCATGCTAGCAGAGCTACAGGTTTTCCAATGCCTTTTTACTGGCTTTGTTACTTTAATTAACAACACTACCAATCAGAGCTTTTGCTCTCTGCCGGGTGGCAACAAGGCTGCTGATTTTCTTAGCCAGCCCTGCTCTAGTGGTAAAACCTGTTGTCATTGCCAACTGAGCTGGGGGGAATCAAAGCTCCCCAAGCAAGAAGCTTCAGACTTCTGCTGTTCTTTTTCTTTTTCCTTAAAGAATATATATATATATATATATATATATATATATATATATATATAAATAAATTATATATACATTCTTTTATATATATACATACATATAATTTATTTTAGAGAGGAAAGGAGAGGGAGAGATAGAAACATCAATGATGAGAGAGAAACATTGATCATCTGCCTCCTGCATTCCCCATACTGGGGATCGAGCCCACAACCTGGGCATGTGCCCTGACCTGGAATCAAACTTGTCACCTCCTGGTTCATAGGTTGACACTCAACCACTGAGCCACACCAGCCAGCTCTGCTGTTCTTATAGGAAGTTTAAGTAGGTTTTCATGAATAAACACTTTTCAGTTAATTGTTTTTTTGGGGGAGAGTATTTCCAACCTTTTCAGGCCACCATAACTAGGAGTTTCAGTTCTAGTATGTTTATAGTTTTTATGTTTAAACCTTTACTCCTCTTGGAATTTTATTTTTGTTTATAGTTTGAGATAGGGGTATAACTTTATTTTTTCTTCAAATGAATAACAATTTTCCAAATTCTTGCCTGATTGAACCCATACCCAGTGTCTGTTGGTTTGTATATAATTTTTAAATGAGACTAATGTTTGAGTCTGTGTATGTGTATGTTGGTGCAACTATGGAAAAAATAGCACATAGGTCTTCAAAATAAACTGAATCACCTCAATATGTCAAGATAAGGTATAAGAATCCATATGTGATAGAGGAAATTAATCTGCAGAAAACTTCTCAGAAATTACGAATGTTTGCACTGGATTTGGTGCTGTTTCATGTCTGAAACTGACCTATTTATGACTCTTTGTACTTGGCTTTTACATCTGTCTACATCTTTTCCTGTTTCTAACATCAGTCCAACTTTTGGTTTTAGCTCTTCTACTATCTTGGGATACTTTTGACAGCAGTGCAGGGCCCTTAGCATGAGTGAATCCAACCACTTTGTCTCAGCTGGTTGAACGATGGGTTATGTGCTCAAGCAGAGGAATCAGACGGAGCCCAGTCTTGATGCTTGGGTGGCACTGGGCCGCCTCTACTCTTCGACCAGCATGCGCAATGTTTCCATATATATGTTTCTAAGGACCCAGAGCCAGAATTTGGAAATACTTTTTCTCTAGAGGGGATAGAAGGATGGACTGGCACCTTCACTCTTCTTCATTTAGCCATATTTTAGAACCAATGGCTTCTACAAGAAGTGCCCTAGTTCACTTCTTTGTCATGATCTTGTCTCACAGAGCCATCATAAAGAGGCTAAAGACTGCAAAAGAGTGGGTGGCTTTTGAGGCACTTTCCTAATAAGTTCTTGCCTCTTTTTTTTTTTTTTTTTTTTTAAGACACTGGTCTTGGTTGCTGATGTGGATGAAAATGAGAGGTTGGTACCACTGTATAGTAAGATGGAATAGCTCTCTTGGCCTAACACACTGTTTTATCCCCAAAATACCAGGACAAAAAAAAAATGTCAAAATCAAGCTGCAATAGATGAGATACTGCTTAAGTTTTCTCAGAGGTAATACATATTATGATGAGATTTTTAAATATGTCATTACATGACAACACGTATCAGTATATGATTTCTCAAAATCTCACCAGATTGTTAGACATCATAGCATAAGGAGCATATATATAAAACTATTAAGGACCACCAAAAAATATATGTAGAATTAGTCTAGATTTGAGTACTGATTATATTACCAGTTCTGATTTTACACTAAGCCTATCAAATGCTGACATTATAACTTACATAAGGAAAACCAACTTTTGGCAATGATCTTTTACTACAGGATATTCAGCTGGTCAGGGTAGAATGAGGTAAGACCCTCAACTCCTTCTGTAACAATTCCTTGTTCTTTAGGATATTCTTAAGCACTATGATTCAACATGAAGATGTGTCCTGAATGGAAAATGGGGTTTGTCTCTTAGGCAAGTAGGTTTATCTCCACAGTAATTGAAGACAATAGACATAAAGCACCTATATATAACATATACTCAATCCTATATAATAAAAGGCTATTAAGCAAATAGACTGAACAGTGGAACAACTGAACAACCAGTCACTGACGTGCGCTGACCACCAGGGGGTGCGCGCAGAACATGGTGGGCGTCGGCCATGGCGGGATGGTAGAGCAGGTGAGCCAGACCAAGGCGGGGCGCTGGTCACTCTCATCAGGGCGGGCCACTGATGGTTACTGAAAATTCTTTGTTCTCTCATGCCATGGTCCCGCCTGGTGTTCACACCTGCTACTGGTGCCGGCCCCACTCGCACCTGCTGCCAGTGCCCGGTGCCAGCCCCGATTGGTCAGCGCCATCAGTGGGTCCAAGTAGTGGCTGCCGGCCCCAATCGCCCCTGAGGGCTTCTCCACCTCCACCTGCTCCTGAGGGGCGATTGGGGCTTGCAGCTGCCTCTTGCACCTGCTGACTATGCTGGCCCCACTCACATCTGCTGCTGGCACCGGACCCAATTGCTCCACGCTGTCAGCGGGTACAAGTGGGGTCAGTGCCATTAGCGCGTGGGAGCGGTGGCGGCAGGAGCAGGGCTGCTGGCAGACAGAAGACTGGGGTCTGTGGCGGGAGGGGCCGGGTGGGGGCATGGAGGATGGGCCAAGACTCTCTCCTGTGCCCACCGCAGCCTTGCGGCCCACAGTTCCTTTCAAGGTGCACGAATTTGTGCACCAGGCCCCTAGTAAATGATAATGATCAATATCATCATCATAATGATTATATGATTACTAGAGGCTTGGTGCACAAAATTCATGTACTCTGCGGGTGGGGGGGTCTCTCAGTCTGGTCTGCGCCCTCTCACAGTCTGCAGTCAAGGAGACCTTGGGAGATGTCCGAATGATAGCTCCCACCACCGCCGCTGTGCTCACTAGCCATGAGCCCGGCTTCTGGCTGAGCAGTGCTCCCCCTGTGGGAGCGCACTGACCACCAGTGGGAAGCTCCTGCACTGAGAGTCTGCCCCTGGTGGTCAATGCGCATCATAGCAACCAGTCATTCTGCTGTTTGGTCGATTTGCATATTAGCCTTTTATTATATAGGATTAGTTTGTGATATGGCTCATTTGAATTAGTTTTTATGGACATGAGCCACCCCTAAATGAAACCTGATTGGATCATGTTTTTGACTCTGATAAGCTAAAACCCAGACAGACACTAATGCAAAGTCACCTCACTTGGGACCACTAAACTGAGAGCTTAGCTCTACTTGGAAGCACAGCTGACTTACTAGCTGCACTGCAGTGGGGACAATTGACTCATGCTGTGAAGTGTTCTGTGGGCTTGCCTTGGGGGTGCCTCGAATGCTGTATGTTTGGGTTGGGAGAGCATCCATGGCTTCCACATGGGCAGCATTACAGGCTTTGAGATTTAGACCCAGTCCCATTAATTTCTAGCTTGTGAACTTAGCAAGTTGCTTAATTTCTTAGAGAGCCAAGTCTCTCATCTGTAAAATGGATGATGATACTTTGCAAGATTTTTGTTAAAATTGGAGTTGACATATAGGAAGTACTCCATATACAGTAAGAAATATATAATGCTATTTTTAATTTTTTAAAATTGATCTTTATTGTTGAAAGTATTACAGATGTTCCTCCCTTGTTCCCATATTGACCCTGTCTACCCTGTGTAATGCTATTTTTTGAACTCTTAAGCAACGTCCATTAATGATCCCTATCTTGGAGGTTTTATGTGAGGATGAAAGGGAGAAAAGATATATGTAAAGGACCTAGTACATAACAGACCCTTAATAATTGGCAGACTTTTATGTAAATTCCAAGGAATGTGTTATTTAATGGGCTCCTTTAAGTGTAACACTCAATTTGTTTTGAGACATGTTAGTCTTGGCTCTAGTGCTAATTAGCTGTGTGCTCTTGGACCTCAGTTTTCTCACTCAAAATTTAGATATTTAGATAAATGAGGAACCAAAATGTCCTTTATTTATACTCCAAAAAGGATACTGCTTTATGCTGTATAAGGAAGGAGCTTTGGAATACAGGAAACACTGCAAAGGCCCAGCTAACACTAACAAATTAGTGTCATTAACTTTCCAAAATGAACACATTCATTACAATTGAAAATGGAAGCCAAATGCTTTATGCACAACCACGTTAATTCACTGAGATGTGTTTGCTGTGCACCTGAGTCCAGGAGAAAATTGCATTGGGCTCTTTGAGCTCCTTCAAAGGAGATTTTTGATGGAGTTTTTCATGTTTTGCTTCCTTCTCACATCAACACACTTTAAATTTCCAAGTAGTCTTTCCTCCTGGTGTTAAGGAGCCAGTGAACACATCACTTCAGCCTTCTTTCTAACAATATTAGAGAGCAGTCCAAATCCACCTGCTGGTTTCATTTCTTTATTTTAAAAATTATGTATTTGCTGGTCAAAGGATCAAGTTTGCCTTGAAGGAAACTTTTGTTTTAATTGAAAAGCTATTAATGATACCCTCTTCAAAGCATTTCTTTGAATTAAATATTGGTCAGGGGTGGTGGTGAATGAGAAAGCTTCTCTGCTTTGGGGTTTTGAAACAAATGCTATGAATAATGGATTACTTAGGTGCCTTACCCAGTGCATACATGCTTCATGATTCATTTATTCATTTTGGCAAGCATAGTGCCTGGCACGCAGTAGCTAATGTTTGTTGAATAAACAAATGAATAAAAGAAATATATTGTTACGGTCTCTAAAGAGAATAGCAAAAATTATCTTGCATGTGTAGTGATAGATCCTGTTTTTCCTAAAAATTAACTGGTCAGGGCACCTGGGCTTTAGGAAATTGGTTTTGAGAATAGTTAGGGAAGGGGAGGGACTGGCATGGTACCTCCTGGGCCTCTTCCTTCAGATGGAGGAGTGTGGATGAGGAGTGTGGATGGAGGAGTGTGGATGGAGGAGTGTGAAGGGAGAAGTGTGTATGAGGAGTGTGGAGGGAGGGGTGTGGATGAGAAGTGTGAATGGAGGAGTGTGGATGAGGAGTGTGGATGAGGAGTGTGGAGGGAGGAGTGTGGATGAGGAGTGTGGATGAGGAGTGTGGATGAGGAGTGTGGAGGGAGGAGTATGGAGGGAGAAGTGTGGATGAGGAGGGTGGATGAGGAGTGTGGATGGAGGAGTGTGGATGGAGGAGTGTGGATGGAGAAGTGTGGATGAGGAGTGTGGATGAGGAGTGTGGATGAGGAGTGTGGATGAGGAGTGTGGATGAGGAGTGTAGATGGAGGAGCGTGGATGGAGGAGCGTGGATGAGGAGCGTGGAGGGATGAGTGTGGATGAGGAGTATGGATGGAGGAGTGTGGATGGAGAAGTGTGGATGAGGAGTATGGAGGGAGAAGTGTGGATGAGGAGGGTGGATGAGGAGTGTGGAGGGAGGAGTGTGGATGAGGAGTGTGGATGAGGAGTGTGGATGAGGAGTGTGGAGGGAGGAGTATGGAGGGAGAAGTGTGGATGAGGAGGGTGGATGAGGAGTGTGGATGGAGGAGTGTGGATGGAGGAGTGTGGATGGAGAAGTGTGGATGAGGAGTATGGATGAGGAGTGTGGATGAGGAATGTGGATGAGGAGTGTGGATGGAGGAGCGTGGATGGAGGAGCGTGGATGAGGAGCGTGGAGGGATGAGTGTGGATGAGGAGTATGGATGGAGGAGTGTGGATGGAGGAGTGTGGAGGGAGGAGTATGGAGGGAGAAGTGTGGATGAGGAGGGTGGATGAGGAGTGTGGAGGGAGGAGTGTGGATGAGGAGTATGGATGGAGGAGTGTGGATGGAGGAGTGTGGATGGAGAAGTGTGGATGAGGAGTATGGATGAGGAGTGTGGATGAGGAGTGTGGAGGGAGGAGTGTGGAGGGAGGAGTGTGGATAAGGAGTGTGGATAGAGAAGTGTGGATGAGGAGTGTGGATGAGGAGTGTGGATGAGGAGTGTGGAGGGAGGAGTGTGGAGGGAGGAGTGTAGATGAGGAGTGTGGATGAGGAGTGTGGATGGAGGAATGTGGATGGAGGAGTGTGGAAGAGGAGTGTGGATGAGGAGTGTGGATGAGGAGTGTGGATGAGGAGTGTGGAGGGAGGAGTGTGGATAAGGAGTGTGGATAGAGAAGTGTGGATGAGGAGCGTGGATGAGGACTGTGGATGAGGAGTGTGGATGAGGAGTGTGGATGGAGGAGTGTGAATGAGGAGTGTGGATGGAGGAGTGTGGATAGAGAAGTGTGGATGAGGAGTATGGATGAGGAGTGTGGATGAGGAGTGTGGAGGGAGGAGTGTGGAGGGAGGAGTGTGGATAAGGAGTGTGGATAGAGAAGTGTGGATGAGGAGTGTGGATGAGGAGTGTGGATGAGGAGTGTGGAGGGAGGAGTGTGGAGGGAGGAGTGTAGATGAGGAGTGTGGATGAGGAGTGTGGATGGAGGAATGTGGATGGAGGAGTGTGGAAGAGGAGTGTGGATGAGGAGTGTGGATGAGGAGTGTGGATGAGGAGTGTGGAGGGAGGAGTATGGAGGGAAGAGTGTGGATGAGGAGTGTAGATGAGGAGTGTGGAGGGAGGAGTGTGGAGGGAAGAGTGTGGAGGGAAGAGTGTGGGTGAGGAGTGTGGATGAGGAGTGTGGATGAGGAGTGTGGAGGGAGGAGTGTGGAGGGAAGAGTGTGGAGGGAGGAGTGTAGATGAGGAGTGTGAAGGGAGGAGTGTAAATGAGGAGTATGGATGGAGGAGTGTGGATGAGGAGTGTAGATGAGGAGTGTGGAGGGAGGAGTGTGGATGAGGAGTATGGATGGAGGAGTGTGGAGAAGAGGGTACAACCCACAGCTGTGGGCTTTAGCATTCAGCCTCCAGCCTGCAGAGGCCGGTGGCCTCCTCCATCAGTGCTTTGGTATTGGGTGTGCACATGCTGAGGGAGCCAAGTAGAAACCTGTGAGCCCTGCCTGAGCTATTGGGAAGAAGCAGTGGTTGCTAAAGGAAAAAGTCTGAAACTGAGAATGCTTTTATATTATAAGACTCTCATTTCGGAGTGGATCTGCTCTGTGCTGGTGACTTTCCCACCCCTTCCCTCTAGGGGACCAGTAGCTTCACTTTATCCCTGACAATGTGCACCGCTCATAGCAGCACCACAGAACCAGGTCCAGGTGCATGAAGGGGACGGAAAGTATTGGACTAGAAGTCATCGTCTACTGGTAAGCTGTTCGGCTTTAGGCAAATTGTGTAACCTCTCTGGGCCTCTGTCACATTTGTAAGGTGAGGAGTTTGGATTAGGCAATTTTTATTTACTTTTTTTTTTTTTTTTTTTTTTTTTTAGCAACATACACTGTGCCAGGGACCAGGCATTAGAGGCACAGGGTGCAGTTGAGTCACACAGTCCTGCTTCGCATTCTGGCTGTAAGAGGAATTAATCCAAATGCCAGCAGGTAAAGAGAAGGAAATGACTAACACTGTTTGCTAGGCTTGGGAGCTGACATTTGAAGAGCAGAAATTTACCAGAAATTTATTAATTCTGTCCCCATTCATTCATTCCACAAATATTGGCTAGGTGTCTGCTGTATACAAGGAATAGAGAATTAGCCATGAAGAAAACAGACAAGATCTTTACCCTTCAGTTTAATCCAAGCTGGTGAGGAAGACGGGGGAGAGAGGGTAGGGGAGGTTGAATGAGCGACAATTCCTATCTGACATTTAGTGAACATTCAGAATTGTCTCCTTTCACTCTCCCAATATACCCACAGTGTAGGTTGTATCCCCATTGTACAATATGGAAACTGAGGCCCACAGGAATGAAACCACTGGTCAAGCTCACACTAATAGGAAACCATAAGGACTCAAACCCGCCTCTGTCTTTAGAGTGTCAGAATTTATTTGTGATGCAATTTTGAGGGAGGAGAGGTTTCACAGACCACGGAATGGACGCTTGTTTTGTCTACCCAGAAAGCCTTCTTTGGTAACAGCTCACTTATTTTTCCCCTGAGATCTAACCCTCAATATAGCCTCTCAATCCATGCGTTTAAAATGGAGCTCTGGCCCAGCTGGCAATGTCTTAGTGGTTGAGGGTCAACCTATGAACCTGGAGGTCACAGTTCGATTTCCTGTCAGGGCACATGCCCAGGTTGCGGGCTCGATCCCCAGTGGGGCATGCAGGAGGCAGCCAATCAATGATTCTCTCTCATTATTGATGTTTCTATCTCTCTCCCTCTCCCTTCCTCTCTGGAATCAATAAAAAAAAATATATATTTTTTTTAATAAATGGGGGCATGGGCTTCAGAGGCTGAAGCCTGACTTGACCTTCCTGCCAGAGCACACATCCTTCAGGCCCAGTGATTGGCCCAGGGACCATGACAAGCTGCCGAATTGGAATCAACACCTGGGCTTTTGCTGGAGATACTGAAAAAACAATCTTGCTCATTCCCCTTGGATTGTAAGTCTAGAGAAGCGATGGCCGTTTTTTGCCCCCACAAGGGGGAGAGGGCACTGGCAGAATGCAGCTAACAGGAAAACAGGCCACAGCAACATTTTTCAGACAGCATTTTTTGAGCCCTTGCATCTAATTTTGCCTGAAAAGAACATTTTTCCTGTGCTTGTCAGTTCTGTGAGCTAATAGATTAGTCTTTTTCCTCTTAAGGTGGTCTGTGTTACTGTCACTTACAACCAAGAGTTCTGAAGAATATAGCCTCCAAGAGTGCATGTGCATGGACATTCTTTATTTCTCTTTCTCCCAAGTGTGTTCTTCAAAATCATCATCCATCTCACCTAAACGTTTGCTCTGGGAGGTTAGCAGGATGTGGTCTTCTGAGGGAGTCTTCTGCACACTGCTGTGTTTCAGGAATCTCAACTGTTAAAAATAAAATTTCTGTCACTTGTTAAAAAGGTAATATTCAAGATTATTGCAATGGGGTCAACTCTATCGTGATGGGGGAGAGAGACTGAGCTCAACTCTGAATAAAACTTGAACAAGTGGGAATTTATAGCCAATAAGAAAGTGGTAAGGATCAGTGGATGGAAATTACTAAGAGGAGACATCAAGGGTAGGGGGTTGTTGCTAAACTGATCTCCTGATATTATTGCTAGAGGTGGGCCAAGGTAGTCATCAAAGGTGGGTGATAAGGAACTTTATCAGATATCAAGCAGGGAGATGATTTAGCAGGATTGTTTGCTAAATTGGGTTTAGACAGGACAAGGACAGCGTCCAAAGAACAAGGCTTAGCTGAAAGGTTTAGAGGAGCCTAATTATACTTTGATCAAGGAGAGAGTTGTTGTCACAGCTTTGATCTTGGACACACAAACTGCTGAGGGAAGTGCTGGGAGCCACAGGCAACAATTGACTCCTCCTGGAAGTGTTTGGGAGCAGAGCATTAATGGGACCAGGGGGGAAGAGGACCTGGAGTATACTTCAAGGGTGCTCTAATTTATCTCCCTCACTGGTCCCTGAGGAAACCCCCATTATTAACTTCTCTACCAAGGTCTTAAAGACCTCTATTAAAATGCAAATAAGATGTGCTCCGGAGGTCTCAAGGAGCCCTTTCCCAACAATTAACACCTCAGCTGCCCCTCCTTTCCTAGGTGGGAATTGGCCCTGGGAGAAGGGGACAGGAGGCAGCTAAATTTTGATGGGAGGCGGTGAGAAAATGATCTCTGCCTGGGGTGAAGCTGGGGGTGAAGACAAGACGGGGAAGACCAGGAGCAGTGAGGTATTGTGGTTTCTAAAAGGGAAAGGGAGTAACTTTTTAGGGGACACAGAAGAGAAATGAAGAGGGAAGAACTCAGACCAACTGCACTAGTTTTCACTTTCACTTGGGGTTGGAATTGTCCACATTACTTAGCACTGATATAGCAGGCAGTTAGATACTAGCAGTGTAGGAACCATAGGCCAGGTGAAGGTCATGAGGGCAGAAAGCCCCGGGTGCCTAGCAACAGGCAAAACTGAGAAAACAAGTGTTGTAGTGGGACCTCACTCCTAGGGTGACCTTTCCTCCTCTAGCATTCCGCTGGTCATGCAGTTCCAACCCTTCCCTGATCTTTCCACCCCTGGCATGCCACTAGTCAAGTGGTAGACCCCCTGGAAGAGGAACAAGGGGGCTGGAGAATAGCCTCACATGACTCCCATATAAGCCCTTGTGTAGCCACTCCCTTAAACATGAAATCCTCAGAACAATGAGGTTCTGACTCATATCAGATAATCTTAGGAACAAAGCCCCAGGTCTGTTGACCACAGAGACAGTTTTGGTCAAACTATAGATAACATCTAGGCCTCAGTTGTGTTTCAGCTCCAGGCTCAGAAAAGCAGCAAAACCACAGGGTGAAGTGACCCCATAACTGACACCAGGGCCAGCTGCAATGACTAATGACCCCCTGCCCTAGCTTCCACCAATGGACCAATGAGTGGAGACCAAGACCCTGAAAGGACACACCTGGAAAGCTGATGAATATTCTATGGAGACCCTCCCCTGAGACCTCCCCTAAAATCCCACCTTTAGAGAAGCAGATAAAAACCCTTTAAGCCAAAGGGCCCAGCTCTCTCTCACAGGTCTACCTTTCTTTCTTCAAGGCAAGTACCTTTGCTTTTTTCTCCTAAACTCCAAGGCCCTTCTTTTGCCTCTGTAACTTGTTAGCTGAGTCCACACAGCCCAGCTGGCTCACTTCTACCTCTGTGTCTTTATAAATAAATTTTTGCTTATATTTTGAGTTCTTGACTCTGAAGTCTTTCTTAGCCAAGTTCAAGGACCAAGGTCTAACTTAGCAGGTAACATCTGGTGTCCTTCTCCATTAACAGTACCAGCCTCTCTCAAGGCATGACTGACCTACTCAGTCACAGTTTCATTTCAAAAATACATATTTTCAAGTCCAAGGTACACACACCTCCTGCCCCTTCCCCTCAACAGCTGTCCTCTTGGCCCGTTCAGATGAACAAGGCTTATTTCCTGGCTGCCCAGCCAGCATCCCTAATGTCATGATTTTTAGTTTTAAACAAAGGTCTTCTGGAGACCCTCACATTGAGAATCTCTGGGCTGCTAGCCAACGGCAGCAGGCGATGTATCATAGACACACCTCACCTTATAAATAACTAATATGAGAAGTGCTATTCTTTCAGCCTAGAATGATTTTTAGATTCAAATCATGCTTATAAATTTAGATTCCCTTTGAGTTTTCTGAGCCCCCTGGGTGTTTTCCATGAAGGTTCATGTTACCTAGTGGTGAGCAGTGGAATTGCAGGGTGTATTTTTCAAAAGCGCTGCTTAGTCTTTGGCTCCTTGTTGAAAGTCCCTGTTTGTTGCTGTATGGTTAAAGGAAGGAAAGTGAAGTATGTTTCATACATTCCAAGTTGACATTTTTTTTCTTATCTCAGGACATCTAAATTGATCCTCCAATTGATTCTTACTTCTATGAAGGCAGATCAAATGTTTAATGCCAAAAACTGACATGTTCATTTTATATCAAATTTATAATAGGGTTACTGTGCTCTGTGTAACATTTTATAGAACATGGGGACCTTTGGGATAATCAACATATTAGATTCATTTATGACAGTTTCATAAGGGTAGAAGCATAATTTTGTTTTTTTAACATTGCAGACATTCGTAGTTACTTCCTTGTCTACAGCTGGTCATGTCTGTGATTTATTCTCCATCAGTTTCTTGGCCAGAGCACGACCCTCCCTCTCCCTCTCCTCCACATCTGCTCTCCTGCATCTGGCCGAATTCTGTGTTCTGGTGTTAGGGTGAAATCAGGGACTTCCTAGATAATTAGCCCAAATGGAAGCCCTTGAAATATGTGGGTATGAATACATTTTAAGCCATGGAAAGACACCAAGAAGCTAATGGTTTTGAGACAGCCTTAATATCACAGAGCAGGAACACACTTTTAAAATTCATCTCAACCCCCTGCCTCTGGAGCTCACCCTCTGTGCCCAGGGCCACAGGCAGGGAGAAGGATGGGTTAGTTGGGACAGCCCCTTCAGGTCAGAGTGCATGCCTCTGCACCAGCCCCCTTTGTGCCCCAGCCTTCTTGTTTTTGGTTTGGCTTCCTGGATTCTTTCTTCTAACAGCTAGTGGGTGTGTGTGCTTGCAAGAAAGAACAAACTAGCAGGCTTGGCTGAAACCCTAAAATTAAAATGAACCCACCCCCGAACGTGGGCCGTTTTCTGTGGTCATCTCTGAATTCGGCTTCTGTTTTATTTTCTCATCATATTCCCGCCATGCAGGTCCATTTCCGTAGACGGGGGCAGTAAGCATCTTTGCTCACCCCTGAAGCAAGAAAGTTGGCGAATTTCCCTGGAAACATGGATGCGTCACTTACAATGTGTGCATCCTGGGGTGTTCTGGCAGTAGCGACCTCTGAAGTGGTGGAAGCCCCGGGAGACAGAATTGGGGGTTGATATTTAGCAGCACCAAAAAGTGCCCAAATAGGTCCTTCTGTTCCTGCAAGATAGGTTTCACGGGGGATATTTTCAGGCGCCAGCGCCACACGCCAGGCTCTAATTGAGCGTAATTATTGCCCTGCGTGCTGCAAAGTGCTGGACCGGAGGCCTCCTACCGAGTCCCATTAATTTTTTGATTGGGCTCTAAAACTCGGTGCTCCCCAACAGGGCCAGGAAGAGTCGCGTTTAATCTGTCTGGTCTTTAAATGAAGAAATTGCTGGCTGTCCAGTTGGCTGGTTTCCTCCTAACTCCGGGGCTTTGATGGGGATCCAAGGCTTCGTCGCCAGCTCGCTTTCTTAGAATTCAGTGCTGGCCCTTCGGAGCCTTGGACCAGCTCCACACGAGAAGGCTGAAGTGGACAATAAAACGATTCACAGGAGCGATTTAAACACACACACACATACCATTGGCATACAAAGTAAGCCTTTGTCATTATTTGGTTATTTTAGGTGAGAGGTTTGGGAAAAGTCTAAATTATTTGGGCAATTTCTTTTTCCTTTTTATTCAACATGTGTGATGGCCCAAACTTCAGAAATGCCACCCAGAAGGGTCTCCAGCCCAGACTTCTGCACCCCCACCCCCACCCCCCACCCCCCATTACGCAGGAGGCTGCGGGCATGTGGCCATTCACCCCTAAATATCACCCTCACAGCCTGGATGTATTTCTCGAAGATAACTCAATCATGCCAACATTGTTCCAATTGCTCGTGTTTAAAAAATCTTTCTAAAATGCTTGTGGCTGGTGTCCGGCCGAACTGCGGCCCGTGGAGAAGTCAGTTTTGCCGATTACATTTGTCCAGGCTTCCGGGGTCATGTCCTTGATCAGTAAGTCTCACGGTTCAGGCTGCCGTGGTGTAAAGGCATGAACACTGGAATGAATGCATACTGTGGCCAGGACTTTTCTTGAAAGACGCATGTTTTAAACAAGTAAGCCTAGATAGTAGGTTTTGTTTCCTGTTAGAGCTATCTCTTTCTCCTCTTAATAGACACGATGCTAAATCTCCGTTAACGGAGCGTCCCCATCACGTGCAGCCAGTGAATTTAAATGTTACTGCATTTCAGGTGTCCCGGAAGGGCAAACAGCTGTGCGGCTCTCACCACTTCTGGTGGAGGTTGGGGAGGAACTCCTTCATGCTAACATGCAGATGTCATGTCTGCTGTGCTATGGCTCAATGAGCTACGAAGTCACTACCTTTACGGGAAAAGCCACTTGGAGCTCCAGCTCTGAGTCTGAGACTCTGGGAGCCCATCTCTGACTCAGCTTCTCTGTCAGAATGGCAAGAAAAAGTTCCGGTGTGTGTTCAGTAGCGCCCATGCCTCACCCTACCTTTCACCTTGGCTGCTACAGGGCTGCCCATGGGCCGGCTTCATGTCATGAAGGAGACTGAGGGTCTCTATCAGTGCCAGGTCCACTCTCTCCGTGATGCAGTATGTGCTGACATATTTCCCTCTTAACAAGTTACTGATGTTGAACATGCTCTATGGTGCCTTTTATCATAGAGTAGTTTTAAAATATGGAACCTAATAATTCATAATTCTCTTCTACAGATTTTGTGTTCTGAGTCTTCTTAGGAAAGACTACCCTGGACCAGGATAATTAAAAGAGTGGAAGGGAATGAAAATAATTTGTTTCTGTACGCATTCGTTTTCTATGGCTGTGTCATCACTAACAGCAGATTTAAAGAACATGGATTTATTACTCAGTTTCCCTGGATCAGGAATCAGCATGGCTTAGAGCAGGCGTCCTCAAACTACGGCCCACGGGCCACATGTGGGTGCTTTTGCCGTTTTGTTTTTTTACTTCAAAATAAGATATGTGCAGTGTGCATAGGAATTTGTTCATAGTTTTTTTTAAACTATAGTCCGGCCCTCCAACTGTCTGAGGGACAGTGAACTGGCCCCCTGTTTAAAAAGTTTGAGGACCCCTGACTTAGAGGGTCCTCATCTCAGGGTTGCAACCCAGGTGGCAGGTTTTGGGGGGGGGGCGCTCTCTGGGTCTTGCCTCAGGCTGTGTTCTCTTCCAGCCCCCATGGCTGAATTCATTTCCTCGCAGCCATGGAACTCACGGTGGCTTGATTATTCAAGGCCAGCAGGATCTCTTCTAGAGGCTCACCTGATTAGGCCAGACCCACTCAGGGTACTTTCCCTTTTGATGAACTTGAAGTCACCGATTAATCCTTAATTATAACTGCAAAAATCCCTTTTCCTTTGCCACTTAACATAACCTCGCTGTAAGAGTGACTTCCTTCATATTTTGCAGGTCCCACTCCCACTCAAGGGGAGGAGATTATACAGGGTCTGTACACTAGGAGGTGAAAATCATCTTAGAATTCTGCCTACCACACTGCATTTTTATAGGTTTTAAGTGAATGCTTAGAATTCAGATTATTTCTATATTGTAGTAAGTACATACAAGAATTTTTGTTATAACACAAAAGCCTCATTTTGCAAAATCACACACTAAAAATAATAAGGCTTATGAAAAAAATTAAGTCAAGGGAAGACCACTTAAAGTGTAAGCTACTTTGTAACTAGAACACTAAAAAGGCAATAAAAATCCTAATAAACCTACTAATATAGTTTAAAAGACAATTTAAACACTCAATAAATAATGGAACATTACAGCAAATATGGAACTCAACCTAACAAAGAAACACATTAGTATAGTGCAATAGTTGGGGGACCTTATAACAAGTGTGTTACTAAACCAAGCCAAGAGGAAAATGTGGGGCGAACAGGAATTGCGTACAGTATTGTCTCCCTTTTCAGGTTGTGCACTGAGCTGTTTTAGCACATGTTGTGGTCAGCAAAACTCTAACTTTCTGGGGAACGTTGACTATGAAAATGACTTCCACATTATACTGACATGATTTCTTTTTTCCTTTTTTTTTTTTTTTTAATTTCTTTATTGATTAAGGTGTCACATATTTGTCCTCATCCCCCCATTCCCATCCCACACCCCTCCCCACGGATGCCCCAACCCCCTGTTGAACTTAACCATTGGTTAGGCTCATATGCATGCACACAAGTCCGTTGGTTGATCTCTCCCCCGTCCCCCCACCCTCCCCTATCCTCCCTCTGAGGCCCGATAGTCCAATCGATGCCTCCTTGTTTCTGGTTCTGTTCTTGTTCATCAGTCTATGTTGTTCATCATTTCCCCTAGATGAGTGAGATCATGTGTCACTAGAGATATACTTATAAGAACTGAATGTGAGACGAGCAATAATAGTTATGCTGACAGGCAAATGAATCAGTGTGTAGTGAGACAGTTCTTTTGAGACCCAATATCAATGTCCACCAGTTCCTTATGTGTACATGTAGGCACTGACCCTCAGCTCTGGATGGTGGACAAATGGTGGTAATGCAGGTCCGACACCCTCTGGTTTGGTCTCGGCCGGACCCAGGGGCATGGCTTCACCCGGACTCAGGGGCACATGGCCTCACCCGGACCCAGGGGGCGAGTGGCCTCACTTGGACCCGGGACCCAGCCTCACCCGAATTCAGGGGCACACGGCCTCACCCAGACCCGGGATGATCCAGCTTCACCCGGACCCAGGGGCGCATGGCCTCACCCGGACCCAGGGGCGCAAGGCCTCACCCGGACCCAGGGGCGCGTGGCCTCCCCCAGACCCAGGGGCGCGTGGCCTCACCTGGGCCCGGGACCCGGCCTCACCCGGATCCAGGGGCACAAGGCCTCACCCGGACCCGGGATCCAGCTTCACCCAGATCCAGGGGCACGTGACCTCACCCGGAACCAGGGGCATGTGGCCTCACCCGGACCCAGAGGCACGTGGCCTCACCCGGACCCAGGTGCGTGAGGCCTCACCCGGACCCGGACCCAGCCTCTCCCGGATCCAGGGGCACACGGCCTCATCCGGGCCTGGGATACAGCTTCACCCAGACCCAGGGGCGCATGGCCTCACCCGGACCCAGGGGCGCATGGCCTCTCCCAGACCCAAGGGCGCGTGGCCTCACCCGGACCCAGGGGCGCATGGCCTCTCCCATACCCATGGTCGCGTGGCCTCACCTGTATCCAGGGGTGCACGGCCTCACCTGGACCCAGGGGCATGAGGCCTCACCTAGACCCAGGGGTGTGTGACCACACCCGAGCCCAGGGGCACGCAGCCTCGCCCGGACCCGGGACCCAGCCTCTCCCGGACCCAGGGGCGTATGGCCTAACCCGGACCTGGGATCCAGCTTCACCCGGACCCAGGGGCGCGTGGCCTCACCCGGATCTAGGGGCGTGTGGCCTCACCCGGACCCAGGAGTGCGTGGCCTCTCCCAGACCCAGGGGCGCGTGGCCTCACCCGGACTCAGGTGCATGAGGCCTCACCCGGACCCGGGACCCAGCCTCTCCCGGATCCAGGGGCACACGGCCTCACCCGGGCCTGGGATACAGCTTCACCCGGACCCAGGGGCACGTGGCCTCACCCGGACTCAGGGGCACATGGCCTCTCCCAGACCCAGGGTCACGTGGCCTCACCCAGGTCCAGGGGCGCACGGCCCCACCCGGACCCAGGATCCAGCCTCACCCGGACCTAGGGGCGCATAGCCTCACCCGGACCCAGGGGGGCAGCCCCACCCGGACCCGGGACCCAGCCTCACCCGGACCCAGGGTCACGTGGCCTCACCCGGACTCAGGGGCACATGGCCTCTCCCAGACCCAGGGTCACGTGGCCTCACCCAGGTCCAGGGGCGCACGGCCCCACCCGGACCCAGGATCCAGCCTCACCCGGACCTAGGGGCGCATAGCCTCACCCGGACCCAGGGGGGCAGCCCCACCCGGACCTGGGACCCAGCCTCACCCGGACCCAGGGGGGTGCGGCCTTACCCGGATCCAGGGGCATGTGGCCTCGCCCGGACCCGGGACCCAGCCCCACTCCAACCCAGTTCCCAGCCTCACCCGGACCCAGGGGCGCGCGGCCTCACCCCGACCCGGGACCCAGCGGGGTTTCGTCTTCTTGATCCCAATTCCTGTTGGTCAATTCCCTCTTAGCAATTCCTTCGGCCATTTTCTCAGAGCTCCAGGGCGGCTGCCACAGAACTCGTTGGGCTGCGGGCTCGGCGAAGCTCCGGTGCACCCGGTGCGTAGTGGCGGGCTGGTCCGGGGTCACTGCGTCGGCCCTTGGGTCTGCAGCGGTGGCAAGTTACCGAGCGTGCGCACCTGGCCGCTTCCAGGGCGTTGAGATTCTTGAAGGACTCGGAGGTCAGCAAGCGCAGAGTCTCCCACCCCATGTCTCTCAGGGGCTCGTCTGTCCATGCTCGGCAGCAAGTGGAGCCGTCCCCTCAGCCGGAGACCGCCGGGGGAACTGTGCCGAGCACATTCCAGGCTGCCATTGTGTCACCTGAGCGGTAGTTCTTAAAGTGTGATCTTTGGGTCACCAGCATCAGCATCATCCCGCGTACCCCTCTCTTTTATTCTAGTTGTAGAGCATCTGCTCAGCCAGCCCTCCGGTGGTTCTAGATGGTGTCTGCTCTGCTCTCCTGTCGCAGTCTCAAAATTGTTGTGGTAGGCAACAATCAGGCTTCCGTCCTATGCCTCCATCTTGGTCCTCCTTTGTATAGTTAAGTCTTGATTGTTGTTGGTGTCACTGGGAGGAATTGTCCTCCTGGCCAATTGTCCGTGAGGACCCTCTGTGTCTATAAAGGAAGAGTTGCTATGCAGGAGACACGTTTATGGGCCGGATCTTGTTGCAGCAAGGCTTTGGCACTCACTGAGTCTGCCTCTTGAATGTGTCCCTTATGCGAGTGGTTGAAATCTGGTGTCATCTCACACCGACCACTAGATGCCCTCGTTTCTGGGTCTCCAATGGAGTGTAGGTCAGCTACTGCCTGAGGCCACTCAGCAGGAATTACAGCAAAAACTGCAGTTTCCTCCTCCTGTCTAAGCGGCCCTGGAGCAGTCCGACTAGAACCGCAGTTCATCTGGTCAAGCTGCCACAGGGCAGGCCACCCACATGCAAAAGCTGCTGCTTGGAGTCCAGGTGGGCCTGCAAAATGTGCGGGGCGGGTCTGCAAAACGTGCGGGGTCGGGTCTCAGGGCGGGGCGGGTCCCAGGGCAGGGCGGGCCCCAGGGCGGGGTCGGGTCCCAGGGCGGGGCGGGTCCCAGGGTGGGGCGGGGTCTCAGGGCGCCACCAGGCCATGGCGTGGCGAACCGCAATGGCTGCAAGTCTGCTTTATCTGCTTTCCACGTTTCTAAGCCCCCTCGTTCCGCACTCCAGGGCAGCAAACACTGATTGCTGGGCGCACCTCTGCAAGGAAGTTACTCCCACTCTCCGACACGAAGGCCGAGAGTCCAGCCTCTCCCCGCAGGCGTCTGGGTCTCCCGCGAGTCCCCAGAAGCTGGATTTCAGGGTGATGGGGAGCTAATCTCCCCTAGGGTTGGAAAAGAAGCCGCACGACCCTTCCCCGCCACCAGTCCGACCCATGCGCCTCCGCACCTTATCCCTTCCGAGTTCGCTCTTTCCTCTTCCCTCTTAGCTGTAAATCCACCCTTCAGCCAGCTCTCCTGTGGTTCTGGGTGGCAGACGCTCTGTCCTCCAGTTGTATTTTTGAAATTGCTGTGTGCGGCGCAGTTCAATTGTTTAACTTTGCCGCCTTCTTGGTTCTTCTCTCTCAAAATGGCTAAAGGACTTGAATGTAAGACGGGAAATCCTAAAAATCCTCCAAGTCAGTGTTGGCGGCCTCCAGGGCCCCGAGGATCTCACTGGGCAGCTCGGCCAGGTCGGTGACGTGGATGGGCCCGTCCTGCAGAAAGATGGTCTCTTCCTTCACCGAGAGCCACTGCGCCGAGTCCGCGGCCGCCGCCATAGCAGCTGCCGCGGCCGCCCACAAGCTCATGGCCCTGGCTGAGGTGCTGACTGAGAGGAACAGCCGCCCGGCCTGGGGAGACGCGAGCAGGAGTCGCCGCTCTCACCAGTCCATCTTTTAGTTGTATTTCCAAAACTGCCATGCGAGGCAACAGATCAGCCGGTCAACTCTGCTGCCATCTTCCAGAGCCGTAGATTTTAAAGTGAGATCTTTGGCTCACCGGCATCAGCATCATCCCATGTCCTCCTCTCTTTTATTCTAGTTGTAGAGCATCTGCTCAGCCAGCCCTCCGGTAGTTCTGGATGGTGTCTGCTCTGTTTCCAGTTGTAGTTTCAAAATTGTTGTGGTAGGCAACAATCAGGCGTCTGCCCTATGCCGCCATCTTGGTTCCTCTATACTGACATGATTTCTTTATCAATAGTGTTTGAGCTAATTTGTCTTATAGAAACTCGTGTTGTAGCAGAAGAGACTATAAATAATTTGTTACAACACTATTGAATAGTCTGTCATTTCTCCTCTAGTAATTTTTAAATGTTGGTTTTTATTTTATCAAAGTATACATGCACATAGCCAAATAGTTCAAGACTCACGGTAAAAAATCTCTGTTTCTGTGTGTCTGCCCCCATTCCCTTCTCCTTGAGGCAACAATTTAACCTCTTCAGTTGATTCTTTGGAAAGTTACCACTGTATTTCTAAATAATATGCCTTTATGGCTGTTTCTTGTTTTGATTTTCAGTGTTAGTCATTATCATGAATTCTCTATTAGTGAAGATAAAGATTTAGCTCATGTTCACACTTCGGCCTTGCCCTATCACCCCACCCCACCCACTCTTTCATCCTCTTAATGTAATTCTATTGTAGTTTTTGTTTGAGCTTCGGATAGGATGTGCACTATATGTAGTATGACTACGTGATGCTAGTCAGAGCCAATCCGAAAGGTAGCTGGAGATTCTTTTTCCTTTTTGGCCTAACATATTGTATTGCCTAGAGCCGTGGTCGGCAAACTGTGGCTCGCGAGCCACATTCGGCTCTTTGGCCCCTTGAGTGTGGCTCTTCCACAAAATACCACGGCCTGGGCGAGTCTATTTTGAAGAAGTAGCATTAGAAGAAGTTTAAGTTTAAAAAATTTGGCTCTCAAAAGAAATTTCAATCGTTGTACTGTTGATATTTGGCTCTGTTGACTAATGAGTTTGCCAACCACTGGCCTAGAGAGAATAATTAATTGATTTAAAAAAAAAAACTTGCTTAGTTTTCATGTACTTATTAATGCAACCCTAAACTTTCCCCTTGGTTTGTAAATCTCTTTGAATACATTCAAATACATTAGACATTCTATTAATTTTATCTTTTTAAAGAATCTCTGTGGATCCCTCTGACCTGCTTTATTCTGGATTGGCTACCTTTTAGCTTTGGCTGCTCTCTCTCAAGAGGTTCCCTTGAAACTTCCCTATCATCATCTTGGCTGTGTCAATTGGAACATGTTTTATTTTACCCAGGCACTTGGTGGATAATCTGGCTGGGTATAGAATTTAGGTTGGAAATTTTTTTTCTCAGAATTGTGAAAACTTTGGCCCATTATCTTCTTGCTTTTAGCAATGCCGTTGAGAAATCCAATGCCATTCTGCATCTTGTAGCCAAATTGTTCCTATGAAACTAGTTTTTGAAATGAAACTGGATGCTTACAGGATCTGTGTCTGGCGTTCCAGGACTTTATGATGCTGGTACCTTGCTGTGGTACCATTTTTTATCTCTATACTTGTTGTTTGTTAAGTCCCTTACATGTAGAAATACATATCTTTCAGTTTCTAGAAAGCTTCTAGGATTATTTCTTGAATAATTTCCTTCCCTCCATTTTCTTTGTCCTCTCATTCTGGAAACTAATGTTATTCAGACATTGGGCCTGCTAGCCTGGTTTCTTAATTGTCTCTTTGCTTTCTTCTGGGATACTTTTCTGTCTGAGCTTCTTTTGACTTCTTAGCAACTGGTAATGTAGTACATATTGGGCTTGACTCCTCAGCAGCCATTGCCCTTCCCTCCTCAGTGCAGTAGCTCAAGTTGACTCCTGTGATAGGTACTGGTGTTGTTTTCAAATGTTTCTGGTTCTCTCTCCTTCTGACACATGGCCCCTTTATAGTTGGGTGGGGCAATATGCTCAGTCCTGGCTAATCTGTTTTATATGAAAACTAGTGACCCGGTGCACAAAGTTCGTGCACATTAAAAGGGGGACCCAGAGTCAAGTCCCCACCCACCCACCCACATGTGCCTCAAAATCGTATGAGACCCAGACCCAGCTGCCCGCCCCCCCCCATTGGGCTAGACCCAGACCTGGCCAGTCCCACCCTTGTCAAGCCCCGCCGGGCAGGGGGCGTAGCCTCCGGTCCCCTGGCCCGGTGCCAGGATGGGGGGCATGGCCTGAGGTCCCCCAGATGGGGCAGGGGACATGCCTTGAGGTCCCCCATCATGCCCCGCCAGGCGGGGGGAGGGGGCGCAGCTTCAGGTCCCCTGTCAAGCCCCTCTGGGCAAGGGGTGTGGCCTGAGTTCCCCCGACCCAGCACTGGGGGTGCACCTTGAGTTCCCCCATCAAGCCCCGCTGGGTGGGGAGCACGGCCTGAGGTCCCCTGTCAAGCCCCACCAGGCAGGGAGGTGCAGCCTCAGGTCCCCTGGCCTGGTGCTGGGCTGGGGGGTGCAGCCTGAGGTCCCCCAGCATGGCACTGGGAGGTGGGCGCAGCCTCAGGTCCCCATCAAGCCCCACTGGCAGGGGGGCGCAGCCTCAGGTCCCCTGTCAAGCCCCGCTGGGCAGGGGGCATGGCCTGAGTTCCCCCAACCCAGCACTGGGTTGCACCTTGAGGTCCCCGTCAAGCCCCACTGGGTGAGGGGTGCAACCTGAGGTCCCCCGGCCTGGCACTGGGGTGGGGGGAGCAGCCTGAGGTGCCCTAGCCCAGCACCAGGATGGGAAGCGCACCTTGAGGTCCCCCATCAAGCCCCGCTGGGCAGGGGGCGTGGCCTCAGGTCCCCTGGCCTGAGGTCCCCCAGCCTGATGCCAGGGAAGGGGGCGTGGCCTGAGGTCCCCTGTCAAGCCCCATGGGGGTGGAGGAGGGTGTGGCCTCAGGTCCCTGCTGATTGCTCATTAAGGCTCTTTAAGGGAACTTGGCCTCAGCTGTGGGTGCAGCCATCTTTGTGATGGAGTTATGGTCAATTAGCATATTCCCTCTTTATTAGATAGGATGCTGCCTGTTATTCAAGCTGGAGAATTGAACCGCCAGTGCTAGACTTTCAGACTCTCTTTCCCTCTGCTATAGTGGTCAGCAGTGCTCCAAAGAGTGGTTGCTCCTTCAGTCTAGGCCCCAGTGTGGGTGATGCTGAGCAGAGCCCCCAGTGGACCATCAAGGGCAAGATCAAAGCATAAAGGTATCAGGAGTGTTTCTTACCCGAGTGAACCTGACCTGTTCTGAAACAACCACAGCTCCAAAAGCAGGCCTGGAATTTCCACCCGCTTGCCAGTGATTTGTTTATAATTATGGGCTGAAGACAATCGGCATCCCACTAGTCATCTGTTTTCCTAAATTGGCTCCTTCACACTAAAGGAACAAAGGTTATTTGATGGTTGAAGGAAAAGAACTCTCTAGTCCATCTATTGAGAACACAGATGTGATGATGAGGAGACTCAGCCTTATAATTAAAAATCCAGCCCTGGCCGGTATTTCTCAGTGGTTAGAGAGTTGGCCCACACACCAAAGGGTCATGGGTTTGACTCCTGGTCAAGGGCATTTCTGGGTTGGAAATACAATCCCCAGCTATATTTGGGTGTATGAGGCAACCAATTGAACCAATCGATGTGTCTCACATCAATGTTTCTCTCTCTCTCTCTTCTCCCCCTCCCTTCCTCTCTTCCACTCTCTCAAAAAAATCAATGGAAAAAAATTGTTGGGTGAGCATTAACAACAATAACAACAAAAAAATTAAAAATTCAGCTGAGAAACAAAAGGGTCTTCGGTCCGTGATGAGCCTGTTGAATAGCTGGCTCAGCCACCACTGGAGTCCGTCCCATGCTTTTGTCTTCGAGTTGTGAAGGGAGCCCTTTTGAGATTGGTCTTTTGTTGCTTACAGTTCAAAACAGTCTAATGAATATGTGAATAGTAATATCACCCTCAAAGTTGAAGGAGAGCTAATTAAGATGAAATGCAGGTAGTAAGCATTCAATATATTTATTCATGTGCTTCTTTATCTTGTGCTTCTTGTGTTTAAAATTAGTCTTGTCCATTAAAGTCCTAAAAAGAGAGACATTGTTGACTAAAGTTAGCAAGTAATGCCATCCTTTCACAGCTAATTCCTGTGTGTGGCTAGGTATTGTGTTTGTACTGTTCATTAGTGATTATTTAATTACTCTCACCCTGTTCCAAAAAGGATTTAAGGTAGCTTGCTATTTGATTATCACAGCCTTAGAGTTTGGAAAGATTTGTCTAAAGTCAAACCACAAAGAAATCACTAGAGCAGTAACCACAGTAAGTATTAAAATTCCCAGGGTTCTGGGAAGTTGACTTACCGCCACCCTCCCATTTCCCAGTTTTGTGCTTGATTTGTAAACCCGTGTCAAAGATGCACCTGTGACAGAGGAGACCCACAGCCCCAGGTCACAGTCAGATGGAAGTGCCATATGAGGTATGACGATTAAGGGCAGGAGTCAGCAAACTGTAGCTTGTGGGCAAAATCCAGGTGGTGCCAGAGAACTAAGGATGAGTTGAAAGACAAAACAAACAAACAACAAAGACATAGCCTGTATGTGGTCACAGAGCAGAAAGTATTTACTCTCCCACCCTTTATAGGAAAAGTTTGCTGACTCCTAGTTAAGTTCCCAAGCTCTAGAACCAGAGAGACCTGGGTTTGAGTCCTAGTGAGACCCCCTGTCAAGTTATTAACATCTCAGGCCTGTTTGCTCATCAGTAAAGTGAGGACAATTCTTCTACTTTTCAGGCTCACTGTGAGGACTGAAGCAGACTGGCCTTGCAGAGTGCTCCTCACAGAGTCAGGTAAGCGTTTTAAACATAAAGCGCATTTATCTTTACGATTTTTAGTTGACAAAGCCTCCTGGCACCTCCAGAGCAGGCTGACCTCCCCCCCCCCCCCCAGTGTGGAGCCGCACGGGCATCACTATCCCCCTCATGTGTTGATGCTGCCCTGGCCTTTCTCCTCACTCCGTCCCCGGCTATCAGTGGGCCATTGCTTGTGCCCTAGCATCTAATCAAACAGTTTTGCCATTTCACATTCAGACACTCCATAGGCTTCCCACTAGCTGTCAAGCCCATATATTTTCATTAAGAGTTGATGATAAACTCTGGCATTGGAAGCTTTTCCAAGTTCATGATTAATGACCCTGTGATAGGGAGCTGAGGGGCTCTCCTGCCAGCTCAGGCAAGAATCTGCTTGGGGCAATTCTGGGGCTTCTCAGCAGCACCTTCCAACACTTATCAATTTCACTGCCTCCCAGAGCCATCTGGAGCGGCCTCCTCCAGGGACACTTGCAGGGTAAACACCTGGGTTTGGTATCCTTCTCTCTATTCTCTCAGTGCCGCTCTGGAGGCGGGTATCCAGGCAGAAGGCAAGTGTGATGGTAAACCAGAAGGTCTAGAAGTGTGGTCACCTTATTTTTATGCGGTTCAGCGGTAGTGAAAAATCTATGGGTTCATCTTAGCCAGTGCACCAGAACTGAGTGGCCCAGATCTCTTACCTTGACCCCTGATCTCTCATCCCTAGTCCAGGGCCTGGACTCCCCAAACGGAGGCAGGCAGCTTCCCAGCCAGGCCCTAAGAGCCAAACCCATGGGCTGGTCCCACTTCAAGCCTGTGTCCAGGACTGACTTGGCCTCTGGGCCTACCTTACACTGCCTGCAGGGGCAACCCCTTGGCCTGGACCTGGGGCTGAAATGTGGGAAGGGTGGTTTCTTTTTCTTCTTGTCTTTTTTCTTCCATGCTTTGGAGACACCAAAATTAATAACACTATTTTTTTTTAAATATATTTTTATTTACCTCAGAGAGGAAGGGAGAGGGAGAGAGAGATAGAAACATCAATGATGAGAGAGAATCATTGATCAGCTGCCTCCTGCACGCCCCACATTGGAGATCGAGCCCGCAACCCAGGCATGCACCCTTGACCGGAATCGAACCTGGGACTCTTCAGTCCACAGGCTGATGCTCTATACACCGAGCCAAACTGACTAGGGAAACACTATTTTTGATTTTGGAAAATAAAAAATCTATGGGACCTTCCTTCCTTCCTTCCTTCCTTCCTTCCTTCCTTCCTTCCTTCCTTCCTTCCTTCCTTCCTTCCTTCTTTCCTTCCTTCCTTTATTAATTTATTTTGTTTTTGTTGTTGTTTCTTTGTCTCTACCTTGTAAAAAATTCAGCTGACCCTGAAGTCTGAGTATCTTGCATCCTTGCAGACAGGGCAGAGAGAGCCCGCGGAGAGGTCTGTCCCGGGAGCTGGGAGGTGATGGGAGGAGACAGAGCTGGGAGAAGCCAGAGGGCCGGGATCCTACCACTGGGCAGGGAGGCCCCATGGGGATGGGCAGCTGTGGCCCTGACTCAGGGGCTGCTTCTAGTGGAAGCAGGATGCGTCCCTACCTGTGAACTCCAGCTCGAAGCCTAGCCTCTCTTCACAGTCACCATCTTACCCTCCATGCCCAATGGTTTGGGGAGGGCTCCTTGCCTCTGCCAAGGCCAGAATGACCTGGGAATGCTGTAGGGAACTCTGCCCGTTCCCTAGTGAGAGACAGAGCCCTTTGGACAGGAGGCTGGAGGAAAAGGGCGTGGATGGCACAGCGAATGTCATGGCCACACACACTTGGGGAGGGAGCCCAGCATCAAGACTGTGGAGACGGAGATTGCCAATTTCTGCCTGTGTGTGCGCGTGCAGAAGCTGCGAGAGGTAAGGAGTTTGCTGACCTCAAGCAGAGATGGCCATCTGTGAGCAGGGGAGTATTCAGCTCTGGTGGAGCAGGTGGTTGTATCACAGGGTTACGGGATAAAGGAGGGTGGGGGAGGGGGAGGAATGCTTGCTCCCTGCCCATGACACCCCCTTGGTGCGGTTCATGTCATGGGGCCCCCTCCTCCATGAAGGGGACTGCTTGCATCACCTTTAGTAAGTGATTGACAGTCCCGCTTTTGAATGACAGACAGAAGTGCCGAAGTGTACGCCTTGGGTGGTGAGTTCCTGGGCTGCTGCTGTTTATGTAACAGCGACATTGGAATGAAATGAGAGCGTGGCAAAGGGGAATGTTTGCTGGACATCTTTGCTCCCTTGGTGATAAGGAGCCTTATGCCTTCCTTCTGTGAAATGTAACCAGTTTGTCTTTGGTGCAGAATTAGATTATGTTCAAACAGAGCATCACAAACCAGAGAACTTTTCTGGAAAGACGTGAACCACAATTCTAACACTCTTTTCTTGTGCTTCTCAAATGCATTCAAATGGACATCACACCTCCTGCAGGCTTGCTAAACAGGTGTCTGGGGCCTGCGCGGTTGCATTTCTAGCAAATTCCCAGGTCTCCCTGATGCTCTGACTCAGGGACCAGACTTTGAGAACCAGCATATGAAAAAGATGTGGGTTCTCTATCTTAATGTCTTTCTTCAGTAAAACCCATTAAGTGCTTTGTTCTCTTAACTGTTTCTGAAAATATTCCCAGAGGGCATATCATTTCCTTTCATTAATGAGAGAAATTATGCAAATACCAAATTAAACATCTGCCTGGCTGGCTTCGCAGCTGCTTGCCAGGATGTGGCTGCCTTGAGAGGGCCTGGGAGGGGAATTGGCTAGACCCCGCTGGCAGGATGGCTTCCAGAAGCCTACAGAAGGGTGTCTGCTAGTCATCTTCCCGCCACTGCAAGGACATCCTGGCAGCTCCTGACATTTCTCCTCGCCTTGCCCAAAGCAACTATCTTTGGTAGCAATTCCAGGGAAATGGTGCCAGCAGAAGAAGTCCAGCCTTTGCCAAAGTCTCGGATTGGAATTTTCCTGTCATAACCAGTTGCTTCGGGCTATGTTCTCCAGTGCTCTTTTAGTGCAAATAAGAAAATACTAAGCGCAAGTACTAAAACCAAAAAAGGAAAAGATGCCAGCTCAGGAAACTGAAAGGGCCTGCATCTGTCAGCTCTAGTCTGGCCATGCTGGTGCTGCCACCTATCACCTGGGTGCCCGCCTACCACCTGGGTGACCCTATCACCTGGGTGCCCCCCTATCACCTGGGTGCCCGCCTATCACCTGGGTGCCCCCTATCACCTGGGTGCCCACCTATCACCTGGGTGCCCCCTATCACCTGGGTGCCCCCTATCACCTGGGTGACCCTATCACCTGGGTGCCCCCTATCACCTGGGTGACCCTATCACCTGGGCTCCCGCCTATCACCTGGGTGCCCGCCTATCACCTGGGTGACCCTATCTCCTGGGTTTCTCCCTATTCCTGGGTGCCCGCCTATCACCTGGGTGCTCGCCTATCACCTGGGTGCCCCTATCACCTGGGTGACCCTATCACCTGGGTGCCCCTATCACCTGGGTGACCCCTATCACCTGGGTGCCCCCTATCACCTGGGTGCCCCCTATCACCTGGGTGACCCTATCACCTGGGTGACCCTATCACCTGGGTGACCCCCTATCACCTGGGTGACCCTATCACCTGGGTGCCCCCTATCACCTGGGTGACCCTATCACCTGGGCTCCCGCCTATCACCTGGGTGACCCTATCACCTGGGTGCCCCCTATCACCTGGGTGCCCGCCTATCACCTGGGTGCCCCCTATCACCTGGGTGCCCCCTATCACCTGGGTGCCCCCTATCACCTGGGTGCCCCCTATCACCTGGGTGACACCTGGGTGCCCCCTATCACCTGGGTGCCCCCTATCACCTGGGTGACCCCTATCACCTGGGTGCCCACCTATCACCTGGGTGCCCCTATCACCTGGGTGACCCTATCACCTGGGTGCCCCCTATCACCTGGGTGACCCCTATCACCTGGGTGACCCCTATCACCTGGGTGCCCCCTATCACCTGGGTGCCCCCCTATCACCTGGGTGACCCTATCACCTGGGTGCCCCTATCCTATATCACCTGGGTGGGTGCCCCCTATCACCTGGGTGCCCCCCTATCACCTGGGTGCCCCCTATCACCTGGGTGACCCTATCACCTGGGTGCCCCCCTATCACCTGGGTGACCCTATCACCTGGGTGCCCCCCTATCACCTGGGTGCCCCCTATCACCTGGGTGCCCGCCTATCACCTGGGTGCCCGCCCTATCACCTGGGTGACCCCTATCACCTGGGTCCCCCTATCACCTGGGTGCCCTCCTATCACCTGGGTGCCCCCTATCACCTGGGTGCCCCCTATCACCTGGGTGCCCCCTATCACCTGGGTGACCCTATCACCTGGGTGCCCCCCTATCACCTGGGTGACCCTATCACCTGGGTGCCCTCCTATCACCTGGGTGCCCCCTATCACCTGGGTGCCCCCTATCACCTGGGTGCCCCCTATCACCTGGGTGACCCCTATCACCTGGGTGACCCCTATCACCTGGGTGCCCACCTATCACCTGGGTGCCCCCCTATCACCTGGGTGACCCTATCACCTGGGTGCCCGCCTATCACCTGGGTGACCCTATCACCTGGGTGCCCCCTATCACCTGGGTGCCCCCTATCACCTGGGTGCCCTATCCCTATCACCTGGGTGCCCCCCTATCACCTGGGTGCCCCCTATCACCTGGGTGCCCCCTATCACCTGGGTGCCCCCCTATCACCTGGGTGCCCCCCTATCACCTGGGTGCCCCCCTATCACCTGGGTGCCCCCCTATCACCTGGGTGCCCCCTATCACCTGGGTGCCCCCTATCACCTGGGTGCCCCCTATCACCTGGGTGCCCCCTATCACCTGGGTGACCCTATCACCTGGGTACCCCCCTATCACCTGGGTGACCCTATCACCTGGGTGCCCCCCTATCACCTGGGTGCCCCCTATCACCTGGGTGCCCGCCTATCACCTGGGTGCCCGCCTATCACCTGGGTAACCCTATCACCTGGGTGCCCTCCTATCACCTGGGTGCCCCCTATCACCTGGGTGCCCCCTATCACCTGGGTGCCCCTATCACCTGGGTGAGTAGAGAGTGGTTATAGGCACTGGGGAGACGGTTCCATTCACAGTCGGGAAGCATTCATCACAGATGTTTCCCCTCCTAATTCCTAACCGTCTATAACTGCCTGCACCCCCTTTGTCATCCACATCCATGAAGCCTTCCCGGACTCCTTAGGGAGCAGCAGGCCTCTTTTCTGACTGCCCCAGCAGTGCCCTCACGGAGGGGGGGTGCAGTTCTGTGAAACATGGGCGCTGGGCGGTACTGCCGAGACCCTGGCTAGCTGAGTGACTTCAGCTCTCTGTGCCTTCGTTTTGTCATCATAAATGAACATAACGTGTCCACCACCTGGAGCCATGAGAGGGACAGATCTGACATTGGAAGTGCCGGATGGTGCCTGGCACAGAGGCAGCCCTCGGCAAGTGCTCTCCTTTGTTCCTTCATGCTTCTGCGCGCTGCCATTTGCTTCGTCGTCTTAGTTCTGGTAACAGAACCTACAGCCCCTTTTCTAGAGGCTGGGCCTTGGTTGTTGTTGTTTGTTTGTTTTTTAAATTGATTTGAGAGAGAGAGAGAAAGAGAGAAAAGAGAGAGAGATCTGTTGTTCCACTTACTTATGCATTCATTGGCTGCTTCTTGTATGTGTCCTGACCGGAAATCAAACCCGCAACCTTGGGATATCTGGACGATGCTCTAACCAGCTGAGCTACCCGGCCAGGTAGGCTGGGCCTCTGACTACAGAAACGTCCTGAGCCACGAATTGTAGAACTTCACGTTGGGCACATTGTAACACAAGTTTAAAAAAAGAACTTAGGGTCACACTGTGGTTTGAGAAACACTATGTTAACGAGGAAACTTGTACTCTATGGAAATCTTTCACTGGCTGATTATTGCTACTAAAGAGAAGTTTCTTATTACCACTGGGAAAGGAAATTTCAAAAATATTATCATTGAAACAGAAACACAAAGCAGTTCTCTACCAAGAGGGCCATGCACTGTCGCCAGGAGAAAGAGCAGACGGCAGTGAAGGGCAGTGCAAAGCGTTTGCTGGGAGAACAAGGAAACCGGGTGGCGATTATGGTGGGAAAGGGACTCTTAAGGGCTGTAGCCTTGGAGACAATAACAGTACCACCTGAAGGTCCTTTTTCAGAACTCAGAAAAACCCAAAGTGGGCGGAACCGAGTCTTCTCTCATCAGCACCCTTCACTCCAAGTTGTGTGAGGTCGGATCCCCATATGGTGAATGTTAAGCCTCTATGACAAGTACGTTTATTGTTTGTGTGCATTGCCTATCTTTTCAACTAGACAATATTCTTGCGGGCTGGATCCATATCGGATTTAAACCAAAGCAAGGCTCTCCCTTTTATTTTGCTTTGGTGACAAGTTGTGATTGTGAGTTTAAAGCTCTGTCAACATTACCTATTGCCAAAGATTCTTTGCAGATCACATGTTTCCGATGGACCCAGCAGGAGGCCTGTCAGAAGGAATCGCAGAGCGGTGAGGTTAGGGTTGGAAGCTGCTCTGAAGGCCGGGACTAGGCACAAGGAAGGCATGTTAATTGGAGAAGTGAGCGATACAAACATTTTCTTCCAGAGCCAGCCCAGAGTCTTTTCTACTCTAATTCGTCAAAAGACTAGACTTTCCTTCAAATGCGGGCCACAAAGAGGGTTGCCAGTGTGAGTGTCGTTTCCTCTCTCTGGGCTGGGCCAGTAGGAGTCAGTACTTGCCAGGTCCTCGCTGTGTCAGTCTGGCTCTGCACCTGTTCTAGGGGTCGTAGAACCCGTTCGAACCAGTGTCCCCATAAGTTAGCTCTAGTAGCAAAATCCCATGGACATGTACTGCCTTAGCTCAGGGGCTGGTGAACTTCATTAATAAAGGGCAACACAGTAAATATTCGTGGCCTGTGGGCCATACAGTTTCTGTTGCAGCTACTCAACTCTGCCATTACATGTGAAATCAGCCATAGATGACATACACTGAGTGGCCCGATTATTATGATCTATGAACGCATAATAATCTGGCCACTCAGTGTGTGTGTGTGTGTGTGTGTGTGTGTGTGTGTGTATGTATATGTATATATGTATATGTGTGTGTATATATATATATATATATATATATATATATATATATATATATGTATATTAGAGGCCCGGAGCATGAATTTGTGCATGGGTCAGGTCCAGCCAGCCTGGCCAGGGTGAGGGTTCATGGGCAGTTGGCCAGCCTGCCTGCTGGTCAAACTCCTGGTCAAGGGGACAATTCGCATATTAGCCTTTTATTATATAGGATATACACTGAGTGGCCAGATTATTATGCGTTCAGGGATCATAATGATCTGGCCACTCAGTGTATAAAGGAATGAGTATGGCTGTGCTCCAATAAAACTTTATGGGCACTGAAATTTGAATTTTATATAATTTTTAGTTATGAAATCTTTTAAAAAATCTTCAAGCATTAAAAAATGTAGGCCTCTTTCTTGGCTTGTGGGACATACAGAAACCAGTTGTGGGCTGGATTTGCCTGCGGCCACAGTCCACTGGCCCCTCTTTTAAAGCTCCCAGCTCATTCTACTGTGCAGCCAACATTGAGAACCCCTAGCCTACACACTGGGGTTCTTGAACCACAGACCTGATTTATGCTTGTATCCCCATTTGGAGGTAGGTCTTGATAAAGGCTGAATGAATTTATCTTTGTGGGTCCCCTGCATCTCCTTGCTGATGGGTAGTAATGTAAGGTAACTAGGGACAGGGGCAGGCTAGGATTGCTGCTGGGACTCAGGGAGGCAGAGGCGTTGTAGGTGACTTGCTGGCCATGGAGGTGTGGCATCCAGCCCTGCCTTCAAGACAACCTGCTGTGGGGAGGTAGCTGGCAGACAGTCATCAGCTGCTGCAGTTGGGTTCATGCTGAGGCCATGCGCCCCCAGCTGCTCGCAGCCAGCACTGAGCATGATGCAGCCCTGAGCTGGGCTGCTCCTGCCCCGTGCAGGGCCCTTCCATGGGCCTCTTTGCCCCAGGGCTTGGCACCAGCCTGGCTGAGGCTTTCTCAGAACTGCCCTACAGTGTGACGCTCCCTGCCCCCATCCTTCCCTCCCTCTGTTTATGGGTGTCAGACCTTCGCCGAGGTCTGAAGGTACCCCAACTCTCTCTCTCCTTTATCCTTCATGAGTATTTCCTTCAATAAATCTCAGCAGCCCTGGACTGATGCAAGGGACACTCAGAGGGGACCCTTTGTGAAAAGCTAATCATCTAATTTTATCTCGAGTTTAGGATTTTTTTTCTTCTTCTTTTTAATCCTCTCCTTATTTCTCTGAGGATAGAATCAACGGGGTTGGCAAATGGCTATGCTGATTTTAATGAACTCGATGAAAGAATCTCAGTCAACGTGAAATTTCTTCCTAAGCTCTCAGTTATTCTTGACTTGAGACTGGTAATTCCTTAGGGAACATTTATGTTAAACTTATAGCTTCAAATAAAAATTCATCCTCATTCCACTCCTTTGTACTAAAAGGCTGGAGTTGTCATATCCTTGAGGCCTGTGGGAAGCCTTCGGGTGGGAGGCCGGGGCAACCTTAAGACTGCCTCCAGCCAGGATCAGTGAACAAGGATAAGGGGTGGGATGAGCTGGGAGGAGTAGAACACCCCCAGCTTTTGTCTGTCTTCATTGTCCTCCTGTACAACCTAGTGGAGGATAGATACTAGATTTAAAGTTCATCTGTGAGGGACAGGAGACAGACAGAAACGTCAGAACTCCTAGCCACGTACCTGAGGTCTGATGCTAGACTTCCGTCCCTAAAGGTGACTAATGGGGAGCACCAGCCTAGGAAATTGGGGAGAAGGGCCAGTTGGGAGAAGTGGCTCCACACAGTGGATGGAGAGGAGAGAGGCCACAGCTTGTTCTCTCCCTCCAGGTACACTAACTTAGGTGCAGAATCAGAACTGTTCCCGCTTTCCCATGTCTACTTTCCAATGGGGAGGCCTCTGGCAGGACTCTACTGGGCCAGGCTCTGGGCTGGGGGGAGCTCCCAGGGGCCAGTACGGACTGTTGTGAGTCACTCTGGGGAGATAGGATCTGGCAAATCTGGCATGTGGCTGCCGGACTGGACTGGCTGAGGGGGGCGAGGGGTCACCAGCAGCTTCTGGTTTGTGGGCTGTACATACAGGACTAGGAACCCTAGGAGATGAGACCCTCTCTGACAATTTCAGTCAAAGCCCTAGGAAAGGTGTTGATTGAGTTGGCCTGAAGTTTGTTTCCAAAACTGTGTCAAAGAGGCCCCTTGTGGAAGGAGATTTTAGCCAAGAAGTGGGGTAAAGTTTCCAGAAGGGGGAGAGGAAACAATATGTATGGACAGGCAGCAGGTCAGGCAGTGTCTTAGGAAGGCAGCTGTCCAAAGTGCAGGTAAACAGCCAGGACAGAGACCTGTGGGAAGAGGGTGAGGAGCTGATATGAAGTAATACTAACAAGCACGTACTGAATGCTGTCAGCTATGAAGATTTCCTTTTCCAATAATGAAAAGTCTTACTCAGCAAGGTTAAACAATACAAAGGCAGAAAGCAGAGTGCTCCAGGCTGCTTATGTCGGCAGCCTGACGAGTCTTCCAGGACCAGGGTCTCTCTCCCCACTGGGCCATCTCAGCATTCTGGCCCAGCCCAGGCAAGGCCACCACACAGGCACACCATGGCTACAGCAGCCGAATCACCGTTGGCATAACCAAGTCCAGCGGCTTCCCTTCCTGATATCCCTCCCCTTTCTAAAATTGTGGTAAATACACATAACATAAAATTTACCATCTTTTGAAAAAACATGTTTTTATTGATTTCAGAGAGATGAAGGGAGAGGGAGAGAGAGATAGGAACATCGGTTGCCTCCTGCAGGCCCCCTCCTGGGGGTCCAGCCTGTAACCTGGGCATGTGCCCTGACTGGGAATCAAACTGTGACCTTCTAGTTTGATCAACACTCAACCCCTGAGCCACACCAGCCGGGCAAAATTTATCATCTTAGCCAAGTGTACAGTTCAGTGGTATTAAGTACATTCATATTATTGTACAACCATCACCACCATCCATCTCCAGAACTCTTTTCATCTTTGCAAAACTAAAACGTGATGCCCATTAAACAATAACTCTCCATTCCCTCTGTTAAAGAGCAGAATACAACTGAATAAATGTAAAGACATAATTAGCTTTATGAAGAGATTCATGAATCGGGCAGCCTCCTATCTAGCAACTAGAAGAATGATCTGAGGGGCTGTACGAAGTGGGAAGTGTTTATAGAAGGAAAGAGGGTGGGACAAGTGAGTTAAATGAGTGGATTCTCTCAGGCAAGGTCACCTTCCCTAGCGGAAGGCAGGGGTCTTATCAGGCAGATGACCTCACGGGTGCTGACCGGGGAATTCCAGGCTGACTTATTTAACATTCCCCTCCTGGGAAAGGCTGAAACTGCAGTTGGGTTAGGTATTAAGTTTTGCTTTGTTGATGTGTCTTAGCCAAAGTGACTCCATTTTGGCTGTTTTTTGTTTAACTCCTCCTTCCCCCCAGCCCCTGGCAACCATCATTCTACTTTCTGTCTCAATAATTTCAAGTCCTCTAGGTACCCATACAAGTGGAATCTTGCAAAGTTTGTTTTTTGTTCCACCTATTTTTTGTATGATCTACGACTTAAGAATGAATTTTTGCATTTGCACGTGGTTATGTTTTAAATAGTTATATATAAGTACTTACATAATATCCTCACTGTTGCCTCTTGGCCAATAAAGCCTAAAATATTTTCATCTTCCCTTCACAGAAAAGCTTGCCAATCCCTGCACTAGATCAATGTTTGCAACCTACTCTGTGGTGCCAACCTGACTCTGGTAGAGATGAAAGGGTGAGGGCTCCCCTCTCAGCCCCTACCCCAGGCTCCAGCTTTGCCCAGGGCCGTTTGTTTGCTTTGCAGAGTGGCTGACCACATCGGCCCTCATTGGAACACAGTGGCCCAGCCAAAACTCTGGGAAACCTCTGGGCTAGATGTTTTCTGAGATTCCTCACAGATCCAATATCCCCCCTTTCCAGCACATTCAACGCAGAGAATGAAAGAGTCCCCCCTTTCCAGCACATTCAACGCAGAGAATGAAAGTCAAAGTTCATTGGAAGACTTTTTAGTAATTGATGTTAAAAAATTGGAAGTAATATACAAAATGGAGCAAATATTAACTTGGCAAAAATAGGAAAAAAATCTTTCTAAAGTGAAGGGGATCAGGATATGTCAAGCCAAACTATGCCACTTTGGCAAAAGAATTATTTTGAGCTGAAGGCATTTGAGTTGCAGAAATCCCTTATCTGCCTAAAGACAGGGCCTCCCAAAAGGACTTCACTGTCATAAATCCCCTCCCAGGGAGCAACTCTGATCTCTTCTCAGAGAGAAGGGGCATCGCACCCAGGCAGACATTGTCACAAAACTATCATATTCTCCTAAGAGCTCATTTATCTTCTTAAAAGGCCATTTGTGTTTCCGTAAGTGTCTTTTCTCCTCGCCCCTTTTAAGAAGTCATTTATTCTCCTAAAGTGCTTCCCTGCCCGTCCCCATTTCCTTTTTAGGTGGCATTGTGGGGAGGAAAGTATCTTCCCTCTACCCTTCTACATTCTCAGCGGGAGCCTTTGGAGCTGCAGCAGGCAGCTAGGCAGGCACAACAGAGTAGGCACCATAAGCCAGGTCCTGAAGGTCACCGGGCAGAAAACCCCGTAAGGTACTTAGCAACGGGCAAAACTGGGGTGGGACCTCGCCCCCTAGGGTGATCTTTCCTCCCCCAACATATTGCTAGTCATGCAGTTTAGACTCCCCTGACCTCTCATATTGCTGGTCGTGGGGTTTGGACCCTCCCCTGACCTTTCCTCCCCTGGCATGTCACTAGTCATGCTGCAGACCCCTTTGAGGAGCAATAAGAGGGGCAGAGAATGTCCTCATCTGACTCCCATACAAGCTCTTGCATGACCACTCCCTTAAGCATTAAGTCCTCAGGACAATGAGGTTCTGACCTGCATCAAATGGTCTTAAGAACAAAGCCTCGGGTCTGTTGACCATAGAGACAGAGTTTTGTTCAAACTAGAGATAACATCTAGGTCTCAGTTGTGTTTTAGGTCCAGGCCCAGAAAAGAAGCAAGGCCAGGCAGGGAGGCCTTGGCAGACATTAGGACCAGCTGCAGTGACTAATGACCCCCATCAGTGGAGACCCAGACCCTGAAAGGAAACACCTGGAAAGCTGATGAATAGTCTATTGAGATCTTCCCCTGAGATCTCCAGATAAAATCCTTCAAGACAAAGGACTCGGCTCTACCCCATAACTTTCTAAATAAAATTTTGCTTGTATTTGAGTCTTGGCTCTGAATTCTTTCTTAGCCAAAACTCAAGGACCAAAGTCTAACATCTGGTGCTGTTCACCGTTAACAAAACAAAAGACGAACTAACAAGAGAAAAGCATACACATTTAATTAATATAAGTTTTAGGTGACATGGGGCACTTCATAAGGAAATGAAGACCCAAAGAAGTGGTTAAACCTGAGCATTTCTGGATTCGATGGGGAGTGGAAAGTCATGGGAAATTTGACAGGACAAAAGAGGACACGAGCTAAGTGTAGTTCATTGGGGGAGACAGCAAGGCCTGTTCTTTCAGATTCCTCTCAGGTGTCTTGGAGATGAGGCTGTTCCTTCCTTCTGGTTAGGGCACCTCTCACGTGAGGGTTTTATGACCTGATTCAGGGGAAGGTCAGAAAGCCTTTCCTCAAATACCTTCAGCTTGAAATATTCAATATGCCAAGGTGCCCTATTTTGGGGTAGCATATCCTGAACCCCATCAGTATATAAACTCAAATCTCCCTGCTCATTTGGGTATTCACTTTCTTCTTTGATGCCCCATCTATTGGAAATTAAAAATTAATAAATTCATGTCTGGTGTCATTTTAATTCATAGGCCCCTGAGCACTAAACTTAAGAGAAAAAGTTGGCCATCCCCTACAAAAGCAAAGTGTATGCTGAAATATCCTTGGAGGTATTCTGAAAACTTTCCTACAACAGAAAGCATATTTTGAGGAAAATCTTAAAAAATTGCAAAGTATCTTTGAAGAGAGCTGGGCCCTGGGCTAAAGTTTTGGTACAGTCATGTATTCCCCCCCCCCCCCTGCCCAACCAGATGTAGGCTGGGTGCTACATCTGTGCGGGGGAACTCTGGGAAGGGCTGGCAGAGTACAGGAAAGTACTCTGGAATAGGGTTGAGAGTGATTATTCCCCTCCCTGCTAAGAAGTGAAAAAAATTTCACTTTTAAAAAGAAAATGGATTTTTAAATCCCAAGTATTTCCCAGCCCCATAAGGGTAAAACTTTTACTTTATTGAGTCTCTTTCACTTTATTCATCCATTTACTTACCTGAAATTTCTGACTCTTTTAGTAGGCTTACAAAACCTGCTACCATTCACATTCAACTTATCTGCAAAATAGTCTTATTTACAACTGATGAATGATGAATGCCTCAAGGGAGCCATCCTTGGGCATCCTTTTGACTTCCTTCTGCAATGGAGCAGTTTGTGAGTTGCCAGGTAACGGATGGTGGGAGGGGCTCCTGCAGACTGTAAAACTCAGGCTTTCAAACACTTGAATGGCAGCTGTTCTACTCTCTTATCTGAGTAGCGGCATTATCCCAAGAGCTCCTCACAATAGACTTCTGTATCAGATTAATTAAAGAAAGTCTTGCTAATTTAATTCCAAGGCATTCCAGTGAAAGTAATTTTACATACATAATGTACAACTGGCTTTTCCGCTTAACTTCCAAAGGAAACATTCAGACTGGTTAGTACCATTCGCATGAATCAGCAAACCCTCGGATCCTCCAGCAGAAGAGACAGTCCTTGTGGAGGGTAGGGAAGAAGGTCGGTGTGAAGTGTGCTGGCCATTAGACTGTTTAAATGGAAGCTGAGGAAGCTGCAGGGCTGCCTACTATCTTTCCTGAAGAAGGAGCACTTTTGGAAAAGAATATGCTAGGAGCTACGGTAAAAGAAAAATTATTTACTGGACACTTGTTATAATGGTAATGAAGACTTCATTGAAAACGATTGTAATTATAATAGGAGTAAACTCTATTGCAGTAGGGGAGAGGGATTGAGTTCCACTCGGAATACAACCAAGACTGCTGAGATTTGTAGCCAAGGAGCAGAATGAGGGGGTTGCTGGGTGGAAAATGACTAAGAGGAGACACCAAGGGTAGGAGGATTTTGGTTAAATTGGCCCAATAGGATTCTTGCCAAAGTCAGGCCCAGGACTTAGACATCAGGATGGCGAAGAGGAACTTCATCAGATATCAAGGATGGGGATGACTTAGCAGGATTCTTGCTAAAACTGGGCTCACCCAGAAAGGGCACGAAAGCCAAGGTCGAGGTCTAGTCAAGAAGGGGCTCAGAGGAACCCAACTAAACTGTGCTCAAGGGAAGGCCTCGCCATTGCTCCTGAGCTATTTTGTGACGAGCTGTAACAGAACGTGGGCTCATGGAAATGGGGAGGTTAGCGTTAGACTTTTCAGTAAAAGTTGTCACTTGAGAGAGGACAGGAACTAGTGAAGCCTCAGAAGCCTCAGACATCTCCCCGGCCTGTGTGGACTGGTGTCGGTGACTTCCCGTCTCTACCAAGCCGGGCTTGGAGCCTCAGGCCAGTGATGGGGTGTTGTCCGCTGAACCCCGTCTCCAGGTCCTTTGCCCATCACGGGCCGCTGGGCGGCCTGCCATGGGCCTCATAGAAAAGCTCCAGGGAAAGCAGGGGCCTAGCCCCTGCTTTCCTAACACGAGCATTTCACAGCGTTTCCCCCTGTCTGGCCCTGTCCTATCCTTTGGTTTTGCAAATCTCCTTTGCCCTGAGATTTTTCCAATTACCTGTTCTTTCTTCCCAAGTCTAGTTTGTTCAGTGGTCTCTGCTGGTCCAGTATTGGGTTGCCAGTACTTTTGTGAATCTATGTCTGAAGCCGGTCAACTAAAAATCCAATGGGTTTCCTCTCAGAAGCCCACAAACGCCTGTCTGCCCCACTCCTGCCCCTCCCTCATCCACCAGGCGCGGGAAGGGCATGCGTGTGCCCTCCTGAAAGTGGATTGCCACCTGGAGAGATGCTACGGGACACAGGTCCCATACAGTCAAGCGGAAGGCAAGAGAACATCACACCTGGAACCTGACCCTCCGAACCTGGCCTCGGAGCTATGGGGTCAGTGCCTCTGCTGTTATGTGAGGCTGTTGTGATGTATTATTAATATGTTAAGCGTCAGACTAAAAACCGGCATTGGAGCTCAGCCTGCCTGCTCCTTGCAGCGTCTGTGTGGCCTCCAGCCGCGCCACAGCTCACGGAGCAGCTTTCGGCTCCTTAACCCGCCAGCGCACAGTTTGGAGGGACATTTCACAGCCCTGACCTTTCTTCTTCCAGGAGCTCCTGCCTGGGGCTTGCCTCTCTGGTGCTGCCCCTGGCGTGCCAGTGACCTTCAGGGAGAGATGCTCCGGACCACACAAGTGGCCTTTAGCTTCTGATCCCTGTCCTTTCCCTTGGGTTCTGTGCCTGTTGTGTATTTCTGAAGTCACGTGATGTTTGTTCTTAGCTCTTTAAACCTCTGGCTTGGATTTCTCTTGGTAAAGATGAATTCTCCTTCTCGTTTGGGAATTTCAGCTTCCAGTGCTCTAGCCTTCCTCCCCACTTCCCCTCCTACCCAGTGTTTCTATCACTCTCCCTCTCCCATCCTCTCTGAAATCAATAAAAAAATATATTTTTAAAAACCTGCCCTACCCGATTTGGCTCAGTGGATAGAGCCTGAGGACTAAAGGGTCTCAGGTTCGATCCCAGTCAAGGGCATATACCTCAGTTGCAGGCTCAACCCTGGCCCTGGTCAGGGCATGTGTGGGAGGCAACCAATCAATGTGTTTTTCTCACATCAATGTTTCTCTGATGTTTCTGTCTCTCTCCCTCTTCCTTCCACTCTCTCTAAAAATCAATGGAAAAATATCCTCGGGTGAGGATTAACCAAAAGAACAACAACAATAACAACAAACCTTTCCGAGAATGGAAGATGACTCTTCCTCTAAGAAACTGTGGGAGCGGCTCCAGTCCAAGTCTGGGAGTGGCCCTGTGCCATTTGGCCCCCTCTGTTTCCTGCGATCTTGACTTGATGCCACTGAAGGCCTGAGTCGGGGGAGGGGCAGGCCTGGTCCTGGCCTTCCCAGGTGAGCAGGCTGGAGTGGGTAGCCTGTTGCTTGTCCTGGCCTGAGCACCTGCTCACAGTGCACACTTTAGTTCCCAGATCTTATCAATTGACTCTACAAAAGGCTTTGATTCGCTCCATTTTGCTTCCTTCTAATTTCCTTGTGCGAATCCTGGCTGAATGCTTTAGTCATTCATGAAATAGGCTTCTCACACGGCACCTCTCATTTCCTCTGGCCTCAGTGCTTGGTATCTCTGTTCCTTCCAGCCACAATCTTCTCCAGCTCCTTTTGTAAGATCAGCCTTCTTCACGGTGGTGATCCAATGACATCTTTTACCCTCTTCCTCCATCTGCCAGCGTCTCTACTGTGATTGGAAAAGGGAGAAAACATGTACCTTACTGGGGGGCACAGCCATATCTCCTGTGCGATAATATTAAACTTCCCCCGTTAACAACTGATCCATGCTCAGTGTTGGAAATGTAAACAAAGATATGAAGTATCATAATAAATGAATTGGACTTAGATGGCTACAGTGTGGAAGCAACTCTGTCTTCACACCAGGGCACGAGGGAAGAGATGCATTTGACACACCTGTGGTCACACTTCAGGCGCGAGTGAGACACAGGTGAAGAAATGGATTGAGGTTGATGGTGCTTGGGGAAGGTGTCCTCAGAAAATACTCTCACCAGCAACTTCAGAGCTAAAGAAGCAGCAGAACTCAAGGCTCTCGGACACTAATTTCTTTTCAAACTAGAGTAAGAGTTCAAACACTTTGGTAGCCAGGAGCATACATAGCAGCAAACGCTTGTAATTAGGATCCCAGAAGTCAGCCTACGTGATATACCCATTGCAAATTTAGAAATGAATGGGTATGTTTAGAACGTCCAGCAGGTTTCACTTGTGCAAAGGATGGAGGGGCCTTCTGGGAAAGAACTACCCTGAGAGCGGACAAGCATCCAACTGGGTCTAAAGACAATGGGTTAAGGAGGTAGGAAAGGAAGGTTATTTTTTAATAACTTTATTGGGACATAATTTGCATATGATACATTTCACTCATTTATAGTTACAATTCAATGGTTTATTTATATATTCACAGAATTGTATAACCATGACCACAATGAAATTTAAAAGTTTTTCTAGTTTTTCATCATCTCCAAAAGAAAACATGTACTCTTTAACCATCATGCTATAATCTCCCCAGTCCCCCAGCCCTAGCTAACACTAACTTACTTTGTGTCTCTGGATTTGCCTATTCTGGACATTTCATATAGTATATGCAGTCAGGCAATACTAGTATGTGACCTTTTGTGTCTGGCTTCTTTCACTTAACATAATGTTTTCAAGGTTCATCCATGTTGTAGTTTGTATCAGCACTTCTTTTCTTCTTATAGCTGAGTAATATTCCATTGTATGAATATAGTACTATTTTTTTATTCATCAGTTAATTAGATCACTACTTTGTTTGTTTTTTACTTTATTGGGTCATCCTATATAATAAAAGGCTAATATACAAATCGACCAAATGGTGGAAAGACCGGTTGCTATGACACGCAATGACCACCAGGGGGCAGATGCTCAACACAGGAGCTGCCCCCTGGCGGTCAGGACACTCCCACAGGGGGAGTGCCGCTCAGCCAGAAGCCGGGCTCATGGCTGGTGAGCGCAGTGGTGGTGGCGGGAGCCTCTCCCACCTCCGTGGCAGTGCTAAGGATGTCCGACTGATGGCTTAGGCCCGCTCCCGCAAAAGCGGGCCTAAGCCACAGTTGGACATCCACTGAGGGTCCCAGACTGTAAGAGGGCAATGGTTGGGCTGAGAGACACCCCCCTGAGTGCACAAATTTCGTGCACTGGGCCTCTAGTTATAAATAAGCTACTATATACATTCATGTATAATTTTTTCTCTGAACGTGCTATTTCTTTTGGTATAGATCTAGGAGTGGAACTGATGGACCATATGGTAACCAGAAAGAATAATTTTGAGTAGAGCACAGTATATACCCTTCAGATTGTTCTCTAGGATTCATGCAGAGCCCTAGAAAGAGAATGTCAAATAAAATGACACCAAATCATTCCACTGCCATCTCTGCAAGCGTGGTGAGCACAGGTGTCTGAGCTGTGGACCCTTTTCACAGGTAGAGGCACTGATTGGGGAAGACTGGGACATGAAGAAGTGTCCCAGGACCTAGCACCAGGAGCAATGTGAGCAGAGGGCACACAATAGGTGCTCATGTAGTGTGTCAGGCCAGTGTACCCCAGAGAGGCCGCTGGAAAGCCTGGAGCCCCAGGAGGCTGGCAGCAAGTGAGGGGGAAATGGAGATGTCCTGGAGTGGCTCCAAGGACAGCCCAGATCCATATGTGAAACACCCTCATGGGGCTTCCCAAATGTGGGGAGGAATGTGAGTGGAGATAAGCCCTCCTTGGAGTGAGGAGTTGTAGTTTCCATGAGTGTAGTCCTACAACAGAACTCTGTGTGTGTGTGTGTGTGTGTGTGTGTGTGTGTGTGTGTGTGTGTGTGTGTGTGTTGGGGGTGTTGCTTGGAGGAATGGCAGTTTCCAGGCACAGGGATTACAGCCTGATGGAGACTGTGGAGCCTAGAAGAAGCACCAGAGCTGGAGGGGCCAGGAGAACCAGGAGAGTAGTTATTTTTGGGGGTAAACTTGATCATATTCCATCTTCTCCACCTCCATGTTTTGACAATGTGTAAGTCCCCAAACCTTGACATCTTTCCAGGACTGGGGAGAGTCCTCAGAATAATGGAGGCAAAATTTCTCAACAGTCTTATAGGAAAGTAATTAGGGTGCAACTTGTTCATTAAAAAAAAAATGAAAACGTGACATTTCTCACACTCTCAAGTTTTTAAGCTGAGATTCCCACTGGCTACTGAACTAAAGAAGGAAACAAATGATATAATCCAGGGGATAATAAATAGATCTATTCTGTTAGAGTGGAGTGTTCACATAGAGAAAAGATGGGTTGAGGAGGCAAACGCAAGTCAGAGCCTAATAGTTAAGAGCTTTGGATTCCATGACAGAGTCTGGACTTTCTTCTGCAGCCATGGACAGGCATTTGAGCCTTTGTCCTGGGCAGGACCTGTACAGGAGTTGGTAACTTGCCAGAGCTCCTGTGTTCTCAACGAGGAGTCTCAGGACAGTGAGATGACCTCTTATTTTGGAATTTAAGTGCTATGGCCAAATAAGAACATGAAAAATGCTCAACATCATTAGCCATCAGCAAAATGCATATCAAAACCACAATGAGTTACCATCGTCTACCCACTAGGATGACTATAATAAAAAAGACAAATGCTAACAAATGTTGACAAGGGTATGGAGAAATTAGAATCCACATACATTGTCCGTGAGATGTAACATGTTGCAGCTGCTTGGCAAGGTTTGGTGGCTCCTCCAAACATTAACCAGAGTTATCATATGACTCAGCCATTTCATTCCTGGATGACCACCTAATAGAAATGGAAACATATGGACACACAAAAACTTGTGCATGCAGTGTTTATAGCAGCACTGTTCCTAATAGCCAAAAAGTAGAAACAACCCAAGTCTTTATCAACTGATGTATATCTAAATGTGTAGCCACACAATGGAATATTATTCATTCACAAAAAGGAATGAAGCACTGATGCATGCTACAACATGGGTGAACCTTGAATCATGATGTTAAATGAAAGAAGCAGACACAAAGGCCACTTAGTGCTTGCTGCCATTCATGCACAATGTCCAGAATAGTAAGGTCCACAGAGACAGAAAGTGGATTTCTGTGTTCCAGGAGCTGAGGGGAGGAGAGGGCTGCCTGCAAACCTCTCCTTTGGAAGTGATGAAAATGTTCTGGAATTAGATAGCTGTGATGGTTGCACAGCCCTGTGAATATACTGAAATCCGCTGAATTGTATACCCGTAGGAAATTTAAAAACAATGTGATGGCCAGCAGGGGCCTCACAATTCCTGTAGTCCAGATAGGTGATAGACAAACCAATTGTTCTGGTTTGTCTGGGACTGAGGAGGTTCCTGGGATGTGAGAGTCACCACTAACACTAAGGAAGTCCAGGCAAACCAAGAGGAAGTGGTCACCCTTGTGTACTGAGGCAGTGCTCAGAGGCGACAATGACGATAGGCCAAGTTCCCATATAACAGCAGTTTCTCAATCGCAATGCATTTGGCCCTGACTACCACCTTGTGAAGTAGCCAAGGAAGGTTTTATTTATTTCCTCTTTATACACAAGTAACAGGGGCTTTAATGGGTTTGGAGCAGCAATTTTCAACTGGTGAGCAGCAGCAGGCATCCTGATGTGCGCCAAGAATTTTTAAAACATGTAATTCCTGACTTTAGTCGGGGGCATGAACCTCTTTTCCCTAAGACTGTCAAATTAAACAATGACAACAACCAACACAATAGCTGTCCAGTGTGAATGAATCAAAATTATACCTATTTTTTTTGTCAGATTGCCAAAAAAACACATTTTTTGTCGTGCTGCAGAATTTTAGTAATTACTAATATGTGTCCAAGGAGATGAAACTGGTTGAAAATCGCTGGCTTTGAGGTCTGCCTAAGGTTGTATGGAAACTAAACGACAGGACTGGAAGGCATGCAAGATTCTTATAATTCCAAGCCCAGGCTCTTTCCTGCACATGGATAGCAATCTGTATATATTGGTGGTACCGGTGAACATGTGCCTCACTCACTCATGAATGCTGGCCATCTGGCTTCTGAATTCAGGGATGCTTCCCTCTTCTCTTCTTCTTTCCACCCCCAGAGGCTGTTGCTGTGGAACTTCTCCTAAACAGTGACAGCCCTTAACACCATGCCCAAGTCCATCTCCCTGCTCCTCTGAAATCTCCAGAGGCATGGATTATGGCTTCGTTACCACCATTCTTGACTCTTATTCCTTTGCCTGGTACATAATCTGTGCTCATAACCCACTATTGAAGGAAGCCTAGCTTCTGTTCCAAAAGACCAAGGAATGAATCTCTCAGATAAGAAAACTGCTATTGCTCATCTCTGTCACTTGACTGTTACCACGTTTTCAGACTGAATGATCCTCCCTTTGTCTCATGAGATCTTTCGTAGGACTCATTTTCTGAACTGCTTGCTGGTGGACTGGCACACCTGTCTGCTGCTTTTCAGATGGTGTTGTGAACACATTCCAAAGGTCGGGCCCAGCCAAGTTTTCTGTGGTGATCTGGCATGGCGTGGCCTTGTCTGCAGCTGGCTACCTAGGGCAAAGTACAGTTGTGCTCAAACTGAATAGATAAGAAAGAGACAGCTTTCTTGGGTTTTAGAAATTCCATGGGTATAATGAAAAAGGGCTTCATGTGTGCAGGGCCAGGAAGAGCTGTGAAGAAGGAGGCACCAGCCCTCTCTCCTGGTTCTCAGAGAGTTTCCTTGCCTTTCAGATGGAGACAATGACAATTTCTGTATCATCTTCATTAGGCGCTTGTGAATTCAGATTAGATAGTGGGTTGATGGTTTCTAAATTGAGTTCCATGGAGTCTTAAAATTCCACAGAGGTTTCTCAGAAAAGGGGATGCTATTTTAATCTGTGCAGCTACATGTTTATTTATCTATATTGACACATACCTATCAATCTTTCTATATCTACTTTTCTATATTGAGGTGCTGTGTGCATTATTCTTCAATAATATCTGCTTCCCCTCCCTGGAGAAGATAATATTTTACTACCTTGGGGATGCCAGGCTTGGTCATAAGACTTCCTTCCTCTGGCCAATGAAATGATAGTAGAGGTGACATGTGTTATTTCTGGGCAGCGGCTTTAGAACTAGGATATGAGTTGTCAAATTCTCTTTTTCCTCTGTTTGAGACCAGCAGTGTTCCACATAGAGGCTAATCCATCACCCTTGGTCCTGTAATAAAGACGGTATGAGCAGAGCCTCAGCTGAGCCATGATGGGCATAAAACATGAATGAGAAAGAAACCTTTTTTGTTGTAAGCCACTGGAATGCTGGGTCATTTGTCACTGTAACATAACATGGCCTATCCTGATGGATACAGGTGCCAAGTAAGATTATTTGAAAATTTGATTTTTATTTTTGCTGAAAAAAAGCTTAGAAAATCACTGTGATAAATGATGGCAGATTATAAACTTGATAAAAGGGACTTTGTCTTAATATCCTATTGCTCTTTTTTTATTCTGTAATATGCCTGGTACTGTGTCTGGGTTACAGTAGGCATTTGGTAAATATCTGTGGAATGAATCCAATGAAGGTGATTAAAAAAATAAATAGTATCCTCAGAAGAAATGTTATTATTGTCAGCTTGTACTGCACCTCTTCTTTCTTTAGTGAGCCTTGCAAAAGCAATATAATGCACTAGTCAAATGTAGTCAAAATCAATATTATCTGCTTTATAGTATTACTAGAAGCCCGGTGCATGAAAATTCATGCACTGGAGGGGGGTCCCTCAGCCTGGCCTGCCCCCTCTCACACTCCGGGAGCCCTCAGGGGAGGGAGGCAACCCGGCGATCAGGGGAAAGTGACGCCCCCATCACACTTCTGCTGCTGCCACTGCTGGCAGTGCAAGCCTCAGCCGGCCCTGGTTACCTGAGCCTCGGGCGGCCTTGGGCGGCTGGGCAGCCACCATCGAAGGGTTGCCTGTGCCTCAGGCCAGCCCTGGGTGGCTGGGGGGCTGAGAGAACTGGGGGACTCCAGAGGTAGGTGCACGGAGTGGCCGGACCCGCCTGGGGGTGGGCCCGGCCGTGCCACGTGCCTGCTGCCCCGGGGGGGCTGAGGGGACTCAGCGCTGCCATCTTGTGGCTGTGGGCACCACCATCTTTGAGGGCATGGCAGTCAATTAGCATATTCCCTCCTTATTGGCTGTGGGTGCCACCATCTTTATGAGGGCGTGATGGTCAATTAGCATATTCCCTCTTTATTAGATAGGATAATTATTATTAATTCCTTTGTCTAACAGGACAATATATATTATATATCAAATATTTCAATGTTGGAAGTGCAAATAAAAATAGAAGGAGGAAAGCAGATTTAACTTATTCTATGAATTGCTCTCCATGGTATCAGTTCCCCGTGGAACTGAATCAGAACTAGTTATGGTCTGGTTAACTGCATTGGGCCATAGAAGCAAGAAAAGGCAGACATGGAACTTGAACCTAATCATGATGGTAGGTAGGAGCTAGAGAGATAGACCCAGTTGCAAGGGACGGTGTAAGGCTGGGATGAAAAATAGTCCTACAGACAAACTGCAACAGGCAATCAGGGGTGCAGTTGGTGCAACAAAAACTGTGGGGCTGTGGGAAGGGTGTGTCAGAGGGCAGGCAGGCATCCCACTGGGCCGGCAGACCATTGTTCTAGGATGCCAGAGGAAGCAACACTGGAAAGTGCAGGCAAACATTAAATATCAGGGAAGTCTGTCACCAGTCTTGTCCATAGACGGGGATAGGTGGGTAGGGTTCCACCTCCACAAAGAAGGGGTGTTGGGAAGGGTACAGGGTTCAGAACTGAGGCAAAGGTAAGGGTTGAGGGCTAGATGAACAACAAGGGTGACTTGATGTCAAATCCTGGAGCATGGAATTACCAGACTGAGACTATAGGTGGGGCTCAAATGGCCCCAAGATCCTAACTATATAGGCAGGTGGGCAGAAACCATGAATCAGGGAAACCTAACTCCCATTAACCAGTACAGTACAGGAAATGGAGCTGTTGGTCTTTGCAAAACCAATGGTGCAGCCAATGCAATGCAGTAGACCTCCCTTCTCCCCACAGGAATGTTACATGCATGGCTTTGTGTATAAGCACACAGAAACACATGCGCACACAGAGGAATCCAGAAGATGCCCGCTAAATTTGTTTTCCTTGCACTATTGACTGATGAGAGTCAATGATATTTCATTAACTTACCAGATATCAAATGAAAGTTCCCTCAGATGCCCTCAATATAGCAAGTTCTCCCATGGTTTACTAAGTGAGGACTGTCTTTAGAAGTTATTTTTTTTCCTTCTCTTCTTATTTTAAGAAGTGTTTTGGATGGTTCAAAAAGCAGTAATCCCAGCACCCATTAAGGGAGGAAGTTGAGAGGGAAAATGAAAGGCCCTTGTCACCTGGACGGTGCTTCTCATTGACTCTTACTCATGTTTCATCCTTTCTATAAAAGTCCATGTTCACAAAGTCATTGGAAAAGCCCTCTTTCCAGACATTGGCATCATAGCATGTGTTCCTCATTAGAACTATTTTTTCTCTGGTATCGTCATGATTTAACACTAATTACTTCCACCAACGTTCTGCTTTGCCTAATCAGATCATGGCACAGAAATGACACATGGATTTCTCCCCCATTCCTAATTTAAAAAGTTTACATGGAAAACTAGTTTACATTTAGTAGGGAATCAAGATGGTGGCATAGGTAAACACCTGTACTTGCTGCCTCCCACATCCACATCAAAATTATAACTAAAATACATAACAATTATCATTCAGAACCACAGGAAAGCTGGTTGAGTGGAAGCACTACAATTAGAGAGGTTAAGAAGAAAGTGCATTGAGACTGGTAGGAGGTGTGGAGGCACGGAATGGGCTGGCACCAGGTGTACCGCTTTTTTAATCAGGCGGAGATACAAGCTCCTGCTTGCTCTGAGCTCCAGTGCTGGGTGAGACTCTGGGGGTCCCAGACACATACGGGGAGAAACTGGAGTGTCTAGCATCAGGGCAGGAACATGGGGGTGGCTTTCTTCCAGATGGAGGTGCTCACAATGGTCATTGTTCCTGTGCTGGGACCTCCCAGGTGCAGGGCTGACTGGCAGCCATTGCTGTTTGCTCTGCCCTGGAGATTCCCTGAGACCCTGCCCTACCCTACCCATTTTACAAAGCCACCCAAGCGGTGTGCAGCAGCTTTTGCATATGAATGGCCTGTTCTTTCTCAGCCTAAAATCTGTCAAACAAGCTGCAGCTGGGTCAGGAAGCCCAAAAGCTATCAAAAGAAGGCCCAAGGCCACATAAGCACCTGCCTGCCTTGCTTCACATCTGGGACTCATCTGGGTACTTCCAAACCAATACAAAGAGGAGGAATCTGCAGATCTCTCTGTATCTCCTGCTAGGTGGCCCAGGCAGTGGCTGACTTTGCACCTCCTTGGAGATCCAAGAGCCAGTGTACCCAGTGGTCACTGTGAGACCATACCAGATTACTACTCTTCACATCCATAAGTGACACACTCAAGGGGCATACTCAGTGAGCACCAAAGCTCCACTGAAGCAAGTCCTGCCCCATAAGGGTGTCTCCTGCACAGCAGCTCTTCCATTGTAGACACAGCTGGTTCTCAACCAATTGGCCTAGAGGTCAATTCCTCCCAGTGATACCAACAGCAGTCAAGGCTCAACTATAACAAGACTATGCACACAGCCCACAAAGGGGTGCACAAAGAGTGTCCACCTCAGGTGATTGGGGAGGCTGAGCCACTGGGCCCTATAGGACACCTACCACACAAGGTCACTCTATCAACTCAAGGAGACTTAGCAGCTACCCAATACATAGAAACAAACACAGGGAAGCAGCCAAAATGCAGAGACAAAGAAACATGTCACAAATGAAAGAGATGGATGAAAGCAAAATACTGGATATAGAGTTCAAAACCAGTTATAAGGTTATTCAAGAATCTTATAGAAACCTCCGAGGAACTTAGTGAGACCTTCAAGGATCTTAGTGAGAATGCAAAAAAAAAGTCTACGGCCATACCACCCTGAACGCGCCTGATCTCGTCTGATCTCGGAAGCTAAGCAGGGTCGGGCCTGGTTAGTACTTGGATGGGAGAATGCAAAAAAAAAAAAAAGGAAAAGGACCAGTCAGAAATTAAGCGTACACTGACTGACATAAAGAATAATATACAGAGATCCAACAGCAGACTAGAGGATCCCAAGAATCAAGTCAAAGATTTGAAATATGAAGAAGCAAAAAACACCCAACCAGAAGAGCAAAAAGAAAAAAGAATCCAAGAATATGAAGATAGTCTAAGGAGCCTCTGGGACAATTTTAAGTGTACCAACATCTGAATTATGGGGGTGCCAGAAGAAGAGAGAGAGCTAGATATTGAAAACCTATTTGAAGAAATAATGACAGAAAACGTCCCCTACCTGGTGAAAGAAATAGACTTACAAGTCCAGGAAGTGCAGAGAACCCCAAACAAGAAGAATCCAAAGAGGACCACACCGAGACACATCATAATTAAAATGCCAAGGGCAAAAGACAAAGAGAGAATCTTGAAAGCAGCAAGAGGAAAATAGTTAGTTACCTACAAGGGAGTACCAATACGACTATCAGCTGATTTCTGAACAGAAACTATGCAGGCCAGAAGGGAGTGGCAAGAAATATTCAAAGTGATGAATAGCAAGAACCTACAACCAAGATTACTCTACCCAGCAAAGCTATCATTCAGAATTGAAGGTCAGACGAAGAGCTTCACAGACAAGAAAAAGCTAAAGGAGTTCATCACCACCAAACCAGTATTGATGAAATGGTAAAGGGTATTCTTTAAGAAGAGGAAGAAGAAGAAAAAGGTAAAGATAAAATATTATGAACAACAAAGTGACAACAAATACATATACCATATTTTCTGGCGTATAAGACGACTTTTTAACCCAGGAAAATCTTCTATACACCTAGTCGTCTTATACACTGGAAAATATGGTATATCAACAAGTGAATCTAAAAATCAAATGAATAAAAAATTTGATGAACAGAATAAACTGGTGAATGTAATAGAATCAGGGGCATGGAAATGGGGTGGACTGACAATTCTCAGGGGGAAAGGGGTGTGGGAAGAGATTGGACAAAGATCTTACTAGGTATATGTATGTGTGCAGTGCCTATGGATATGGACAGTGGGGTGGCAAGGGCCTGGGGTGGGGTGGGAACCAGGGGGAGGGGAGCTATGGGGGGAAAAAAAGAGGGACATCTGTAATAATCTGAACAATAAAGATTAAAAAAAAAGAAAGAAAGAAAACTACCATTTAGCTTTGTCCTCTAAGACTCCCCATTACCTGGCCAGTCTTGGGGCTTCTACTTATATTTCTTGAGGATAGAAAGGCTCTCACTCTTTAGAGCAGAGATGGCTACTTCCAAGCTGCTGAACTGTTTTGCTGGCAGAACATGACTGAGAATTCCAGCTTCTTATGAAAAAAAAAAAAATGGTCTCAGGGAGCTGGACCTGAGTGCTGGCTGCCCTTTTGTGACAGATGATGGGTTTTTCCATAGTCATCACCTCCCCCTGTTGCCTCTTGCCAACCACATCATTTGGTGTTGCTTACCTGCTTGGCCCTGGAGGAGGCTCAGCTTGTGAGTTTATGAAATAAGCACTTAGCAGAAACTGCTTGATGATAGTGCACAAATCATTCCGTCATTTAAAAAACTCCATTTGACCCTAGCCACAGTGGCTCAGTGGTTGAGCATCGACCTATGAACCAGGAGGTCAGGGTTCGATTGATGGTCAGGGCATATACCTGGATTGCAGGCATGATCCCCAGTGTGGGGTGTGCAGGAGGCAGCCAATCAATGATTCCCTCTCATCATTGATGTTTCTCTCTCTCTCTTTCTCCCTTCCTCTCAGAGATTAATAAAATATATTTAAAAAAATTTAAAAACCCATTTGAAAAAATCAGAACTAGGGTTACCATAACTGTCTTCTCCTTGACCTTCTCACCTCTCTTCTAGTTCTTCTGGGTTCTCTGGATCCTTCTTCCCTTGCCTGATTACTCCCTATCTTCACACTTGGGGCTCCTGCCTTTCTTTCTGGGTCTTCTCCCTGAGATTGCTCAGGCATTCCTGTGGTCCACCCATGGACTCCTGCCTGATGACCCCAAATCTCTCTCTAGCCTCATCTTTTCCCTCAAGGTTGCATCCAGAATTAAACTTGGAGGCTTTACCATGATACAGTTGTGAATCAAAGCCTGGGTCAGTAGGGTGACCTTGGGCAAACATGAAATCTCACTGAGCTGGGTGCCGCATAACTTCTTACGGTGGCTGAGAGCATTACTGATAATTTGTAGGATGTGCTTGGCAATTGTTTCCTAAGCCTAAAACCACTGGGCAAAAGCACCCTGTCCATTCTACACTATCAAAATGCCTCTCTCCCAGCAGCTCTTTCTTTAAAAGTGACTTTGTGCATTGAGTTGTCAGTGTTGTCTCCCTTTTAGCTGTCAGGAATGAGGCCCACTGGGAGGTGGGGATGGATGTGCAAGCAGGCCCTCCTGAACAATGGGACAAGGTAGACATTGCTGACAAGACAGATTGCCCTCAGAGCTTGTGGGAGTCTGAAAGTTCCAAGAGTGGCAAACTTGCCTGGTGGCACCTTGTGATCCTGCCACATGAAATTGGAGCTATTCGTTTCTACCGTTAGCAGCAGAGAAAGCAAATGAAGGCCCTGGAGCTTCCTTATTATCAACTAGAGGCCCGTTGCATAAATTCGTGCACCAGTGGGGTCCCTCGACTTGGCCTGGGGGATCGGGCTGAAACCGGCTCTCTGACATCCCCTGAGGGGTCCTGAATTGTGAGAGGGTACAGGCCAGGCCAAGGGACACCACCAGTGCACAGTTGGGGCTGGGGAGGAATGCAGGAGGTTGGCCAGCCAGGAAGGGCCTGTGGGAGGGCTCCAGGGTCTGTCCAGCCCATCTTGCTCAGTCCCAATTGGCTGGATCCCAGCAGCAAGCTAACCTACTGGTTGGAGCATCTGCCTCTGCTGGTCAGTGCACGTCATATCGACTGGTCAACTGTCTACCCCTGGTGGTCAGTGCACATCATAGCGAGCAGTTGAGTGGCCTTAGCATATCATTAGCACATTATGCTTTGATTGGTTGAATGGACGACTGGACACTTAGCATATTAGACTTTTATTATATAGGAGGAAGACCAGCAGACCTACAAGGCCGAGGAGTGGTGAGTTGTTCTCTCCACCAGTGTTCACATTGCTTTCAAAAGCACAGTTTCCCTTTAATAATAGCTGACAAACACTTTTAGAAACGTTTTATTTTTTGCTGTTATATACTTGCATACTTTTACCCCCAGAAGTTTCACAGAATTGGAAGAAGTTTTGGGCAAGGAAGAGAAAGAAAGGAAAGTGAGATTTGGTACATTTCTGACACTGGGCATGGTGAATTGCATTCATTGCTTCACTTTCCATGACCTGAGCTCATCTTCTGTAAGATTTTAGGATCTAGAAATATAAAGTTATAAATTTCTGTACCTTCATTGATCTAGTATCTTTATTCTACAAATGGAAGGGAACTCGCATGGCTGATCCGTGCCAGGTCTTCTCCCCCTCACCCCAGTCCCCCTGTGTATGAAAGCCAGGGACATTTGGGATACCGCTGAAAGACCAGAGGACACTGGTGGATAACTATGCAAGAAATGTTTCCTCCTTGTGCAAAAACAGGCAATTTCATCTTCTCTGAATGTGAGCCAGTGCACGTGTTTTCTGACTCCAGTGAAAAATGCAGACGTATAAAGAGCTGTACTAAAATCTATACTGACTTTCCTTTTGGTAAAAGGACACGAGAGGAAACTGTTCCCTTTCCTCTGATTAGTGGATATTGTCGTACTAAGTGCCTGGAATTGACAGCATTCTGAGAAGAGTAGCATCTATATATTAGTATATAAAAAGCCAGCGACTGGAATGCCACAATGACTGGAACAAACGGTCGCTATGATGCCCACTGTGGCCAACAAACTGGCCTCATCAGGGGTGGGACCGGCCTGCCAACCTTCCATGGCCCATCCCCCAGCCAGCTCCGCCCCTGATTGGCAGGAGGTGGGAGGCTGGCCAACCCCTCCCCCCCTCAATCGCCAGCCCCCCCCCCTAATTGCTCCCCCACCCCAATAGGGAGCGGGGCTGGCCGGCCAACCTCCTGCAGCCCCTCCCCCGGCCGCTGGCCCCTAATTGGCCCCCCCATCTCATTCGGGAGCAGGGCCGGCTGGCTCATTGCCCACAGCCCCTCCCTATGGTCAGCCCCACCCCCAATCAGCCCCTACCACCCCGATTGGCCCACGGGCCCTTTCCCCAGCCAGCCCCACCCCGATCAACCCCCCCACACACACCAATTGAGGGTGGGGCTGGCCAGCCAACCTCCCATGGCCCCTCTCCTGGCTGCTGACCCCCGATTGGCCCCTGCCCGTTCAATGGTGGGGCCAGCTGGCCAATTGCACTCGGCCCCTCCCCGCAGCTGGCCCAGCCTTGATTGGGCCCTGATTGGGACAGGCCAGCCAGCCAACCCCCTGCCATCGGGACAGGCCTTGCCCCGATCTGCCCAGATTGGGGCTGGGTAGGCTGGACCCCATGCATGCACGAATTTGTGCACTGGGCCTCTAGTAGAAAGATAAAAGAATTAGGTTTTGTTACTTTTCTTTCTTTGGATGTTCATAGGGTTATAATTTTTTAAACTGAATTGATTGGGGTGACATTGGTTAATAAAATTATATAGGTTTCAAGTGTACAGTTGTATAATACATCATCTGTATATTGTATTGTGTGTTCACCACCAAAGTTAAATCTCCTGTCACCATCTATCCCCTCTTTCCCCTCTTCTACCTCCCTCCGCCCCCTTTCCCTCTGGTAATCATTGTCTGTGTCTATGAGTTTGTTGTTGTTTTTTTGCTTAATTGCTTTACTTTTTCACCCAACCCGTCCTCCCTCCCCTCTGACAGATGTCAGTTGGTTCTCTATGTCTATGAGTCTGTTTCTATTTTGTTTGTTAGTTTATTTTGTTCATTAAATTCCACGTATAAATGAAATCATATGGTATTTGGCTTATTTCACTTAGCATAATACTCTCCAGGTCCATCCATGCTGTTGCAAAAGGTAGGATTTCTTTATTTTTTACAGCTGAGTAGTAAGAATCCAGGTTTTCAAGATGAATTTGAGGAGGGACCTTAACCACTTTTGGAAATGATTTCTTTTTATGTGAGATATTGATTTTTCCTTATTTTCAAAGATAATGAAGTCAGGGTTTTAGTTCTGCCCATGAAGGCATCCCAAAGAGACTCTGAACCTCTGCCACATCTGCTAAAGGGAAATAACGATGGCATGTTGCAACTGGTTCACACCAGCCAGTTGTTAGCATCTCTTCCCAACTCCATGTTCAATAGCATCGCAGTAGTCGTTTCTATAATGTCATGTTGGTAGTTTCCCATCATGGTGGAAATATTTACACTATGGAGATTGGCAAATGATACAAATTAAGGCTCTGTTCTTTTTTTAAGAGTCAGTTTATCAGCACACCATTGGAAAAAATAAATTCATGCATAATCATTAAAAGTATTAGAGATAGTCCTGGTCAGTGTGGCTAAAAGGTTAGAGTGTTGGCCCGCACATGGAAGTACCATAAATTTGATTCTGGGTCAAGGGCAAGTATCTGGGTTGCAGGTTTGATCCCCTGCTCCAGTTGGGGTATGTGTGGGAGGCAACCAATTGATCTCTCTCTCTCTCTCTCTCTTTTTCCCTATGCCTGTCTGAGAAAGACAAATATAGTCAATAATATTGTAATAACTATGAATGGTGTCAAGTGGGTACTAGGGTTATTGGAGTGACCACTTCATAACTTACATAAATGTCTAACCACTATACTGTACACTTGAAACTAATATAATATTGAATGTAAAATATAATTTAAAAGTTAACAAAATTTAAGAAATAAAAAAATAAACCATTACAGACTTCATACACACACACACACACACACACACACACACACACACACACACACACACACAAAGAATTTATGGGAAAGATGGCTGGTAGCTCCTAGAATCAACAGAAAGCCAGAAGAAATGCAAAAGGAGGGAGGACAGCAGAAATTTCTGATGGGAAACTGCAATGGTACAACCTGTATATCCTCAACCTATCCACCCACTGTTCCCCCCCACTCCTGAACACAGCCCCACCACACTCAATGCAGTGACTATTCCTGCTATATATGGCTGCCACTGCACGTCTAATGCAATGGTATCTTTTAAGTATCTGTCTGAATTGTTGACTATATTCCCTATGCTCTACTTTATATCCTTGTGATGATTTTGAACTTCCAATTTGTACTTCTTAATCCTTTCATCCTTTTCACCCAGCCCCCAACCCCCACCCACCTGCTGACCATCAGTTTGCTCTTTGTGTCTACCGAGTTGGTTTCTGTTTTATTTGTTCATTTACTTTGTTTTTTTTAGGTTTCACATATAAATGAAATCATATGTTATTTGAGATTCAGAGTCCTGTGAACTCCCAATTGTCTGAACTGGGGCTATGTACCCACACCCTCGATGCCAGAGATAGGAAGAGAGGTGATCTTTTTGTTATGACAGGCTGTGCCCTACACACCACCAAAAGTCACACTGTGGGGAAGTCCAAGGACTAGGAAGAAGGCTAAGTCAGAACAAAATCTGATAAATATTCACTGTACCAAGTGAATCATGTTCTTTACCTATTGTACTGTTCTTTCTCTCTTTTCTTTTTTTGTTTGTTTTATTTTGTTAATCCTCACCCAAGGATATTTTTCCATTGATTTTTAGGGAGTATGAAAGAGAGAGGGAATGACAGAAAGAAACATCAATGTGAGAGAAACACATCAATTGGTTGCCTCCTGCACAAGCTCCAACCAGGGTCTGGGCCGGGGAGGAGCCTGCAACTGAGGTACATGCCCTTGACCAGAATCGAACCTGGGACCCTTGTCCACAGGCTGATGCTCTATCCACTGAGCCAAACCAACTAGGGCTTGATGTGTGCTTTTCTATGGGTGGTGTCCTAGCAGTTCCCAGGCCTTTCTACTCATGTACCTCTGTGTGACTACTCAGTCCAAAATGCATTCCTATTTCTCTCAAAGAGAAGAGCAAACTATTCCTGACATTAAGGTATACTGTAGAGTATGTGTGAAAAGTTCCTTGGTTCTAAGTAAGATTCATTCAAGCCAACTGAGGGAAAGGGGCGTAGTGCTAGGAAACACTTGAGCTGCTACTGGATCTGGGAAGACAGGCGAAGAGCAGGTGGCTCCATCAATGGCTTCTGTCTTTCAGGATGGTTTCATCTTTATCTTGTGGCTTACTTGGTCTCTGTTACTTGGCATCTCTCCTTTGCCCCTGGCCTGGCTCATCTCCTGCCTTAGAGATCTGGTTCAAGTTCTGAAGTAACTAGCTTCATTGATTTGGCTCACTATTATTTATCCATTGGGCAGAATCTCATGGGTCTTTGGACAGACTAAGGAAATGAGTCTGGGGCCACCAGTGTATTCAATGACCACAAGCCTTGCACAAGAATTACCTAGAGCTACTCTCCTGGATACCTCAATTATAATGGGACTAGGGGCCCAGTGCACAAATTCATGCACCTTGAAAGGAACTGTGGGCTGTGAGTCTGCAGTGGGCACAGGGGCGGATCTCGGCCCATTCTCTGTGCCCTGCCCAGCCGTTCCTGCCGTGGCCACCAGTCCCTTGTCTGCCAGCAGCCCCATTCCCACGCATTGACAGTGCCAGCCCCACTCGTACCCGCTGATGGTGTGGAGTGATTGGGGCTGGTGCTAGCAGCTGGTGCGAGTGGGACTGGTGCTGTCAGCGGGTGGGAGCAGTGGCTGCTGGCCCCAATCGCCCTTCAGGAGCAGAGGGAGGTGGAAAAGCCCTGAAGGGCGATCGGGGCCGGCAGCCGCTATTAGCACCCACTGACAGCTGGGCAATCGGGGCCGGTGCTGGGCGCTGGCAGTGGGTGCAAGTGGCAGGTGGGACTGTGGCACGTGGGAGTAATCACCAGAGGCTCGCCCCAATGACAGCGACTGGCTCCCCGCCTTGGTCTGGTGCCCCTGCTCACCTGCTCCACCATCCCGCCGCAGCTGAGGCCCACCAAGTTCTGCGTTCTGCTGCCTGTTGCCAACGCCTGCCATGTTATGCATGCACTCCCTGGTGGTCAGCACATGTCATAGTGGCCGGTTGTTCAGTTCTGCCGTTCAGTCTATTTGTATATTAGGGTTTTATATATATCGATGTTGGGTGTGGCAGGCTCCATGTCTCACATGTTTCAGGGTCCTTGAAGTATAATTTGACTCTCCTCCCAGGAAGTCATTTTCACGTTTTAGGAAATAAAGGAGCTAGTACTAGTAGTTAATAAGTGCTATGTTTTGTGCCTGCTGCTATGTATTATATATCTTATCTCATTGAGTCCCATGCCATTTCTCTGAGGTAGGTATTACTCCTATTTTAGATATGATGAAACTGAGGACCACAATGAATAGGAACCCAACATAAGATGATAGGGCTGATTTCAAATCCAGAGTAGTCTTGTTCCAAACCTGCGATTTATTCCCTACCCCAGGATATCTCTGATGACACATTCATGGCGATGCCAAGACACTCCTGTCCTAGTTATTGATGGCTTTTTGAAGAAAGCTTCTAATTAGGGACTTTTCTAGTAGGGAACAGTTCAAAAGTAAAGTAGAATAGGTAAGGGGGAAGATAAAGGACTGGAGATAGAAGTGCTCACATGCTGAGCTCAGGCTGCTATAGAAGAGCAGTCTTCTTCAACAGCTGGCCCTTCAGATGGCTGGAAAATAGCCTCGTCACCAAGCAGTGGGGTGTTGTCCCTGTGTAATGAAGAGAGACTAACTTCACACTGCCCAAGGTGGGTACTCCCCAGGAGTGCCTTGCCTTGTTTATCCAAAACCATTTCACAGGCAATGAGAGCTATTGGGGGGCCTCCGAATAAAACCTCCCAACAGCTGTAAGATCACAGTTAAGTCCTTTTAAGAGGTAGGACTCTAAGCACTTTGTTGTAATAGCCTCATAAAAAGGAAAATTGAACTTGTCAGGAAAATTCAATTGATCAGTGTCTAGCTCTTCTTCATCCATTCATATGCTCTGTAGAAGGGATAACACTGTAGAACCTAGAAGGTCGTTGGGAAGGGAAACAGGAATATGTACTTGTACATGATCACCTGGCATCACCTATAATATTGGTTGCTATCCAGCTCTTTCTCCTTCAGCCTTTGATGCCAATCAGAACTTCAGTATCTCCAGGATACTAAGGTTCAACATCACCAGCCATTAGGAAAATGTAAACTAAAACCATGATGAAATATCACTACACATTTTTTAGAATAACTAAAACTAATAATAATGACAACACTAACCCTTGAGGATGTGAAGAAACTGGATTTCTCATATATTTGCTGGTTAGCATGTAAAATAGTACAGACACTCTGGAATACAATTCAACAGTTTCCTATGAAGCTAAACATACACTTAACATAGAGCCCAGACATCTTACTCCTCAGATAAATGAAAATATACACTGAGTGGCCAGATTATTATGATCTCTGAATGCATAATAATCTGGCCACTCAGTATATATATAAATATATATATATAATTTATATTTATATATTTATATTTATATTTATATTTATATTTATATTTATATTTATATTTATATTTATATTTATATTTAGAGGCCCGGTGCATGAATGGTCCAGCCAGTCTGGCCAGGGGGAGGGAACATGGGCGGTTGGCCGGCCTGCCTGCTGGTTGAACTCCTGGTCGAGGGGACAATTTGCATATTAGCCTTTTATTATATAGGATATACACTGAGTGGCCAGATTATTATGCGTTCAGAGATCATAATAATCTGGTCACTCAGTATATGTATATATATATATATATATATATATATATATATATATATATATATATATATATATATATATATATATATATATATATATATATATATATATATATATATATATATATATATATATATAGAGAGAGAGAGAGAGAGAGAGAGAGAGAGAGAGAGAGAGAGATTGAGATTTCTTTTGGTGATGAAATTGTTCTGTCTCAGGATAGCAGTGGTGTTGCATGAATATACACATATGATAAAGTAGCATAGAACTTAAAATGATCTATACACACACATACTTGTAAGGCCTGAGTTATTTTCTTTCCACATTTTGAAAATATTACTCAGAAGTCTTTTTTTTCTCTAGTTATGTCAATGAGAAGTGTGATATTATAATAGGCATTTAGACAGACCTGAGCAGAGCAAGGACAATGGGCCAGGTACAAAAAGCCACCAGGTTGAAACGGAAAGCCCCCAGTGCCTAGCAACAGGCAGAACTGAGAAAACAAGGACCTCTCCCTGCGGGAAACTTTCCTCCCCTAGCATATTGTTGGTCGTGCAGTTTGGACTCCCTGACCTTTTCCTCCCTGAAGATGACATCTAGGCCTCAGCTGTATTCCAACTCCAGGCCCAGAAAAACAGCAAAACCAGACAAGTGACACTGTGGCTGCCTCAGGACCAGAGGCATTGCCTAATGACCCCTGCCCTGGTGCCAACCAATCAGTGGAGACCACGACCCTGACAAAGCACACCTGGAAAGCTGATGAATAGTCTATTGAGACCATCACCTAAGACCTCCCCTAAGATTTCCACCTGCAAGAGAGAAAAATAAGCTTAGGATGAAGGACCCAGCATGTATTCTTCCTCAGGGGAGTGCACCCATACCATTCCCTTCCCCCTCTTCTTCTCTCTAAGGGACCCCAAGAAACTTGCCACCAGTGGAGCAATGGTGAGTGGCAGCTTGTCCTGGGTAACCCCCTGAACCTGTCTCCAAGGCCCCTTTTCCTCTGACTTCCCAGTGAGCCAAGGCAGCCCAGCCTAGGCTTTCCTGGTGCTTCTCCTATGCTAAGCCCTTCTTTGTTTCACTGCCCTGAGTGCGAATTTGCTTCGGCCAATAACTAATTGCTTGCTTTGCTACACTTTGTCTCTTGATTGAAATCTTTTCTTCAAGAAGACAAGAACCAAGGTTTCATCATCTTCCTGGTAACAATATCAAGGTGGTTTTGTATCTTTGTAGATAATCAGTTCTATTTTTAAGATTTAAATTTCTCTCTGATGTGTGTAGGTAGGTGTGGAATAATGAAGAATTCATCTGGTGTTTGTCCTGGGTTCCTGGCATGGAGCGTCTTAAATCCTTGGGATTTCCTGAGTGGTAGGAGTCTCCCTGCTATGCTAATGAAGTGACTCGTGGTAGGCCCCTACTAGTCACCAGAAAGATCAATCATGTCCTTAGAGAATTAGAATCTGAGCCAGCCTGACCTCCAGGGAGGGGAGGGGTCACTGGATATAGAGTTCAAATCTGTGGCCAGCTATTCAATCGTGCCTACCTACGGATGCCCCAATAAAAACCCTGGGTGCCAAGCTCAGGGGAGCATACTGTTTGGTGAAGGAATCACTGTGCCAGGAGGGTAATGGGTCCTGGTTCTGCAGTGAAAGGGCACAGAAGTTCTGTGTTCAGGACCTGCCCAGACCTCATCCTATGCATCTCTTCATTTGGGTTTTCCTGACCGATATATTTTATGATAAAATTTTAAGTATAGTGCTTCTGTGAGTCATTTTAGCAAATTACCAAACCTGAGGAGATGTGGAACCCTCACATTTGTTACATAGGTCAGTCAGAAGAATGGGTGGCCTGGGACCTCCTGAACTTGCATTTGGCATCTGAGGTGAGAGAAATCTTGTGGAGGATTGAACTCTTAATTTGTGAGGTTTGCACTAAACCCAGGAGGTAAGTGTCAGAACTGAATTGTGGTATACTCTGTTGATATCAGAATAGTGAGATTTTCTTTATAGTTTTTTTTTCTGGAATTTACTTGGCTATTTTTTTCTAGTGATTTTCTACCTTTTATTCTTTCAAATGTTTCCTTACTTGTATTGTAGGCACTGGGAGCCACACAGAAGGTTTATTTAGGAAAGTGGGGAATGAAGGGAGTAGAACTGGGAAGAAGTTGAACTATGATGCAGTCCCAGCAAAGCACTCAGGAGATCTCATTGAGCTTAGGGATGGCATTTTAGAATTGTCCCTAATTCAGGCAAAGAGATTGGGCTTTTATGCCCATATCTACCAATCACCAGCTCTAGGCTGCTCTCTGAAGGGAGTATGACCTTGGATGAAGCAGCTCTCCACCTGAGATGGTCCTTGGAGAAGGACTGAGAGCAGTCAGTCACCTCAGGGAAGTATTGAGGACATGTGCATGTACCTCTTCAGTGGGGGGATTTGGGTCAGGAGTTGGCAAACTATAGCCTATGGGTCAAATCCAGCCCACTGCCTGTTTTTGTAAACAAAGTTTATAAAGCATTCTCCCTGTGTGCATGTCTTTCTTCACAGTGTTCCCTCTGTCCCTGTTCTTCTCTGTGTCTCCTCCCTCCTTCTCCTTCTCCTTCTCCTTCTCCTTCTCCTTCTCCTTCTCCTTCTCCTTCTCCTTCTCCTTCTCCTTCTCCTTCTCCTTCTTCTTCAAGAGAGAGAGAGGGAGAGAGAGAGATAGAGAGAGAGAAATTCAATCTACAGCACACCCCAGTCAAGATACTCAAGTTTTCCATCACTCTAGAAAGTTCCCCTCCATTCCTCCATTCCCAACTCAGAAAACTACTGATTTAAATTCTATTCCCTGAACTGATTTTGGACTGTTCTAGAACTTCATAAAAATTAAATCATATATTAAGTTGCTTTGGTCCTATTTCTTTCTTTCATTATCATCATCATATCTGTGAGACACATGCATGTTCTTACACATTATCAGGAGTTTCTTCCGATTTACTGAAAATATTCCATCGGACAAATATGCCCTTTTGTTTATTTATTTGTCTATTGAGTACTGGTTGTTTGTTTCCAGTTGGTAGGATAAATTCATGAGTAATGCTGCTATGAATATTCATGTGCAAGTCTTAGTGGTAATTTCCTAGGACTACAATCTCAAGGACATAGAGTAGGTGTGAGTTTCACTCTATGACAGTGGTTCTCAACTTTTCTAATTCCGCAACCCTTTAATACAATTCCTCATGTTGTGGTGACCCCAAACCATAAAATTATTTTCGTTGCTACTTCATAACTGTAATTTTGCTACTGTTATGAATCATAATGTAAATATCTGTGTTTTCCGATGATCTTAGGCGACCCTGCTAGTGGTTCTCAACCTGTGGGTCTTATACAGAGAAGAGTCCACTCTCCTCACCATTCTCCATTTTAATGTCATGTTGACCAATTATGTTCTACAACCCTGGGCATGTGCCCTTGACTGGAATTGAACCTGGGACCTTTCAGTCCACAGGCTGATGCTCTATCCACTGAGCCAAACCAGGTAGGGCGAGGATCCATTTTTTTTTAATGTAATGTCACCTATGCCAAAAGTTAACCCCTGATGGATACCAACTGAGAAGTGTATCCTGTGGTGTGCTGCTCAATGTTTAAAAATCAGCTCTCCATGAAGAAAAGGAGGGGGAAAGCCATGATTTGTAGTTGAGCCTTGAACAGCATTGGTTTGAACTGCACAGGTCCATGTATACATAGATGCTTTTCAATAAATACCTGTACTGTTTTTGATCTGCAGTTGGGAGTCCATGGATGCAGAGGGTCGACTGTAGGCATTGATCTACATCATTTTACATAGGGGATTTAAGCATCCTCAAATTTTGTGTGTGTGTGTGTTTGACTACACAGGGGCATCAGTGCTCTTGACCCTCATGTTATTTAAGAATTAACTACATACCTATCTTTTCTGGGTGTAATTAATATAGTGGTTGCTGATATTCTCTGCAGTTTCACAAGTGTAGGTTCATCATCCCCAGCAAGCCTGTGAGGAGACTATCAGCAATGGTGTTTTATGTATTTTTTAAAGAATCTTCCTAAATTGCCAGAGCTTTGCATTTGAAGGCTCTTCAGTACATGGGATCCAAGTGCTTGTATGCCCAAGTGAGCAATGGTAGCAAATCAGACCAGACCAGCCATGCTTCTTGCCTGCCCCCTAGCTGGCACAAACCACATGTTTCAGCACTTGAGCTGGTGATAATGAGGTGGTCCATGATGGGATATACTGCAAACAACACTGAGTATCAAAATTGTCAGAGCACATTTAGGCGGAGTTTTGGCTTATTGCTCAAGAGCTCAAAGAAGAGGCCACACCTACAATGTCTTTTCTTGCAGAACATGTTCCACCTAACGCTGATTCCATTGCCAAGGCACGCTGGATCTAGACCAAATGCAATTTCCACAGTCGTGGCCCCCAAGTCACTAGTTGTTTCCATTAAAAGCCTTGGTCTTTCTCAAGGGTATTCATCCAGCCTGTTAGAAAAGTGAGAGAGGAGGACATAATTGCCTTTGATGTTTGTTTTTTTCCTGAGAGATGGAGAGGAGCTGCCACTTGAGTTTTGAATTAGTGTCCTGTGTCCCTGTTCTCCATTCTTTGTTGACTTCTCTCTTTGCAACAATGGGAAATGTGTTTATTGCTATAAAACAGTCATTGGAAGGAATCATAAGAGAGTTTGTTCTTCTTCGTATTTGTCAAACCACAGACATTCCCCAATGGAGAGGAGATGGTTGGTTGTAAGTACAGGAGGAAGACATTATAAAAAATACAAAGTTTCCTTTCGTTCCCAACTTGAAGTGGGTTGTGTTCAAAAGTTTAGAGCTAAGAACAAACATTATCTCATAGAATAACAGGCTGGCCAGGCTCATCACAAATGCACATTTCATCTGTAATGTAAGCCAAAGGAGGAAGGCAGGCATCACCCAGCGGACAGGTTAGCCCAGCTCCGGCGCTGAGGCAGCTGCTGAAGCTGGCCCAGCACCACCCCCACCCCCCCACCCCTGCCAGCCTTTCCCCATTTTTGTAAGTTTGAACCCAGCCAGCAGGTTCCTTATAAGCCACAAGTTCTAATGGCAAAGGTGATGGGGGTCTGAGAACTGAAAGCAGTGGCCAGTACTAAGTACAATCATTTGCAGGACAAGGTCTGTCTGCCCTTTTAAAAATAAGGAACTGTAGCTTTGAGTAGCCAAGTTTTTTTAAACGCACCCCAGGGTTTCACAATGAAGCCTATACGTACTTAAGACGGGGAGCAGCTGGGAGGCGCTGCTTGTTCTGTGAGTAGCTGACTACCGCCACCAGCACACACGCGATGCTAATGCGACTAAGGTCATGCTTTGAATCCCTCTTAGAGCGGCCATTCCATTTTAAACGTAGAAAAGGCACCATAAGGCCATAAAATGTGTGTTTATACTCGGCTGTTGTCACTCGATTGCCACAGCTCTGCAACCACTCGAAGCTCATGTTTAGAGAAGATAAAGTTAAAACGTGTGGAGTCTCTGTTGATGAGTAAATTTCCTGTGCTGTGTGGTCTGTTTTGAAAAGAGGGAGTTCTGCTGGATGAAATATCAGGTTGTTATAAAGACTCCCTGTGTGTCATACATGCGCCCCCAATTTTCAGAGACCTGGAATCTTGTTTCATCTGTGAGGACAGATGCCACCTTTCAGCATCTAAAGCACTTAGTGCTGCCACCATCAGTTGGCAATTGCTCTCATGACATCTAACAATTTACACGCTTCTGGCTTGAGTTGCAAATAACCCCCCAAGGAGGAGCCACTGTCTTACTGCCTCATATTCCTATTCCCCACAGTGCTTTCCTGCATGGCTACGATGAACCGGTGTCTGCTGATTTAATTTGAGTGGAATTCAGTAAGATGCACTCAGCACTCTAACAATGCTCGCTCACACAGTAATGGCACCTGGAGGGTTTGGAATGTGCTGCAGGACCTTGCAGGGCCCTGGGCTCATCAGCATGAACAGCAGCAGGTAATGGCCTGTGGACATGCCGTTAATGATGATGAACTCCTGCCCGGCATGTTCCCTGTGCCTGGCATTGTTCTGAGTGCTTTGCCTGCTAGTATATTATGCCAGTTGGTCTTGCAAAGAATGCTTTGAAGTGTGTATTGTTATATATCCTCTAATGGACGCATGAGGAAACTAGAGACCAGAGAGGTAAGAAAGGTGTCCAAGGTTACATAGCTAGGGAGGAGCAGATCCAAACCCTGGCAGTCTGCTGCAGTGTCTGGGTTTATACCCCTTGATAAGAGCTAATACATATATAGGTACATACTACTTGCTAGACACGTTTTATGTAACCTTATTTAATCCTTACAACAAACCTAGGATATGTTATTTTTATATGCATTTTGCAGGTGAAGAACCGAAGGTGCAAAGAAGCAGTGTGGAGGGCCTAGATGCAAACCCAAGGCTTCTGGCTCTGAACCTGTTTTAGTCATCATGCCATAACATTCTCTGAAGAGGCCGTGGATGGATAGGATGTCAGGCCTGGATTGATTTGTGTTGTTTTACATAGCAAGAGAGTGGTGACTGATGTATAAGAAGATATCACTGAAATTTCTATCAAGGCTGGAAAGCACCCAACAATTACTGGGGCTGGGAACACACAGGATTTCTTCCTAAGTGGGCTGGGAACATATTGCCAGGAAGGAGAAATCTTATGTTCTTTGCTCAGCGTATTTTAAGATAAGGAGATCAAGGACCAGGGGTTTTGTTTCTTCATAAGGGTGTGAATAGGATAAGCATGGAAAGCTGAGGTGCTCTCTTTCCCTGTGCTCTGACACCCTCTCTGTTTGTGAAGCTGGAGTTGTGCAGGGCATGTGATGTGCAAGGCATGCGATGTGCAGGACATACGATGTGCAGGACATGTGATGTGCAGGACATGTGATGTGCAGGGCATGCGACGTGCAGGGCATGTGATGTACAGGGCATGCGACGTGCAGGGCATGCGATGTGTAGGGCATGCGACGTGCAGGGCATGCGATGTGCAGGGCATGCGACGTGCAGGGCACGCGATGTGCAGGACATGTGATGTGCAGGGCATGTGATGTGTGGCTTGTGATATGAGGGGCATGCAACTGAGAGCAGCCCAGGTGGTAGGCATTTTCTGTTCTGCACTGGCCTGCAGCTAGTACACAAAGACATAGGTATGTCAGGGAGAAACAGGGATGAGTGCACAGGACTGGTCTCCCCCTGGATGTCCCTGGACTGAGGCTGCTTTGATCTCAGAGGCTACCTACCTTCTTGGGATGGAGAGTCTAACCAGTAACAGGGAGACTCCCCTAAAATGAGGAGTTCGTTTCAGTGAGCTCAACATTTCTTAAAGGAAATGAGCCAAACTAAAACCATAAGTCACAAGCTTACCCAAACCAATGGGACACTTTTTCTTTTCTGAATCACTTTTTCTAGATGGAGAGAGAAACGGAACTTAACACATAAAACATTTTTATTTATGTATTTATTATTATTTAAACTAGAGGCCCGTTGCAGGAAGATTCCTGCAAGAATAGGGCTTCCTGTGGCTGGAGCGAAGCAGAGAAGAGAGCAAAGTCTGCCGAGGTGGGCTTTGCTCCCTTCTCCGCTGCCTTGCCCCCTCCCATCTCTGCTGCCTTGCTCCCTCCCTTTTCTGCTGCCTTGCTCCCTTCTCCACCGCTTTGCTCCCTTCTGCAGTGCTTGGCTTCCTTCTACGCTGTCTTCAGTCTTCGCTCTGTGCCTACGTATGCAAATTAACTGCCATCTTTGTTGGGTTAATTTACATACATGCTCCTGATTGGCTGGTGGGCATAGCAGAGGTACAGTCAATTTACATGTTTGTCTATTATTAGGTAAGATATATTTTTATTGATTTTAGAGAGGAAGGGAGAGGGAGAGGGAGAAAGATAGAAGCATCAATGGTGAGAGAATCATTGATTGGCTGCCTCCTGCATGCCCCACACTGGGGATTGAGCCCACAACTAGGCATGTGCCCTTGACTGGAATCAAACCCAGGAACCTTCAGTCTGCAGACCAACGGTCTATCCACTGAGCCAAACTGGCTAGGGCCATAAAACATTTTTAAAAAGGAGAACATGATTTCCCAGAAGAAATCTGGGGCCTCTCAGCAAGGGCTCACCTCAGTAAGAATTGAGGTGGCACAGCATGCCATCTGGCTCGCCGGAAGGACCAGCGACCTTTTCTGTTTGTGAAGCCAGAGCCTCCATAAAGATGTGCCATTTCTCACAGGGCTTCCCTCAGCCTTGTTGATATGTCCAGGAAGCTGGATCCTTAGGCTGTTTGCCGAATAACATTCCAGGAGGGAGGGAGGGAGTAAGGGAGGGAGCGAGGGAGGGAGGGAGGGGAAAGTCTCCAGGTTACATGTCAATGGCTCATCAGGGTCCAACTTGTCTTTGCTGTTACACTTATCTAGACAGTAAGTTCTGCAAGAATGTGGATAATCAGGCTGCAGATGCCTGGCCATGAGCCAAGTCCTGGGTAGACTAGCACTTGATGGGTGAATTACAGACATGTAAATAGGAATAACAACACTCAACTTATAGGGCTCTCTTGAGCATTGAACAAGCATGTCTGGTCACTGTAGGATTTTAATAGTGGGAGCTGTTACTTTGTCACTAAGAGTGACCTGGCTGCAGCACTGTCTCCCACTGGGTGAAAACCAGGGTTGACTCAGCTGATCCAACTGACTAGGTGGGTGTTCTTCCTTTTTATTATTCATTTATTTATATATTTAAAAGCCTTAACCCCCAATGTGATGGTTGTTCTTCCTTTTTAAAAAGATGGTTTTACAATATTATGAAACATAGCATGAATAAAGAACAAAAGACATGAATAACTGCCTAGTAAAAAAATGTCATAAGGCAAAGCATCATGTAATTACTATCATGTCACTTTTTCCCAGGTTAAGACATAGAATACTGTCAGCCTTTGGAAGTTTCCACAAGAATGACCTTCATCCTTTCTTGGAAAGGACATCTTTGCTTTATAAATGGATGGATGAAAAAGTAAATAGTTTTATTATATATCATAATATAACATATATAACCACATAACATATATATCTCAAAATATTATTGTTTTGTCAGTTTTTAAATGTTATGTAAATGGACTCATAGATTCTTTTGTGTCTTTCTTCTTTCATTCATCATTATGGTTTAATGCATCATTACTTAAAATGTTGGTATACACATTCTTATATGGCTCATCAAGGTCATTCTGGTACATGAGCTGTAGGTTATATACCTAGGAGAGGAATTGCTGAGTCACAGGATATGTATATATCTAATTTTATTAGAAATTGCAACCTCTTTTCCATCTGCAATGTATGAGAGTAACCATTACTCCACAGCTTCACAGACAAATGGTATTGGTCGTCTTTGAATGTTAGTCGGTCTGGTAGGTATGTAGTTTATTTAATTGTGGTTTTAGTTTTTACAACTCCTAAAAAGGTCAGGTAGCTTTTCATTGTTGGTTGTCCATCTGGACTCTTCTTTTGCGAAGTCCTGCTTATCTCTTTGGCTCATTTTTAAGTTTTTTTTTTTATTATTGGTTTTAGGGAGAGAGAAAGGGAGAGGGAGAAAGAGAGAAACACTGATGTGAGAGAGAAACATGCGTTGGTTGCCTTCTGTACGTGTCCCAACTGGGGATCGAACTGGTAATGTGAGTATGTGCCTTGACCAGGAATCAAACCCAAGACCCTTCAGTCAATGGGACAATGCTCCAACCAACTGAGCCACACTGGCCAGGGCTCTTTGGCTCATTTAAAAAATTTGGTTGTCTTTTTCTTTTTTCTTAATGAACTTTATCCAGATGAGTACTTGATTGCCACAAGTAGCATTTATTGAGAAGAGTGGTATCCTGGAGCTTACCAGAGTTGATGGTTAGAATTTTAGGATTTTTTATAAGCAGATTACTAAAGTGTGGGTGGCTTGACATCAATCGTGATGGGAGTATTTACACCATGGATCTCAGTAAATGCTATAAATCACAGCATTGCCTCCTCTCCCCATTCCCTCCCCCTAAGAGAGTCAGCTGCTACACCAGTGGAAAGACCATATTTGATGCACCGCCCCACAGTGCCATCCCTGTCATTCATCCTGTCTACACACAAGTGGATTTATTTCTATGCTCTCTCTTCTGGATTATTCTTGTCTATCCCCATGTCAAAACTACAATGCCTTATAAACTGTAACTTTATAATAAGTTTTGATATTGGGAAGAGCAAATCCTCTCACCTCCTAAAAGTACCTTGCTCATTCTTGGCTCTTGACATTTTTGGTAAATTTTAGAATCCGCTTGCCTAGTTTTTATGGTATTGGTGGTCTTTAAATGTCAGTCAATCTGGTACGTGTGTAGTTGTATTTAATTGTGGTTCTAGTTTGCTTTTTCTCGACTACTGAAAAGGTTGGGTAGCTTCTCATTGTTTATAGTCCATCTGGATTCCTGGTTTGTGAAGTGTCTGTTTATCTCTTCGGCTCGTTTTTTAAATTGGGTTGCCTGTTTTTTTCCTCACAGAGATCTGTTGAAATTTTAATTGAAGGGATTACAGTGAACCTACAGATTAAGTGTTGGAATAAGTGCATATTTTTGTGGAAATCACTCATTACTGTGTGCTAACATTTATACGTATTTTCTGTGTTTGTTTGTCGTTCACCTTTGGCTACTGTTTCTTGCCTTGCAGCACATTTTTATGTTTATGAAATAAAGTTTATCAACCTTCTCCTTTATAGCTTCTAAGATTTATAAGATTTAAAATCCAATTTAATGCCCAGCCAGCATGGCTCAGTGGTTGAGCGTTGACCTATGAACCAGGAGGTCACAGTTCAATCCCTGGTTGGGATACATGACCATGTTGCGGGCTCAATCTCCAGGGTGGGGCATGCAAGAGGCAGCCGATCAATGAATCTCTCTCATCATTGATGTTTCCATCTGTCTCTCCTTCTCCTTCCTCTCTGAAATCAACAGAAATATAATTAAAAAAAATCCAATTTAACTCTTAAAATTATCTAGTGTTTTATTCTATCATTTAATGATCTGTATTATAATGAAGTATGGAGGTATGTATCCAACTTTTTTTAAAGATGGCTAACCTGTTGTTCCAATACCAATTATTAACCAATTCATCTTTCTCTACTAATTTGAAATGTTACCAATAATATAAGTGAAATTCTTATAAGTATTGGTTTAGTCTTAGACTTCCTCTTTTGTTTCATTATCAATTTGTTTGTAGTATCACTGTCTCATAGAAATACCATGTGAGCCACAAATGCAAGTCACATACAATTTAAAATATTCTATTAGGCACATTTTAAAAAGTAAAAAGAGAGGTGAAATTGCGTTTAGTAATGTATTTTTATTTAACCCCCTATAGCCAAATATTATCATTTCAACATGAAATCAATATATAAAAACTATTACATTTACATTCTTTATCACACAAAGACATTAGAATGTGGTGTGTATTATACTTACAACACATGTCAGTTTGGACTAGCTATATTTCCAGTAGAGTTAGCCACAGGTTGCTTGCAGCTACCATATTATATGGCTCAGGTCAATACCTCTTTAAGGCAGGTCCAGAGTAGCCTTAGCTCTGCAACTAGTTCAGTCCTCCCACTAAGGCAGTGGTTCTCAACCTTTCTAATGCCGTGACCCTTTAATACAGTTCCTCATGTTGTGGTGACCCCCAACCATAAAATTATTTTCGTTGCTACTTCGTAACTGTAATTTTGCTACTGTTATGAATCATAATGTAAATATCTGTGTTTTCCGATGGTCTTAGGTGACCCTGCTAGCGGTTCTCAACCGACCCACAGGTTGAGAACCGCTAGCAGGGTCACCTAAGACCATAGGAAAACACAGATATTTACATTATGATTCATAACAGTAGCAAAATTACAGTTATGAAGTAGCAACAAAAATAATTTTATGGTTGGGGGTCACCACAACATGAGGAACTGTATTAAAGGGTCACGGCATTAGAAAGGTTGGGAACCACTGCACTAAGGTCTGGCCCTTCCAGAATTGGTTCAGTGAGACCTCTTCACTCAGTGGTTAGACCTTCCACAATGTCCTGGCCCTGTATGACTTTGGGAATAGCCCTGCCTACAGCCCCCCAAGTTGTTCTTTCCCCGGCAGTGCACTGTGCTCAGCTGCTGGAGTCTCACCTCCACATGTCCACATTCATGTCCATATTCATTGTCCATATTCAGCCAAAGACTCAAGAAATCCTCTGTACAGATTCCTGAACTCTTTCTCTGCATAGCTCCCTCCTTTTCAGCACCCTGTTCAGTAGAGTCCAGCAACATCTACCTCCCAACTGCCAATCTGTGCCCTCAACTTGGCCAGATCCCTGCGCTTGCGTAGTCCCCTCCCACAGATGGTCAGGAAGGTGCCTGGAGGCAGCAAGTCTGAGAGATGCTAGGGCTCACCTCAGGGGTTTCTTTTCTCTGAGGGACCACAGTTGTGTGGTGGGGATGGGGGTGGCAGGTAGCTAGGCTGCTGCTAGTTATTCTTTTTTTTTCCCTATCAATTTTATTTTATTTTTATTTTTCTCTTTATTGATTACGGTATTACATATGTGTCCTTATCCCCCCATTGCCCCCCTCACCCCCTACTCATGCCCTCACCTCCCTGGTGTCTGTGTCCATTGGTTAGGATTATATGCATGCATACAAGTCCTTTGGTTGATCTCTCCCCCTTACCCCCACCCTTCTCTACCTTTCCTCTGAGGTTTGACAGTCTGATCATACTTCTCTGTCTCTGGATCTGTTTTTGTTCATCAGTTTGTTGTTCATTATATTCCACAAATGAGTGAGATCATGTGATATTTATCTTTCTCCACCTGGCTTATTTCACTTAGCATAACACTCTCCAGTTTCATCCATGCTGTTGCAAATGGTAAGAATTCCTTCTTTTTTACCGCAGTGTAGTATTCCATTGTGCAGATGTATCACCCGTTTTTAATCCACTCATCTGCTGATGGGCACTTAGGCTGTTTCCAAATCTTAGCTATTATAAATTGTGCTGCTATGAACATAGGGGTGCATATATCCTGATTGGTGTTTCTAGTTTCTTGGGATATATTCCTAGAAGTGGGATCGCTGGGTCAAATGAGATATCCAGTTTTAGTTTTTTGAGGAAACTCCATACTGTTCTCCACAGTGGCTGCACCAGTCTTCATTCCCACCAGCAGTGCACGAGGGTTCCTTTTTCTCCACATCCTCGCCAGCACTTGTTGTTTGTTGATTTGTTGATGATAGCCATTCAGACAGGTGTGAGATGGTACTGCATTGTCATTTTGATTTGAATCTCTTGGATGATAAGTGACTTTGAGCATGTTTTCATATGTCTCTTGGCCTTCCTATGTCTTCTTTCAAAAAGTATCTATTTAGGTCCGTTGCCCATTTTTTTTTATTGGGTTATCTTAAGTTGTATGAGTTCCCTGTAAATGTTGGAGATTAAACCCTAATTGGTGGTAACATTGGCAAATATGTTCTCCCATGCAGTGGGTTTTCTTGCTGTTTTGTGGATGGTTTCTTTTGCTGGTGCAAAAGCTTTTTATTTTGATGTAGTCCCATTTGTTTATTTTCTCTTTAGTTCCCATTGCCCTAGGAGTGGTATCAGTGAAGATATTGCTTCAGCATATGTCTGAGATTTTGCTGCCTGTGGATTCCTCTAGTACTTTTATGGTTTCCCGTCTTATGTTTAAGTCCTTTATCCATTTTGAGTTTATTTTTGTTTATGGTGTAAGTTGGTGATCTAGTTTCATTTTTTTTTTTTGCATGTATCTGTCTAATTTTCCCAACACCATTTATTGAAGAGACTGTCTTGACTCCATTGTATGTTCTTGCCTCCTTTGTCAAATATTACTTGAGCATAGTGGTTTGGGTCGATTTCTGGGTTTTCTATTCTATTCCATTGATCTATATATCTGTTCTTGTGCCAGTACCAGGCAGTTTTGAGAACAGTGGCTTTGTAATACAGCTTCTGCTAGTTATTCTTAATGATCAGAAGTCCTACTTTTAAAAAAATGTTTTGGGGTTTATTAGTTCTATTTAATTCTTTCATATTTAATTTCACCCTTCTTGTTTTACTTACTTTTTTTGTAACTTTATTTGTATTTGTTCTTGTTTACTAGAATAAACATTTAGGGCTATGAACCTTTTCTGAGTACTCCTTTAGCTATTTCTTAAGAATTCTGATATGCAGTATTTTTGTGGTCTTTATTCTCGAGGTATTTTGGAGTTTTGTTTTTCTCTTTGACCAAGAATTGTTCCAGAGATTTAAAAAAATACTGAGATGGTAAAGTTTTATGTTTCAGTTTCCTGCATAACTTTTAGTTATTTGGAATTATAAATAAAGTTATCTATACTGTTTATAATTTTTGAAAATTATTGAAGTTTTCTTTGTAGCTTAATGCATAGAGAGAGAAAGAGAGAGAGATATAAGAGTGACACATCAATTGATTGCCTCCCACACGAGCCTGAACAGAGGCGGGGGATTGAATCTGGAACCCATGTACCTGTCCTTGACTGAGAATTAAACCGAGACACCTCTGTGCGTGGGCTGGTGTTCCAATACTGGCCAGGACAATGTGTGTGTATTTTTAAATCTTCTTTTACTTTGGGTGCCAGGGTAGATTTAATTTTAAGGTGAGTTTCAGTGCTGGGAAGTATATGAAAACCTTTAGCCTCAATGACCTCAAAGGTCACCTGGAATGGGTAAAATGTGAATATGAATTTGTGTCGGCCCTACAGTGACCCCTGAGTAGAGCTGAAATAAAAGGGTACCTAAAGTATTCTTTCCTCTCACTTTTAATTCCTTTTCTTTCTTTCCTCTATACGATATGCTAATTAAAAAAATCTAGATTACACAGACCAGGCCTGGTGTTATACCAGTCTGTTATCAACAAATGAGAGCACATTAAATAGTTTTTAATTGGTCTTAGGATAAGCAAAGGTGAAATGAAAATTTAATTCTTCTGGACCTTTGTTCAAAATGCCTTTTCCAGCTCCACTATAAGGAGTGAATTTTAATTAGCTTGATTCGCACTGTTTGGCCATGCATTTGTAATCTTTGTTCACACTTTGGAAAAAAATTTGATGAAAGAAATTGGACAAAAATGGGAATCTTGTCTGAGCAGAACAAATTGGAACTATCAAATATATTGCAGATAACACATGCTGCAGCTGGGGAGGAGAAGCATCAGGGCTGGTGACTTAAAGTAATTCCTCCCTCCAAAGTGCCACTGTTCAGCCTGGCACAGAGGACTGTCCTGTCCTGCACAGAGAGGTGGCAGGCAGGAGTGAAAAGTGTTTTAGTGCCAGGGGACCTGAGTTGGAATCCTGCCTCTGACCCTGATGGTAGGGCATTTAATTCCCCTGATCCTCAGTTTCTGCATCTGTAAAATGGGATAATAATGTCCACCTTGCAGCCTTCTGAGGATTGAAAGAAATGAATTATGTGAAAGTGCTTGGCATATAGTAGGGGCTCCATAAAAGACCAAGAGGATTTCAAAGGAAGGCTATATGGCTGGGCTGAGGAATCCTTATGAGGTTTCACGCTGTTTCCTATTGAAAAGGAAGAAGTGGGCAGGGGCCACTTCGTGTGTATGTATGAGGGGGAGGCGGGCTGGGTGTGTGTCTTCCTAGACCACCTTCTTCTCAATAGCTCTGAAACAGCAAAGAACCATTGTCTTTTGCACAGGAGTCCACTCAGGATGCTGCTCAGTAGTTATGAAGCCTCGAGAGCCCATGCTTACCCCGTGAGCTTTGAGGGACAGCTATGTGGCTCTTGAGATCCTTTAGCTAAGCACACTGCACCAGCAGGGAAATGCGTTAGGAGTTTCCCAGCCAGAAAGTAGGCCAAATAGCACGTATGAGCATGGAGAAGGGCTCCTGGTAAAACATTATTACGGTGCTGTGGAGATGTCAGAGTGAGAAGATGTAGTTCTGGAGCTTATAACTTAACAGAGAAAACTAATAGAGAAAAGATATTTTTTTTCACCTGAGACAGTGTCCCAATATTCCCGGAGGTTCTCAGACCATGTGTCAACGATGGGGTCAGAAAATGGAGTCCCTCCATCTTTATAAGCGTCTCTCAGAACTCATTCTGAGCACCCACTGCGCTCCCATAAGTCCCTCCCTGATAGGAGTACACTCTCAGGGTTTGACGGATCTGGGTTAATTTCAAGTCTCTCATCGTTATGGCTTTGGGGCAGCACCTGTTCTCTGGACACCCCAGTGTCTTCATCCTTCAAATGGCCACATCACAGGGGCGGGTGGATAATGTAAGCTGCTTTTAGCACAGAGCCAGTGCAGGAGCGAGCATGGCCAGGCCAAGGGGATCTATTTTCTCCCCTCAAGGTGGTGGTTCTCCACCTGGGGCCGCCTGGCTGTCTTTCAGAGGTGTTTGGCTATACCTGGGGTGGGGGTGGGTGGGGGTGGGGGCATGTATGTGTTAAACATTCTACAATGCATAGGATACCCCCCACCCCCCTTTCCTCTGATTTTGGAATTAGAAGATGAAAATGCATCCATTTGAGGTCTCTCTCTCTCTCTCTGAAGAGATGTAAAATGCCATGATCCTTAAGGCCTTTTTCACCCGGTGGCCCTGTCCCCACTGCCCACAGCTGCCTCCTGCTGTCCTCTACGTCCTGGCTGCAGCCCCCTCCTGAGGACTAGGACGGCTTTCCACCAGCAGCACCCCTGCCCTGCCTGTGTGGCACCCTTATTCCCCCCCCACCCCTCCGCCGCCGCTCGGAGCAGCGGGAGGCTGCGGGGAAAGCCGGACTTTAGGGAGAGCCTACTGGCCTGCTTGGGGCCCACACCGACAGTGGCTCCAGGCAGCTCACAGCCCTTCTATTCACGGCAGTAACCCCAGGGCCGCAGGCAGAGGCAGGGCCCCGAGGAGGCGAGCGCTGGCAGCCCGGCCAACTGGCCTGTGACCGAGGCTGGAGCCAGGGTCCAGCCGCTCCCCAGCAGGCGGTGGCCCCGCCTTTGAAGGAGCCCCAGAGCAGCGCTGGCAGCTGGGGGCAGGGCAGGAGAGGGAAGTTTCTTTCCCAGCCGTAGTCCTGGACTCCAGTCCCGGAGCGCACTCCACCTTCCCCGGGCGCGCCTCCTGGGGTGCCGTCGGGCTGCTGTCTCCGGGTGGCCGCGTGGGCCGAGGGGGAGGTGGAGCCCCTGCCGCCCGGAGCCCAGAGACCAGATCTGATTTCGGGGACCACGCCTGGGAGCTGAGTCAAGCCCGCCGCTGGGCAGTCAGCCGTGGTTAATGATTGACCACTGACCGCCGGCCTCCAGCAGCCCAAGAGGGTGCTCCCGGAGGGGGCGCTGGGCGGGGAGGGGAGCGAGGGCTGCGGGGCAGGGCGCCAGGGGCACCCAGGAGCAGGGCGGGCGCGCTGGGGGCTGCGGGGCCAGATTAGAACCGCCTTCCTGCGCGCTCTCCCCAAACTCCACCCCCAGGCGCCTCGGGGGCCACTGCGAGGTTGGGCTGCGCCAGGAAGTTCCCATGAAAGCACCTGAAGTAAGTTACCTTTCCCAGGTGAGTGCGGGGGAGCGAGCGCCTCCTGAGCGCAGCCAAGAAATAGGGCTCCGCTGAGAGGAGGGACGCTGAGACGGTCTCCGACCCGGTGGCCGGGCCTCCTTCCCCATGGCTTCCCCCGGCGGCCCCCACGGCGACTGCTCCCACGTCATTGATCACAGCCACATCCCCGAATTCGAGGTGGCCACCTGGATCAAAATCACCCTCATCCTGGTGAACCTGCTCGTCTTCGTGCTCGGCATCCTGGGGAACAGCGTCACCATCCGCGCCACGCAGGTGCTGCAGAAGAAGGGCTACCTGCAGAAGGAGGTGACGGACCACATGGTGAGCCTGGCCTGCTCCGACATCCTGGTCTTCCTCATCGGCATGCCCATGGAGTTCTACAGCATCGTCTGGAACCCGCTGACCACGCCCGGCTACGCGCTGTCCTGCAAGCTGCACAACTTCCTCTTCGAGGCCTGCAGCTACGCCACGCTGCTGCACGTGCTCACGCTCAGCTTCGAGCGCTACGTGGCCATCTGCCACCCCTTCCGCTACAAGGCCGTGTCGGGGCCCTGCCAGGTGAAGCTGCTCATCGGCTTCGTCTGGGTCACCTCCGCCCTGGTGGCCCTGCCCCTGCTCTTTGCCATGGGCGTGGAGTACCCGCTGGTGTACGTGCACAGCCACCAGGGTCTCTCTTGCAACCGCACGCTCACCCGCCACCACGAGCGGCCCGAGACCTCCAACATGTCCATCTGCACCAACCTCTCCAGCCGCTGGACCGTGTTCCAGTCCAGCATCTTCGGCGCCTTCGTGGTCTACCTCGTGGTCCTGGTCGCCGTGGCCTTCATGTGCTGGAACATGATGCAGGTGCTCAGGCGCAGCAAGCAGGGCACGCTGGCGGCCAAGGGGCAGCAGGCGCAGCTGCGCAAGTCGGAGAGCCAGGAGAGCAGGGCGGCCCGGAGGCAGACCATCCTCTTCCTGAGTGAGTCCTGGCGGAGGGCAGCCTGGGAGCAGCCCCGCCCCCCTCCCTCCTTGCGTTCTTCTTAACTGCAAATCTTGTCTTAAAAGTGTAAACTTAAGTTCTGGAGGCCGAAGAGGCATTGCTCTGAGTCTCTGGATATTTCTTCTCTGTGTTTCGGGAACTAAGATTAGGGTGAAAAGAGCACTAGATCAGGAGTCAGAGGACGGGGTGTATCCCGGAGCAGCACCCCTGGACCTCCAGCCAGTTGCAGTATGTCTTGGGTAAAAGGGGGATGATAATACAGACAAATGTGGGCGTCGAATGAGGTGATGCAGGGGAGGTGCAAGGCCTCTGAGAGGGACCGAGTTTGCAGAGATAACAGAGGGCATTCTGATCTGGCCCCTCTTTTCTCTGGAGACCCTTCCTCGGGTAGTTAGATTTGTTCCCACTTTTCTTCTCCTGTGGAGAAGCTGGGCTGTCAGGGAAACACTCCGCAGGCTGCTGCTACTCCCAGGGGTGATCTCCTACGGGGTCTTCAGAGACCGCGGCTCTCAGCCCGGCACTCCCCAGGGTGGGCCTGCGGTTCCGCCGTGGTGGGTCTGTTCTTCCTGGAGCAGAGAAACAAGGCAGGCCTGTCTGTCTGTCTGTCTGTCTGTCTGTCTGATCCAGAAAATCTGGCTTCACCGCGTCCCGGGACTTGATTGACCAGCCAAAACACCTGATTTCCATAGAGAGCAACTCTTTATTTTCCAAGCTTTTGTTGTGATGCAGATATTTCAAGTCAGGCCCTTCTATCAGGAAAGAAGGACCCCCATCTGCAGACCCCCACGCCTTCAAAAGAGGGGCCTGGTGCCTGCCCTCTGGGAGCCCAGCTTTCATGGAGACACATAAAGTTTGTGCTAGCAAAGGTCTGAAAAAAATATATATATTTTTTAGCAGAAACAAGAAAACGTGTGGGTGTGTGAGTGTGAGTCAAGGGCGAGTTGACGGAACACATGCTTCTCTCCCCTCTCCCCTGTTCAGTGTGGCGCCAGGAGGAGGAATAAATCACGGTGCTGTTTGTTTTGGTGAGGGAAACTTGGGCAACAGGTTCCAGGACGAGGCCTTAGACATGAAAGAAAATTTGGAGGTAATTGAGGAGAATGGAACGCACCTGGTCTTGTCCCGCCACCCGGTCTTGTCCTCGCGGTGCCTCTGGCTTCTAGTGTGCCCCCACAGCTGACTTGACTTGGTGCCTGTGGAAATGAAAGGAGGGAGTTTGCAGTTTGGGGATGCCTACTCTGCATCAGGGGCTGTGTTGCGTGGCTGATACTTTTCCATTTCATAGAATTTGAGACTTAGAGAAGACCTAATTCAAGTGCACGTAAACGCAGCTCCAGATTTTCAACTTGCTTCTCAGGGCAGGGAAATGACTGGCGACAGGAAAATGAAATAAAGCAGGGATTTGACAAGGAAGGTGCTGCCTAGGTTGGGCTGGTGGTGTTGCTGCCTCCTAGGACCAGCCTTTCTGGAAGTAAGTGGGTGACTTCGGCGACTTGGGAACGGCACCCGACCCAACTCAATCTCTTCCACCCACCCGCTGCTGCCCCCAGTATTCTAGGATAGAATGAGCATTACATTTGCTTAAAGCTTGAACATCTGTTGAAAGACTAGTTTTCCCTTCCCCCAAACACCCTTAGGCATAGCTTAAACTTTTCTCAGTAATTTATACTTGAATGTGAATGAATTTCCCCTTCCTTCCTTCCTTCCTGCCTTCCTGCCTTCCTGCCTTCCTGCCTTCCTGCCTTCCTGCCTTCCTTCCCTCCCTCCCTCCCTCCCTCCCTCCCTTCCCTCCTTCCTTCCTTCCTTCCTTCCTTCCTTCCTCCCTCCCTCCCTTCCTTCCTTCCTTCCTTCCTTCCTTCCTTCCTTCCTTCCTTCCTTCCTTCCTTCCTTCCTTCCTTCCTCCCTCCCTCCCTCCCTTCATTTATTTATTGATTTATTTTAGTTCAGGGCACTACTACTCTAAGAATATTAAGGCTGCATTTGACCAAGGAAAATAATTAATTTATCTTTATTCTCTATTGGACCAAACTCTGTGATTTTTTTTATATTTCTCTGAATGGACATATCTTCTTTTCCCAGGGGGTATTGTTTCAAGTTAAAATCGGTCTCCATTTTGTAGCATAAAATCAGAATGTTTTTCATTTAAAGGTGAATAAGCCCTCGAAGATATCTCATGCAGATAGTAATCTCCTGGAAAGAGTTTGTTCTTGCTGCAGCTCTTGTTCCTTCCTTCTGGTTCTCTCCCTCTTTCTTATAACAACTATGTATTCATCACCCACTGTATTCTCCACATAAAGATGGTTGAATGGCAATCAGGTGCTCAATGTGTGATAATGTCTGGGGAAAATTTACCATTTGTATTTAGCCCATTTCCTCTGCAGTAGGTTTTCAAAGCAGTTCTTGCAAATGTGCCCCTCTCCCAAGGAATTTAAAGAGCTTTTAAAAATAGGAACCTCGCTAATTAACTCAAGTTAGGAAATAAATTAATGGAGTGAAGAGGAATAAATCATGGTTTGCATACATCAGATTAATACAATGCCATTTACTTTGTGGGTTTCATAAAACATAAGCTTTGGGGCATTTATAACCAGAACAAATGAACATATAAATTGTTTACAAATTGCTGAATTTAATATAGTGAGTTAGCTGTCTTTTTAGCGTTTCAGTTAACAGATGTATCAAATTAAAACAAATATTTGCTTATTTCAAACATTCTGCATTTAATGTGAAATGTAAGTGATGACATAGCACAAGATGTCTTTGGCTCTCTTGAGGCAATAAAAAAACAATTAAGGATATCCCGCCCCCCCCCCCCCCCGTTGTTAAAAATGCTAACTTCTGCATCACAGAAGCGGAATTCATAAATCTGCCCAAGATGAGGAAGTCTATAGAAAATATTACTTTTCCATTCTACATCTTTTGCAATTGCGTCTCAGTCTGGTGGAGGTGCTGGGCTTGCAAATGTGCCCCTCCTCTTGGGGGAATAATGAAACACATTGGGAACTCTGGAGAAAAAGAGAGGCTGGAATGCCTCCTAGCTTCCAATTGATTTGCAAGAGAAAACAAAAATACTGTAAAAGTGTACATTCCTGGAAACATGTGTGTCTCTTCATGCCTCTTGTCAGCTTAATGAGAAATTAGCGCTAGACTCACTACCTTTTGCAAGGTTATGGCTAATGTGGCCAAGGTAATACTCGTCTGATGCCAGGACAGATGTTACCTCCTGGCCTGGATTCCTGCCTGCTCTGGAGGAGAGGGACTGCTGCGTTTGGCTCTTTATCCCCTAGTTGGGGAGGAGATACAAAATGAGCCTTCTTTCCAACAGGCTTTTCTAGGCCTTCCACCCCATGTCTCTCATCTCTCCCTTGGAACTGTTCTCAATGCCTGTGGCATTTGGGTCCATGGACCCCTCCCTTGTTTGTGTCTGTTGCACGTGTGGCTTGCTGTTAGATGTCATCCACTCCAAGGGAGATGACAGAGTGGTTTAAATGAAGCATACTGTAGTTTTTTGCTGGCATTGTAAATTGGTATAGCCACTATGGAAAGTAGTATGGAGGTTTCTCAAAAAATTAAAAACAGAACTACCATACAACACAGCAATTTCACTTCTGGGCATTTATCTGAAGAAAATGAAAACACTAATTTGAAAAGATATGTGCACCTCTATTTTATTGTAGCAATATTTACAACTAGTAGCCCTGTGCACGAATACATGTGCCAGTAGTTCGCTGCCGCCTCCAGTAGCTCTCTGCCCGCTGCCCCACCCTCCTGTAGCTCCCCCCGCTCATAGCTTGTTGCCCTGCCCCATCCTGTAGTTCTCCACCACCCACTTGTAGCTCGCTGCCCCACCCTCCTGCTGATCTGTGATCCAGTCGTTATGCGTCAAGGCATAATGACCATTTGCATATTACATCTTTATTATATAGGACTAGAGGCCCGGTGCATGAAATTCGTGCACAGGGGTGTGTGTCCCTCAGCCCAGCCTGCACCCTCTCCAATCTGGGACCCCTCGAGGGATGTCTGACTGCCCGTTTAGGCCCAACCCACTGGGATCGGGCCTAAACAGGCAGTCGGACATCCCTCTCACAATCCAGGACTGCTGGCTCCCAACTGCTCGCCTGCCTGTCTTCCTGATTGCCCCTAACCACTTCTGCCTGCCAGCCTGATCACCCCCTAACCACTCCCCTGCCAGCCTGATTGATGTCTAACTGCTCCCCTGCCAGCCTGTTTACCCCTAACTGCCCTCCCCTGCAGGCCTGGTCACCCCTAACTGCCCTCCCCTGTAGGTATGGTAACCCCTAACTGCCCTTCCCTGCAGGCCTGGTCCCCCTGCTCTCCCCTGCAGGCCTGGGTCCCCCCAATTGCCCTTCCCTGCAGGCCTGGTCACCCCCAACTTCCCTTCTCTGCCGGTCTGGTCACCCCTAACTGCCCTCCTCTGCAGGCTTGATCGCCCCCAACTGCCCTCCCTTTCAGGCCTGGTCCCTCACAACTGCCCTCCCCTATTGGCCATCTTGTGGTAGCCATCTTGTGTCCACATGGGGGCAGGATCTTTGACCATATGGGGGCAGCCATCTTGTGTGTTGGAGTGATGGTCAATTTGCATATTACTCTTTTATTAGATAGGATAGAGGCCTGGTGCATGGGTGGGGGCCAGCTGGTTTGCCCTGAAGGGTGTCCCAGATCAGCATGGGGGTTCCCTTGGGGCATGGGGCAGCCTGGGCGAGCGGCCTGTGGTGGTTTGCAGGCCGGCCACGACCCCTGGCGACCCAAGCGGAGGCCCTGGGATCTGGGATTTATTTATCTTCTACAATTGAAACTTTGTAGCCTGGAGCAGAGCCAAGCCTCATGCTCACTCCGTGGCAGCAGCCATTTCTGTTGGGATTTATTTGTCTTCTATAATTGAAACTTTGTAGCCTTGAGTGCAGGCCTGGGCCCGCCAGGGTGTGTGGAAAGCTTGGCTTCCTCCATCGCCGGGGAAACCCAACCTCCCTCCTGCTCACTCAGTGGCTGCAGCCATCTTGGTTGGGGTTAATTTGCATACTTGCTCCTGATTGGCTTGTGGGTGTGGCTTGTGGGTGTGGCTTGTGGATGTAGCAGAGTGATGGTTAATTTGCATATTACTCTTTTATTAGATAGGATAGCTAAGATATGGAAACAACCTAGATGTCCATTGATAGATGAATGGATAAAGAAGATGTGGTATATGCATACAATGCAATATTACTCAGCAGTAAAAAAAAAAAAAAAATGAAATCTTGCCATTTGCAACAACACGGATGGACCTAGAGGATATTATGCTAAGTGAAATAACACAGAGAAAGACAAATGCCATATGATTTCACTTATATGTGGAACCTAAAAAAACAAACAAAACAAAACAAAAAACAGACTCATAGAAATAGAGAATAAATTGATAGTTGCCAAAGGAGAGAAGGATTCCAGGGTGGGTGAAAAAGGAAGGAGAATAAGAAGTACAAACTTTGAGTTACTAAAAACAAAATACAAGTGTCTCTGAAGTTGGGCAAGGTAAGGACATAGATTCCCCTCTAGGACCTTCAGAAAGGACTGCAACCCTGCCAACACATTGATATTAGTTCAATAAAACTAATTCTGGCCTCCAGAACATACTACATTTATGTTGTTTTAAACCACTAAGTTTGTGGTAACTTATTATAACAGCAGTAGAGAACTAACAAAACCAGTCTATTTATAAGTTAAAATATAAAAGAATATTGAGAATTTTCAGAAGTAAATATTAAGAACAAATACTGATGAGTAATAATATTAGCCGCAATTTATTGAACATATACTATGTGCAAGTCAGTTATGCTCACATCAACTCATTAATGAGGACACCAAAATTATTCCATTTAATAGAAGATGGAACATTTTAAAGAACTTAAGTATATGTCCATGGGATGGAGAATAGGTAGTGAAACAAAAATATTGGTGAGAAAGATATGGAACTATCAGAAGAAAAACTTAAAAAATGTGATAAATCATTGAGTTTTTTTAAAAAATCAATAAAAACAACCTTTAGTTATTGCTGTAACAATAAAGTTGGGCTACTTGAACAGTCAGAATTTCCTGGTTCAAAGCTGGTAAAAATATTTACATGGAATGTTCTTTTAAAACAATCAACTTGTGTATGTGTGACACATTAAATTACCTTGGAGTATAAATACAAAGTAAAAGAAAAAGTTAAATTGATCAAGAATGTTTAATTAATTTTATTAAAATTTCTAGTAAAGTGCTAAAAGTAAAAGAAGGATACTGTAGTTTAATTAGTCACTTGCAAGAGCATAAGTAATTGGGACTAGGTAATAGGTACCTCCTAGACATCTGTAGGGCAGTGATTGACTTTCAGCTCTCGTTATGAAGAAAAGTTTTACAGATAATCATGAATCTACAAAATTAAAGAAACATAAGCGAAGATTGAGGACTCTAATAATTCCACTTGTTTGCATTCTGATTTGCTCTCCTGAGTCGGAGGGAAAGGGAAGGAATTGCATGTAGTGGCAGGATTTGCATATCAACTTGGGTTGCTCATGGGAGAAAACCTTGAATATGGACATCATCCATCATGTGTATTTGATCTTCACTCTTACACAATCCCAACTGAGCTATTTCAGCTGCTCATCATGTGTATTCCGAGGGGAAAAAAGATTGAGAGTTGCTACTGTAATGAATTATTCTAAAAGGAACGTTGATGTATATTTATATATTTGTGGGGTGGGCCAGGGAGATCAGAATCACATCCTCTTGGTTTTTAGTCCCCAGATTTAGAGGTAAGTCACATGTGTTTGCACTCACACGTGCACGTGAACCCTGGAGAGAGAGAGAATGGGGGAGGGCTGGAAGGCGGAGAGAGAACTGAGATGTTGACAGTGGCTCCTCTTTATCTGAGGACAATCAGTACCTGAAAAATACTCTTAAAATTTGTTCCTTAAAATGGAGTCCAAAATTTCATGTGAAGAGAGGTTTGACTGGGACTTCATTGTGGAAAACAGAAGTGAAATCTATGAAAAGAAAGTTGTCTTATATTTTATGAAACAGGTTATAATTATATGGTAATTCTTATAAAAACTTTTTAGAATGAAACAAATGTGACTTTTTTGAGGGCATAATTTTTCTGACAAACTGTATGATGGCCTTTGTGCCTGATTTTCTCAGCAAGATTATATATAGAGGGCTTTCTTCCAAGACCTGTTCTTAATTCTTTGCTATTTAAATTACCCTCACTGAGTCACCTGTGACATCATCATTCTTGTGAATTTTTCATTCTTTCAGGATGACTGGTCTAATTCCGCCAGACCTCTGTTTGTCAGGGGCTTGGCATCTGATTGGTGTGTTTCTCCAGCTCTCCAAACCCCCAAAATTAATTCAAAAATCAAACTCTACACCCTAGTGTAGGTCAACTGATTACATGGAAATAGATGCCAAGTACCAAAATAGTTTTTAAATAGTTGTTTTCTTGATTAGTTTAAATATTGGTCTTATAATCATGTTTATGTCATTAATTTTCTTAGCAAAGGCTTTTTCTGTGGTATATAGGGATATGCCAACTCAGTCTCTCAAGGAAATAGTACCAAAATTAGTGACTTTTTTAAGGGTAAGGTATTATTTTGACTCAAATGTTTGGCTATTTCAGGAAAAAGTTTTGCCTCAAATATTTAGGACAAGCATGTCAAACTTGCAACCCACGGGCCACATACCTCATTTATTTGGCCCGTGTTAGCCTTTGAGTTTGACATGCTTGATTTAGGCCATTGCCTCTATTCTCTTCCTCCCGTTATTGGTGTAGATGTGCCTGTAATACATGACATTTCATGCCTATTTCTCTACCTGTGACATCTGTCATACATTGCAGTGTCTTGTGATCAGCCTGGCAGACAAATATAATGATGCTGCTTTATTTTTATAATCAGGCTGTCTCAAAGATTTCATTACTCTGCTGGAGAGATGCATAGTTCTTGTGGAAGGGAATATTGGAATCCCAATCCCCATTCATTAGCAAGCCTATTCATCTGTCTCAGTTGCATGCCTCCTGGGGGCTTCCAAAGTGTAGCTAGGCAGCAGAGGCCTCTGCTGAGCAAAGCATTCAACTTATTAATGCTACAACCACTCAGAATAAAAGTCATTTGTGGGCCAAGACAGCACAGAGGAAGAATATGGAATTGGGAGTCAAGGAGCCCGTCCTGCCCCAGTAGATAAGGTTCTCTCATCCACCACTTGGATGACATGGTCATCTCTCACTGTCTTTTCCTTCTGCCTGGTTGGCAACCCTGGGACAATCCAACTGACCCTCCACCTCTACTCTTTGGCTACTTACTGAGCAATGAAGAGAAGACTGGTCATCATTGCTGCTGTACATTCTTGTAAACAGACAAGTGTTCAGCCTCACCTGGGCCCTGCTGTGTAGTGGGCACCTCCTTTGCAAGCCCCTTCAAAGAGCTCAAGCTCCTGGAATGCCTTTTCTACTTTGCTTCCAGAAGTCTACTTTCTAGGTGAGGGACCTTGACTTGGCATGTCATCACTGGAGGAATGTTGGCATCTACTCACGCCTCGTCCAGGCTGTCCTTCATGCTGCAGCCACTGGGATCTCATTGACGTCCCAACCACAACCCCTTCAAATCCAAGCCCGTCAGTGGCTTCCCATGGCTCTTACATCAAGGGTCAAACTTAACATAAAGCCCCTCATGGTCAGCGGCCTCTCCAGTCAAGTGCCCCTCTGCTTGGACTGAGTGGCTTAAACAACAGGTGTTTATTTTCTCACAGTTCTGGAAATTAGAAATCTGAGATTAAGGTGCTGGTAGGGTTGGTTTCTAGTGAGACGTCTTTTTTGGTTTACAAATAGCAGCCTTCTTTCTGAGTCCGCACATAGCCCTTTCTCTGTGTGCCCACAAAGAGAGAGAGAGTGCTCTCTGGTATCTCTTTACTCTTCTCATAAGGACACCAGCCCTGTTGGGTCAGGGCCACACTCTTATGATCTCATTGGATCTTAATTACCTCCCCAAAGGCCCTATCTTCAAATAGTGTCACATTGGGGGCTTTAACATATGAATGGGGTAGGGGGAGAGACACAGTTCAAACCATAACACCCTTCAATTCCTCCAGTGGTCCATGACCAGACTCTCTTCTACCCGCTGGTCTTAGTACATGCTGTTTCCTCTGCCTGGAATGCTTTTCTGTCTTACTCCATGCTCTACCTGCCCCCACCAGTCCCTTCACCAAGCCTGGCACAACCTCCCTGCCTTGATTAAACCTCCCTTGAAACAAGATTCACAGTTATAATTTTCATTTTCATAGTATTTCATTTTGAGATTATTCAATTGAAGTCTCTCTTCCTTCTAATACCTTGAGGGCAGGAACTATCCCCAATTTTGCTTCCCAACTTCTGAGCACAGTGCCTGGCACACAGCAGATTTTTTTTTTTTAATTTCTTTATTGATTAAGGTATCACATATTTGTCCTCATCCCCCCATTCCCATCCCACACCCCTCTTCACGCATGCCCCCACCCCCCTGTTGTCCTTAACACAGCAGATTTTTAATGAATATTTGTTGACTAAATAAATAAATGAATGGGATTCCATTTGAAATTGGGAAACAGTGTTGTGTTTTCCTTTGGGCCTGCATTCATATAGAGGTTTTTCACTCCTCAGAAATTTTTCTGGTGAGTTGGAACCTAAAAGTGACTTTTTTGAAAGGGGTCTGATTCCTCTCAAGCCTCTGAAAAGTCAAGCCATCAGAGAGGACATTTAAGATTTTATCTCCTATGAGCAAAGGAATAGTCTGTGTTAATCGGCCCTGAAGATTAGCTTTACCCTATGTACCTGCCAGAAGTAACCATGAAATGAAAGTGATTAGGGTGGTGTTTATCAACCCCTTTAAACTCTGTTTAACAAGATTAATGCAATGGGACAACTTTAAAAATCATTTCTTAGCAGGAATTTTTGCCACTTGTTATCAAGGGGGTTATTCAGGTTAATGGAAAGAGGATGCAGTGCTTGCAATATTTTCAACCAATATGTTTTTATTTCCCCTTAAATTGCATTTACTTGCAGCCATTGCCCACAAGTCTGAGCCATGAGGTTTATCACCTCAGGGAAGAAAAAAGCAGGTACTGCCTAGTACAAATGATCAGTTTTGAATAAAGAAGCTGGATTTCTTGTCTTGTTCAGCTAGGCAGTTGTCATGAAAGCTTGGGCTTTGTGAAGGGTGGAAAGAATTGCTCAGCTCTGTAGTTCTCCCTTTAACGCATCACAAGCCCAGCTTGGTGGACCAGATCAGCCACCACGTGGCCAGTTCCGACAAGACCAAAGTTAACGGGTTTGAAATGTTTCCTTGGAAGCCACTGACGGGTTTTAAGGAGTAAAGCACCACAGTTAAATGTTTGGTGCTTCCCTGAGGTGACAGTATTTGTTGCATTGCAATTTGAGTCAAAATTCAGGCCTGGTCATGTTCGAGAGTCGTGGTTGGCAAACTGCGGCTCGCGAGCCACATGTGGCTCTTTGGCCCCTTGAGTGTGGCTCTTCCATAAAATACCATGGCCTGGGCGAGTCTATTTTGAAGACGTGGCGTTAGAAGAAGTTTAAGTTTAAAAAATTTGGCTCTCAAAAGAAATTTCAATCGTTGTACTGTTGATATTTGGCTCTGTTGACTAATGAGTTTGCCCACCACTGTTCTAGAGTGAAAAAGAGACGACTCTTCATTGAGGTGCAATCCTGGTGGAGCAGCTGATGCCAATTGGTTCTTCCAGCCATTAGCCAGACCTGTGGCTCTTGGTTTTCCCAATTCCTGGTCCTCCATGGCCAGAGAATAACTCTGCTTCTGATATTATTGTAATTAGCTGGTTATTAATAACAGGAAAGGAGCAAAGTGGGAAGCCAGACATTATAGGCCTGTCATTTGGGCAGCTTCACCAGGAAGCTGCAATGTCACACTCCCCAGGCAACCACCAGCCCGTTCCCCACGGAGCACTGGGGGAAGAGGCCAACAAAGAGGAGTTGGGCTGACATGGGGAAGACACTTGACTGTCAGTCACACCTTGGAACAGATATCATTGGTCAGAATGGGCATGGCCACTGCAAGCCCTCAAAAATTTAGGAATGCATATTCCCCTAAACAAAGGAATTCTCTCTTTGGTTCTGGTGACTCTTAGCTCATGGGGCTCTCTCGTTCCCGCTTCCTTGCATTCACCCATACGGTCCAGAGCCAGGGGACCCCACACACAATGCACTGATGGACTACAACAGGAAACACAAACTAAGCTAGTCTCATTAGGTATTGGATTGCTCCAACCTGGAACAGAAACCCTGGACACTGGCTCTAACTTCAGCCCTATCAAAGCCACAGCTGCACTTCTTTTATGGCAGGACTGAGGGAGAGGGGACCTTGGAAACTCAGGGATTTCATTCCAGACAAATAAAAATCACTTGTTCTCGTATGCACCTCAGAAAATTACTTTCCATGGGATTTTGCAAGAATTCCACTCCCTTGAGCAACAAGTAGGGATGAGGACCACTCCCCACCAGTAACATGTCCATTTAGCTCCTCATGTTTTCCCAGCATAGAGACCCCAGTTGCCCCAACATTGCTTAGGACAGGAGGCAGCTCCAGGGAGCTGAGCTGGGTGATAGCAGCTCTAACATCTCTATTGTGCAGTGGCCGGCTCATTCCTCAAAAAATTTCAAGTCCTCACGTCTTCCTTGAAGCCTTGCTACACTGATCTTCCTAGGATTGATGAGCCGTATTAGTCATTTCTCAGAAGGGGGCACAGCTGTTGTCTCCCTGCCTCTCCTTGGAGTTCCCGGGGATCAGGGACCTTGAATCCTCACATTTCTTCAGCCTTCCCTTTGAAGATTGAGGAGACCACTGGCAGGGAATGTGGGCTGGGATCTGATTCTGTAGATTCAGGGATTAAAATCCCTGACAGCGGCTGCTTCTCCTGGAAAGGTGGAAAACCACACAAACTGATCCTCTGGAAGTTGCTTCAGCTCTCCCTGCCTTTCCTCTCCTCTGTAGGCAGGAATCTGAGATGGTTCCCGAAATTCCTGGACCCTTACACACACCTGCTCCTTACGCTAACACTAATCGAGATGTTGCAGTGAGGGGATTTTTCACAGAAGTAACGTAGGTCCCAAATCAGTTGATCTTAAAAGGGGGATTTTCTGTGTGGGTTTAATCAAGTCACATGACCCTTTAAATCTGTGTTTAGAGGTCAGAGATAGGGGAAGTCAGGTACTTAATGCATAATAGGGATTTCATGGGAGAGAAAGTCTCCATTGCTGGCTTTGAAGATTGAGGGGACCACTGGCAGGGAATGTGGTTTCTAGGAAGAGAGTCAGCAAGGGAACAAGGACCCGAATGAGCTGATGGACTGCAGTGGGAAACAAACACAGACTAAGCTAAGAGGTGGAGTTCCCCCTACAGCCTCGACACTTTGAGACCCTGAACAGCAATCCCAGCCATGCTGTGCCTGGAGTTTTGATCTATAGGTTATTTTAAGCCACTAAATTTGTATTGATTTGTTAAGTAGCAATAGAAAACAGATACCTTCTCTGAACTCTAATAAGGGGGCTCCAAGGTAAATACCTTTCCTGCCTGAGTTATATCTTTCAAGACAGGCCCAATCTCCAGAACCTTCTCATTGAAAAGTTCCACCCTCTAAGCACTGCACCCAGGGGCCAGCCCTTTATTGACTCACCGACCATTTATTGAGCACCTGCTAAGTGCTTGGTGATTAGGAAGTTTACCAAGTTCCAGGGCAACATGGACTTTTCGAGTTTTGTTTGGGGAATTAAAAATTTGTGGGTTTGTGTCCCATCGGGTAGATTTTTGGAATCGTGGATACTGCAGTTTTGAAGAGGAACACTGTAGTGGATGAAGCCAGTTAGCATCCTTTTTAGTAGCTCTTTTTCCTCATGGCCTGGCACTTAGTAGGTGCTGAATAAATGTTTGGTGAATCAGTGAATAGGCAGCTTTGCTGCTTCCCGGAGGCTTCCAACCCCAGTGCTGAAAGCAAGTCTGAAGAAGAGAGATGTCTTGGGCTAACACGCTTCACCATTTCCCGATGTTAGGGTTTCTGCCAATTGAGAAACGTGACAAAAATTTCCTGTTTGCACTTACTGTGTATAAGAGCTATTCTGGCAGCCAGAGGCTTTTTAGACATCTCATCACACTGCTTACACATCTCAAGGGTGGCGGTACTTAGAGAGCAGTGGTGTTACCAGAATCCGACAGACAGGGTTCAGGAGATAAGGCTGTAGCATCAAATTGCTATTATACTTGCTAAATGTCTCACTGGTTAGGAAACCAAAGGCATGCAGAAATAGGAGGCAGGCCCAGTTGGCAGCAATGAGCTTCATTGAACTTGGAGAGAGAAGCCATCTTCTTTCTCTAGCGAAGGGGAAAAGGAAATCCAGCTGACCTCAGAAACAAAGCACTACACACAGGCGTTTGGGCAGAGCTGGTCACTTGGTCTCCGGCTTTATGTGTTTCTATTCTCTGGAGAACATGATATACTCAGTGGAAACAAGACTCTTTGGGAAAGGTATGGGCCTACTGTTTATATGCTGCAATTTTTAAGAATTAAATAGCATGTTGAAATGACAGCTGTATATTTTAGAGAGTTAAAGAGCACCTGATGGGTTGTCACTGCTTGTCTTGACAGGAAGCAAATGGGAGGGCTTGATGGTTGAAGGTTGCTGTCCAGAGGATGCAGGCTATTCTCCTTGGGCCTGGGGTTTTCCTCATTGTTGAATCTCTCAAAGGCCCACTTCCTCCAGGAAGCCTTCCTGGACTGTCTTTACCCTGCTCTCATCACTCCAGTAGGTCTTTGCATTTCATTTTGGTGCTTTATTAATCAACTATTTACAAAAGCCTAAAACGTGCACTATATCCTTTGGACTGTAGAGCTGAAGATGCTGTTTCTCCCCTCCAAGGAGTTTAATTAATATTTCTCTAGTTGGGGCAACGAAGTATAGAGGTGGAGCCTTCTAGAAGGAAGCCTTGATGAAAGGTGGGGAGTATTGGCTGTTTATGAGGTAAACTGGTTCTGGCTCCAGAATTGTGAATGATGTGGTTAATTGGACTTCACCCATCCCAGAGATGCTGTCTGCCATTTTGATATTCACAGTGTGGTCCATGGAGCAGCATCAACATCCGCTGGGAAATAGCCAGATGCAGAGCATTGGGCCACATCCCACACCTCCTCACTTAGACTCTGCATTGTAACAGGTCTCTGTGATTCCTGTGCACGTTGACAGTGAGAAGTGCTCATCCACAACCCTTCTTTTGGAGGGGCTTCTTTAACTCGAAAAGAATAGAAAAGGAGGAGTTGGGAGTGACTAAACTCGTCATACACGGTAACAACCGTGAGCAGCTTGCTGTGTAGCTGTCACAGGAGGGAATTTGCTCCATGACATTTGGGCACAAGAAACTTCACATTGCTTTATCTTCAAAAAGAAACGGAAGCCTGGCTCTGAGCCACTGTTTGCAGAGGTAAAATTCAGTTTCCTTTGGAGGAGGCGTCCCTTCTCATGTTGTATGAAAATTCAAAAGGGGCTTATGAGGTGCCAGAGACTGAGGCGCTTGGCCCTTCATTCGCATTCAAAGTAGTGGTGTTGTTCAAGTGCTTCCTGTTGCTCCTTCTGCTCTAGGATCTGGCTGCCAAGCCGGCCGAGCACTGGGACCAGCCAGCCGAGGACAGCCTGCTCCTCACCAGCATGAGGGTAGAATTATGTCCATATTCCAGAATTATTCAAGGTCATCACCCATTGAGGTTTGAGCTGGGATCTGTCCCCAAAGTCCATGTTCTTTCCCTGAGCAGAGTCATAAGCCCTTAAAAGAGAATAGAATGTGTTTCAGCTGGCAGACGTGATGTGGGTGGTAAGGGAGGGGGAGGCAAGAAACCATGATGCCAGGTCTGGTGTGTGTTTATCTTGCTTTCAGGCCTCCCAGAAGCTTTTGAGTACCCTCTTCTGTTTGAGGACTTTCCTTCTCTCTGAGTCCTGCTTTCTCGAGGTAGTGATGAGAATGCCTTGTTTTCCCAGCATCCCTTGCAGCCTGAGTGCAGCATGTGACTGGGGCTGCATCAGTCATCTGTACTGCAATTCATTTGGAAGAGAGTGATGGGAAGGAGCAGCAACCATGTGGCGTGTCTGGGACCAGGGCCAGTGTGTTTCAGAGTGTCCCTGAGAGAGCAATGGCAGGAGAACGAAGGGCAGGGGTCTAGGACAGGTGTTGGTAGTGCCTCTGCAGTAGGGTCTCCATTGGTACAGTGAGGTGGGATAATCTGATGTGATTCTTGGTTGCATACCCAATTTGCTAGTCCTCCCAGGTATGTGTGTGGGGGGACAAAAACAATAATAGCCTCATTTCCAGTTTAAACTGGAATGGCCTCTGTTGTTTGTACTATGAACTCTGTATGTCAGCTAATAAGTAATAGAACAATAAGACCGGGGGCACCCAAGGGGGAGCAGTGGATAGTGAATTGAGATTGGAGAGTAGATATGGAGCAAGCTGGTAGGATTTGGATCTAAAGGATTTGGACCACGCATTGGGAGCAGTGGGGAGCCATGGAAGACTTTGGAAAAGGGGAGTGGCAGGAAGGCGAGCAAGAAGACTAATGTGGCCACTGTGTGTCTTGCAGGTAGGGGAGGCCGTGTGAGGAGCGCGGGTGTGAAATGGGTTCTGAATCAACAGTGAATCTACAGGTTTGGCCATGAAAGGTCATGAGGGTGGTAGTGTTAACCCTGCCACACACTGGAACCACCCAAACAGTGCCCCACTCCATTCACCCAAATCTTCAGGCGTGGGGCCCTGGCATCCGTATGATTTAAGCTCTGTAGGTGATTCCACAGTGGGGCCAGCACTGAGAGTGGGGACGAAGGAGTTGGAAAGGCAGACTGGGCCTGGCCCTGCAGACCTTGACTTTGGTGGCTGTACCAAGGATCTATGACATTAAGCCACAGAACCTGATTTTGACTTATTAAGAAGAAAGACGTAATTTTCTGAAATTATTACGTGTAATTCACTGAGTCAGAGGGAAGGATAAGCACCCAGAGTGTCCAGGAATCCAGGGGAAGAAATTTATGGACAGTATGCTTAGGCTCCACTGTCAAGGAGATAACAACCCAGGCATTCTCCCCTCTCTGTGGCCACTCCATGCAGGGTCAGATTCCCAGGCTCTCACTGGACGGGTTGAGGTGCGGCCACACCCGGTGACGGAGGCTGAGAGTAGGGCAGCATGAGGGACAGTGTCAGCAGACTCCATGGAATGGGAGGCTGGTCCCACAGGGGAACTGATGCTGTGCCCAGGAAGCAGGTGGCAGGCAGGACAGGAGTAGCAGACCCCCTGAGGGCCTCAGGGAGCTGGGGAATTACTCTATCATTCCTGTGCTTCTCCATTCCGGGCAGACTTTCCTCCCACTCTGTCTGTATCTCCTTTCCCTAGCTGAGTCCTCGTGGATGTTCTGCAGGGGTCAGGTCATCTTAGTGTGTGAGCCAGTCAGAGGGATGGGGCGGGACCAGCAGCAGAGCCTCGCCCTTCCGAATGCAGCTTTCAGGAGGCTGGTTAATGTCAAATCCACGGGGCATGCATCCTGCCTGGGAACATGACTCATTCACTCGGTCACCGACCAGGTATCGGACTGTGGTTTTTCATCATCACAAAATTAGTTTCTGTTTGAACCTTGGCCTGGAGAACGAAGGTCTGTGGCTGTGCCTCAGGGTCAGGTGCGCCCTCTGCCTCCCTGGGCATTTCCAGTTAAGCCTTCATATGATAGCAGCCTGAAATCAGGGCTCCTTGTTTCAGATATAAAATCCTACATTTCATGTCAAGGATATTTACCATGTAAAACAGGGAATAAGCGAGAGGCATCCAGGGCCCTCTGGACATTCAAAACATTCCTTTGAAGAAATGAAACCATCATTTGTGGAGTTTTGTTTAGACAGTGTTTGGGTTTCATGTTGAAATTCTGATTAATCTTTGATTTCCATATCAGCTAGGTTCTATCACAGGGGCTGATAGGTGCAACAGGGAAGCAGGGAGGCTGCTCTCCAGAGAAGCTCCTCACAGGCTCTCCTCCTGGTGGGGGCTCCTGAGTGGGAGTCACATGCACCCTGAGCCTCCCCGGGGAGCCTGCCCTGAGCTGTACACACGGGAACAGGTGGAGAGAGTGTGACACCTGTGGGCTTCTCAGTGGACAGGGCCATAAGTATGTAAGGACTTTGTCTGAAGTGGTGTGAGTGATGGCAAGAGCAGTGTCTTAGTTTCCTGTGGCTACTGTAACCAATTACTGCAATCTTGGTGGCTTAAAAGATTGGAAATGTTTGTATGTTCTCAGTTCTGGAGGCCAGAGGTCTGAAACCAGTTTTCCTGGGCCACACACCCTCAGGAGGCTCTGAGGGAGAATCCCTTCCTTGCCTCTTCCAGTTTTTGGTGGGCTGCCAGCACTCCTTGGCTTGTGGCCACATCACTCCAATCTCCAAGGCCAGCATTTTCAAATCTCTCTCTGCTCTGTCTTCTCATCATCATCTTCTCTGTGTATGTCAAGTCTCCCTTTGCCTCCCTCTTAGAAGGATATGTCTGATGGAATTTAGGGCCCACTCTTAATTCAGGATAATCTGTCTGTCTCAAGAACCTTAGCTTAATCACATCTGTAAAGACCCCCTTTTACTTATAAGATAACATTTACAGATTGTAGGGATTAGGACCTGATATTTTGGGTGGACATTTGTCAGCCCACTACAGATGGCAAAGAGATGCCAGCATAAATTGAATGTGGTACGTGAGCACAGTCTCCTGGCCCACAAAGAAATGCGGTGGAACAGCAAGAAAGGCACACGTTCCAATCTCCTTTCCATCACTCACAAGTGTGTGTGATCTTGGGCAAAGCAGTTCAGAATCTCAGTTGCATTATCTCTACATTGGATGTACTGTGCCCCCAAAGGTCGATGTGAGCTTCAATGGGAAGTACACTGAGTGGCCAGATTATTATGATCTCTGAACGCATAATAATCTGGCCACTCAGTATATATATATATATATATATATATATATGTGTATATATATATATATATATATATATGTATATATATGTATATGTATATATATATATATATATATATATATATATATATATATGTGTATATATATATATATATATATATATATATATATATATATATAGTTGGCTGGCCTGCCTGCTGGTTGAACTCCTGGTCGAGGGGACAATTTGCATATTAGCCTTTTATTATATAGGATATACACCGAGTGGCCAGATTATTATGCGTTCAGAGATCATAATAATCTGGCCACTCAGTGTATATGGAGGCCTCCATGCAGGGCCTGGCCTAGAGTAGGTCTTTAAGAAAATCTGGTTTTCTGTGGTGACCTTGTTACAGGAAGAATTCTGGTTGAGGACTCAAGAGAACTTTGTTTTAGTCCTTGTTGGGCCACTGATGTATCACCCAATCTCAGCTCACTTCCTCAAGGAAGCATGAAGGGGGTGCACTTGAGGAGTTTGTCTTAAAGGTCTCATAGAAATAACACCAAAGGGCGGCCTGGGATCTAATCTTAAGCACTCCATGGAGTAAGGTCTGTGAAGTCTCCTCTTTATTGTAAAGTTGCGAGGACACTTGCCTTTCACTCCGTCATATGTTATTGCCTGGTGCCATGTGCAAATGTTTCAAATTCCTTTTCACAGAGTAAAAGTGGCAGCCCAGGGAAAGTGATTCTTTTTTTTTTTTTTTTTTTTTTAGGATATTTTTTCCATTAATTTCTAGAGATAGTGAAAGGGAGGGAGGAGGGAGAGAGAAAGAGAGAGAGAGAGAAACATCATCATGAGAGAGACATATCGATTGGTTGCCTCCAGCACACATCCCTACAGGGGCTGGGGAGCCTGCAACCGAAGTACGTGCCCTTGACCTGAATTGAACCCGAGACCCTTCAGTCCGTGGGCTGATGCTCTAACCACTGACCCAAACCAGCCAGGGCGGAAATGTGATTCTTGATAGAACATTCTCAGGTGGCCATAGCTATGCGTTCCTCCCAAATGGAGAGATTTAGGGTCAGAAGTTCCCTGAGGTCCCTCAGTTCTTAAATTGTTTAAAATTATTGTTTTAAAAAGTATCTTAATGAAGCTTATATATAGTGAATTCTCTTATGGTTTATTCATTTATTTTTTTGCCTTTGACCTTTATCCTGTGAGAAATTACTGGAAGAACATGAGTGACTCCAAGCCTTGGAGCCCATCCTAGACGGGCACTTTTGATAAATGAACCCTATGTTTTCTTCATGCACCTGTAAGGCCAGGGCATTATTGGCCGTGGCAATCGATAGATCAAAATGAATTTTTGGAAGAGCGTCATCAAGCTGAGCTTTATTTCCCAAAACACAAAAAACTCTGCCGGGTGGGGTTGGGGGTGGAGAAGGAAGATGACTTTCATTCTGAAATAAACAAAGTTGATGGCTTAGACATTACTTATGTCGTGCTAGTGGTTCTGAGATGTAGGCACCGTGGTAACCAATTGTTCCCAGAATCCATATTCCCGATTCCCATTAAAACCGCACCGCTGAAATCATGTTCTCTCATTTTGCTCATTTTAATAATAATGAGAACGTTAAAATGACATTTATACTGCACTTGTCTGCAAGGTGTTCCAAGCACTTTGGGGACAGCATCTCATCAATCCTCATCACAGAGCAGCAAACGTTGGCAGCAGGTGATACTTGTAAGTGTATTAAGTTTAGTAAAGAGCCCCCCAGGCTGGAGAAATTTCAGTGATAGAGGAGAGTGTTGCCTTGTGGGCAGTAAAGAGGTGGAAACTCCGGGTTCTGGATTGGCTCTCAGCTTTGCCCATCTCTCTGCCTCAGTTTCCATCAGTCAAATGGATAACAAGTGCATCCCTGCCCACTGTTTTGTGGATGACTGTGAGTACTACTATAACTTCTGGTTTTTGTTTGTTTTTAACATATTTTTATTGATCTCAGAGAGGAAGGGAGAGAGAGAGAGAGATTGAAACATCAATGATAAGAGAGAATCTTTGATCAGCTGCCTCTTGCACACCCTCTACTGGGGATCAAGCCTGCAACCTAGGTATGTGCCTTTGACCAGAATGGAACCCAGGACCCTTTAGTCCGCAGGCCAACGCTCTATTCACTGATCCAAACTGGCTGGGGAGCTTCTGGGGTTTTTGAGTACTAAGAGCCTTTTATATATTCTTTCATTGAAGTCTCACAAAACCCCTATGAGGTGGGTATAGTTATCTGTATATGTAAAAGGCTAATGTGCAAAGTGTCCCCTCGGGAGTTTGACCGGGAGACCGGGAGTTTGATTGCTCGCTATGACGTGTGTTGACCACCAGGGTGCGGCGTGGAATGAAGGAAGGCCCTGACCAGCAGCTGGCAGCCAGGAAGGAAGGTCCTGGCTAGCAGCCAGAAGGCCCTGATTGGCCCTGATCACTGGCCAGGCCCAGGGAACCTACCTGTGCACGAATTTCATACACTGGGTCTCTAGTTTAATCTATAAGTCAACAAATTGAAATACAGAGAGTTTAAGGAACTTGCCTAAGGTAACACAGAAATTAAGTGGCAGGGATAGTTTGGCCCCAGGCAGATGGGCTCCTGGTCTTGTGGAATTACCGTTTCCTTAGAGTTGCTTGAACTTTTATATTGGAACACAGTACACACACCCACACACATATACACATATGCACACAGCAAACCAAAGTTTCACTAAGCAATATTTACCCATCCTCACCTTGGAATGTGAAATGCATTTTGGTCTTTTCCATTCATTTCACTAATAAAAATGCCAACCTGAGCCACTAAATTGATTTTATGATCACTAATAGTTCATGAGCCACAGTTTGAAAAGCTCTGTACTACACCATACTACTTCCCGGGTGCTCATGGGAATGAGCTTGGGAAGAGGGGTGCAGCGAGCATGTGTGATGGGGGCATGAGGGTATTGGAGGGGATGAGAACGTGTGAGGGTGAACGTCTGTGACTGAAGGATTGTATGTGGGCTGTGGCTGAGAGCGAGCAGCAGCTGCCTCACTCTCCTTTCCTGCCTTGTACCTAATGGTCTTTTGTGTCTTCGCAGCCTGCATGTCTGGGCTTCACCTCTAAGTCAGACCGAGGTGGTTCCCTGCCCCTGCTGTGTGCTGCGCTGTGGCCAGGCTCTGCCCGGGACGGCCACCGGGAAGCGCAGGCACATCCCTGACTTCTTGCTGACCTGTGCCAGGACCACTGCTTCGTGTTGGAGGCCTTACTTCCTTCTGAATCACTGTTTAGTCATTCTGCCTGGCTCCGGTCACATCCTGCACCCTGGGGAGAAGGGAAAATATGCACGCAGTCGCTCATTTCCTCCACGGCTGGAGGACTTCACTGCTTTCTTCTCCAGGCACGCTACTGTGTGGCACTGAGTACGTGTCCGTTCAGTTCCTTTGACATGTGGCACGTCACTGATTAGTGCTCGATGCCAAAGTGCTGGGCGACGGCACTGGTGCCATTTATAACAACAGCCATAGGATATTCCCCTCTGATCAGCTTTCCATTTTTTTTCCAACATAAATAACCTGGGAAGCCAAATTGCAAACATGATTTCTCTTCACGCTCTACCTGGCTATTTATAATAAGCTGCAGTGTGAAATCTGATCATAATAAGCAGTTAGCCTGGGAAGCCACAATGTGGTCAAGGCCTTTGTTTATTTTTTAAAAAAATCAGGAGAAAACTAAAGGTGAGCAGCCACTTTTTTTGTGTGTGTGTGGGTAATAGTTTCTTGAAGACAAGCTAATGTGCAGTTCAGAATGAAGATACTGTGGGTAGAAATAGCTGTTCAGACACTCGGAGGCAGCGTGCCAAGCAGCTCTTGGCAGAGGCGGTGAAGGACCGATTACCTAACAGCGCTGTTGAAAAGGCAGAGGCAGCCTGCGCAGGCACGCGCCCCTGGACAACGGAGGGACTTTGGTTACAGGAGAACTAGATGCCTTTTGCTAAGTCTGAGACTGTCCTTTTCTTGTCCATTTGGCTAAATGCTACAAAGAAAACAGAGAGTTGCAAAGGAACATGCTAATTGAATGCCTTCCAGAAAAAGGATAGTTTTGGGAGAAAGCCTTCAATTTGCTTCAGAAGATTGTTTGGGGGTCACTCCTGACGTGGTTCCATTCCTATCCAGGCTTGGGTGGCTCGGAAGAGAACTGTGACTTTAAAAATCTGAGGGAACACAGTGTCTATGCATTCTCCTGGGCCTCAAGCAGATCTCATCACACAGCCCAGAGGGGCCCAGGACAAGTGCTGCTTGCTTGGCCCAATATCTGTTTGTTTATTTAAAGAATGTGACTATGGCCATCTTCATGTCGCCAGGGTCCCCCTCCCCGCGGGCTGCACCAGCGGGCCTCACGCCCTTTCCTCAGAGGAACTGGCGTTCCAGAGCTGTGGGCCGGGCCGGGGCTGCACCAGAGCATGGCACCTGCTTTAGCTCTTCCTGCCCCACCATCCTGTGCCTGCAGCACGCTGGCCACACTGGGGTGTGGATGGCAGGCAGCTCGCTGAAGCTCAACTCTGCTTCTCGGAAAACAGGCAGAGTCCCATGGTTCTGACACAGGCCACATGCCCAGCCTTCTCCCAGCACAGAGGCCTTTCTTTGGGGCTGCCCCTGGAAGAAATGTCCAGCCCAGCCCCAGTGACAGTTTTCTGACCGTGTTCATTGCAATGGGTACTGACGTGGCAGAAAGTTCTGAGAAACCCTTTGCGTCTGCCCCACAGTAGCCTCAGCTGTGGCTCTCGGCTGGACTGGGCCCAGTGGCTGCAGAACATGGACTCGGGACCTGGACTGCTGGGTTCCAGTGCCCTTTCTGCCCCTTCCTGGGGGTGTGAGCTCAGAGGATGGGCAGCTTCTTAGGGGGAGGCACGGTGAGTGGGGGACAGGTTGATAGAGGAAAGGAGAATGGCAGCTGGGATGCCCTTGACATTAATGAGCTGGCGTTTGGCTTAATGACTTGATGGGCACAAGAGAGAGGTGCACCAGTTAATGGCTTAAGGACCACGGAGGTCAGGGTCACAGGGAGGGAGGGGGATGGTGAGCACAGCTAAGCACTTCAGAGCATCTTCTGGTTTGAAACTGTTTCCGTCTTTGGGATTAAAAGGAATGAATGGCAGGGTTTTCATTTAAAAAATAAAAAGAGACTAATGTAGCCCGGTTGCAGCTGGCACCGGGATGGTGTTAAACAAAAGCCTTCGAGGCCGAAAGATTTCCCTAAATAAAGGGTTTATTGAGCGACATGCTGGCCAGAGTGAGGACCGGGTCCTGGGGCATGGAGGCCAAACACAAGCACGTGGCTCCACCGAGAAGACAAAGGTGGCTGCCATCCTTGGCTGACGGGCCCTTGTAGGGAAGAAAGCTGGGAGGCTTTTCATTGGCTGTCGGTAGGGGGTGAGAACAGGGAAGTGGGGAAAGCTGTGGGATAGGTGTAGAGAAGTTGTTGCTTTGGGATTGGTTGTGGGCAGCGATCTGGGAAGTTCCTGAGTAAGCAGGATTCGCTGGCACTGGCGCTCAGCTATTCATTTTATACAATTGCTGTGGCTGCCTGGAGGTTGATTCAAAGTTTCAATGAACATTCAGGAATGTGGGCCGTCTGTGGTTGGTAGGGGCCTGCGGCTGCTAACAAATTAACTTTCTTGTCTCTTCCTCCCACCCTCTGGCCCACTGTAATTGATACAGGACAGCTCGGAATGTTTTCTTGTCCATGGAGATGAGAAACACATGGGCCCTGTGTAGGGCAAACTGTTAGCAACTCCAGGGATCTGAGCGCGCTAGATCCATGGTCGGCAAACTGCGGCTCGCGAGCCACATGCAGCTCTTTGGCCCCTTGAGTGTGGCTCTTCCACAAAATACCACAGCCTGGGCGAGTCTATTTTGAAGAAGTGGCGTTAGAAGAAGTTTAAGTTTAAAAAATTTGGCTCTCAAAAGCAATTTCAATCGTTGTACTGTTGATATTTGGCTCTGTTGACTAATGAGTTTGCCGACCACTGTGCTAGACTAATGCTCCATCTGGCCTGCTCTCCCTGTCCTGAAGGACATGCCACTCCCCGCTTTTTGTCTGTGGAAGTGAAGGCTGTAGCAAACAGAAATTACTATTGAAATTGTAATCACAAGCAGGCTGCCCAAAAGCTCATTAGAAGCCTTCCCTCCTCGAGTGGCTGTTACTATTCTTCATTCCTTGCTTCGTTATGAAAATGAGTGTGGTATTCCAGTTTCCTGTTAGCCTCTGCTACAGGCCATGTGAGGACCCCTCTGTGCTGCCTACAACCAGGGCAAGAGAAGGATATAAGAGCAACGAGGAGGCAAACCCGTGCGGTATGGTGGGCGGGACAGGCCATTTTCTGCTTACAAATGTGTTGCATTCCAAAAGTTAGTTTATAAACACTTGGTTTAGAAACTGGATTCATTTTTCAGTAGAGACCTTTCTGTGCCCACATGCATATCTTCAGAGAGCAAATATTTACTCAGGCCTACATGGAAGGACCTGAGAACACCAGGAGGAATAAGACTTCGAATGTTCTTCAGGGCGAGAGCCATCTGTACTTAACACACCAATGCAGTTGCTGGTGGTGTACACTGGAGTGGGGGGTGGAGGCTGTAGAGGTATCAGGAAGGACCCTAGTCCATGGAGTAATTAATGCACCTGAATTACTCATTTTTTTTCATCAGCGTCAAGCTTCCATTTCTTTAATTTAGCTCTTTTGCTAGGGCAGTGGTTGGCAAACTGAGGCTCGAGAGCCACATAGGCCTCTTTGGCCCCTTGAGTGTGGCTCTTCCACAAAATACCACGTGCGGGCGCGCACGTACAGTGCGATTGAAACTTTGTGGCCCATGTGCAGAAGTCGGTTTTCAGCCTGGGCAAGTCTATTTTGAAGAAGTGGTGTTAGAAGAAGTTTAAGTTTAAAAAATTTGGCTCTCAAAAGAAATTTCAATCGTTGTACTGTTGATATTTGGCTCTGTTGACTAATGAGTTTGCCGACCACTGTGCTAGGTGTTAGGAGGAAAGCAACTTGTTGAAACTAATTTAAATTGACTACAACTAGGACTCAGTGTGGGGAGGGTGTCGGTCATCCCCTGAAAGGAAATTGTTGATGATCTAAGACTCAGCTTCTCCAAGGTTTGGCGCTAAAAGGAGATGCTTTCTCTGCGGAATGTCTCACCAGGTGCTTTGACTCCGTCTATGAATTTCACCTGCTTTAAAAAAAAAAAAAATATATATATATATATATATATATATATATATGTGTGTGTGTGTGTGTGTGTATATATATATATATATATGTATATATATATGTATATATAATTGATTTCAGAGAGGAAGAGAGATAGAAACATCAATGATGAGAGATAATCATTGTCAGGCTGCCTCCTGCATGTCCCCTACTGGGGGTCGAGCCTGCAAACCCAGGCATGTGCCCTTGACTGGAATTGAACCCAGGACCCTCCAGAACGTAGGCCGTCATTCTATCCACTGAGCCAAACCAGCTAGGGCTCACCTGCTTTTTGAGATTTTGTTTGTCTCCATCACACTTCCTCCGAGGCTGTTTCTCCTTAATGGTGGAGTTCCCTCTTTTGTATTTGGGTTCTAAAGTTATTATAAAGGCAAAAGGGCAACACATTGGAGACCAGATTACCCTCTTTTGGCAATTCTAACCAAGCCTCTTTTTCATCCTGTGTTGGAACAGGCCATGATTGTTCAGTTAGAAAGCAGGTGGGAGAGTTGGGGAGGAGAAACAGGACAATGTGAACCTTGAAGTACAAACATTAGACTCTGAATGGTGATGGCACATGCGCTTAGACTTGAGGCAAGCGGTGGCCGGAACCTGTCGAGACAAGTGTAGCTTCCCACATCCCATCTCAGACTCCCTCCAAGCCGCACGGATGTTCTACGGTTCAGTCCTTATGTCTGAACCCCAGGGGTCCCAGCCCAGGCCCGTGCTTTAGAAGGCCCTGCATATCGCAAACACACACGGAACTCAATAAGCACACAGATGTTCTGCCCCTGGAGCCTCATTCCTACCCATAACTGTAAACAGCTGCTCTCTTGTCTGGAATCAACACCACTGGGGTCCCAGGGAAATGCTCCCCCACATCTCTTGCCACTGGCCTTGAAACACAAGGTGAGCGCACCTGACCCGGTGGAAGTTGTTGGGTTGCAGAGAGCTGCTGCTCCGATGTGCGGGGAAGATGTGCGTGGCAGACATACTTAGGTAAGAGGGGAAGACAACTTAATTATCTTGTCAAATTCTTCTCCGAGGGCGGAGATGCTGCAGATTCTCATCTAATGACTATTGGCTTCCCTGGGGTGCTGAGCGCCCATTTTCTTGCCCCTTTTCTGTTCCAACTTGTGGTTCTGGAGGTAATCATGGGCCCCAACAGCTGCATGTAGTGAGTGACTAAGGCACAGCTTTCAATATTAAAAATTCCACATTGCTCTGAACTCGGAAGGTTTAGGTGGTAATGGATGTTTTACACTGGCAGTTAGAGAGGCATTGACTGCTACAGTGAGGGGTAGTCTTATTTTTAAATATTTAATCAGAATTAATTTAGATTAAAAACTAAATTAAAAACAGCTTCATTTAAATAACCTCAATATGAATTGTTGGCATGAATTCAATATAATTAATGTTTTGCTTTCTAATTTTAATGGAAAATTAAAATTTTATATTTACTGTAGTTTAAAATTTTTATATAAATATGTTCCAATTTTATAGACTGAATCCAATCACATTGTATATTTTATAATTTAAATCACTATTCTCAGTAGAATACACATTAAAAAGTTGATTTTTAACAACGTAATGAGCACTTTTTCTGAAATAAAGACCAGGTAAATAAATTTCACGTAACAAATGTACAATGATTTAAAAATTATTTACGTTTTCATTGCATCACTCATTAACATTGCTGGAATACCCACAGAATATTCAGGCATATGTAGGCACCGACACATTTGTTTATCTCTGATATTTTGCAACTTTGATCACATAAAAATCAAAACTTTAAACACATTAAAAATTTTGTTACGAAGGCGTATTTGTCAAGGAAGGAGGCTGGAATACAGCTTATTGAATAAATTGGTAGCTTGATTGGTTACTTTAAACTATTTAGATGGGCGTCCGTTTGTTTTCTTGTATTGATGCCAAATCAGAGTTATGCAAACTGTTCGTTATCCCCTAGTCTCACAGCAAATAGTTGAATTCTGTTCATTACTAGTATGCAGGGCTATGAGATTTGTTCAAACTCAGTGCTGGAATTAGGCTTCTGGCTCATACATGTGCTGGAGTCTGGATTATACCTACTTGTGGGATGCAGAGAGAAAGTGTTTTGCAGCTGCTTTTGAGCACTTGTTAGGGTAATTGTTTCAAAGCTGCCTTTGATGAAGTGTCCAGAGCTACCAGCTGAGAGAGTTGGAGGAGGAGAGAATGGCTCAGTTTCTCATTTCCTTTGGCGTTGCTGTAATTTAGTTCAGGGCACCAGGGCCTCCAGATTAGAATAAACTGAGAACATCACAGAGGACCTAGTGAACAATGTTGAGTCGGTCCAGTCCTTACTACAGGAAACCAGATCTTGGAGTGGTGACATCCCATTTACCGAGAGCCCAATGACTTGCACATACGTAGCTCTAGTCACATCTCCAAGGTCCTAGTTGCTCCAGGAACTCACTCCCCATCCCCCCTCTTTAAAGTTGAATGGAGACATTATAAATCATTTTAAATCATAAAATAATCATTTAAAATCATTCATGATTCATCATCCTGACACATCTGTTTTTATTGTGACATTAATTTCCACACACATTATTGCATTATTCCAATCAGCACATGTATATATTATTTATATTCTGCTTTTTTGTTTTAAATGTCATGTCATATTTTTTTCTGAGCTCCCATAGTCCCCATAATCTCCATTCTTAGAGTCTGGATAATACAATGGAATGATTTTAAATGGCTTTTTGTTACATGGAAATTTGAGAGCAAAAGAAGGGACTAGTTTATAACCCTTAGAGAGCTTTGAGTTTTATTAGTTCTGTGGCCTCCAAATCACTCCTGAAAACCCCGGCTAATTTCAACCCTGGCAAGGAGATGATTTGGTAATCAAAAGTTTAACTAATTAATGCTCATGTTAGAGTTAGCACATTTATTTTAGGTGCAGTTTTATGATATAATAGAGTTAACCTTGATGTATGACACCCCCGTATAATTGATGTATACAGGACGTATGGGCCTGCTTTCTAGGTCTTTTTTTTCTTCATTGTTTTATGAGGCTTTTAAACTGTATACAGAGATTTATTGTTTTTGCTTTTATGACAAATTTTTGGTCCTATCTGTGATTTATTTGTCGCTAATTTGTTCTCAGAGAACAACCTTGAAATGTAACTCTCCAATAAATACTCCCCTATGGGGAAATGAGATTTGCTCTGTGATGATGGGTCTTCTAGAAACGTCTACATTAAATAGTAGCCACTGCTGGTACTTGTATCAGGCACCAGTCAAGGGAAACCCTCCTTTCCCCCCATGACCGATGAGAGGTCCCGGGAGCCTCAGGAGGAGAAGGGATGGACTGGTAAAGCTCACTACTACAAGTATTCATTCAGTGGCAGGGGTCAGCACAGGGAAGCTTAGGGGAGGGATGGCAAGCAAGGCCTGGTGGGGGTTTCTTTGAGGAAGAGGGGTACAGAGTTATGACTCATTTGAGAAGCATGTGGGCAAGGATTGAAATAATAGGGAAGACAGTTACCGGATTAAAGCAGATTTTTAAATCAAATTATCAAAAATTTCTTAATGGGTGTAGAGACCTGTAGACTGGAGCAATATATACATTTTTTATTGGGACTCTACCAAGTGCCCAGCACAGGGCTGACATACTGTGTCACCCTTTCATTCACTCTGCATTACTGAGCATCCTCAATGTCCTGCATGTGCTGGACCTCTGAGACACAACTAGATTAAGAAATGGCCTCTGCCTTCTATTTCCTTCTAGTTTAATGGACTAGTTAGACAGACAGGCACATAAACCAGATGTTACCATTCAGACCAAAAAATGCTAACAGAGAGCCATGGCGAGGTGCATGGAAGCCCTCACTCACTCGGCATGTCTACTGAGTTTCTTTTGTGCACCAGGCATTGTGCTAGGCGCCAGAGATATAGGAGGGGAAAAAGTGGACAAAAATCCCTGCCCTGTGGATCTGACAGCCCACTGATGCCAGGATTTCCCCAGAGAAATGATTTTGGTGCCTCTGCCTGGTGAAGACTTCCTGGAGGAGATGCTGCCAAAGCTAAGTTTAAAGGGAAGTGGGAGTCCAGTAGCAGAAATGAAGGTGGGGTGGGGCGGGAATGGAGTGGGGGGTCAGAAATGGAAGAGGGAAGAAGTGGAGGTGGAATGGGAATTGGTAACGGAGGTGGGATGGGGCAGAGAAGGAGTGGAGTGGAGTGGAGTAGAAGATAGGGAAGGAAGTGGGGTCAGGGAAGTGGGAGGTAGACTGTTGTGTGGGCAGCAGGTGGCTTCCTAGCACAGTGTGTGTAATGGGGTGGAGATGCAAAGCAAATGGTTGGGCCTGAAGATACCTTTCATTTTTAAGGAAAAGAGGTGACCTGATCCTGGTCCCCAGGGGTATATGATGGTGTTGGGTAGGCCAGGTGAACGCATAAAACATGAAGCACTGCACGGCCGGGTCAAAGGAGGGGTTGAATTTTGCACCTCTGGTTGTAAATTATTCATTGGCAGAATTTGAGTAGCCACCCTGTTGCAGTAACCTCCAACCTGGTCTCTATACTCAGTCCTTGCCCCTGCCTGTCCCTCCAGGCATTCATTAAATATCTTCTAGCACCCCTTAAGGCCCGGCACAGTGGATTCTGCCCATAGAAGGATAAAGATAATTAAAGACAAAGTCTGTTCTTCTAGGGCCTCATAACTATTAGGAGACAAAGGAGGTTTGCATGAAACCATGGAGCTTTTTCAGAAGCAGAGGCCAGAGCCAAGTGGATCATGTACTGAAAATTTTCATTTTCTAAGCTTCGGTGTGTCCTTTATCCTGGACTGTCGTTTCCCACTCCCTTGCTTATGGAGAGCCTCCGCTATTGGTCTTACCACAGTCTAGGGTCACACATTTCTCAGAAGGTTTGTATTAGAATAACTAACTGAATGTGTCCCAATTAGCCTGCAGGCTGCTTGAGGACAGGAGGCCTCTTTCAGAGCCTTAACCAGCACATCACTGGTGTTCTAAAATATTTGGGCACAATAGAAATAGAGAAGAATATCTTACAAATCTCTAGAAGATCAGAGTAAGAGGAGTATGACTTGGCTTTTTTGATAAAGCTATTAACCCTTCATTTTGTTTTCAAATGCCTGCTCTCTAGATATCACCAACACAGTGCAATCTGTTAATAAGACAAAGCTGAGCCTATTGTTTGTGCAGTAAGGGAGAGCAACACCTCCACAGTGCGGGTGGTGTCTGAGAGCGGAAGGTGTGGTTGCTGAGGAGTGGAAGATTGGTTTAAGGCAGATCTAGATGTTTCTAAGTGTGGACTTGGTTAGGGTGCTAAAGATCCTATTATAACAGTTTAGGATTGGTGGAAACAGCAAGGCAAGGACCTTTGAGGCACAATATCCAAAGAATTCTAGGTTGGGAACCGTCTGTTGATGAATGCTTTCAATGTTAGAGTTGATGGAAGTTCCTACAATGAGCAATCAAGTTGCCTGCCTGAGCAAGAGGCCCTGGAAGAGTCGGACATGACTGTAGCGGAGGAATAGGAGCACCATGCTCATGTAGACAGAAGCTGTATGGCGGGCGGGTAGCCTTGGCCTCACTTAGCCACGCAGGAGGGAATAGATGGCAGGAAGACAACAAGGAGAAGGAAAGCCTTTCTCTAAAGTTTGCTTGGGAGTCTGGATTTTTGCGTAGGGAGAGGAGGCCTCCATCCCTGGAAACGTGCTCCATGGACGAGATGAGGTTTGTCGGCCCATTGCTGGGTGCTGCCCCTGGGGGCTTATCCCATGCCCGTGGGATTCTGACTTTCCATCCTCAGCTATGCAAGCCTTTCCTGCCCTTCAATGGTGCAGCGAGTCTGTCTTCCCTTGCTCCTGTGTTTGTCTGTCTCTTGACATTTCTCAGTCTGGAGGTGTTTGCTAATGCAGAGACCACCAGATGAAAGTGTCTGGTAACTTCGATGTACTTTATTTCACATTTCATTAGGTCAGAAAGCCGCATGCTCTTCCATTTCATGCCAACTGCCACCAATTCACCTCTCAGTGCACTGTGGGAATCATTCCTTGTTTTAATCATGCGGCAAAATCTCGCCCAGGGGATCCGAAATTGATTTTTCTCCCCTCTGTCCAGACAGTGCAGCCGCAACACCTTTTTGGTACCATCCACGGTGAAATGGAAGGCAAATTCTTTGTTATATGACGTGATGCAAATTTCAGGAAAAAATAGCTTTACCTCTTCCAGCCAGCTCTCTGCAAACCCCCACCGGGCTGCTGGCAAAATGCAGCTTTCAAATCCCACCACAGATGGTATTAAACTCTCTACTTGCAGCATGAGTTGAGCACTAAATGGTCAAAATAAGCGATGGAGTTTGAGGGGTGGCAGGTGGGCAGTGGCCAGGGCCAGGCCGCCATCAGCACACACAGGGTTTCTGCAAAACGCCTTCCTCCCCACCCAGAAACTTGGCTCAGGGCTCCCTTCCGTAACGGAGCTGTTTGATATCCAATGGGCTATCTTGGGTTCAAGGGCTTCTCATCAGCCCTCTTTTTGTTATTTTTACTTTTCAAAAACATGCCACTTCAGTTCTCATCATCTCTGTTCCTCAGTTGCACTGAGAGTGTGTTTTTAACGAAGCACCGGTCCTTTTTTTAAAAGTGCTTTTCAGGGGCCTAGATAATTGGCACATATTATCATTTTCTGTCGGCCTCTGTGTAGAATATAAAGGACTCTTGGAATTATTTTTCTTCTCCTAGAGGCCCATTTCCCTCTCCCCCCACCCCACACATACTCCCCACTTCTCTTCCTTCCTTAAGCCTCCTAGCATCCCCTGGGCTAATCCTTTCCAGGCCCTTCCCAGCCCCTGAGGCAGCGGTGGCTGGGCTGGCTCAGACAGCTTGGGAAAGAGAGAAAGCACCGAGGTGGAAAGATCAGTGGTGGAATTTTGTCTGTCACCTTGCTGCCGGGGGCTCTGTGGCATGAAGCTGTCAGCACTCCCACTGCCCTTTGTCAGTTTCAGCATCCTTTGCTCAGGGCACAGGTCCTGGCAGGTTCAGGAAGGCCCGAGGTGACAGCCTCTGGACTGATTCCAGCAGGAATCCAAACCGTCTGAAGGGTTCCCGATGTCCCCAGGTTGTTGCTGTGCCTGCCGAGGCCTCCGCCGCTCCTCGGCCAGGACTCATGAAAGCAGGCAGCCTCCAGTGCTGTGTTCTCTGCAGCCGTCCCCTCGCGTGCTGTTTCATAGGATCCTAGAGTAAGTGGGCTGGCGTGGCTTTCTGCTGGCCCTCACTTTGTAATGGGCATTTGATTACAAGAGCTCAGCTGTGAGGTCTGTACCTTTTGTGACACGTTAACCTTGTGAACGTCCACGTTCTTACCTGCATTATGGCTATTCCCCATGCCTGGGAGTTGTAGCATTCTGTTGCGCAGGAAGGCACTCATAAATACCTCGCCCGGTGCCAGGCATTGTCAGCAGTGTGTCTTCCTCCCTCCCACCTCCTTTGCCTGTACCCTCTGAAGCCCCTGCAGGCTGCTGGGTGCCGGGAGGTGCCCAGGGAATAGACCCAGAGCGGAGTGCCGCTGGAGAGGAGAGACAAGAAAGCTGACTGCGTTGTGTTTGAACTTCTTCCCTCTCTGCCACCCAGCTGAGCTAACATAAGATCAATAACCGCCAACCATTTCCCTCTAATTGGTATCTCCAATTCCGAGGCTTCAAATCGCTCCAGCAGACTGTAGGGTTTAGTTTTTAGTTTGCTTATAAAACTGTGGAACCAATTTGGTGAAAGGAACCCAAGTTTTCTTCAGCAATGCAACTCCATTTGCCATATGTGCTGGAGTTTTCTCTGGGTTTCAGCCCTTTCCTGTGCTCACAGGTAGACTGCAGAGGCGGAGGTCCACAAGGCCATGAGCTGCCCCAGAGGCATGGACACAGATGCTGAGGCCTGAAGCGGAGGTGACCAGGCGGCTGCTTCTTAGAGTGGGGCCCGGAGGCATGGCAGGGGGACTGATTGCCTGTGGAGTGTGTGTGAGTGTGTGTGTGTGTGTGTGTGTGTGTGTGTGTGTGTGTGTGTGTGTGTGTGTGTGTGTTTCACAAGGGCTAGAATGTACAGTGGTGAGTAAAACACCCCCTACCTGGGAGGACAGAAACCAGGCTGTGTGAGTTCTGGCCTGACTCGCTCAGACACTTGCCAGACCCTCCTCTGCCTCCATGTCTTTGCTGTGTATCTTCCCGGAAGGCTTAGCCTCTGATTGTTACAAGCCTCACCCATCCTTCTTTTCTGGCCTCTGACCTTCTCACCACTGCCCTCCTGTTGCTCTCTGTCCCCATCTGCTTTGATTTTCTTCAGAGTTCTCACGACTCTTGGCATTGCATTACATGGCTATTTGTTTATATTATGTCTCCCCCATTAAATGTCTGTAAACTCCACGAACAGGAACCGTGTTCATGGTGCTGGTTGCCCTAGACTCAGCAATGACACATCTTAGGTGCTCAGTGAATATTTGCCGAACAGGACGAGTGGGTGGGTAAACATTTCAGTGCCTGGGGCAGGAAGCATCGAGGTGAGAGGTTATTGTGTGAGACTGCTTGTCAGCAGGCCCAGTGGGAGGGAGCTATCAGATTCACCCTCTTAGTGTTCTCTCCTTCCTTTCCTCGCATCCCCGCTATTTCAGTGGTTATACTATTTTTCTTAGGATTTACCTTTGTGCCCTTAAGTAAATATTTTTTATCAGCGTTGAATAATATCTTTTTACCTCTCAGGTACAGAAGATAAGGAATAGTAGCTTCTCCCTCCCTGCCCCCCTATCCTGTTAGTTATATTAGATCTACACTGTCAGGGTTTATAACATTTACAGCTCCCCCTTTTATATCATAAATCTCAATTGTTTTAGTCTTAGACATACATTTAAATAGATTCAGCGTTCCTTCCAAGACCTTTGCTATTGTTTTTTATGAGTTTGTTTTTTTTTTAAATTTTATTGACTGTATTGGAGTGACATTGGTAAATGAAATTATATAGGTTTCAAGTATACTATTCTATGATATGTATACAATTCTATAATATGTAACCTGTGTATTGTATTGTGTGTTCCCAACACCCAGAGTCAAGTCTCCTTCCATCACCATTTATCCCCCCTACATCCTCTCCTACCTCCCCCGCCCCCTTGTCCTCTGGTATTCATTGTACTGTTGTCTGTGTCTTGCTATTGATTTCCATTCATTTCTTGGGTAGGAGGCAAGTTCTTTCTTTAATAGTTTCTTCAGATAGTCTCATGGGAACAAAGTGCCTTAAATTCTTGCATGTTTAAAAATGTTGGTTCCTTACCATTATGATAACGGATAGATTTTTGGATATAAAATTCTTGAGTCACACTTTGTTTTTTTGAAGACTAGCTACCAAACTGTCTTCTCGTCTTTAATGATGCAATGGTGAAGTCTGGGGCTGATCCCTTACTTCATCATAAGTGAGGTGTGCCTGGCTGCTCAAAGATCCTTTATTTTTGAAGCCTTATAAATGCATCAGATCATGTTTGTCAAATTTTTTCTCCTGTGTGACTTTCAATGTACATAAATCTCCTTTTATTTTGGGAATTATTAAATAACATATATAAATACCCTTTTATGTTTTTTGCCAGTTTTTTAATCTATCATGGTCTCTTTAGTCCCTTTATGCTGTTTGTTTCCATTCCATTCTTTTCTCACTGTCTTTTTTCCTTTCTGTGTTCTTAGGAATGTCTTGCTTTTCTTATGATGCTTTTAATTTTTGCCTTGATTTCTATATTATTTTAGTTTTTTTTAGATTTTTGCTAGCTATGTTTCAAACTCCTTTGTCTTACCACATTGTCCATGAGCTCTTACATATCTGCTGTTTGTGTGTGTGTGTGAGGTGAATGTGTGTGAGTGTGTGATTGATTCATTAATTTTTAAAAAATTCACAGCGAAGTGTTTAGTCATGTTTTTTGTATCTACTGCATGGCAATGTTTCCCCAGCAAATAGCCTTTGCCATTATATATTCTGTTTGTTTTTTTCTTATCATATTTTTTATAGACCTGGTACTAGTTCCTTTTTGATGATTTGGTTTTGAATTAGTTGAATTTTTCCCCCAGACCAGCCATCTATAATTTGTAAGCGGTTTCTATAGGGAAGAGATCAATATTCAAGATGGAATTTTCTTTCATTCTAGCGTTTCCTGTGTGTCCTTTCAGCCTTCCCTGAGTCTGGCCAGGAGGGACCCCTCCTGGAGCTGTTCACAAGGCCAGGTGTCTCCCTGTCCTGGGGGAGGAGGGCTTTCTGCACACAGGACATGTCTGTAGCTCCTTCTTCAACCCGCATTTGCTCCTCGGAGTAAAACTTGGCCTAGGCTCAAGCTGACAGCATTTTGCAACCTCTGTCCATTGTTGAAAACCAGGGATTTTGATTCTCTTCCCTGGGTGTGCTCCTCCCCATGGTGGGTTCCTTTCTTCTCCATCTGCACTGGCAACCCTGGTCTCCTTTCTGACTGCTCTGCATTCACAGCTCCATGTCTCCTGGTTCGTCAACGGTAGAATTTGTGTTTGTGTCTCTTGTTTCATGGTGGTTGTTGCGAAGAAAAGAATGAATGCTAATTGGGTGCTACCCTGTTCAGCAGGGAGGACCTCAGCCCTTTTGAGCAATCCCTTTCTCTATTAACACAAAGCCTGTTTTCCCACACTTCCGGTTCCCCAGGAAGCAGCCGCTTTCTTCTCCCTTTTCGGCCTTTTCCAGGTTTCTAAGTGATCACATTCTTTGTCCCTAGAAAGCCTTACCCTGGCATCTGCCCCTAAGTCCCACGGTGCTTATAGGCGATACTGAGTGCAGCATCTCCTGCCTTGCATTTCACCGTCTTTCTATACGTATGTGTGCTTCACTCATTAATTAATTACCAGGCATCTGGGCACAGTCTGCAGTTTGTGCACTTCGTGTCCTCTCTAGTATTCACACCAGGGGTTCTGTGGGGTAGGGGCTGCGTTCATGCTCATGGATTGTTCCCTTAGTCTTTGCTGTTTGGAATACTTGGATTGTGCCTCATGAACTCCTTCCTGGGTATTCTTCTTCCTGACTTAGATAGCTGTGTATTTAGCATGTGTTATACATGATGGGTACTCAGCCATGAGGACTTTATAACACATGCACTGCCTCTGATAAAGAACTATGAGTAAGCACTCCCCTTGAATTTAGATGACATTAGTCAATGTCATCAGAAACAGCTTCAGCTTTTAGTTGTCTTGAGGATTCTGTAAGTCATGGCTCCTTTTAAAACCATGTCGCTGGGTCGAGCCTTTGCCATTAATGTGATGATGTTCCCTGGTCACCTTCCAAAGTGTCCGACTTAAAGGTGAAAGGGACACACCAGGTCAATGATTCTCAGAGGGGCCCTCAACCCTCCTTAAGCAGAGACCTTTCAAAACCTGAAATTGCAAGGTAGATAGTTTGAAAAGCAAATGAGCAGACAAACAAAACACCTCCGTAATCCTGATAAAACCTCTTAGAAATGCGCCCCCATGTCCACCCCAACCCCCAGGCTGATTTCAGCCAATGCGGTGCTTCCTCTGTGGAAACAGGCACCGAGGAGGAAGTGGCTCGTTTAGGGTAACACATTGCCCATGTGTTCTCCCAGCCTGCTTTGTCGCGCTCGCCCTTCATGATAATCCGCAAGCCACAGATGGCTACGTTCTCTGATGGATGCATGTGATATATCTGAGGGTCATCTCATGTTAAAGTCAGGCTTCGTGTCTGGGCCAGGCTGAGTGGAGGGAGAAGACACTATTATAGGAAAAATGGAGCCATTGCAGCAGAATGGGAACTGTGCATTAGACAGCAATCGATGAGCCTGTGCTCAAGCTGTGATGCCTGAATATGATAAAGGGGGAGGAAAGCATAAATGGTAATTTTGAAACAGAGCAGCCTGTTTAACCTCAGCCAGCTGGAGACTCGATGGAATAAACCGTTGCTTCTCCAAAGAAGAAAAAAGGGAAAGGTTAATTTTCCAATTTCTGGGAAGGTATGTTTAAAACATGATGGATGTGAAAACTCTGCCAATAATTCCTTCCTCTGTCTTTTCTTTCTTCTTTCTTCTTTCTTAACTTTAACTTCTCTGTTGCTGAAATACTGGTCTTTTTAATTTATTTAAATATCAGTAAGGCACCTGTCACCGTAACCCCAGATGCGAAAGAGATGCAATAGCTACAGAACACAGCCAACTCTGGGGAGGGGCTTGTGGGTTAAGGCTTTGGGTGTGTAGATCAGCAAAGCCAAGAAGGGTGGCCAGGGACATCCTGGAACTCCCTGCACAGGCTGTGCATGCCTGGGGGGGAATGGGCTGGGGAGAGGGATGGAGCATCGGAGAGGCTTGGCTTGTACTGGGTTTGGGGATGGGGACCTGGGACGATGAGGAGCAGAGTGGGTGCTGACCCTGCCAAGAAAATCCCAGGACCATCTGGCTCCTTTGCTGATTCTTGCCCTGGAATAATAATGTAGGACCCTTGGGGGCATTATTCTCATTCTGCAGAAGAAAATGAGATGCTGATAAATGGAGTGGCTTGACTACAGCTACAGAGTAGCTCTGGACAGAGCTCAGTCTGGAGCCTTACTTCTGGGCTCACCTCATCTTTCCACAGTGTATCACTTCTCTCTCTCTCTCTGTTACTACTAGCAGGTATTTAATAACTCCTTCTAAATGCCTGGTGTCATGCTGGAGGTAAGGCCATGGAAAAAGTTGTTAAGACATTAATTCCAGCCTGAGAGGAGTTTAATTAAAACAATTAGTAAGTACATTTTCAATTTTGAAAGTGACGTGTCACATTGCAGAAAATGTTGAAAATAACAAGAACAAGAATGTTAAAATAATCTCAGCCTGCTAACACAACTGCTATAATTATTTTGGTCTCTGGCCTGCTGGTCATTTTCCTCATACATTTAGCTTTTTAGAAAATCCAGTGAAAACTGCATTGCACATACAATTTCATTTTGTGCTGTTTTCACATAGCTTTTTTGTTGTAAGTAGTTTACCCATAACCACTTTCATAGCGGTAGGATATTTGCAGGGAGCTTAGTCATCAAGCATTTACCAACCATAGAATGCAGGCATTTTGCTTATTAATTCAATAAACGTTGTTAAGCTGCATGTGCTCAGGCTCTCCTGGCAGCGTCACCCTGGTGTGCCAAGGGATTTGGAAAGTTGGGAACCACATTAGCAGGAGCCCCACACAAGTATAGGAGCTCGAGGCTCTTCTCTGGCCCTCCTTCCATTGGGAGGCCACCTGATGGCACACACCAGTCAGGCTGGCTGGGGCCAAGGTGCAGGGCGGCCAGGTCATCACAGGTCCATCCACCACTCCCTTCTGTGATTGATCCTCGGGACTGTTTTAACTATCTCGTGTTCACCTCCTTGGTGAGGGAGGTTCCTGAAACTACACAGATGAGAGCAGCAGCCGTTTATAGCCACCTCACCCACAGCTGGGGGTAGGAGGACACTGCACACCACTTAGCCACACAGGGGAGCACTCAGGAACAGGAGGACAACCAGGGGCTGTGGAGGCAGACTCCATAGTACAGTCCCACTTTATCTGCGGGGCACACGTTGCAAGACCCTCAGTGGATGCCTGAAACTGTGGATAGTAGCAAACCCTATATACAGTATGTGTTTTCCTATACATAATGCCTTTTCCCTGGAAGGAAATCCTTTATGGCTTCTCTTTGGCATATCCAAATTGCCAGCATCACTACTTCTGCCCTTGGGGCCATTATTATTATTATTATTATTTTTTAATTGTTTTATTTCTTTATTGATTAAGATGTCACATATTTGTCCTCATCCCCCCATTCCCATCCCACACCCCTCCCCACGGATGCCCCCAACCCCCTGTTGTCCTTAACCATTGGTTAGGCTCGTATGCATGCACACAAGTCCTTTGGTTGATCTCTCCCCGCTACCCCCACCTTCCCCTACCCTCTCTCTGAGGCCCGACAGTCTGATCGATGCCTCCTTGTTTCTGGGTCTGTTCTTGTTAATCAGTCTATGTTGTTCATCATTTCCCCTAGATGAGTGAGATCATGTGTTACTAGAAATATACTTATAAGAACCGAATGTGAGACGAGCAATAATAGTTATGCTGACAGGCAAATGAATCAGTCTGTAGTGAGTTTCTTTCTGGACCAACAGTTCTTTTGAGACCCAATTTCAATGTCCACCAGTTCCTTATGTGTACATGTCAGCACTGACTTTTCAGTTCTGAATGGTGGACAAATGGTGGTAATGCAGGACCGACTCCCTCTGGTTTGGTCTCGCCCGGACCCAGGGGCGTGGCCTCACCCAGACTCAGGGGTGCGTGGCCTCACCCGGACCCAGGATCCAGCCTCACCCGGACCCAGGGGCGCACGGCCTCACCAGGACCCGGGATCCAGCCTCACCCGGACCCAGGGGTGCGTGGCCTCACCCGAACCCAGGGGCATGCGGCCTCACCTGGTCCCAGGGGCGCGCAGCCTCCCCCGGACCCAGGGGTGCGCAACCTCACCCGGACCCAGGGGCGCACGGCCTCACCCGGGCCCGGGACCCAGCTTCACCCGGACCCAGGGGCGCGTGGCCTCACCCGGACCCAGGGGCGCGTGGCCTCTCCCGGACCCAGGGGCGCACGGCCTCACCCGGGCCTGGGACCCAGCCTCACCCAGACCCAGGGGCACGTGGCCTCTCCTGGACCCAGGGGCGCACGGCCTCACCCGGGCCTGGGACCCAGACTCACCCATTGGGGCCATTATTAAATAAAATAACGGTGACTTACCATAAGCACTGTAATACCACAACAGTGGGTCTGATACCCAGACAGATTCTAAGTGACTGAAGGACAGGGAGCATATACAGCATGCAGAAGCTGGACAAAGTGATGATTCATGTCTCAGATGGACACTGTGAGAGTTCATTATGTTACTCAGAACGATGCATAATCTAAAACTTTTGAATTGTGCCCTGACCGGTGTTGTTTAGTGGTCAGAGTGTTGGCTGTGCACCAAAGGTTCTCTGGTTTGATTCCTGGTCAAGGACACATACATAGGTTGCAGGTTCAATCCCTGATCTTTGGCACCCAATCAGTGAGTCTCTTTCACATCCATGTTTCTCTCTCCCTTTCTCTCTTTCCCTCCCTCCCTCTCTCTATTCCACTTTCTCTAAAAAAGCAATGGGAAAAATATCCTCGGGTGAGGATGAAAAAAAAAAACAACAATAGAAAAAACTTGAGTTGTTTATTTCTGGAAATTCTCACTTAATATTTTTGGACTGTGGTTGACCGTGGGTAACTAAAACCCCAGGAAGTGAAACTGCAGATAAGGAGTATGACTGTATCAAGAAAGTGGGGTGCCCCTGGTTCTTGCAGGAGGATGTGATTGGCTTGTTTGAATAATTTTGCAGCTGGCACAGAACTGAGACCCAAGACTCAGGGATAAACAAGAACTACACCTGGTCCGTTTGATAAAGAGGATTGTTTGGAGAGAAAGCCACTAATGTTGAGCCTTAATTTTAGGTCTTACACCACCATGGCAAAGACTGCTCCCCTCTGTTTTCTCCAACTCTTCCCACCTATGTGTGTGTGTTTGTTTTTTATACTTCAGTCTTGCCTGACTTTATTTAAGAGGCTGTGTCATCCGTGGCTAATAGCACAGACTGTAAGACAGCCAGCCTGGTGTGGCCATGCATTAGCTGGGTGATGATGGCCAAATCACTTTCCCTCTCTGTGCCTGGTTTTCTCAGTTATGAAATGGAGATGATATTAAGAAAACTACCTACCTTACCAGGATATTGTGAAGAGTAAATGTTAATATGGTAAAGCTTTTGGAACAATGCCTGATGCGTGCTGTGTCAGCACTAATATTAGGATTGTCTTTACTTGGGTGCAGTCTATAAGTTTAGCTGGGTAAAGTTTATATCAATGATGTTATTCTGTGGGGTTTTTTTCAGCTTTCCCTCCCCTATTTTTTTTCTCCAAGGCTAAAGTTAGCATAGGCTCATTTCAAGAAAAATACTCCATTCATTCATTCATTCATTCATTCATTGGTAAACTCTTCAATTGTTCACCATTCAGCTAACACTTACTTAGGAGCCTCTGCCATGTACCAGGCACCGTTCCAGGTGATAGAATCCCTGGTGAAGAATACAGGAGCTAAGGCTTACACCCTATTGTGGGGGTAGCGGGGAGCAGAAAACAGGCAAATAAACAGAAATATATTAGTAATTATGGCTGGCAAAAAATGCTCTGAAGGAAGACAAAGAAATGAGACGATCAGAGGGTTGACTTAGTTCCCTTATGCAAGGCAGCTGGGAGAACGTGTGGTTTCTCTTTTATTAGGGGTGTTGGAGGTTCCCAGAGGACCTCAGATTCTCTGTTTCTTCTCTTGTTTGGCGATAGTGACAAGATCGATTTATATTGACTTCCAAAGAGAATGTATGTTTTCTTTGTCTTCTCTGGTTTCCCTCCCTGCCCCATTTCCCTCCCGCCCTGCCAAGGAGGGTCTTGTCTTATTTACTGAGCTTATGCATCATTTTGGTCTAGAATTCAGAAAATAGGCAGAGAAAGGGAGGGGCAGAGATGTGAAAAGAGGAGGAGGACCTACTTTGGGAAGTTAAACTTGGCTTATAAATAAGAAGCTTTGCAGGAGTGCAGAGAAGCTTAAGAAAAGCTAGCCCCACTGTTATCAGTTATTTATTGCTGCATAACAAACCATTCCAAAATTTGCTAGCTTAAAACAATGATTTATTATTTCTCATGATCCTGTTGGTAGCTAGTTAATTGCTCTGCTGGTTTTTGCCAGGGCTCTCTCATTCAGCTACAGGATGGGCAGGGCTGGAAGAACCCAAATGGGCTCACGTGTCTGGAAGCTGGTGCTGGCTGCCGCCTGGGACATCTTTTTCATCCTCTTTCAAGAAGCCAGACCAATTCCTATACATGGTGGACTCAGGAAAGCTCAACATGGTGAAGGCAGAAATTGTAAGACTTCTTAGTTCCATACAGCATCTCTTCTGCCGCAGTCTATTGGTCACAGGAACTTACGAGGCCACCCCAGGTTCTTACTGGTGAGATAGATGTTCAATAAAAAATGACATAGTTCTTTTACTAAGTAAAAAGGCATTGATTGAGACAAAAACAAAACAAAAATAAAACCAAAAGTGCCACTTTGCCTTGGCCAGAATGGGATATCACGTGGAACAAAGTTGTAAGGACAGATTACTAGGCCAGTCTCCAACAGGTCCTCCTTGTCGCCTGCTTCTATACCAGATGGTGACCATCACCCAGTTCACTGGAGTCCAGTGGCTGCTGGGACATGGAACTATGGGGGAGGGAAAGTCAGCCATGGAACTCTTCACCCTGCCTCCCCATTCCACCCCTGTAGCTCATTGTACTGGTGTTATTGGCAGTGAAGGTGAGAGCCACTCCTCTGTCCGCTATCACTAATCTTTTTGTTTGTTTGCAACTCTTTGTACTGTTTGCTGGGAAGTAGGAATCCCTGAGTAGCAAAGAACTTGGTGGCTAAGGAGGAGGCATATGAATCTCTGTCAGCAAGTTTAAGGTAAAGTCCATCCAATATGTTATGATAGTCACAGCTTTTGAAGGAGCCTACTAAATGTCTGAGGATGAGAAGGGGGTTGTATAAAAAGGAGAGTATAGGACTTAGAATTTAACAGTGATGGGTTCTCTTTCTTACCTTGCCCTTAATAGCTGTGTGCCTCAGGTAGATTAACTAACCTCTCTGATTCTTAATTGCATAAACTCAGAGCAGTTGTGCAAAATAGAATGAAATAGTATATATAATGTATCTAAAATGGTGGCTTGCATAAGGTAAATGTTTCTTCAACTGAGTCCTTTTTAGGTGATAGAAATCTAAGCGACATGTTTTTATTTTTGTTTAAGATATATAATATTGGCCAAATTTTCTGTAATAAACAAGTATTTTCTTTATTATGAGAAAAAGAAGATTTGAAAAGAAATGCTTGAAGTTTAAACCCATTTCCTTGCCATGCCTGACCTGTTGTTTCTTGAGCTGCACTTTTCCTGGGTCACTGATGCTTAGCATGCTCTAAGCAGTCATTGCACATTAACATCAATAAGGGCTTAGAAGGATCCATTTCTTAACTGAGAGACTGAAGAAAGATTTGCCTCTGCCATAGGTAAAGTACCTCAAATATTTTCTCCATTTTTCAGTAATTATAATTTGAATGGATTTTTTCATCAGAATCATTTTCTCTCAGCAGGGTCACCTCCAGAGCATTTAAAGAGAGGGGTAAACGTCTCTTCTTTCTGTAGGATTGTCCTTTTTTTCAACTTTGTTTTCCTTGTGATTTAGTTTTTGTTTTCCTCCCACCAAGTAATAAAATGCACTTTGCAGGAAAGGTCAGGGAGGGCTCTATCAAGCTTTGTAGTGCTAAGGACCATTTATGGGGCCTATCAGCTGAGGTCTGTGGAGTCAGCTAAGGAAACCTCTGAGGTGCTGGGCTACGAGGCTGCTCTTCTCTTGCAGGGGAAGTATAAAGAGGGAGGCATAACTTCCAGGCTGATGGTCCTGAGCATTTCTCAGAAAACTCAGCATATAGGCAGAGTGAGCTTAGTGAGAACTCCTACTGTGTGCAAATTCGTTGCCAAGTCTCTGTTGGTATTCTCTTCAAGTCTGCAACACTCTAGGTGGAGAATGACTGGTAGAGGATTTCAATGCTTTTCATTTCACGGAATACTTTCAGAATGCAGAGAATGGTGTCTGTCCTCAGGATAGCACTTGCCCTCTCAACAAGTTCTTTGAGCCAGCCCTCCCCAACTTGCTCTATTATTATTTTAGGTATACAGTAGGCCCTTGGGTTACGTCAGAGATCCATTCCTATGGCGTGACGTAACGTGATTTTCACCGTAAGTTGGAACCCACCTACATAAGCACCTACGTCACTCACATGGAACACATACACAGCAGTAATGAAGTGAAACAGGCAAAACAATTTAAAAGAAAGATAACAATTCCTGACCTTTACTTGTGGTAAATAAATAATAAAAAACATAAAGCACATATGTACATATGTCGAAATGACAGAATATTTTTTAAAATAAATAAATGGGAGATGGTGATTTAACCATAAAACGATGTATGTCAAGTCCGACGTAACCTGAGGACTGTCTGTATAGAAGTTCTCCCTCCCATATTAGACCATGAACTAACTCTGCCTGTATGGCAAGGCTTCCCAGACCTTCATGTTTTGTATTTTTTAATGTCTTGAAAAGTACTTGTTTATTAATTGCCAGTGAAACCTGAATAGGAGCTGTAGGAGTTGAGTTGGAGAAATATTAAGCAAGAGAAAACATGAAAAGAAATCTTCTCCAACCTCTCTTGGAGCCAAGTGGAGTTATTATAGCATCTCAGTCTTTATGGGAAGCCCAAGAGAAGTATCAGTCCATAGGCGAGTATTGAGCATAGCTCATATTTAGTAGGGCGATGGCCACAGTGGGACATTCAGAAGCTTCAGACTTAATCGCTCCATAGTCAAATTGATGAGATATGGGTACTTCCCATGAAACTTTAATAGATAATAAAGGCAATGTATTATTTGGCACTAAGCCATATTGTACTAAAGTCAGTGAAGGCAGGGAACACAGTGGTCCAGAACAGTTAGAAATGTTTCCTGCAGAAGGCAAGAATACAGCTGCAATCCAAGGGTCTGGTGTGTCTACATTGACTAACTCTTTATACCCCGTTAGAATGAATCTGCTTCCACTTCCCTTAAGCCTCAGAGAATTTCCCAGGAGAATTTAGATGATCTACTGAGTAGTCCTGAACTAATAAAATCTAGCTGTTAAATTCCACCCCTTTCTCACCCAGACTTACATATCTTGTAGTATCCCTCCCATTTTGCAAAGCCTCAGCTCCTGGCATATTCTCCTTAGAAGTCCTGTCCCCCAACACTCAGTCCAATGCTTGGCATAATGGGGAATTCTTTTCTGTGTTAAATAAAGCCAGTCATTGTGTTAATCCCACAAAAATTAATCTTAAAATTCAAATTCTACCCAACCAACATTTATCAGGTATCTATGGCTTTTCTATATGTATACAGTATAACTTAAATGCAGCAGTGAATAGTTTTCTGCCCTTAAAAGATTTTACCTTCTAGATTAGAATAAAAAAATAGCTATATTGCAAGACAGGAGAGAAGCTTTAACAAAAAAGGACAAGATTAACCCTGTGGGGGAAGGCTTCATGGAGGTAGAGGGTTTGGGGCAAGTCCATAAGAAGCATGTGAAATTTACAAATATGCAAATGCAGGACGAGGCCAGGAGTGGGTTGGACATTCTCTCCAGAGGGCATGTTGTGAGTGGAGACACAGAGATGACGGGAGTAGGGTATAGTTCAGGTTTGGCTGAGGCTGGAGACAGGAATGGGAATATGAGATTGGGGCCTATCCTTGGGGCAGGGGAGATGCTGGAAGAATTTGGAGCAGAAAAGGGATGAACTTTAGAATTGTTGTTCTGTCATATATTAGACATGTTTGTGGATTTGAAAGGGGGATGCTTGTGAATTGAGGATGGGAAGCGACTGGCATGGGCAGGACATGTTGGGGCTCCTTCTATCTGACCGTATTCTGGGCAGACCTTAATGAAAACTGAAAATAGGGTAGTGCCAATGGGCCTAGAAGGGAGGTGATAGGTGGGGAGGAGAAGGCAGGGAGACCTTTTGCTTATCTTTTCTCCTCCCTAGGTAAGCTAACACTGTCACTCAGGCAGTCATTTTATGATTGTAGGAATCTAATATTTTTGCCCACAAAGAAAATGCTGATCTTGACAAGGAGGACAAGAGTCTACCTGGCTGGGAGGTTGCTTGAGTTGACTAAAAGGCCTTGGGGAGCATGTCAGGGACTGTGGGTGTCTCAGCTGCTCAGTTCTCTCTGCACAACTCCTCTAGGTGGCGCTGCCCCCTCACCCCATTCTATGGCCCTGCAGATGCACAGGAAAGGGTAGTCTCCCATTTTTATCTTAGAGCACTTTACAACCCCTCCTGACAGATCCTATTCAAGCTAAAATGAGTGGCTGGGGGCAACTCATACATAATTTCCCTCTATTTAGTGACTCCCTACACCATGGGGTCTCCATGATTTCTGTTCATTTAATTAAAGGTTATATTGGCAAATTGTTATCCTCGGGAGTGTGGGTGTGCAGGGAGCGCTTTTGGAATACATTGCAGGGTAATTTCCCTTGCCCTTCATTGCCTCTGCAGGCCATGCGAAATTGAATCACAAATAACACATTTCAGAAACAGGCAGAGAGACTGAGGTCTCTGCTTCTTTTGGCTTTAAAAAGACAGTGAGCATGTGTATGTAAACGACCCTCTGGTTATACAAGCGAGGTGGAGGAGGCAGAGCTGAATAACTAATGAGAGATTTCTCCACCCCACACAGTGAGTTCAGCAGCTTTCGCTCCCACGGGGAGTGTTGGATCCAGGAGCTGGTTCAGCCTTTGAAAGGTCCAGAGGGCCCATTGCTGTTAATGGCGCCTCTTCTGAGCACCAGCTAGAGACGAGCCCCCCTTAGCATGCAGACTGGAGGAAAGTCAGTGGATGCCACCTTCCCTTTCCAATTTCCCTCTCCAGAGCAGCTGCAAATCCTGAAGTTCTTGTGTGTGCCTGAGGAAAATGCCAACAGGTAGACACTGTTAGTCCAAGCTGCCCCGTCTCAGAGCAGATGACAAATGTGTGTAAAGTTCAGAGGATGCAAGTTTGTTAAGTATTAGGAAGTGATGTGGTGGGTGTGGGCTGAAGGCAAGCTGTGACCACACAAGTTGGTGTGGCTTCTTAGAACACTTAGAATACTCACCTCCATCTGGACAAGGCTCTAATTGATGCCCCTTCTTTACGATGTGTTTGTTTCTGAGGTTGAGGGACTGGGTGTTAATACCTTTGTGCTCCATAATATTCTCACAGTTGGTGAGCATTTATTTTTACAGAAATGAGGTGTAGGGCTGCTGTCTTGTTAGCAGTGGGGATTGGGAATGCTGGAGAGGGAAGGAATGAAGGTGAGCAGGAGTAAATATTCAGTTGTGTCGTTAGGGTAACCTTCCAGAGAAGGTGAAATTGAAACAAAGTCTTGAGGAAGCCAAGGAGCTAACAACGAAAATGTCTAGGGAAGACTGTTCAAGGGGGAGTGTGCTGGATAATGAAGAAGTAGAGAGTGTGAAATAGTGTGACAAGCAGAGTGGGCAAAGAGGAAAGGTCAGACAGGTGAGGTTAGGGACAGATTATAAAGTGCTCTGTTGGCCGCTGTACGGACTTTTACTCTAAGTACAATTGTTGAGCAGTGGACTGATATGAATCAGATATGAAAACAGACAATCAAGTGTAATGAGGCCAATGTACAGATCCAAGTATATAAAGGAAACATATGTAAGTGAGCATAGAGAAGCAACATCTCTTCCAGCACAGGAAGAGGAGACAGAGGGGGCAAGGGTGGTGCCAGCATTTGGCTTTAAATGATGAATTAACCCTTAGCCTCCTAATTCCTCACCCTGGCTTTCTTCATGCACCTGTCACCCAGGCACCAATGGATCATAGAGAATCCCCCATGAGGCATAGATATGGATTGGGAAAAACATGTTGGTACCACAGATGTAAGTGACATGTTATTCACCTGACCGCGGAATTTATCTTTTCATGTGGTTTACTTGCACTTGCTAGGTTTGCTTGAATCTGGTACCAAAGCACCACTTTAACCATATAGAGACGACATCTACTACACTTAGCTTGGGCTTAAACTCTATGGATATAGGAAGGCTGAGCTCACTTGGTGTTCTAAATTCAGATATTAGTTTCATTGAAGACCCAGTAGCACACAAGGAGCTATTTTTCAAACAGAGTAGTTCACTTCTGCAGGGGACATAGTCTTGCTTAAGAAATCTATAAGTCTACACTACATATCTGATCTTGGAACTGACCCAGAATTTTCATCTACCAGGATCCCTCCAGCACCATCCAGCTCGCTGTAACATACAGTTCAGGTGGTGGAGCAGCTTGTGCCATAGCCTGAACCTACTGCAAAGCCTTCTCTCCCTCTGGCAGCCTTTTGATAAGTAAACTTGAAGTGTTTTTCCAAGAGTGCTAAACGTTACATTAACATCCAAAGAATTCTAAGCCCTGTGCTGCTTTTGTAGTAGCAGGTGTACAAGTTACAACAGTTTCTCCTTTACTTTAGAGGAATGCCCAGCTACTAGAAGCTCTAGAAATGTTACTGATTTGGCAGCCCTCAAGTATTTGTGGAGTTTATCTCCATATTCCAACATGTATGTATCCTCTTAGTGAAATCTCTAAAGTACCTGCTACTTCCCACCCTTCGGTGCAATGAGTAGGGTATCACTGACATAAGGGGTCAAAGTGCTGTGCTGCAGTATGTCAAGATAGTCTGCAGAATGTCAAGTTCCCTGAGGACTAGATTACAACAAGAGAGTTACAGAGCCTTAAAGCCATTACAATGAAGTTGTACTGTAGTTAAAATCACTTTTGATTCTGTCTCTAATGGATATCAAAAGAATAAAAGCATTCGTCTACTCAATAAGCACTGGAGTCCACGCTGACCTGTTTTTGTAAAAGTATCTGTTGCTATCGGGGCTAGTGCTTGGTTCCTTTTACAGTAGCTAGTGCTATGGTCCCTCTACCATGATAAACCTGGATCCTGCAGAGGCCAGTCAGATGAATTGGGAGATATGGTGTGGACCACTATCCCTGCCTTTTTAAAGTCTTAATTGTGGCATTAATGATTTCATTTGCTTTAGGAATGCAGTATGTGTTATCTTGGCAAAAGGGGGGCAGTTTCAGGGGACTGTATGTGGCCGGTATTACCATAATGGCTCTTACTGCACAAGTAAGGCAGCAAATGTGAGGATCTGGGGTATCTATCTGAATTACTCACTTAGTGACTGAGGAAATAACCCCAGTGTTCATCGGTGGGCTCATTAGGTGTTTATCGCGTGGCTTCAGTAAGCCTTTACTCTGAGCAGAGGGGCATGGTGCCATTTTTAGATCCTTTGGTATTAGTGTCAGCTCACACCCGGTGTTGAACAGTTTTTAAAGTTTTTGGATTTTCCCCTTTCTCAAAGACTGAGTTACCTTGGAAAATGATCAGAAGTCCCTTTGGGAGAACGAGGTATATTTTCTGCATACTTACCACTGGCGTTGCAGAATTCTTCCTCAAGGAGACCTAGCCTCTTCTTCAACCTGCTTTTCTCTAACCTCTTGTGGCCCCCAGACCAATAATCAGAACCAGGACTCACTGCAGTGTGAGCAGGGATAAACAAGCCCTATTCTAGGAAGTAATAGACTATACATCAAAGAAATTGGGGACTTTGCTCATATATACTTTGGGTATGGAGCTTTGGGTCTGTGAACTGACTTAAATTTGGAAAATAGACGACTGTGATTTTCCATTGTGGTTGAGGTGAACCTTCTGTTCAGCTCTTGTGTATATCAATATGTGTGTGTGTGTACGTGCGCACGTGTGATTACACAAATCAAGTGACACCCTAGTTAAACTACCCAGCTTGCCCCTTGGAACACCATTATCTGTTACCCAATACCATCAGTTGCTGTCGCTCAAGGCATCCCAAATGCTACTCCACCCTTGCTGCACTTTGTGGTAGCTGTGTTCACTCGCCTATCATGTCAATGCTGTATTCTGGCCTCTGCCTTTTCTGGGATCCCAGCATCCCTTTATATCAGGACCTTGGCTCCATGGCAGCATATTCATGGCACCTCCTGCCTACAGAGGGCCGCCACCATCAAACATCTCAACGCTTTTTAGGCCCTTTTATCAGTACAGTTCCTGTAGCCTTATTGAAGGAAGTGCCCTTTGAGCTCTCCCAGAGAATTTAATCATATGGTGGAGTTTCAGGTTTTACACAGTAAATCCATTTTAACAGTTCTGCCTCTCTGAGTCTTCTGCCTCAGAACTATGCCAGGGAAGTTGCAATGTCTGCAGCCCATTGTAGGCCTTCAGTATGCCTATGTTCCCAGGAGTCAGCTCAGCGTTGCGTTAGGATTGGCTTCAGGTGTACTATCAGCTCATTGAACCCCGAGTCCGAGGTGAGTGCCCTCATGTCAATCACTGTCCCTTCTCTCTCCTTCCACTCTGTCCTGTGGTCTGTCACTCTCAAGATTCACTTCTGCACATAACGCAAAGTCCTAATTCCTTTGGTGTGTATCCTTCACAGGATAGGGCCTGTATATATCTGCTCACACTGGTATGTCCTGGCCCTGGTTGTTGGTCTAGAGCAGTGGTCGGCAAACTGCAGCTCGTGAGCCACATGCGGCTCATGAGCCACGGTTTGCTGCTCTGTTGACTAATGAGTTTGCCAACCACTGGTCTAGAGGCCATGAGGGGTAGTGTGGATCAGGTCCCGAGGAGAATAAAGGCCATTTTGCCATGCACCTGTTTCAGCTGAGGCCAGTCCATGCTCTCTAGGCAAGCTGATAGGAGGAGTGAGAGAGAGAACAATTTTCCTCTGACAATGGGGGTCCAAGATTCCCAGGTTTAAATGTAAAAAGGCCCCCAGGTATCATCGTCTCACTCTTACCCATTAAGGCTCTGATTTTGACACAGGGCACAGCTTGAGGTGCACACTTAATCTCCTTTGCAAATATGCCATATGTAAAAATCACACCCTGGGCTTGATTTTCAGTGCAGTCTGCCCTGCAGTTGTAGGAGATGAGAGTCTCTTTTAAAATGACATGAAATCTTAACACTTTTGAGTCATGCCAAAGGTGGCAATTAGGTGGCCGGATTTAATTCCTTTATTTGCCAGGCCTCAAATGCCTTCCAAAACAACTATTTCACACAACCACTTTTTTAGTTGTCATTATCCCATATCAATCCAAGGATGCAGCATTTGGCCTCTCATTGTCTTGCACTTTACCTACACCTCATCTCAACCAACGGTGAAAGCTTTGCCAACTGTGACATCACTATATACCAGGGATTACTACAGTCAGCCACCACCAGCAATGGGCTCATTCTTTTTTCAGACAGGTGGGTGTTGAGAACTATGGAGAGTAAGATAGTTTCATGGATGCTGGCAGAAAGCAGTCCCTTTTCTTTGTCCCAGTAGGGCCATGCCTTCTGTAAGAGACTCATGGACAATTCTCTCCCAACAGTGGGCATTTCAACTCCAAAGTCTTAGACTGAGGGTCCCAGGTCCCACAATTTTTCAGCTCAAGATCCCTAGAAAACAAAGTCTGAGGTGAAGTGTGTGCCACATGTTTTATTGAGGAACACTAGAAGCCTGGTGCACGAAATTCGTGCACAGCGGGGGGTTGTCCCTCAGCCTAGCCTGTACCCTCTCCAATCTGGGACTCCTGGAGGGATGTCCGACTGCCCGTTTAGGCCCGATCCTGGTGGTATCGGGCCTAAACGGGCAGTTGGACATCCCTCTCACAATCCAGGACTGCTGGCTCCCAACTGCTTGCCTGCCTGCCTTCCTGATTGCCCCTAACCGCTTCTGCCTGCCAGCCTGATCACCCCCTAACCACTCTGCTGCCAGCCTGTTTGCCCCCAACTTCCCTCCTCTGCCGGCCTGGTCACCCCTAACTGCCCTCTCCTGCAGGGTTGATCACCTCCAACTGCCCTCCTTTGCAAGCCTGGTCCCTCTCAACTGCCATCCCTTGCAGGCCTGGTCCCTCATAACTGCCCTCCCTTGCAGGCCGGGTGCCTCCCAACTGCCCTCTCCTGTTGGCCATCTTGTAGTGGCCATCTTCTGTCCACATGGGGCAGGATCTTTGACCACATGGGGGCAGACATATTGTGTGTTGGAGTGATGGTCAATCTGCATATTACTCTTTTATTAGATAGGATAGAGGCCTGGTGCAGGAGTGGGGGCCAGCTGGTTTGCCCTGAAGGGTGTCCCAGATCAGGGTGGGGTTCCCTTGGGGCGTGGGGCGGCCTGGGCGAGGGGCCTGTGGTGGTTTGCAGGCCGGCCACGCCCCCTGGCGACCCAAGCGGAGGCCCTGGTATCTGGAATTTATTTTCCTTCTACAATTGAAACTTTGTAGCCTGGAGCGGAGCCAAGCCTGCTGCTCCCTCCGGGGCGGCAGCCATTTCTGTGGCAGTTAATTCACCTTCTACAATTGAAACTTTGTAGCCTTAAGCAGGTGAGCCTGGCCAGGGTGTGCGGAAAGCTTTGCTTCCCCTGTTGCCGCCGGCAACCCTGGCCTGCTCTCTCAAGCTCCATTCTGCCGCCATTTGTTTGAATTTGTTTACCTTCTATAATTGAAACTTTGTAGCTTGAGTGGAGGCTTAGGCCTGCAACAGCTATGGAAAGCTTGGCTTGCTCTGTTACCTGGGAAACCTTGCTCTCTGTGGCTGTAGCCATCTTTGCCGGGGTTAATTTGCATACTCTCCCTGATTGGCTGGTGGGCGTGGCTTGGCTGCTGGGCATGGCTTATGTAGCGGAGTGATGGTTAATTTGCATATTACCATTTTATTAGAGAGGATAATCCCAGGGCACTGAGAATGTGGGGGAAAGGAAGTGAGGTGGGTGGAAAGGAATCATCTGATGCTTTACCAGGCTGGCCATAATGTCACAAACAAAGACACACACTTGTAAAGGAATCAATTTCCTGGGTAGGATGGGCTGTTAGGCCTTAGAACAGCCATTTGTGGGGAGGAGGGGAGAGGCTGAGCCTGCCAGTGTCTTTCCACAGAGCACTCACTGCCCTTCCCTTCCCAGCTGTCTGCCAGCCTCTTGGCAGCTCTGGGGGAGTGAGATTGATTCTGGATGTGGTGGGAAGAACCTCCACCTCTCAGGTCCCTTCTCCTCCTGTTCTGCCTCTGATCCTCCAACTTACCATTTCAGTTTCTCATGCGCCCAGTGGGAGTACCTGCCTTGCCTACTTTGAAAGATTGCCGTAAGAGAGAAAAACGTGTTGAAGAGTATCAGTGCTATAGGAAAGCTAGTTATTATTTACTTGAAGATTTCCTAACCTTGGATCAGAGGAGGGAGAGGAGGACTTGAGCCAGCCTTTGCAGCACAGGCAGAGGTACATAGATGAGGGCTCAGGGCAGGGCGTCTCAGGGAGAGCATTTAGCAGGAGCAAAGGACAGAGATAGAAGATGGTATAAAACAGGCTTGGCAAGCATGGCCAAGGGCCAAGTCTGGCTCACCACCTTTTTTTGTAATAAAGTTTTATTGGAACATAGCCGCTCCCATTTGTTTATGTTGTTTTTATGCTACAATGGCAAAATGGACTCATTGTAATAGAGACCATATGGCCTACAAAGCTTAAAATATTTACTCTCTGGCCCTTTATAAACCCCTGATGTAAAAGAAAATACCAAGTATAATATAGTGTAGGTAATGAATATATATGAATTATCTTTCTCCTTTCATCTTCTTTCTTTGTGAGACAAAGAATTGATGGCATAATAGCCATTTAGTAAGTACTGATTAGAGTTCTCACTCTTTTTCTGTTTTGTTTTCATGTTTTTAAAAATGTTGATTTCAGAGAGGAAGAAAGAGATAAAAACATCGATGATGAGAATCATTGATGGGTTGTCTCCTGCATGCCCCACACTGGGGATCAAGCCTGCAACCCGGGCATGTGCCCTGACCAGGAATTGAACTGTGACCTCCTGGTTTATGGGTCAATGCTCAACCATTGAGCCATACCAGCTGGGCTAGAATTCTCACTCTTTATAAAAAGTATTTGATTCCATGATTTACCAAATAGAGAGTTAATCCCAATATGTTTATAAATTTAAAACAATGACCATAACCTACAAAGAATAGGGGGCAGTTTATTCTGCCCCCTTTGCACTAACCATATTAATAATTGATACATTGTTTCATACATAATTAGATATAAACCAAATATTTGAAATCTGATTGTTCTAGAAAATCCGAGTTAATTGGAACTCTGCTTAATAGTGACTCTTACTGTGACTCTTAGGAAGCCAGAAACTGTGGAACATGAAGACTGAGTTTCCACAGTCACTCAGCACAAGTCTGAAACATTTCCTAGATTCCTTGAGAAGAAGAATCACAGCATATGTGAATGGGAATCCCCAATCCTGGAAAAATGCCTGGCAAATAGAAGGAATTTAATAAAGGCTTGCTGAATAAATGAAGTATCTTGAATAGTACCTGGCACAGGGCGAGTTCTTGGTAAATGTTGAATTATCTGGCCAAGTTGTCCACTCATTCAAATGAATGAGAATTTTCAGGCCACAGACCATTGCTAGACCCAAGCTGAAGCTCTCTGTAGGGTGCACACAAATAATTTAAAATCTACCTGTAACTTTATTGGTCAGAGTGTTGTATAACCGTTGGTTGGCCCCTACTACTGGATGAGCTACCCAATCAATGCTATCTAACAAGAACAGCAACGTGGCAAAGATGGAGAGCTCAGTTGGGAAGGACCTCATGGCTATGCTGCTTTAAGACCAATTAACTGGTGCCCGACATCTTCCAGTAAATCTAAATGAAATGCATTCTTGTGCATTCTAATTTCAAGTGCGTTTAATTGAACTTGAGACGGAGGCTACCATTAGTGAGTAAAATGAAAATGAAGTAATTGAATATTTTTTTCCAGAATTGTATTTGAAATGTGCTTCATCAAACGTTGTTTCAAACCCAAATGACCAGCGGTATGTGGTTAATATTTGGAAAGAAAGAAGGGATATTTAAATGTCAGCTTGGAGCCACTAGGAGGTTAAATGCAATAGCCAGCTGGCTGTGCAGTTACTAGATGTAGACTTTACTTGGCATTCAAAATGTTTTTTTTGTTGTTGGAAGTTGATTAATGTGGTCAGGAGAGTTAGGATGAGTCTGGATGGCTGAAAACAAAAACTGATATCTTTCTCCATCCCCACCTCCCACTCTCCAGACACAAAACAATGAGAGCAGCACTATCGATTTGAAATTGTAGACATTTTGATGGGCTTAACCAGCTGATTGCACATTAAAATGTTGAGTCCTTTTTTTCAATAACTATTTATTGAAGGCTTGCAGTATTCCAGACACTGTGGGAGATAGATGGTTGAACAGGACTCAGCCTATGACCTTAAGGAACTTTGCATTCAGTAAGTGAGATAAGACTCGAGAAAAAATCAGAAAAAAAAAAAAAAACCCACCTTGATCCTGAATGGGAGATATTCTTCCACAGTTTTGGCCATAAGAACAAGCTCCGAGGGCTGAGGAAACGTGGGGTTCTTAGAGGAGAGGGTATCCGAGCTATACTAGTAACTATTTGCAGGAGGAAGAGAAAGCAAGGAACTTGTTTGGAAGATGATGAGGCACTTCATGTGGCTGGTGTGGAAGATTTGTAGAACGAGGTAATATGAAGTAAGATGGGTGTGGTGCAGTTGTGGAAAGCCTTAAGTGGGTTTATACCTGATTCGTTAGGCAGCCTCTAAGAAGGGAAGGGGTTTGGCCAGAGATAAGGAATGAAAATACAGATGTAATGCTGAACATCGCTCATCATCAGAGAAATGCAACTCAAAACCACAGTGACACCTCACACCCATGAGGATGGCTACTATCGAAACAATAGAAAATAACAAGTGTTGGTGAGGATGTGGAGAAATTGGAACTCTGTGCACTGTTGTTGAGAAAGTAAAATAGTGCAACCAGTATGGAAAACGCTATGGCGCTTCCTCAAAATATTAAAAATAGAATTACCATATGGTCCAGCAATACCACTTCTGGGTATATAGCCAGAAGAATTGAAAACAGGGCCTTGAGGAGATATCTGTACACCCATGTTTATAGACTCGTTACCCAATAGCCAACAGGTGGAAGCAACCCAAATATCCATCAATGGGTAAACAAAATGTGTTATACACATACAGTCGAAAATTCAGCTGTAAAGGGAAGGAAATTCTGTCACTTTCTACAATGTGGAAGAGCCTTGAGGACATTACACTTCGTAAAACAAGCTCCTCCCCAAAGACAAATACTGCATGAGTCCACTTATGTGAGGCACCTAAGGTAGTAAAATCCACAGAAACAGGAAGTGCAGTGGTGGTTGTCAGGGGTGGGGAGGAAGGCGAATAGGGAGTTGTTTAATGGGAATAGAATTTGAGATTTGTTAGATGAAAAATTTCTGGAGATCTACTTCACAACAGTGTGAATATACTGAACTGTACACCTAAAAATGGTTAAGGTGGTAAATGTCATATTATGTATTTTTAACCACAACAAAAAAGAAAGAATACAGGTGTAGCAGTGTGGTGTGAGTTGAATTGGGGCCGGAATGGAGAGGAAATGGAACATCAGTTTAGAGGTCTTTGCCTTCAGAAGTGGTAATGGCACAGGGACAGCAGGCAGGAGAGCAGCTCTCAGGGTAGAATAAGCAAGGTTGGGCGCCTGCTGGAGGCTGGATTGAGCGAGTAGGAGCCAGCGATGCTTTGGAGGTCTTCCACCTGTGCGAATAGGAAAGTGATGGAGCCCCCCTACCACCCTCCCTCAGAAGGAGTGACCTTTTGGGGAGGCGAAGAACTTGGTGTTGGATTAATTCTGACTGCAGCCTTGTGATGGGTGGTGCCGGAGCTGATCTGATTGTTCTGTTTTAAAGTTCGCTTAGAAGCTGTTTTGTTTCACGTTTTCTTTCACTTCTCCAGGTGTTTCACTTCGGGCTTCTCAGTTGGCCTTGCTCAGTGGTTTGTCTCTAACTGTTCAAATTAGCATGGGTGGCACGTTGGTCTCTGAGGGATTCTTTCACCAAATCCCTCAATAAGAGGCTGGATGTTCTCAGGAGTTGTGAAAATTGGGGAGGTGTGAGGCTTCCTTTACTGAAAAATGCCCTTTTTCCCTCTTAAATTTTTTTCTCCTTCCTTTCATTAGACACTTTATTTCTAAGTTGGTCAAATGGCCACGTGCCCGTGCGTTTTTCCCTGTGCACCTCATTCACCTCAGGTGGGAGCAGCCTCGGAGGTGTGAGCTTATTTTTTCACTTTAGGCATTTCACAGGGACCCGAGGCTTACAAGTGCAAGCATGTCAGAGCTTCAGAAGGTCACCACCTCCCGGTTCTCGGCGTGGTGGCAGTAGCAGATTTGTAATTACCAACTACATTTCCCCAGTCAGGGAATCCTGTTGAGGCTGGAAAAAGAGAGCCATGAAACAGCCTGATTTTACCCCTGCATGGACTGGTCAACAAACCTCATCACCCATGTGAGCATTGCAAAGTGTCTTTTTAATGCTTGCTGTTCCAGGGTGAAGGGGGTGTGGGGAGGACATTTGGGTATATTTTCAAAGGCCAGAATCTGGGATTGTAATGGGATGCAATTTTATGGGCTTCATTGTGTCTCCTAGGTATGAAAGGATTTTTATTACTGATATTTGTGGACAAATGGTGGCAAATGCTGGCATGAGGTTGAGCTTGTCTAACATGTTGCATGAATATTTCAGTCCTGAAAGGCTCAAATTCTTAGAAAATTCACCTCAGGCTTTGGAGAACAGGTTATATTCTGAGACAAGAATTTTTAAAACAAATTTGACTGTTTTTGTAAATAAATATTTTTTGAAATAGCAAGTGGAATACATGTTTATTATAGAAAATTTAGAATATTTAGATGACTAAAAATGGCCCAAATTCTCACCACCCCAGGAATAACAACTGTCACCATCGTGCCATCTGTCCAGTATCGTGGGGGCTATGGAAAATCAGCCTAGACAGTGTGGCGTATGAGGTGGAGGAGGAAGGGAGGGAGGGTACAAAGCACTGACGGTACTGGGAGCATATGGAGGGTAGCCTAAAGCTAACTGGTGGTCTGTGCGTGTGAGCGTATGTGCATTTTTGGTGCGACGGTGCTATGTATATTAGTTTGCAACCTGACTTTTTCAATTAATATTTCAGGTATGTTTCGCCAGATGACTACATTTTCTGTTTTAATATATTTTTTAAAGGTTGCATGGTTTTTATTTTACAAGTCCTCCCTGCTGGACATTTAGGTTGATTCCATTTTGCACTATTGGTTTACACCTATTATCCCCGGCTTAATGATTAATAGCATTTCTTTATCTCAAAGGTGTCCTTAAGAAAAGCTGTGAAAACAGTGTGATAACTTACTGTTTGTACGTATCTATTAATGTTTCTTTAGCATAAACCTCTTAAAATAGACTATGTCAAACAGCGTATACTTTTAAAGGCATTGGATGCACATGACAAATGGCCCTTCAGAAATGTTATAAGGTACTTATAACTCTGGCCAGCATTATTTTTCCCACTAAATATATAATGTGTGTTTCTGAATATGCACTTTCTGTTGACTTTGTTCAAAGTCATTCTGGTCTCTAGCAGTAGGAAAATCAGCATAGACAGTGTGGCATATGAGGTGGAGGAGGAAGGGAGGGAGGGTAGAAAGCATTGGCGGTACTGGGAGCATATGGAGGGTAGCCTACAGCTAACTGGTGGTCAACGAACTCTATCACAGACTTGATGTCAGTCACCATTATCATAATAAGGCAGCTCCATTTGCTAAAGTCTGAATATTTTCAATGCAGTGTTTATTTCACTTCTCAAAGCAACTCTGCAAATAAATACCATTTTACTAAAGAGAATTGAGCCCTTGCTGGTTTTGCTCAGTGGTTAGAGCGTTGGCCTGCAGACTGAGAGGTTCTGGGTTCGATTCTGGTCAAGGGCACATGCCTGAGTTGTGGGCGCCATCCCCAGTGGCGGGTGTGCAGGAGGCAGCCGATCAATGATTCTCTCTCATCATTGATGTTTCTATCTCTCTCCCTCTCTGAAATAAATAAAAATATATTTAAAAAAATAAAGAGAGAATTGAGGCTCAGAGATGTGGGTAAGTACATACAGCTAGGCATTTGAATCCAGGTGTGTCCACCACCAACACCCAGTTTTCTTTCATTTGGCCATATTACCTCTCATGGTTCTCTAATTTCCCCTGGATTAGAAGGGGAAATTATTCTGGACCTTTCTTTCTTTCTTTCTTTCTTTCTTTCTTTCTTTCTTTCTTTCTTTCTTTCTTTCTTTCTTTCTTTCTTTCTTTCTTTCTTTCTTCCTTCCTTCCTTCCTTCCTTCCTTCCTTCCTTCCTTCCTTCCTTCCTTCCTTCCTTTCCATCAAACATTAAAGATGGAGAAGGAGGGGGGTTGATAAAGGGAGCCCATAGTCTAAACTCCCTGTGCTGGAAAGTTGCTGTCCACAGTACTTTCTCGGCAAACTGGGAAACCCATTTCCTATTAAGGCTACCTAAATTTCCTTATAGAGTGCTAGCATATAACAACTTCCTTGATAATTCTTTTTGTTGATCTTGTTAAGTCTTTAATAGTTGATCAAGAGGCACAATGATGAGGAGAAAAAGTGTTGAGGTCATTGTTTGGCCCCCTTCATTGAATAGTTAAATTTTTCACCTGTTAGAGGACAAATTGAGGTTCTCCACTCCTTTGAGAATCCCCTTTCTAATCAGAGTGTTAGGTAATAATGGTAGGGGAGACACAACAGATGTCATAAAAAAATCCAGGCATGACTGACAATCGGAAGCAAGCATTTATTAGACTCACACTTAACAGGCTGAAGATTTTGAAGCAGAGCACCAATTAGATAATAGAATGGATTTATATGAAGAGTAATATAACATTGACTTATTTCATTGCTTTTTGATGGACTATCTCTCATGGAAAATTATCCTCCACTTACAGTCATTATTGAGTTAAATATGCGGCTGAAGATTTTCAATGTAGTGTTTACTTCTCAAAGCAACTCTGCAAATAAATACCATTTTATAAATATTGAGAGGAACCGTTGAGTTGTGATGTACAGAAAATGGTTGAAATAGACCCTGAAATAGGGCAAAGTTGAAGGGAAACACTGAACTGAAAGTCAGGTTATCTTTGGGTGCATCAATAGTTTGACACCAAACTGTTATTACTTTTTTGGGTGCCAGTGAACATATGTTTTCAAAGCTCCTGATTTTATTACCCTAGATTCCTTATTAGTAGTAGTTTCCTATCAGTGGGGGTCAAAATAGTTATAAGAATGCAATTTCTCCTCTTGCTTTAACAGAATTGAACCCTGTCCACATGTCCTGTAAAAAGAAATATTTACCTTGTGTTTAGTGGGTATGTAACGTAACCCACAGAGTTATCTCACATACAGCATTTAGTTCTGCAAGAGCATCTCGGCATGGGGCATGGCTCCACAGTGTAGCAAAGGAACCAGCTTGCCCCAATTTGAACATGAATTCTTCCACATATGAGGTATGTAACCTTGAATAAGTTCTGAAGTTCTTTTTGACTCCATTTCTTTATATATAAATAAAGGAAATAACACAGCACATAGAGTTGTTATAAAGATTAAATGTAGTCAGAGCCATATAGACACATAAGTAGCATGCCGGATGTGTCAACTATTGTTGCTATGACACAGGCTGATCAGCACTGGACATTTAGGGCAGGATGTGCGTGGGGCAGTGGAGCAGCCAAGGTACAAGGTCAGCTCTCACCCATCAGTGGAATCCCATGGGTTCTGGCCCACACCTGGGTCCCATCCCTATTGCTTCATCCAGCTCGCTGGTGGCTGCATGGCACACATGCTGGATGGCCCTCCTTGTTAATTTCACTTGCACTAACAAGGATGGAGTGCTGCTGTGCGTCTTCCACGTTGTGATGGGAGCAGTCCATCTATATTGTCAGGCTGCAACGGGCAGTTCTGGGCTCACAGTTATATGATTGATGTCAGTCTTTTGTGTTACCCCAGAGCCCACTAACAGGCTGGCCCATGTCTCTCAAAAAGATATCTAGCTCAGCCGGCATGGCTCAGTGGTTGAGTGTTGACCTAGGAACTAGGAGGTCAGGGTTCAATTCCTGGTCAGGGCACATGCCCAGGATACGGCTCAGTCCCCAGTGTGGGATATGCAAGAGGCAGCTGATCAGTGATTCTCTCTCATCATTGATGTTTCTATCTCTCTCCCTCTCCCTTCCTCTTTGAAAACAATAAAAATATTTTTTTAATAGAAAGATATCTAACCCGCAGCTATTGCTGGCCTTGTTTTACTCCACGACTGGATTGCTCTTCCATCTTTTCCCCACTAGATATCACCAAAGACTCCGAACTGCACCCATATTCACCACTGAGAACTCTAGCCTTGCATTCTTTCCCAGGGCATGTGGCACAGACCTCACGGTGGCTGAGGGCTGCTTCTGTGCACTTTGCATAGAAGTTACTGTAAGATTCTCGGATCGGAGGTGGCTGGGAATGTGCTGTCCTGGGAATCTGAGTAGTTCATCAGCTGCTCTCCTGTTAGTGGTGAATCAGAGTGTAGGACTTTTTCCTCACCTTATAGGAATATCTTCACTCAGCAGCGTACAATAAACCCCACGGAATTGAATACAAAATGCGGGCCCTGGATCCTGCCTGGGTTAATGACCCATCTTCAGTCTCTTAGGCAACTCTCTAAAGCTAAAAGCGTATTTTTTAGTGCAGTTTCACCTTCACTCATGAGCACTGGTGTGTTGCTCTAGTTACAGGCATGTGGCCAGCTCCAGCGGCCCATATTCCAGTGAACATGCCCAAGGCCAACTGCGGGATGTTAACGTGTCCTCGGGGCTGCACAGCAAAGACCATTCTGTGTCTCCCTTATCCAGCTGCTCAGCAGACTAGAAACACTGACGACAATTTTTCTGCTTAAAAGAAGTAAAAAAAAAAAAAAAAATACTGGCTAAAGCATTTTAAAATATTTCAAAAGGCATTGATGACCTGGCAAAAATAAGAACATTAGAGGCCACAAACTACATGAAAATGGGTATCTGAGAAGTTCTCTGACCCCTTGTGGGCATTTGCCAGATTAGGTGAACTTGACCACTGGATTGTCTAGCCATGGGTAACAGACAAAAAGGGCCCCAAATGGGAAGTCCAATTGGTCTGTCTAAAATGGGAAGTCTAACAGGAGACTCTGCCTTTCCCAACCGACATGAAATTAGGACCCAAGGAGCCATAGCCTCAGCATAAGGAGGGGTAGAAATAAGCCCTGGGGATGGCAAAGAACATTGGCTGTCTCAGCCCTTGATTCTGAATGGAAGATATTCTTCCGCAAGAGGCCACGCACGTGAATGTCCTCACATAGGTTTGTAGCCTGAACTCACACCGAGTGGGTAGTTCAAAGAACCTCAGGTAGAAAATGGAGTTATAAGTTGAAGTCCAGGTTGGTTGTGCCTCAGGCATCGGGTAGAAGGAAACAAATCTCTGGAGAAATTCACCTGTAACCTAAGCCTCAGGGAATTCTCACAGATACTGTTCTGGGGGGAACATGAGCTTATACTCTGAAAACAAATTACAAAACACTGAGAGCCTGAGAAACAACAAACAGTTGCAGCTCATCCACAGGGATTTCAGACATTGGCACTAGAAAACACAGATGAGAAAATAATATGTTTAGAGAAACAAAGTGACTTAGAAAATAAGAAAGGAGCATGAGATTTTATATGGTCGGGCAGACTTGACAAAGGACCAAAAAAAATTTTTGAGATGAAAATTATGAGTTCAAGTTTAACTATTACATTTAACAGATTTAACAGCCAATTAGACCTAGCTGAAAAGAAGATTAGTGATCTGACATACATTTAAAGAAATTGTTCATAATGCAGTTCAGAGAGGCAAAGAGACGGAAAAAAACGAGAAGCTAAGAGTCATGGAGGATAGAGTGAACATTTCCGAAGGAGGAAAGAGAACATTGGGAAAGAGGCACCATTAAAAGATATCATTGCTGAGACTTCCAAAATGATGAAATTAAGCAGATTCAGGAAACCCACTAAACCTAAACAAGGTCACATATAAAAATATTCATATCTAGACACAGCCCAGGGAAAATGTAATACCAGAGACAAAAAAAAAAAAAAACCTATAGAAAAAAAAGGGATACAGTGTTCTGAAAATTAGTCCATTTTTAATGTGCTATTTGCTTTTCATATGGGCCAGCAGGGAAAATTAATGGTAAGTAAATAAATTATTCCCTTCTTCTGGACTTTCTTGGTTGTGTGGTTACAGCCTTAATTTTCCCAGAGTATTCCTCCATGGACATTTTAGAGAGCGCCATGACTTTCTCTGTGGCTAATTGCTGTGACTTGCATGTATTGGGCAAGGGAAAGAACTTGTGTGGGCGTGGGAAAGTGGCGGACAGGAAAAAGGGGCACATTTAATTGATTAGTAACCATGAAATAGCAGTACTGTTACTGGGCGGACCAAATCTCTGCCCCTTTTCTTGTACATGTGTACTACAATGCAAGAAATCCTGCCATTTTAGGAATGCTATATATCGTGTCAGTTTTTAATATAAATGTAAACCTAAACTGTAACTCAAAGCTGAAGAGCTACTTCAGAAGGTAGAAGAGGCTCAGACCCGAATTCCCTTTGGGCACAGGCCTAAGACCTTGAAGGCAGAGGGCTGGCTCTGATGAGACTCTGTGCTGAGTTGTACTTCTCAGCAGGTGGCCCTCTAGGCACCTTGCTTGTAGCTTCCTATTTACCTCCACTCTTTTCTGCTGTCTGACCCACTCAGCAAGGCATGCTGTTCCGCCAAAGTCCAGATCATTGAGGGTGCAAAGGTGTGAGAGAGAGAGGAGAGAGAAAGAGGAAGGTAGGAGGGGAAGGAGGCAGCCTGTTAATACACATCTACTTTTCTTTGCTTCACCCTAGCACTGGGGACAGTGGGGAGATGGAAAGGGAGTTGGGGAGGAATTTATTACAAGGAAAAACCCACTAAGAATGAGATATCCTTTATAACATAAAGAAATAGTTTTCAGGCCAAATCCTGCTTCTACTTCTCCTTGGAGATCTCTAATCAGAAGCTCTGGATTTAGATTGAGAGGTTTATTCAATATTTAACATATATTTAATAGACCTCCATTATATTCTAGGCACTAATCCAGACAGTGTGTGTGTGGGGGGGGGGGGGGGGGGGCAGGGTACAGTGAAAAAGATAGACAAATATCCCAGTCTTATGGAGCTGACAGTCTAGTGGGGTGGGGCGTGGGGGGAGGTAGACCAAAAGCCAATAGAATATAGAGTTGGCCAGTTGCTGGCAAATGCTATAGAGAAGAATAGAGCAGGAAAAAGGATAGAGTGGAAGAGTGGGAGGAGGGGAGGGTGGCTATTTTAAGGATGTTCAGGGGAGGCCCCAGAGGCAAGGTGATATGAACAGAGGCCTCAAGAGGTGAGGGAGCGTGGGTCTCATGGTAGTGAGTGGGTGGGTTTACTTCATACTGGACAGAAGCCCAAGTAACCCCTCCTCAGCTAAGGAGAAGCTGGTAGGCCCCAGCCCCAGGGAGGTACTGCTGAACTGGGAGTTTCCGCCCATCACCTGGGGTGGAGAGGGTGGAGATGAACTGTGAGTGCTGGGTGGCTGGAAAGGCTCTGTGGACATCCATGACCAGGTAGACCAGGCCCCAGAGCTGAATTCATAACTGGGTACCAGCTCAAGGGTGAACCACAGCTGGAAGGAACTGCTCTAATCTGCAAACCTTGAGCCAACCTGAGTCCCCAAATTAACCTTTTACTCTTCACTCTGAGCTGAACAGTGAACCAAGGATTTTTCAAAAACAGTAACACCTAGCTGCCAGTTTGAGCCAGACCAAAGCCTATTCATTTGCTAACAGTATTGAACTGAAACAGTCTGGGATCATTACAGTATCTTTCAAACAATGTCAGAATTGAGCTGACCATTCACAAGTACCGGTTAGAGATGGAAAAGCGTCTTTTAGGACAGACAGTCTGTGTGTGTTAGATGTCTGGTTTGAGAGTCTGCCCTCTTCACCACTAAGCTATCCTGCCTTGTGGCCTTGTTTTTCAATTGAAATCTTGGGCTTACTTTTTATGTTTAACTTTTCATTTGTACATTTGTTTGCCTGCTTATTCAACATTTTCTCGACAATAGGATCTGCATTTTGTATTGCCCAGGGATCTTAGCACAGACAGGTGTGTGTGTGTGTGTCAGAGGGAAGGAGAGGTGGGCTAGTGGCATGAAATGACTTCGCTGAAAGTTTAGTTTGAAAGCCAGTGGAGACCATGGAAGGATTTTAAGCTGGGGTCAGTGAGCTCAGATCGTGGTTTTGAAAGATCACCCTGGGGCAGCAGTTGAGAGAAGGGGGTGGGGATGGAGGTAGGCAATTACTGAGGAAGTGATTGCAGTCATCTGGTGAGAAGTGATAAAAAGCCGTGGTGGTGTCAGAAGGATGTTCGAAACTGTCTGGATTCAAGGCCTGGCTTCACATTTCCTGGCTGGGTAACCTAGGGCAGGTCACACAACTTCTCCTGCCTCATTCCCCTCTTGAGGAGTGTGGAGGTAATAATGCTTGCTACATCATGTGCTTGTAAAGTTTGTGTGACACATTAGATACCAAGTATAGAGCCCTTAGAACACTGCCAGACAATAGTAAGGACTCAGTTAATTGTCATTAGTGAGTATGGAGAGAAAGGAAATAAATTGGAGGTATTTGTAGATGTAGAATCAACAGGACTGGATATGGGAAAGAGTGAGAAGGAATAGTTAAGGGTGAGTGTGAGGTTTCTGATATGGGCATTTAAGTAGACAGTGGCCACATGAATGTAGGGAATTTGGGAGAGGAATCAAGTTGGAAAGGCAACATTTGAACTTGTTGAGTGGGAGGTGCCTTGATCTCATAAGTCTGAGTGTTAACTGATCAGTATAGGGGGTAACTAGTTACAGACATGGGAGTTGGGGAAAGGATGTAGAGAAGACCGCATTCAGGGCAGGTCAGTATTTAAGAAGCAAATTAAAGAAGACAAAGCTACAGAACTGATGGAGAAAGGGTGGCTGAAGCGGCAGGAGGGAAACCAGGACCAAACAGGGGTCACAGAAGCCAAAGGAGGGACTCCAGGCAGTAACAAATGCACCAACGCTTCCTTTCGAAAAAGACTGAAGGGTTTCTAAGTGGCAGTGTGGCTACGCTGACCCCATGGCTGGTGTGGTTTCTCTAGAGAGGGGTGGGAGAAGGCAGGTACAGGGGCTGAGAGCCGCTGGGAAGTGAGCGAATGGAGAAAGCATGGTAGGCCATTCTTCCAAGAATCTGGGGCATGAAGAGGTGGGACAAGATACAAGCCCTCATAAAGTAGCTTTCCCTGAGTCAGGTTTGGATTCTCTGGCCAGAACAGGGGATGTTACAGCAGTGGTCCAAGTCTTTACCTGGCTAGTGCCTCTACGTCCTTCTGAGGAAGACCTTCCCCTGAACATCGCATCTCAGGCACCCCTCTCCCAGACCCTCTATTGAACCACTGTGACAGGAATATGTTTATTGTCCCTCTCTTCTAGTAAAACCCAAGGTCCAGAAGGCAGGCATCTTTCCTATCTTCCCCTTTCTGTTCCCCCCTCACTAAGTAGTGACTGGCACTATGTGGCATTAATTCCTGTTATTCATGATGGGCTCTGTTCATCACACATTAGGGGACCCAGAGGAGAAGTTTCCCCCAGATTTTGATTCCAGGCCTGATTTCCCTGAGGAGGGTAATTGTCTTCATCACAGACACTATACTGTCCCTGCTTCATGCTCCCCTCTGATTCTGCTCCTCTCTTCATGTTAGGGTTTGCCTGCCATGTGGTCTGTGAAAGAATTCACAACTAAAAGAAGACATGTAGAGAGGAAGTTTATTTTACTTTCCATGAAGGGAAAGGGCTGGTGCATTGCTAATCAATACAGGGTAAGAAACAAATGGCGGCCTGCTCTTTTAAATCCTGGCTGTTGCTAAGTGACAAGGAAGGGAGGGGGATTTTGGGCTGAAGTTGAGCAGACATCAGGGGCGTTGTCTTGAAAAGTTAGTCTGTTTGCCTTTTAGGAGACAGTCGGGCAAATGTCCTAGGGAGGTCTCTTATCAGCATTTTCCCAAGCATATGAAACATGCTTAGAGCAAAAGTTGTGAAAGTTCAGAAGAGGCTTGTTTGAAGGGGACTTTCTACTAACCAGAGACTCCTTGGTGCAAATTATCCCGGTGTTGTAGAAAAAGCAGGGAGGAGATGGATTCAAGAATGTGGCCTTGAGAGTAGCTTATCTTGTCCCTCAGTTTGAACAGAGAGGCTGTTTGAATCAGAGGAGCTAGCAATCTTGGAGTTTAATTACCACGTACTTCTCATAAATTGCAGAAGGCCACAGCAAAGAAAAAGAAAGGCCTTTTTTCTGTCCTTACACTTCGGACACCAGAAAATGGGGTTGAATTTATATCCTGTTTTAGCAAATAATAGAATATATTCAGGCTCATGTTTTTGTGTGAATTCATTCAACATACCCCTAGCTTCAGATTAGTTTTCCTCACTTTATTTTCCATTTTTTATAATTTCAACATTTCCTAATATTTTTCTTATCCTGAGTGCATTTTCTAAGTGTCTTTAAATACTTTTTTGAAACAAAGTGAGCTTTCATAGCAATAATGGGAAAGATGGGCTGATAACTATAGAGGAAACTGTGTGGAATTCATTTTCGAGATTTAAGAGAAGTGAAATTGGGAAGAGGCTGAGATTACAGGTAATGGGAGAGGGTAATTCACAGCTCTGTTGGGTTACCAGATTTCAGCCTTGTTGGAGACAAATCACAGACCCTAGGAAGAGAATACTGATATAACTAGGAAGACAGCACATGTCACCATAAATGGTTCAGGTGACGAGGTGTAGGGATGTCAGAAAGGAGAGATCATCATATGTGTTGGCATGTTCTAGAAGCTTCATAGAAGACTTGGGGCAGTTCAGCCTTGAAGAGGAATAGGATCTAAGTAGTGCAATTAAATCGCATCTTTGTCAAGAAAGAGTTGAGAGGGGCAGTTGCCCCTGAGCCAGGTGGCTGGACTTCTGGATCAACCCATGCTGGGAAGGAGGCATCAGCTGGAATTAAGACTGCTGTGGCCTGTAGAGGTCAGTTTGTGGACCACCTTTTGGAAGCCCTGGGGTGGGGGTATCTCCACCAAGGTCAGAACAGGACAGGACAGGACCTGTTCTCTCTTGCTTGGCTGCCATGACCTGCCTTTCCTGGCCCTGCTTTCTGGATAATAACCATGCTCCTTCCTGCCCATTCCAATCTGCTCTCTTTGCTGACCTGAGTGTGAGTAGAGAGGCCTGGCTGTGCTGAAATTCTACTTAATGCACACACAGCACACCTTCTTTGCAGACTCATCAGCCACCAATAAATGCAACTTCTTGACAGTTTAAAGCTTCCTGCCAGGGAGCAGCTGGTGAGTATTCCTCTGGAGGAGCAATCTTGCAAAAGTTTATCAGTGTCTGTCTAGAGAATGTGCTTCCCCTCCCCTCCCCTCCCCTCCCTTCTCTTCTACTAGTTACTCTCCCTGCCTATCTCCTCCCCTCCCAGGGTCCGTTGTCTTATCTTTAAAGACTTTGCTCCCCTTGGGTCCCTAGCCACTGAAAATTAATTTAAGGACAAGGCTCTCTCTGCACAGCCTGCTGAGTTACTCATTACTATCTTTAAAATTAAAAAAGCAACCTTCTTTTCCAAGGTTCTTTTAATGAGCCATTTCAGCATTGACTTCCAGTTTTCACTCCTGCCAGACAACAGTCCCTGGGAAGGCCTGGGAAACCAGTCTCTTCCAGAGACTCACAGCTATTGGGCTGCAGGAGCAATACAATTGTTCCCCATTAGTGCTCATGAAAAGGCAGGGTGTGGCGGAGCCCGATGCTGGCTGCTCGCCACTTCCCCGCTCACTGGAGCATTTGGATTTATACCCCTTCATTTCAGAAAATAAGGGTGTTTCCCAGTCTCCCCTGCCAGACAGGTCAGTATCAGAGTGCAGTGCTGTCAATTTCCTATATGAAACCCACAATTACTTGGCACATGAAGATACATGTTAGCCTCCAGCAGGAAAATGTGTTAATCAGAACTCCCTTTGCTGCTGCAGAAAGTACAAGTTAAAAAAAAAAAAAAATCAGTTACCTGAAAACAAAGGCAGCAGCCTGAAAAATTCCCTGGTGGTAATTTTATTAGTGATCATCACCAAGGCAATTAAACCAGTGTAGCTGTCCTCCGCGGGAGGTTCCAGGTCCTCGCCAAGCTCTGGCATCCCCTCCACCAAACCCTTTTTGCTTTCTCTCTACTTGTCCCGCTCCGCCTTGGTTTGAGATTAGAAGTGATTTACAACATGCTGTGCAAATATATGCAAATGTGATGTGAGCTCTTGTCAGCTGCACTCTGCCTGGGGTGTGGGCTGCCTGCCTGGCCTCCTGGAAGTGAGGCAACATGTCCCAAACCACCCGCCCCCCCCTCCCCCCGTCCCCCTCTCCCACCTCGGCCGGCCCCAACCTGTGCCAGGAGCCGTTAGCAGCCTTGATGAATCAGATTAGGGAGCTCTGACAGCTCTACATGAGTAATACGGGGCTCCTACAGTGCGGGATAGCACACAGAAGAGCAACAGTAACATCAAAGGCAGGAGGGGAAGAACTGACTTCCACTGATTTAAAAATATCTGTTAGGTTTCTGAGTTTTACCTTCATGTCTGTGAAGCCATGTTGAAAATTTGCTTTCTGATGGGAACAGTTGTTGGATGATGTCCTCACTGTGATGAGTTTCTCTCAAAGCTCAGGGGTCACTGCTGGGGTTTTCCGGAGGAGTACATAATGCCGTACAAGTGGTCAGATGGAGAGACCCGTGTATAGCTGCACATTAAGAGTGTTGTCATCACAGGGCCAACATCTCAGTTGCATATAAATTCCAAATAACCGTTATGTGGCTCCTGAAATAGACAACAACCTCAAGCAACTGGAAATTTTCTTGATCTTCTTGACGTTGTCATGGGTCCTCCTCCTCTTCTTTCCTCTGAGGTCTTTCTCTCCCCGCTTCATTCACCTGTTGCCTGTTCTTTGTGGCCTGAATGTGAAAGAAAGAGTGAGTTCTGGTTAGATGGGAGGGACCCAAAGAAAAGGTGTGGGCAACTGAAAGAGAATTTAAAAATATATATATATGTTTATTGATTTTAGAGAGGAAGAGAGAGGGAGAGAGAGAGAGAGAAACATCAATGATAAAGAGAATCATTGATTTGGCTGCCTCCTGCATACCTCCTCCTGGGGATGGAGCTCGAAATCCAGGCATGTGCCCTAAGAGGGAATTGAACCATGACCTCTTGGTTCATAGGTCGATGCTCAACCACTGAGCAATATCAGCTGGGCTGGAAGTAGATTTTAAGAACCCATGTGACTACTGCCACCTTCAAAGAGAACTCTTCTTTTTTTAAATGTGTTTTTATTGATTTGAGAGAGAGAGCGAGAGCGAGAGAGAGAGAGAGGGAGAGAGAGAGACATCAATCTGCTGCCTCCTGCATGCCCCACCTGCATGCCCCCACTGGGAATTGAACCAGCAACTTTTTACTGCATGGGATGATGCTCAACCACCTAGCCACACCATCCAGGCCAGAACTATTTTTTTTAAATTTTTTATTGTTTAAAGTATTACAAATAGTAGTACATATGTCTCCTTTTTTCCCATTGACCTTCCCCCAGCCTCCCCTACTCCCTGGCATATGCCCTCACCGTCCCCCCACCCAGTGTCTTGCATCCATTGGTTATGCTTATATGCATGCATATAAGTCCTTTGGTTGATCTCTTACCTGCCCCCCCAACAGCCTTCCCACTGTAATTTCACAGTCTGTTCAGTGCTTCTCTGCTTCTGTATCTATCTTTTTGTTCATCAGGTTATAATGTTTTTTATCATACCTAATAAAATGGTAATATGCAAATTACCATCACTCCGCTACGCCCACGATTGGGCCGGCTGGAGGCGCGGGGGGCGGGACTCAGGGTGGCCAATTGGCTGGTGGTAGGAGCGGGGGTCGGGGACTCGCGAGTCCCCGACCCCCGCTCCTACCGCCAGCTTAAACGGCCGGCGCTGCGGAAGACGCTGGTGGCGGAACTCGGGGTGGCCGATTGCATGGCTGCTGGCACCAGTTTTCCGCCAGCATCAGTTTTCCTCTGGCCACCCGCCCGATCGGAGTGCCTCCCGATCGGAGTTCCTCTCGGGGTGGCTGATCGTGCTGGTGGGAGGCGCTCTGATCGGCGGGTGGCCAGAGGAAAACTGCTGCTGGCGGATAACTGGTGCCAGCAGCCAGGTGAAGGAAAAGTCTATTGCACGAAACTTCGTGCAACAGACTCCTAGTTATCCATAAATGAGTGAGATCATGTGGTATTTTTCTTTCACTGACTGGCTTATTGCACTTAGCGTAATGCTCTCCAGTTCCATCCATGCTGCTGTAAATGGTAAGAATTCCTTCTTTTTTATAGCGGTGTAGTATTCCATTGTGTAGATGTACCATGGTTTCCTAATCCACTCATCTGCTGATGGGCATTTAGGCTGTTTCCAAATCTTAGCTATTGTAAATTTTGCTGCTGTGAACATAGGGGTGCATATATCCTTTCTAATTGGTGTTTCTAGATTCTTGGGATATATTCCTAGAAGTGGGATCACTGGGTCAAATGGGAGTTCCATTTTTAGTTTTTTGAGGAAACTCCATATTGTTTTCCACAGTGGCTGCACCAGTCTGCATTCCCACCAGCAGTGCACGAGGGTTCCTTTTTTCTCCACATCCTCACCAGCACTTGTCGTTGGTTGATTTGTTGATGATAGCCATTCTGACAGATGTGAGATGGTGCTGCATTGTCATTTTGATTTGCATCTCTCAGATGATTAGTGACTTTGAGCATGTTTTCATATGCTTCTTGGCCTTCCTTCTGTCTTCTTTCGAAAAGTATCTATTTAGGTCCGTGGCCCATTTTTTGATTGGGTTGTTTATCTTCCTTTTGTTAAGTTGTATGAGTTCCCTGTAAAGGTTGGAGATTAAGCCCTTATCTGTAATAACATTGGCAAATATGTTCTCCCATGCAGTGGGTTTTCTTGCTGTTTTGTTGATGGTTTCTTTTTCTGTGCAGAAGCGTTTTACTTTGATGTAGTCCCATTTGTTTATTTTCTCCTTAGTCTCCATTGCCGTAGCATCTGTGTCTGTAAAGATATTGCTATGACATATGTCCGCAATTTTGCTGCCTATGGAGTCTTGTAGGATTTTTATGGTTTCCTGTCTTACATTCAAGTCCTTTAGCCATTTTGTGTTTATTTTTGTGTATGGTGTAAGTTGGTGATCTAGTTTCATTTTTTTGGCATGTATCTGACCAAATTTCCTAGCACCATCTATTAAAGAGACTGTTTTGACTCTACTGTATGCTCTTGCCTCCTTTGTCAAATATTAATTGACTGTAATGGCTTGGGTCAATTTCTGGTTTCTCTATTCTGTTCCATTGGTCTATATATCTGTTCTTGTGCCAGTATCAGGGAGTTTTGAGAACCGTAACTTTGTAATATAGCTTGATGTCTGGTATTATGATCCTTCCAACTTCGTTCTTCTTTCTCAGGATTGCTGAGGCTATTCGGGATCTTATTTTATTCCAGATGAATTTTTGTAGAGTTTGTTCTAGGTCTTTGAAATATGCCATTGGTATTTTAATAGGTATTGCATTGAATCTATAGATTGCTTTAGGTAGTATGGACATTTTAATGATATTGATTCTACCCATCCATGAACATGGTATGTTCTTCCATTTTTGTTTATGTCTTCCTCTAGCTCTTTTTTCAATGTCCTGTAGTTTTCCGAGTACAGGTCTTTCACGTACTTAGTTAAGTTTATTCCTAGGTATCTTAATTTTTTTGGTGCAATGGTAAATGGGATTGTTTTTTTCATTTCTCTTTCTCTGAGTTCATTATTGGTGTATAAAAGGCCATAGATTTCTGGGTGTTAATTTTGTATCCTGCTACATTGCCAAATTCATTTATTAGGTCTAGTAGTTTTTTGATGGAGTCTTTGGGGGTTTTCTATGTATAGTATCGTGTCATCTGCGAATGACAGTTTTACTTCTTCTTTTCCAATTTGGATGCCTTTTATATCTTCTTGTCTGATCATTATGGCTAGTACTTCTAGTACTATGTCGAACAGGAGTGGTGAAAGTGGGCATCCTTGTCTTTTTCCTGTTCTTAGGGGGAATGAGTTTAGTTTTTGCCCATTGAGTATGATGTTGGCTGTAGGTTTGTCATATAGGGCTTTTATTTTGTTGAGGTATGATCCCTCTATTCCCACTTTGCTGAAAGTTTTTATCAAGAAAGGGTGTTGGATTTTATCAAATGCTTTTGCTGCATCAATTCGTATGATTATGTGATTTTTGTTTCTCAGTTTGTTTATGTATCACATTTATTGATTTGCAGATATTGTATCATCCTTGCATCCCTGGAAAAAATCGCACTTGGTCATGGTATATGATCTTTCTAAAGTATTGCTGAATCCGATTTGCTACAATTTTGTTGAGGATTTTAGCATCTATGTTCATCAAGGATATTGGCCTGTGGTTCTCTTTTTTTGTGTGGTGTCTTTATCTGGTTTTGGGATTAGGGTAATGCTGGCTTCATAGAAAGAGCTTGGAAGTGTGCCTTCCTCTTAAATTTTTTGGAATAGTCTGAGGAGGATAGGTTTTAGTTCTTCTTTGAATGCTTGGTAGAACTCCCCTGTAAAGCCATGCAGACCAGGGCTTTTGTTTGCTGGAAGATTTTTGATCGCTGTTTCAATTTCTTCGGTAGTTATCAGCCTATTCAGGTTTTTTAATTCTTCTTGGTTGAGTTTTGGGAGCTTGTATTTTTCTAAGAATGTGTCCATTTCATTTAGGTTGTCCATTTTTGGGGAATAGAGTTGTTCATAGTATTTTTTCATAATCGTTTGTATTTCTGTGGGATCGGTTGTTACTTCACCTCTTTCATTTTTGATTTTGTTTATTTGGGTCCTCTCTCTTTGCTTCTTTGTGAACCTGGCTAAAGGTTCATCAATCTTGTTTATCCTTTCAAAGAACCAGCTCTTGGTTTTGTTGATCTTTTTTTGTTTGTTTGTTTGTTTGTTTTGGTCTCTATGTCATTTATCTCCGCTCTGATCTTTATTATTTCCTTCCTTCTGCTTACGCTGGGTTTTTCTTGTTGCACTCTTTCTAACTCTTTGAGTTGTAGGGTTAGATACTTTATTACAATTGTTTCTTGTTTTTTTGAGGTAGGCCTATAGAGCTATGAACTTCCCTCTCAAGACTGCTTTCACTGTGTCCCATAGATTTTGAATTGTTGTGTTTTCATTGTCATTTGTTGCCACGATGCTTTTTATTTCTCCTTTGATCTCTCTGGTAGCCCAGTCATTGTTTAACCCTTTGCACTCACTTGCTTTTTTCTCGATTCCTTTATTCTAATGCTAACCATGTCGAGTCACACTCGACATCCGAGTGCAAAAGGTTAATAGCATGCTATTTAGCCTCCAGGTGTTTGATTTTTTTGGTTGTTTTTATTTAGTTGATTTCTAGTTTTATGCCATTGTGATCTGAGAAGATGCTTGATATAATTTCTATCTTCTTGAATTTGAAGAGACTTTGCCTGTATCCCAACATATGGTCTATCTTTGAAAATGACCCATGTGCGCTTGAGAAGAATGTATATTTTGTGGCTTTGGGGTGAAATGTTCTGAAGATGTCAATTAATTCTATCGATCTAGTGTGTCATTTAGGATTGATATTTCTTTGCTGATTTTTTGTTTAGAGGATTGGTTTAGTGGTGTTAGTGGGGTATTAAAGTCCCCTACTATGATTGTATTGCTATCAATCTCTCCCTTGATATCCTCCAGAAGTTTTTTTTATGTATTTGGGTGCTCCTGTATTGGGTGCATATATGTTTACCAGAGTTATATCTTCTTGTTGGATTGCTCCATTTAGTATTATGAAGTGGCCTTCCTTATCTCTTGTTATGTCCTTCACTTTGAGGTCTCATTTGTCAGATATAAGTATTGCTACCCCAGCTTTTTTTTTCATTTCCATTCACCTAAAATACCTTTTTCCATCCCTTCACCATCAGTCTGTGTGAGTCCATTTTTCTGAGGTGGGTTTCCTGTAGACAGCAGATATATAGTTCATGTTTTCTTATCCACTCAGTTACCCTATGTCTTTTGATTGGGGCATTTAATCCATTTACATTTAAAGTTATTATTGATAGGTACTTGTTTGTCGCCATTTTTATTCTTTATGCCTGTGTTCCTTCTTCGCTTCCTATTTCTTCTTTTTACAGCAGATCCTTCAGCATTTCTTGCATTGCTGGTTTGGTGGTAATAAACTCCCTTAGTCCTTTTTTGTCTGTGAAACTCCTGATTTCACCTTCAATTTTGATTGATAGCCTTGCTGGGTACAGTATTCTTGGATTCAGACCCTTCCTTTGCATGACTTTGTATATTTCATTCCATTTCCTTCTGGCCTGATGTGTTTCTGTTGAGAAATTAGTTGCTGGTCTGATGGGGGATCCTTTGTAGGTAACTTTCTGTCTCTCTCTCTGGCCGCTTTTAAGATTCTTACTTTGTCATTGGTGTTTGCCAATTTAATTATAATGTGCCTTGGTGCTGGTCTTTTGAGGTTCATTTTGTTTGGGACTCTGTGAGCTTCTTGGACTTGTGTGTGTTTTTTCTCCCCTATATCAGGGAAGTTTTCTGTCATTATTTCTTCAAACATGTTTTCTATTCCTTGCTCAGTTTCCTCTCCTTCTGGCACTCCTATTATGCAGATGTTGTTTTGTTTCATGTTGTCCCAAAGTTCCCTTAGGCTCTCCTCTTGTTTTTTAAGCTTTTTTTTCTAGATGCTGCTCTGCTTGGGTATTTTTTTCCACCTTGTCTTCTAGCTCACTGATGCGGTCCTCCACTTCTTCTAGTCTACTGTTGATGCTTTCTATTGAGTTCTTTATTGCAGTGATGTTATTTTTCATTTCTTCTTGGTTCTTCTTCATTTCCTCTTGGTTCTTGCACATATTGTTGAATTTGTCTTCCAACCTTTTCAGCGACCTTATGACCATTTCTCTGAATTCTTTCTCTGACATAATGCTTGCCTTCTTTTCATTTACTTCCTTTTCTGGCAATTCCTCCTTTTATTTCGTATGCGGGCTGTTTCTTTGTTTCCCCATGATCTCTCCTCTCCGGGTGTCTGGTTATGTAGCTCTCTCTCTCCTGTGTTGACTTTCTCTGGGCAAAATATGACCTTTCCATGAGAAGGTGCAGAGCTCATCCAGGTCCGTGTGTTCGCACTGCTTGAGACCCGGTGTTTGTGGGTTCACTGCTGGTCCCTGGGTGTTGTGGTTGTAGGGTCCCATGAAGTATCCAATTCTTCCCCATTGAAGGTAAGGCTAGGCTTCCAATCACAGCCATTCTCCCCTTCAAGATGGCGCAGTCTCTGTGTCAGAGCCGGTTGCTCCAGGAGAGATTTTAGCAGCAGTGGAGGCTGCCCAGTCAGGGGAGCCCGGTCTGGCAGTCCCCAACAGTCCCTTGGAATATAGCTGTCCCTCACTCACAAATAGACATTTCCTGTATATCCACACACTCTCCTTTCGTTCTCTCACTCACACACTATCTTGCAGCCTGCCTTCCTGTCTGCAGCCATCTTCCTATCTCTCCAGGCCAGAACTCTTCTTAAACAACCCCAGATGGAAAGCAGAGCATCCTTCACTGGAATCTGGAATCTGGAATCTTACTTTTCTTGCCCATATATCATTATGCAAAAGGTAAAGCATTGAATGTTGGATCCTATAAGACTTTTATGTAATTGTCATAACTAATTAAGAGTCATAATTATTTCTCACTTTGGAGCAATTCTCTTTTTGACTCTCTGCTTAGTTTGCTGTGGTTGAGAGTGCATATGAAAGATTCCTACTGCCACCAGGAAGGAAGCTGCTCAGTGGGGAGCCGCTCAGACAGATCTTAACTTCTGAATTCAGTGTCTGCACTAATGACTTATGGTTACTGAGGAAAACGGGTCCTCTCTGCAAAGATCTGAAAGAGAGAGGGGTTTTGAAGGGCTCGGCAGGAATATAGTAACAAGATTTCTCTAAACTATGCCCTGTGAAATGCACAGCTCTTACCTGGAAAATGTCCTATATTCTGAGTAATAGGCTCCCACCTGCCTTTATCATTAGAGCAGCATCATTTAAGCTCTCTCTTTAATTATGGGTGACAGTTCTGCCTACTTTTTAACATTAGGCGGATGCAAGATTCTTTAGCAACTGAGAGTCTAAAACCATTACTCATTTCCTCTTGCCAGGGCAGCTAAATATGCATTTTCTGTGTCAACTGATGGGCAACAAACTTCCCCGCAGTGGAACTTTGGCTTCTATTACCTGTAGAGGAAAGAGCAAGCTGTTCCCATCTGGTGTGAGGTGGTTCCAATTTGGGCCCTGGTTCCAGCATCTCCGGGCAGCGGCTGCCCATCTTCTGGGTGCTCAAGTGTACCATGGGCTAGAAGCCCTCCAGGGACCACTTGCTTACCTGGCGGGCTTCCTGCTCTTCCTGCAAGTGTCTTCCTTTCTCCAGGGAAGAACCTGTCTTTCCCACTGGCCCCGCACAGAGCGCCTCCCATGCTGAGTGCGGGATCCTCATCCTTCTCAATGCTAGCTCTCAAAATGGCATTTTGTGGGCACATTTTCTTTGTTTCCATATAAAATAGAATGAAAGCAATTACTTAAAAATTAATGAGCATTTGGTGACTCCCTGTCACACCTATAAAATTCTAGCATAATTAAAAAAATTTAAGTAGCTATTGCATTTGTTTGTTGAAATGTTCAAAATAACATTTTCTTGGTATAAAAGGAAAATAATCAAAATGCCCCAAGGGTCCCCTAAAGTGAAACTGTGTGTGCACTGCCTGCCTGTATTCGTAGTGAGACTACCTCTCCAAATTCGGTGAAATACTGTACAGCTTTTTCATGTGATAGGCTAATAAATATGCAAATGGAAAATAATTTTATTTACATGTAGACACGAGATACAAATGAATAACTAAGGAATAATGTTATACAATACCCGGAGGCTGAATGGTCAGGGTTCTAGCAAGTTTCTTAAGGAGAAAATGTAGATTTCCGCTGCAAAGATCAGAAGCCACCCGTTTGGACCGCAAACATTTTTTGCACATTTGAATGGAACCCACGTCACAAGGGCTTGCCCCAGAGACCAAGCACAGCATCTTGTTACCTGCAGTAAAAATCATATTTATGTGCCCTGGGGCTGCCACCTGCTGTCAGCTGCTAGGGGTCCATGAGAGGCCAGGGGTTTACCATTTCAGACAGAAATGCTGCTGAGGGAGGGTGGGTCACAGATGGCCTGGATGAGAAATGCCTGCTCGCACCTTCTGTTCCCACGGCCCACCCATCCGTACTCGCTGGGCCATGGGGCCCAGAGCTCCTGGGTGCAGCGGGTGCAGGATACAGGGATTAGCCAGTGCATCCCCAGGCTCCTCAGCTCCCCAGGAGAGAGGAGGCATACATGGAGGCAGGGAGGAGGCAGGTCAGAAACTCCGGGGGAGGGTCTGAGAGATGAGAAACCAGAGGGACCTGGTTCCCAGATCTTTCCTGATCTCTCCATCCTCTCCTCAGCACTATTTCTTCCCTCCGCCTGTCAGCCAGGGAGGCTGACCCTCACCTCACTGTGAAGGGGTGTGGGGAATGAGCAGCCTTAATATGTGCTGCTTGGCTTTTCAAAAAACCTCAAACTTCCTGATTGTTCAAATAATATATGTGCAATAGAGAGAAAGTGAATAGAAGTCAGAACAGAAAACACAATAATGTCCCTAACCATAGCCTATTCTATAACTCAAGATAACCACTTGATAAATTTGCTGTGTTTTTTTTTTTGTATTTTTTCATCTAAAACCAATGCTAACCTAACCCCAAACACCACACACACTTAAACACATACATGCATGCACACACATTTGAACATGTACAGACACCTCCATATATGTTTACACTCATGTGCACACATACACTCACACTCTCACGGTATGTTCCCTCCTGTCTGATTGCTTATTGTCTCAACTTGGTGACCAAATAGATTTGGACATGGAGACATGCTTGTAAGTAGTATTTGAAGAATTTTATTTACATTATATTGTAATTATGTTTTCGTTCCTTATAATTCTTTGAAAACAAAAGTTTGGATAGTTGTGACCTTGAGCAAGTTTTCTAGTTGCTTTCTGTGCATAGGCATAGCGATCCCTACCTCACAGCATGGGCGCATGGAAGGTCTCCACGGGATGAAACACTCTGTGGGTGGTGCAGCAGGTGGCTGTCACCACCAGTTCTCTCTCTCTGACTCTGTTCCCATTGGACAGTTTGGCCAGCCCCGCCGTGGCTTATCTGACTGTAGACCTGTGCCCAGGTCGTGAAGCTTCCAGATGGAAAACGCTGGACAACGCGCAGAGGAAAGGGGCCTGTGTGTGTGGCTGGTGGGAGAGGCTCTCAGGGGGCTGTTTGCATCGGCTCAAGGAGGGGCACCCAGGATGGTAGGAGAGAGGTCTTTGCCAACAAGTAACTTTAATTTGTAAAAATCCATATATCCCCCCTGTATGACTGAGGGGTCCCAGGGGCCATTAGTGTGGATCATGTGAATAGGCTCGTGGCCATGCTGTTGGTGCACACAGTCTCGACAGGTTGCGTGACTCCTTGCAGGTTAGCCGTGATGGTGGCTGAGGCTGAGCTACAGTGCTAAATTCTTTTTGTTCTTGGTTTTATTGTATTTTCTTTACTACCACAAATAGAGGTGATAAAATGGATAAGGAACATTGATGTTGAAATATATGAAATGAATGAAGAGCATAAACATGGTGATAATTCTTCAAATGTGCCTCAAGATGATCTTTATCTGATCGTACATTGCATTCATTTGCTCATCACGAGTGCGCAAAAGAGATAGTCGGAGTAGTTCCCGACTCCAAAGCCATTGTGCGAAAGAGAAAACAGAGCGATGATTATGTCCAATTTAGCTTTTCATTTGTTCAGAGTAAAGAGTTTCTTTACCCAAAAATGTGTTGTCTGCAGATATGTTTAAAAAAACTAAAAAATAAAGCTCCTTTATCTCATCATATAAAAGGAAAACACAAAAATTCTAAAAATTAATGAGTTTCCTTTTGCCGTGCACAGTGTAAGAATCCCCCACGTTGCATTGTGAAAGCAGGGCTTGTCTGTTTCAGATATGGCAACACATTTTAATATCTATTCAGTCCCCGAACCGAACCTGATATAAACATTTTTAAATTTATTGTCAACAAACCACATTTTTCTTACATAATTAATCTAGAGTCAATTAAATTGTGTGCCTCATTTGGTAAATGGAAATAAGTACATATTTAACTATAGATTATGAATATTATTAAATATAATTAAAAATAAAATTTATAATGCATTCTTTAGTACTGATATGAATGAAATATTTTACACTTAAAACCAGTTCTGTATGGTAATCTAAACAAAATGACAAAATAGTGTTAAATTCTGGAGGCATTTGTTAAGATTACGTGTTTCTGCGAGCAGGGCTCACAGGTCAGAAGGTGAAGCGCTGAAGCAGGGCTCCGGGACTCCTCTGACAAGCTTGTGGATGGGCCAACCACAGCAGTGTTACACATGGGGTGGTGATGGGGATTAATTTTCCCAAAAGTAGCACATTAGGGTCGGGGTCAATTGCTGTCTTAGCTATTAACAGCAAGCACAAAGCAAAGTGCTTACTATGTATGTGCCTGGCATCATTAATCAAAGGTGTCAGCATTCCCTGTGTAACACTCCCATCCACTAAGGCAGGAAGCATTAGCAATGCCATCCCCATTTTACAGATGAGGAAACCGAGGTATAGCGGTCCAAGCAAAGTGATGACTCAAACCCAGCCTGTCTGGCTCCAGACTCGTGACCCACTGTGCTGTGTACTTACAACAAAGCATACAGACTCATGGCTGACTGCTTATGGTGTGTGGCTTGTATTTCTTCATTCTTGCCTCTGTGGTTCTGCACACGTAAACTCCATGGGAGCAGCTGAGCTCTGAGGAAATCAAAAGCATACAGATATTAGAATAAGTAGTGAACCATTTGCTGGGAGAATAGGCCTCAGTTTCCTGGGGCTGGCTCAGCACACTGTCCCATCCAGCAGCGGGGAAGATGAAAGGGATTCTGGAAGACATATGCATACAGAGACAAGGGCACCCACAAAGCTAAGGGTGGGCATGGCTCCCTCCTTTCTGGCATTCGCTAATGTCCTCCCACACCCCTAGTTCTTTCCAGATGGATGTGTTCTGGCTGTCCTGGGTAGTCATGGTTTGTCTTTGTGAAACGACCTCAGGCAGAGCAGAAGTTGGGGACTCCAGGTGAGGTTGCAATCTCTGCTGTTTATCAGCTGTGTGACCTTAGGCAAGTGACATGACCTCTCTGAGCCTTTGTGACCTCATCTGTATTCTGGAGTTAACAATAGCTTTCACCTAACAGGGTTGTTGTGAGGACTGAATGAAGTTGTGATTACAAAGTACTTGCTAGTGCCTGGCCCAGAGTAACTGCAGAGAACACTGTCATATACTGTGTACTGCACTGAGGGGCTTGCTGTCTCTCTCTAACGTATACATATACAACACTCACATATATTCATCTATGTATGGATCAGGCATGCATGCATGTCTTCTTTTGTATCGCCCTGGATGGCTAGGAAACTTAGACATGCCAATTAATATTTTTTGTCATTTATTGTTATGTAGCAAACCACCTTACTTAAATCATAATGGCTTCAAACAACCACCATTTCATTATCTCTCGTGATGCTGTGGGTTGACTGGGCTCAGCCAGGTTGTTCTGCTCCACATGAAGTCAGCGGCGGTTGCACTCACCAGGCTTTCAATGGGACTTATTCTGTCCAAGGTGGCTCAGTCCCCTGGCTGCAGCTAACTGTGGCCTCCAATTGGCCTGTGGCTGGGCTCCAGGCAGAAGCATCTAGGAGCCAGCATTCCAAAAGTCCCAGGTGGGAGCTGTAGGACTTCCTATGACTCGGCCTCAGAAGTCAGCAGCTCTGGCTGCACTGGCCAAGCAAGTCACTATACTCTTGAAGCAAGGGGACATGCATTTCACCTCTGTCTGGTGGATGTTCTCTCACTGTATGACTGGAGAAAGTGACAGCTTGGATGGGTACAGACTCGCCCACACTCAGCTGAACGTGTCTACATCCCTCACACTTGACCCCTCCGTGAGGTGTGGCTCTAGGTCTTTGATACCCACCTGATTTCTTCCTTCCAGCTCCCCACCACTGTGCCTCTCACAGTCCCTGACCCCCAGGGACAGGCCTTGGCTTTGCAGGCTCCCACAGCATCCCCCTAGCAGGCATGCTCGAACAGCATCCTCTCTACACTGGGAAGAGCCAATGACCTCGCTTTCTAGGCTGAGTTTTGGATATAGTAAATAAATGCCTGAGAAATTTAAAGAAGTCTTCATTCCTTGACAGTATCTGGCAGTCAAGATTAATGACTCAACAGAAAACATAGAAATCCTATTTTGGTGAAAACACACACACACACACACACACACACACACACACACATACAACAACACAAACAAAAACCCCAAACAACTCTTTCTTTCTCTCTGAGTTCTTGTATAACAATTTGTATACTCCATCTCTATCTCCCATGGCCCCTTGCATCCCCAGCCCTACAAGGTCAGTTTGGCAGGCTCTGGCTGCTTGAACATTCTTTCAAAGAAATGCAAAATGAAAAGTCCAGTGCCCCCAAAACATGTTCCATAAATAGGAGCTGGCTGTGGTGGTCATTATCTCATCAAGGTCTTTCACTCAATTCTTGGTGGCAGGGACCAGCCCTGGTCACTCCGATATTAACTTGCCATGTGACTTTGGGAGGCCACCGTTGAAGGCAATGTTCTGCTGAGGTCACTACCACATATGTCCCCAGACTGCCTTCCAGCCTGCTGTTCCTCCTTCTGTGACTGTCACCTGGCCACAGTGACCGCCTGTGGGCAGTGGGCGAGCAGGTGGGAGCTGCTCACCAGCTGCCACTTAGCAGAGCGGTTCTTTAATTTATTTATTGACTGATGATCTCTCTAACTATAACCTCCCAAGGGCTGGGACTGCACTGCTGTATCCCCTGCAGCTAGAACAGTGCCTGGCACATAGTGTACCCTCAGTAAATGTTTATTGAATATTGAGCTACTGTTGACTCCCTCCCACTGGTCCTCCCAGGCGTCTGTGTTACCTGTGCCGTTGTTTCTATTTCCTGCGGCCAGACCAGCCTACAGATGCTCACTCCTATGCCCCCTCCTATGCTCCCCAGGCATTCCTGCGGAGTGACATCTTCAGCATCATTATCACTGGTTCTCTTTACAGGCCTCCTCAGCAAGATGTGCGCCTTGTGCTGGAGTTGAGGGGGAGACTCCAAGGAGGTGGCACAGTTTTTGGCTAAGTCAGAGCTTCTCAGCAGATGGCTGGTCTCTGGGGAATGAGCAGTGGGTTCTGCACAGGCTTTGTTAGCAGGTGGGTGCCTGGAATGGGCCAGAACATGGAATACTACCTCAGGCTGTGGGTGGGCGTCCAGAGGAGGCGGTGGGGATCCATTTCAGGGAATGATCGAGGGTATTTTGGGAAATAGAAGGTACTACAGATGATCATCATTTCCTTATCTGAATATTTCCCTACCACAGGCATAGGATATATAGTGTCAGTGCTGGCGGCTCGTCCAAGGCCAAGTAGATGGGAAATTCTCTAGTCAAACTCCAGGTTGAATGTTCTCCCATTAGTACCTATAAGTACAATCATTGTGGGCTGTGAGTGATTTGCTCTCTGTCTTCACATGTAACTCTATCCTCCTCCATCCGTTGACCTGTGATGGGCCAATGTGAGGTTACCCTCACACTCCCCTAGGCAGCTCAGTGCAGCACCTGCACAGGTGTACACACAGTGAATGTTTGTGGAGTGAATGAGTGGATAAAGAAAAGAAGCGAGGGTGGGAAGATAATTATTTTATATGGATGATGGCATTGCTGTTTTAGAAGTCCCTGGTTAATTAACTACAAAATGACATCAATGCAGCAGTTTAAAGAAATGCTGACACTTTCTATGTACTGATATGAAGAAATTTCCAGGATACTAAATGTAAAAAGCAAAGTCACTCTGGTGTGTGCACTAGACTACTTTTGTGAAAAAAGGAAGAAAAAAATAAGACCGTATACTTACGTTTTAAGTTACAGAGGTGGCTCGAGTTGTATTTATGTCAGACAGTAGTCTGGACCACAGGATTCACTCAAAATGCAGGTGGCGGGGAAGCCCATCTCGGTGGACCTCTAACAACCCATTAGATGTTGCTCCTCCAGAGGATGGTGTCATATAAGCAAAAGAACCTGAAAGAATACACAAGACCCTAATAAAAGTTAGTTACCTTTTTGGGGTATGGGGAGAAAAGGAGACATAAAGGAAACTTTTTATTATAGGGTATATACATATATATCATATATACACATACATATATGCATATATGTTTATCATGTATACATATGCATATCTATGTACATATATGCATATACTTATGTATTATACATATATACCTTATGTCTTTTATAATTTTTGCACCTGGAAAACATATTACTCTTCCAAAAAACGTGTGTAAGTCCCTCAAGTTAGGGGAGCATGCCAGCTGAGCCTCCACCCAGTGCTCAGTGTAGCGTGTGACTGGAGCTCTCCCTTGATCACGACAAAATTGATTTCAAATAGAATCTGATCCTTCTCATTCTGGCCAAATGTATCTCATCTGAGTCGTTGCCTGCCGTTTACGAGGGAAGAAAGAGAGAATGGCTTGGCTTGGAGGAGATGCTTAGATACTGACATGCCATTTTACTGTTCAGTTGGGGTGAGTTATGTTCTTAATCTCCAAATTTGTGGCAGTTTTTATGTTAAAAAAGTTTAGTTTTACGAGGAAATGTTTTTAACTGTGGACAGAATTAGTTAAATTCAGGTATGGATATCACTTGCCTCACCTGCCAAGATGGCAAGTCTAAAATCAGCCTCTGTTTCAATGCCTCCTCTGTCTTGCTCCTTGAATAATATCTGTCTTCATGGGTGAAACTTTGGGTAAAGAAAGTCAGATACATATATGTGTATGTGGAAACCATATATCCATAGAAGCCTTTAAAATTTTTTTGCTATGTTTGGGGAGGAATGATAAATCATTATTGCGCTATAAATGTATTGGCATAAATGGCTTATATTCTTAACTTGAATTACAATTGGCAATTTCCTGAGTCATTATAATCAGGCTTTAACATATTAACTTGGTGACTTGATCGATGTCCTTACTGAGAAAATACATTCCGACCTAGCACATTGCCATCCGTTATAATGTCCTTGGTCAATAATCATCATTTTTACTGTAATTACTGGAAGCTGGCTTCTCCTCCATGTAGAGCATTGTGAATGCAGAAGGGTGAGGTTGTTCGGGATCCAGGTGTCATCCGTAATGGCACATTCACCTGGATTTATGTCCCTCTCCAATTAGGGGACAATCAGCTCAGATTAATTTAGCTCGTAGCTACTAATGAGCAACAGCAAAATCGGCTCATTATAAAAATTGTTATTGCATTTTATTTCCTTCACCTCGATGCACCTCAGTGCACAGGGAAATGATGCCAGCTTGAGGTCTGGGGGTGAGAGACCTGGGGGTTGTCCTTGGACTTCATGACAGCTCTGTCCCCTGGTTGGCCAATGTCTAATGAGTTGTTAGAGGTCCACAGAGATGGGCTTCCCCTGCCAACTCATGCTTGATAGCTGCCTTTTGAGTGAATTCCGTTGATTCTCTGGTTTAGACTGCTGTCTGATCTATATATATAAAAGCCTAAGTGACCATTATGACCGAAGGACAGGAACAACTGGAACAACCCATCGACCAGTCACTGTGATGTGCACTGACCACCAGGGGGAAGATGCTCAATGCAGTGGCTGCCCCTTTGTGATCAGTGTGCTCCCACATCCAACCTCCCGTGGCCCTTCCCCCTCGCCCCTGCCAGTCAACCTCCCGCGGCCCCTCCCCTGCCCACCCCTGCCGGCCAACTTCCCAGGGTCCCTCCCACAGCCAGCCAACCCCCCAATAGGCTTTGATTACTGGTCAGGCCGAGGGACCCCACCTGTGCATGAATTTGTGCACTGGGCCTCTAGTATAAATACAATTCGAGCTACATCTGTACCTTAAAAATCTCCAGTAGCCACATTTGAAAAGGTGCAATTAATTTTGATATATTTTATTTAACTCAGTATATCCACAATATTATTTCAATGTGCAAAAAATAGAAAAATATTAATGAGCTAGTTTGCATTCCTTTTTGGTACTATGCCTTCAATGCCTTTGCAGCATTCTTCAATTCAGTCCAGCCTCGGTGCAAATGAGCAACAGCCCGTGCGTCTGGAGGCTGCCATATTGGACAGGGCAGGTCTGGACTGAATTTCTTCAGTTCTAATGAGGTTTCACTTCCCTCTTCAGGGCTTGCAGGTTGGGGTTAGGTGGGCATGGGCTCTGGGTGCTCAGTGGCAATAAAGAACATGCAAAACATACCAGCAGGAGAAAATACATTTCCTTTCTACTGTTAGTCTTGCAAGTCATCGGTAAATTTATAAGCTCGATGAATTAGCTTACAGCTCCTGTCACCATCACCTTCCACACTAATAAAGGCAGAACAGCTGCATAAACATGCTGCCTCCTCATTACCAGAGCTTGGCTTCATCAGTTGTGGCCTCATAGAAAAGAAGGGTTTTCTTATATTATTATTATTTGTTGCCATGAAAAACGCACATTTTTGGAAGCCTGACTCCAGCATTATTGCGTTGATATCAGACAGAACAGGAAGCATATTGTCAAATATATGTTTGAAGACCAAGGAGCCTCTGAATATTTTATCTTGCTGCACTGTTTCTGAAGACAGCACTGACTTAAATCAAGGAGAGTATTTTAATTGTTTGATGTTATAAAAGTTTAATAGGAACTCGAAGGCAAGGACACCATTTGTCACTGAACTTGGTTACTGAGAACTAGGAGATGTGTGATGTGATGTGAACTCGGTTATTTTCGCCACTGGGAGACCCTCACACTCGAGTGAAATGGGATGAGAGGGGCAGGAGGAGGAGGATGGCTGCTCCATCGATGTTCACAGCCTCGGCCACTCAGCAGCGCAGGAGGCCCCCTGGCCCCTCTGAGACAGACCAACACCTGGCGGTCTCAGACTGCTCCTTTACCTCCTTCCTCTCAGGCCGCATAGGTCGCTGCGGATTCCCGACCTGTCTGCCGGTGTCCAGCCGTGTCCTCCTCCAGTGCATCCATCCTTCAGAGAGCTCTGTCTAAAATGCAGACAGGAGGCCATCACTCGCTGCTAAAAATACTTCGGTGGCTCCCTATTGCCCATGGGTTGGAGACTATATATTTTTGACAGTGGCATCCAGGCCATCCTATGGTCTGGCCCCTGCTGACTTCCCACCCTCTTTCTTTCCCTCCCCGCTTGCCTCCATCTGACTTTTCTTCACTGTCCCTGCATCTCCGCAGCTCCAGGTCCCCCTAGCAACTGAACGCTCTCCCCCACTCCCTCCTCAGGCCTGTCCTCGCGGAGGATTTTCACCCAGCTCCTCGCTGAGACCCACTTAGGCTCGCCTCCTCCAGAAAGTGCGCCCACGCTTCCGACTCCATTGCAGGCAGATCGGAGGCCTGCGCTCTTCAGCGCTGTGATCCCTCAGCAATTCCCACGCATCCCTCCTGATGCTGTGTGTGCATCGCCACCGGAAGACCTTGCCTCGCTCGCTTTTGAGTCCTGTACCTGATGCGCGCGGTGCTCAGTGTGTCGGCTGCGGGGCTGGGCCTTTCCTCTCTATGGCAGACGAGGCCTGTGGCTCAGGCAGCTCTGGGGAAGGTTAGCTGTTCCCCCTCAAGAGGGGCTGGTGACAGGGCTGAGAAGTCAGCCCAGTGCCCGCTTTCCCTGAGGCCTGACTGCATATGGCACATGGCGATGAAAAAGCATTTGGTTCAGGCTGGTGAGGTCTCAGGGCCCCGCAGGGAATGCGGTGTTTAGCGGGGAGGGGGCGGGGAGATGGCCCTGGGAGGTCAGGAGTTCAGCTCCATCTGGACGGCAACGGGAGCCATCCAAGCCTTTTAGCTGGAGTGGGAGGGTCAGTTCACTGGACACAGGCTCTGGGAGCCCAGCCTCCACTGCCCTGTGCGTCTCTGCCCGTGTGTCTCCGATGTGGGGAGTGCACAGATGGGGCAGCGATAGGGACTTGTGTCAGGTAAGACTCGCCTCACCTTAGGAGTAAAGGGAACTTGAGAGAGCAGGGGCGTGGCCGAGATGGGGGATTTTGTTTCTCTCACCTCACAAGAAACCTGGAAACAATCAGCTCAGATTCGGGGGGACCACAGTGTTCTCTGTCAGCAACTGCCCTTCTCTGCTGTTCTTAGTGCATGGCCTTTGTTCTCAAGGTCACAGGATGGCTTCACCTTTCCAGCAGGAACAAGGAGGAAAGGTGACGTTCAAAGGGCAAAGACAAAAGCTGCCAAGTCTCTGTCCTGACCTCTGGTGGCACCTCGCTGTCTGGGCTGTATGGCATGGGCACAATTGCATGGGCATCATTAGCTATAAAAGAGTCTGGAAAACGTTGCCCCAACAAAACTGGGGTTCTGCTAACAGTGAAGGAGGGAATGGATACTGGGTGGGCAACTGGACTTGCAGCATCTTCCTTTACCTTCCTCACAGCACTGAGCACTCTGGGTTTGTCTTGCTGATGTATTTACTTGTTGGTTGGCTGTTCCCACCACTAGAATGTAGGCTCTGTGTTGAAAGGGGACTGACTCATCGTTCTTGCTCCGGGTGGGTCTCTTGTATGTCCACACCCTCCAGATTTGGAATAAAGATCCATAACAAATCCTCAGTGGACTATTTGGAAGTATCTTCTAGAACCATGGTCTGCAAACTGCGGCTCGCGAGCCACATGCGGCTCTTTGGCCCCTTGAGTGTGGCTCTTCCACAAAATACCACGGCTTGGGCGAGTCTATTTTGAAGAAGTGGTGTTAGAAGAAGTTTAAGTTTAAAAAACTTGGCTCTCAAAAGAAATTTCAGTCATTGTACTGTTGATATTTGGCTCTGTTGACTAATGAGTTTGCCGACCACTGTCCTAGAAGGTCAAGGTCTTTCTGACATTTTGCACACAATTGATTTCACCAGGCTGATTGCCTATCTCCATTTGCGGGGCCTTTATCTCTTTTTGCTTTTATTGAACAAATTAACCAACATGACGCTGGATGCTGATTAGCAATTTGTATAGCAATTTTTTAAAAATTGGAAGAATTCCATTGTTTGCTCTTTAATTCTTAATTTACATTTTTAATGTACTGTGTCCTCATTTATATGATGGGATTTCCTCTTCTGTGTATGTCTGTAATGGAACAAAGGCTTCTTCCCACCCTCAAATAATTATGAATATTGAACAGCTACTCAAATTATTGTCACTTCATAATTTGAGCTGAGAATATTCATGGCCGTTTCCCTCTTTTGTGTCAAGTTAATAGTCGCCGGTGTAAATGTGGCTCAGAATGTAGAGCGGGATTCTGCTGCCTCAGAGCCTTCCCTGGGCCTGCATGCTGGGCATTTAGAGTTCCTGTGCCTTCAGAGGACACCCTTAGCCATTCAGTCAGGCTGTACAGTGATGTGAATGGTCAGCACATATGTCCTCACTTGTCAGAAGCCCTCGCTGTGCCCATCCTCCGCTCCATGTTGAGCCATGCTTCTGCACACACAGTTCTTCCTCTATAATGAGCTCATCCACTTAACGGAACTCCAATGGAGATTCTGGAAAGGAGAGACTTTATTCTATCCATATCTGTCTCCCTAGAGCCCCTGAGAGGGTGGGGGCATGATCACAAAGAACTGAGTTATTATAAAAGCCAACATGCACACGTGCTCTCTATGACAGGCGCTGTTCTTAGTTGCTTTAAATGCATGAATGGATTTAAGTTTTACAACTACCTCAGAAGCAGGCACTGTTTCCCAATTTAATGGGTGAGGGGGCTAAACCAGAGAAGACAGCTAGTACCTGCCTAAGTTTACCCAGCCAATACAGGAGAGAGCAAGGCCTGGCCCACGGCCTGTGATGCCAGAGCCCACCTACCTATACCCACACTGCACGGCTTTCTGGCTTGAAACCACCTTGGTTTACATGGCATCAGGGCCAGGACGCAGAGCTTTCCTCCTCTGACTCAGGGGCCTCCAAGTGGGGAAACCAACCCACTACCCAGGACTCCAACAACCATCTGAGAATAGAAATAACTGCAAATTTCAGGAAGCGGAATTATATGAGCCTTTCTTTTTCTAAATATTTATGTATTTATTTATTTATTTATTTATTTATTTATTTATTTATTTGAGAGATAGAGGAAGGGAGAGGGATAGAAAGATAGAAACATTGCCTGGACGATGTGGCTCATTAGTTGAGCGTCCACCCAGGAACCAAGAAGTCAGGGCATATGCTGGGTTGTGGGCTCGAACCCCAGTAGGGAACATGCAGGAGGCAGCCTATCAATGATGTTCCTTTCTCTTGTCAATGTTTCTAACTATCCTTTAAAAAAATGTTTTTATTGATTTTTAGAGAGAGGGGAGGGAGAGGAATAGAGAGTTAGAAACATCGATGAGAGAGGAACATCATCGATCAGCTGCGTCCTACATGCCCCCTACTGGGGATTGAACCCACAACCTGGGCATGTGCCCTGACCAGAAATCGAACTGATAACTTCTTAGTTCTTGGATCGACGCTCAATTGCTGAGCTACACTGGCCATATGGGACTTTCTTAATGCCCGAGGACTGCCTGGTAGATGCCAAGTCAGGATGTCGGGGAGAAAAGGGTCCTCACACTTCACCAAGGCCTGTGTCTGTGGCTACAGTAGCCCTGGGAAAGGAGATCTGCCCTCCATATGGCACAGGGCCCTCTGAAGCACCTGCAATAGGGCCGATGGGTAGAGGACTGGCTGAGGGCATGTGGCTCTCCACCACCTACCCACATGACAAGTTACTCTAGGCCAGTGGTCGGCAAACTCATTAGTCAACAGAGCCAAATATCAACAGTACAACGACTGAAATTTCTTTTGAGAGCCAAATTTTTTAAACTTAAACTTCTTCTAATGCCACTTCTTCAACATAGACTCTCCCAGGCCGTGGTATTTTGTGGAAGAGCCACACTCAAGGGGCCAAAGAGCCGCATGTGGCTCACAAGCCGCAGTTTGCCGACCAGGGCTCTAGGCCATCATTACTCTGTAAAGTGCAGGTGCCCCTGGGAGGCAGCGCGGCAGTGTGCTCCCGCCAGGAATTTCACAGATCAGCTTTTTTTTTTTTTTAAGAGACAGGACTGAAATTAGGTCTTCACCTATTTATTTTGCCAAGTAAGAACATTGAAAAAGGGGGAAAGTAAAAGAAAAAGACCATCTCTTGCCACCATCCTATATAATAAAAGCATAGTATGGAAATCGTCCCCTTGACAGGGAGTTCGACTAGGGGCGGGGCCGGCTGGGGGAAGGGAGGGAGGCCCCGGCTGGTGGCCGCAGTAGCAGCAGGAGTCTGGGGGGAAGGGAGGGAATACCCAGCTGGCAGCAGCAGCCACTAGGGACCCTACCAGTGCACGAATTTCATGCATTGGGCCTCTAGTCCTTCAATAAAAGCACTTTAACTTCCTAGAATATAAATGGGATTATCTTAGAGCCAAAGGAATAGTCCATTACATTGAGTTCAGATGGTTAGCATAACGAACAACTCACATTGCCTTTTTTTTGTTCAAGTCAGCTTGGACCTATGAGAGGGCTATGGGCATCACTGAGGGCCGGCTTTTGGGAACAAGTGATGTAGAAAGGAAGTGGCCAGTGCTAGCCCTGCTGCCCACTGCTGTGTGCCTCGCACAGTTCACCTAGCACCTTTGAGCTTTGGCTTTCTCCTCTAGGGACCGGGGGTTGCTTTCCAGGGCCCCTGTGACGCTTAAAGGAGGTGCATGTTGAGTACCCGCTACCAGGAGGAGGGGTCGGACCATGCTCAGAGGTTTTAGAGCAGTGATTCTCAAGGAGGGATCCCCAGCAGGTTGCATCAGCGTCACCTGGGAACTTTTGAGAAACAGAATGCTAGGCCCTCCCTGGACCTGCTGCATCCCAAACTACCGAGTGGAGCCCAGAAAACTGTATTGTAAGCAGCCCTCCAGGTGGTTCTGGTGCACGCTCAAGGTCGGGAGCCAGGGCCGTAGGGAACACTGCCATCCTTGCAGCTGTGGCAGCCGCTGTGGCAGCCGCTGTGGAGAAGTTGGGCTGACAGCTTCCAGAGCCCCATGTGGAGGGGACTGAGCGGGCCTGGGTCTGCCTGGGAATTATCCGGCTCAAGCTGCACTGTCCCACCTATCCCTTCCTCCTGGCATGAGGCTTTACCTGGATGTGTTCATCGTGGGTCACCTGCCTGCCTGTCCTGTTAGATTTCTCTTGATTAAGCTTGTGACGCCAGTGCCCACTTTCCACCTAGCAGCTGAGCATAGCTCTGCAGGGATCCCACTCCCACCCCCCAATCTGGCTGCATCTGGCTTCTGTGTGCCCCTGCCTAGCTCCTCTCCATGTGTCTCACATGTCCTCCGCTGGATGGGGCTGGCGGGTGGTGATGTGGCTGGGTTGCCATTCTGCACACTCTCCACTCTAGTCCGCTGCTGCAGGGAGTGTCACAATCTTTGTCCCACGGTGCAGTTTTGACTGGGTCATGTTCCCAATCAAAATGGTCCCCTCACAAGGCACCCACAGAATAATCCAAAGTCTTTGGCTCTGAACACAAGTGCTCCATAATCTAGTGGTACCAAGTGAATTAAAAAAAATTTAAAGTTCTAGAAAGCAAAGAGAATAGTAAAACACATACTCAAATCAACTGGTTAATAGGCTGTCAGGTTTTTAAATCTGTGTGTGTGTGTGTGTGTGTGTGTGTGTGTGTGTGTGTGTGTGTGTGTGTGAAAATATTACAGATAAGTCTCCTTTCCCCTCACTCCTAAAAACCTTTATGGCCCTTTCCTCTGCAAGTCGCCGTCACACAGTCTGCGGTTGAGCCTGGAAGCTGGTGCTCCCGTCCCCCTGCCTTTTCCTGGATGGGACCCCTGACTGGACGTGCTCTCCTCCCACCAGCTGCCTGTCTGTGCTTGCTCAGACCCTCCTTGCCATTGAAGCCCCAGTACAAATGCCCTGTGCTCCATAAAGTTCAGGATCTTCTCTCTGCACGTCTCCCACGCCCGCTCACCCTCCGCTGGGGAAAACTTGTTTCTACATACCCACGTTCTGAGCACAGGGCGGCGGGCTCAGCTCAGCCCTTCCCTGCAGGAGGCCTCTTTGACAGACTCAGCGTCCTCCTCTGTAAACGGGATCATGATGTGTTCTAACAGGCTTGCTGAGAGAGTGGGTGTGACAGGAGTAGGGGACCGTGAAGCAAGGGATGCTCTATGTCACAGGTAAGAGATCGCTCATGTTGAAAGCCTCCGGCTTCCTTGCCATCTGTGGTGCAGCCTGAATGTGTCTGAGCTGCCTGAGGGCAGAGCCACCCACTTTGATTCATCTGTGACGTTCACAGGTGCTGACGTTCACAGGTGCTTTGCACATCTGTGACGTTCACAGGTGCTTTGCACACAGGAGGACGGGGGGGGGGGTGGGGCTGCACATATGGAGACTGTGTCTGCCCCATCTCATTGTAAGATGGAGAAGATGAACATCCCCCTTGGCCATGAGACACGCAACAAGGGCTCGCCCTGGGCTAGGCCCAGCTCTTCATGGTGGTGGAGGCACAAGAGGTTTCAAACATGGGACCTAGGCCAGTTGGAGACACAGGACATGTGTGTGACAAAACACGTGTGTTCCTTTGTGTCGCTCATTCATTGTGTGAGGGGCAGGCGGCGGGATGGGGAGGCGGATGGTGCTTGAACGGGAGGGTGCAGTACCTGGGAGCCTCTGAGATAAAAGCTCCAGGAAAGCTGGCACCCACATCTCCCAGCGTCTGCCTGGGAACAGCCTCTTTAATGACGTGGTGACCAATGGCCCTGGGAGGAAAGGGGACCAAAGATGAGCCAAAAAGGTCCACAATCCCAGACCCCAAAAGTTCTGAAAACTGGAAACTGACCATAACTTACTGGCAGGAAAACCTGGACCAACCTGGTAGTAGGTGGTTCATGGCATTTGTCAACCTGAGTGTGAAAATTCTTGCCTTTCACAGCAGGTGTGTGTGTGTGTGTGTGTGTGTGTGTGTGTGTGTGTGTATACTGCCCCAGCACCTGCGGGGTAATTGGCAGCCTTCAGTAGATGTGCTGTACCACCTTCTAAACCCTGAGAGATTTCCAATTTCTAACCAATCTGGCTGTTCCCCGGGGAATTAGCCAAGGATGGTGGGCCTACGCAGGCCTCCAGGGAGGAGTCCTCCCACTGTGTGCCTGCCTGTGGGCTCCCAGGTAAATGTTCCTTCCTCCTGGGCAGGCAGGCCAGTATCTTTGAAATGCAGGCAGGTCCAGCTCACCCGCAGCCGAAGCCGAAGCCCAGAGCAATCCTTCCCTCATTTCAGAACTGTGTTCCTTACAGTAGAAACTCAGCCCAGGCTGGCAGGAAGGCGGCCTCGGCGCTGCCGCAGGGCCCTCTGGCCACAGATGCCGTGCCACCTCGGGCTCAGCCTGCACAGGCTGGGCTCTCCCTCCTGCCCCCCATGCACGGTGTGTGAGGAAAAGGCCCCGTTTTCCTGGGTCCTACTGGGGGCTAAGGTCCTAACTGAACGGTGCTCGGGTATTAATGGGTGGTGTAGCTCTGGATTTATATCTGATGCCACTTACACTTTAGCGCAGGGACTTTGTGCTTTTAACCCAGAGGTCTGACTAAAAGAGGGTTTTCAAATAATGGGCTAGACAATCAGGGGAAATATTGTGGGCGGAAGAGCTGTTCTGATTACTTGGAGCTGCTTAATAAACTGGACCCAAACCCAAGTGGGGGCTTAGAGCAGCCATGTTCTGCTGCTCAGGAATTCGGGGAGTGTTCGGCTGGGTGGTTCTCTGACCCATGTGGACACAGCGGGTGGCTCTATCCTGCTGGTCAGAGTGGTCGCCGGCCTGCCCACATTCAAGGGGGAGGAAAGGGCCCCCCTCCTGATGCAGAGCCCCAGGATCCACACTGGGAGCACTGGGATGGGAGCGAGCAACCACCTTTGGAAAAAGTCGGCCCAGGAGGCTTTCGGGCAGATCAGATGCCTACGGGGCGGAATCTGTGATGCCCCCCAGTGCAAGGAATTGTGACAGAGGGAACTCGTGGTGCAGAGAAGCTAAGAAAGATTTTAAAAACGTTTGTGCAGGCAAAGGCAAAGGACGCTGGTATTAGGAGGACCAAGAAAATCCGTACCCACCCGTATGGTACCCACCCCCTCATCCCCACACCTCTTGTACTCCCATCCTTGGGGTGCTGAAATCTCTGCTAGGACATGCAGAAAGTGCTTTCTTCTGCTGTAAAATAGGAAAGTTGTGATTTAGTATTCAGGCTTGCTAAAGTGACAGCTGTGAGAGCAGGGGCAGCAGGCCCCAGGCCCTGGAGGTTTAAGGAAGGGAAGAAGCACTCCTGGTGGAGGGAGGTGGTCGGTGGTCGGGAAGGAGAAGACCACCGAGGGGGCTCGCACTGCCAGGGCCTGGTCTGCTGGCGCCTCGGCTCCCCTCTCCGGCACACTGTCCTCCCTCCTGTGGAAGCCGCCCCCGCACTGGGCCTCAGGATTGCAGGTGTGTGTGAGCTGGAGGCGGGGTGTCCAGTTCAGAGCTTGGCTGGGTTGACGGGCAGGAGGAAGCCTGCCAGGGAGCACCTTCATGTGGGCAGTTAAAACAGCAGTCATCGGGACCCCTGGGCTAGTGGGTCTGTAATTGCGTCTCGCCTCTGCCCATCACTGCGAGCCTGCCATTAAAGCAATCTCGCTGCCACCGCTGTGAAGTGCCAGCTGAGAGCTGCCAGCTTCCTGCTGACCACGGACCACGTCCTTTCACTCCCGAGTGTGCTGTGAAATGGAATTGAGTTGGGACGGGATTCTCTCCTCCAGATGCGCCATCTTCGATGGGGAAAGAATCCCTATAAAACCAGGGGGCCCATCCGACTGCCACACTCCACGCAGGTGCCTGGTGGTTTCCCGGAGGCGGCTATCCTGACTTGGCTGTCCTGCCTGTCACCTACTCCTGTCCCCCCCCGCTCCCCTTTCACTCTGTAAACGGGAGTCAGTTAAAGAGACATGGGCTTTTTCTATAACAAGTCTAAGCCTGAGTTGGGATAATAGGCCTTCCGGAAAATTAAAACCATGTTCCAGATTCCCAGAGCAAAAGAAATACATTTTGGCTATTCCATCGTTTTCCATCATTTACACACTCTCCTTCATCATTGGCAACATTCAACACCAAAGGAAAATGATGCGGGAGGGCCAGCTCTGCGGATGGACAGACCCAGGGCACAGGGCATGGAGCCGAGTGTGGTAACCCCAGGAGGAAGCTAGGGAAGCTGTCAGGGTGATTTGGGGTGTGGTGTGGGCAGAGGGTTTGAATTTCCCATCTCATTGATTGCCACTGCCATCTGTGAGGGAGGCAGGGGCAGTCGGACAGGTTTCCCCCACTCTAGGCATTGTGTTCTCATCAGCAAAGCGTGGGTAAGAGAAATATCTTCCTTACAGGGCAGATGGAAAGACTCAGGGAGACAGTATGTGCAAAGCTACTGTCCAGGCCTGGAAGTAACGTGTTCACTGTCTGATGGAGGAATAAGCGAGTGGCAGTGCAGTGAGTGAGTGCGGAGTATGGTGGAAAAGGGAGTCTGCTGTGCCACCTGACCTTGGGCAACCTTGGGTCCTGATCCCAGATTTCCCAGTAGCTAACATGTGACCACATTCTTTCATCTCTCTGCGCCTCAATTTTCCCTTCCATAAAACAAGAAGACTGGAGCAGCTAGTTTCTAAGCCCCTCCTGCTAGAAATGTTATGAACCTTCTGTGGAAAATGCAAGATCAAGTATGGCTCCTACCACAGCCCTGGAGGGAAGGAACTGATGCGGACAGGAATGGGAGGGGAGGTGGGAAAGCCAGGCCCGCCAGGTGTTCCAGAGGCAGCTGATTCTCTGGAGTTCTGTGTGAGTGGTCTTGGGCGAGGTGGCCCTGTGCGGGAGTGGCTAGATCTGGGGGGTGGCGGGAGGGGGAGCAAGGGGACAAGGTAGCTGTTGGGGAGGTGTCCTCAAGTATAAGCTGTCACTACAGACTGTACAGTTGTTCCGAGATGCTTTTGAAATGAGCTTGATTTATCTGGTCAGGTGTCTCCCCTCATTGAGCTGTGAGTGCTGTGGGCCCAGGTCTGCAGGGAACGAGCTGGTGCATCATTCCTCATGCAAGTTGTACATCTGAGACCCCAGGGCTAGGCTGAGAAATGCTCCCCCAGGCAAAAGGTGATGGAGTGCCAGGTCTCGTAGTCCAGGCAGGAGGCCAGAACGGGAATTCCATGGTCAGAGCGGTCACTGATGCCCAGCGTGGCCTAGAGAGGTCTGTGCACATGAGGGGAGAGTGGAGGGGGCTCCATGCTCGAGGGGCTCATGGCTTTCCCAGCCAACTGCCATGTCACCCAGATGGGAAACCTAAACCCTGAGTGTGGAGAAGATGCATATATCTCTCTGTGTGTGTGACTGTGGCCATAGAAACAACAACATTTAGTATTTGTTAATGGAGGAGTGATGAGTTGTACATGCAGGGTGGTCCTCTCCTCTCATCCCTGCCCTGCTCTCCCCACCGCCTGTCCAGGCCTTTCTCTCCATTAAAGCATCAAACAAACAAGCAAACAAAGAAGCAAACAACCCAGGGACACCAGGCTCCCAGGTGGCCTCATCTGTAGAGAAGCATGGGCTGTGGTGGAGACTGTCCCTCAGCATCCACTCCCTGCTCCTTCCTGTGGTTTGAGCTGCGCGCAGGCCACTGAGTTGGAGCCTGCATTTCCCAGCCTCCCTCACAGCTCAATAAAGCAAGTGACCGAGTCCCAGCAGGTGGATGTGGCAGAAGTGAAGTGTGCAGCTAAGGGCCCATCCCTTAGAGGGAAGCTGCTTGAGCTGCTCGCCTTTCCCCACGTCATTCTACCTTCCCACGCTGGGCCCCAGCAGGGCGGAGCAGGTCCAGTTTCCACCTTGTGCATGAGAGGATGTCATAAGGATGGTGAGCCTGGGTGACCACCTGGAGCAGAACCGCTTTAACCTCTGGGCCACCTTTCTGCTTGGATTTCTTCAAGAGAGAAATACAAATGTTCCTATTATTTGGTCTTAGGCTATATCTTAGCAATGACATAAATATCATGAGTATAGGGGTGATGCGGGTTGGGGTGGGTAGCAGGTCGGGAAGAGGAGTCTGTGCTGGGTCTGAGACGGTGCTAGAACTTAAAGTATAGCGTAGGCCAAAGGCTGGGTGCCAGCCCCTGACCTGCCCTCAGAAGCCTGGGGCAGGAGTGGCAGCGCATTCACCTCTCAGATCTGCCCCCTCACCTGTGACATGGCAGGGCCTGTCCCCGGGACTGACGTTCCCCAGCTCTCTAACTTTGCATCTCTCCGGATTCCACACCAGCGACTTTGCAGTTGACAGCCCCTCACTCCCTTTCCCGGCGAGGCTGACAAATCAGCCAGGCAGTCCATGCGAGGCAGCTGCTTTACAAGCTCCGAGTAGCCGGTCGTTTGTAATTGGGAGTGTGACGGGATGGAAGGGCCCCCATCCATAACCACGTGCAGACTCCACTGCACCCCATGGGCTCAAAACACAACATGAGAGTTTATTCCTGGGCTTAGTCATTTGAGTCTCCATTAGTCTCTTGCTGAAAAATAAGGCCTTTGTTCACACTTATCATTCACTCTCCAAACACGCCCTAATGCTGAGAGGGAATGTGTCTGGCCCTGCTCTCGATACCAGACTCAGAGTTGAGTAGAGCTCAGGCTGTCCTCAGACCACTCCAGAATCCAGGTGTGTGCTTGTGCGTGTGCACGTGCTTGTGTGTGTATGTGTGTGCTTGTGCCTATGCAGAAAGCATTCTGACAGTTCTCCAGCACCAGTGAGCCCACTGTGAGGATCTGCAGGTCCAGGTGTGGGCCAGCATTTCTAAGAAGCTCCCAGGAGATGCAGATGAGGCTGGTCCAGGACCACACTCTGCATTAACAAGGGACAATGAGATTCTACGATGACTCCTGTCACCCAGGGCTGAGGGCTCACCTCAGACAGGGAAGGACAGTTTCCCTGGTCAGAGGCTGGAGGATGAGGGGAAGGTTCCCCCAGAGGTTTCAGATTCATGGAGGATGAATAGGCCATCAGCATTAGTACTAGGTATGAAGGATAGTTTATCAGACTTCTTACATTTTCCCCCCATCAGCATTAACAAGACGTAGCCAAGAGTCATTTTTCGTTGGGAGTTGGCATGTGGAGAAAAATAGAAGACGTGTATAGCAACAGTTCTCAAACGTGAGTGTACATAAGTGATACTGTTGTAATAAACCCAGTTTTTAATGAACAGGAAAGGAGCAAAGGGAAGGCCAAATATTCCGGTCATTTGTACAGTTTTGCTAGGAAGCTGCAATTTAGACGCATGCCCAGTGAAGTCTGGGTGACATAGAGAAGGTACTTGTCTGTCAGTCACACCTGGGAACAGGTCATTGGCCACAGTAGGCGTGGCCACAGTAGGCGTGGGAAGATTAGAGATATTTAAGCTCCTAAACAGAGGAATTTGCTCTCTTGCTCTCTTGGGACTCTTATTGCAGGGTGCACGCACCCCTGCACTCTCCCACATGGCCCACAGCCCTGTGAGCCCCACACAGCGGACTGATGGACTGTAACTAGCCTGATGCTGTCCCAGACCCAGCTCCACCATGGGACGGGAACTCTGGACGCTGGCTTTGCTTCCAGCTCTGCCGAATCCCCAGCTGCACCTCTTCCAGGACCGGATTAAGGGAAATGGGACTTTGGAAACACAAGGATATAATTCCACAAGAATAGAGCTTCCTACAACATCTCATCCTCCCATGGGGCCCTCTGGAAATGCGTATTCCAGCAGCACCCCAAGAACCCCACTCCCACCAGCAACAGAGAAAGACCATCCACGCATTTTTCCAATAACATCAGAACCACCGGGAGGGCTGGTGACACCTGGATTCCTAGAGTTTCTAACTCAGTGGGTCTGGGCTGGGACCCAGGGATTTGCATTTGTAAGTCTCTAGTGGTGGCGCTCCCTGTGGGTGGGGGTGATTACTGGGCACATCAGGGGGTCCGCAGGCAGGGAAATCTGCCAGGAGGGCTGCTGGAAGGAGTTTCGTTAATTCTGGGCTGAGACTCCAGTCTTGGTCGACCCAGCTGGTAGGGACAAGGCGCTGAGAACTGACCGCTAAGCTGTAAACTGCCTAAGAGCAGCAGACTGTGTATCCACCCACGTGGTATTCCGACCATCCACACGTGGAGACGTGTTCATCACAGCCGAAATTACTTTTCTTCCATCGCCCCACTCTTTCTGGCTGTAAAAATGAAGACCCCATCCACTCCCACCACGCCTCAGGGGACACTGGCAGCTTGGGAGTTCATTGACAGCTTAGGGGCCTCTGGAGCTTGGGCAGAGCCTTCATTTTTAGAGGCTGGGAGATAGATGGTTTGCAGGATACAGTAGCCTCATCAGCAAGAAAGAGGCGTTCTATACAAATAGCAAATGAAGGGGAGAAGTAGGAGAGGACTGGCTGACATTTTGTTTGCCCCAGAATCCTCTGAGAAACACACACACACACACACACACACACACACACACACACACACACTAGTGCTTGAATTAATGTTAATTCAATGAAATATTTTCATAAAGAGATCCTAGGAGCAGCAAGACTATGTGTTTCCTATTTTTCACTGCCTCTGGCAAGCCACACTAATGGAGGGTCACTGGGGTTACAGAATGAGGAATGCCACTAATTGCATTATAGGGGATGTTTACCCATTAGCTCAGAGGGAATTGTCTCCTAACACAGTCCTTTGGGGAGAGGGCTATTTCTGGTGGGGGATGGGAGGACAGGGAATTGAAAAGTAATTGAAATTTGCAAATGGCATTTCCTTGGGCCCTAAACAACATGGGTTTCATAGCTCCAGCAGGGGGCAGCAATGCACAAACATTAATTCTGGTCATGTGAATGGGAGCTTAGCGTTGTCTCTGAAATAGCAAAGCAGTGAGGGTGGCTGAGGCGGCTCACAGATGTCTAGAGCTGGCAACGCTGTGTCTGTCACACCCACCCATCCCCCATCAACAAACCTTTGATTTTCCTCAGTCTGCTGAGAAGTCAATAAATGTTTGGGTCTGCTGGGTTTTAATTCTGGAAATATTCTTTTAATCTTTTGGCTGCTTTGTGTAATTTAGAATTTCTGCAGTCTGACTACAAATTACAAGTAAACTGGTTTTAAGAAGTCAGCTTTATTAATATGGTAGTTCAGTTGATAGATGTTTAAAAATTGTAATGCAATCCATCACCTTCCCTGGGTTGAAATTTTATTAGAGATGTAATTGATAGGACACCCTCACATCAAGTTGGGTGAGTTACGTGTTGATAACCATTTTGAAGTTGAGGAAATGGGACTGACACAATGCAAGAAGACAGATCTCAAAGAATAGTCAGATCCCCCCCCAAATCCCCCGCGCCGCCCCCCACCCCCCGCCCCAGTTTAGGGATTAAAAAAACACCTATTAGTTTGTCCATTCCTAAGACTGGGCATGTGGCCCATTACATATTTTCTCAGCAATTTATCAAGTTTGCTTGTACATGACTTTAATGATAGATGGCTTTGCCTACCTGGCTGGGCTGGAAAATTCTGTAACCCAGCACACTCCCCTTTGGAGAAGCTATCTCATCTTACATGATATTTCCCCCGCCACCCTCTGCCATTACCCCCACCTCAAGGTCAGTTTAATCCTGTTGTTCTTAAATGAAGCACCCTAATCCTCCTCCTCCCTTTCCCTGTCGTTCTCCTCACCGTTAAACCCTTCCAGGGTGTAATAGTCTGGAAAATATTTCAATCATCGTGTCTCCTTTTCAGCCGGCCGATGTGCTCTCTGCAGCTTGTGCTGAAGTGCAGTTTTTCATAGCATTTTTTTTAGTTTAAATAACATGCAGTGCACAATTGCTATAGGTCTTCCGGAACATTCCACTTGGGGTCTTGCCATTAAATAATATTTTGATAGAAAACGATCTCAACCTTCCATAGGAGGAAATGCTGTTTCCTCCCAGTACTAATTGGCTATAAATTTAGCTAAAGGTTCATTTGCCTTGGGAGTTAGACCATCTTCTCTGAGCTTAGAGAAGTGCCCTGTATCAGATGCTTAATGGATAGACTTAGTGAATAAATATGTTTTATTTGTAAGTGCATCATTCCAGTCAAGTGAAAGGAGTTTAACGATGCTAAACCAGCAAATATACTTTTTCTTGTTTCTCACACTATCTGGCCACATGTCAACACCTCAATTTACCAGCTCTTGCATATATTACTCAACCTTGCTGAGTCTGTTTCCTCAATTGCAAAATACGGGAAGCAAGATCTACTGTTTGTTTTAAGGATCAAATAAGAGGTGTACCGCCTTGGCCAGTTTGGCTCAGTGGGTAAAACATCGGCCTGAAGACTGAAGGATCCTGGGTTCAATTCTGGTCAAGGACATGTACCTTGGTTGCAGGCCCCTCCCCCCAATCAGGGCGCATGTGGGTGGCAACCATGGATGAGTCTCTCTCACATAGACGTTTCTCTCTCTCCCCCTTCCTTCCACACTCTCTAAAAAAAAAAAAAAAAAAAAAAAATCAGTGGAAAAATGTTTTTGGATGAGGCTTAAAAAAAAAGAGGTGTTTAGCAGCACATATAGTAAGTCCACAAAACACACAGTGAGTTTTAGCTGTGGTTGTTACTCCTGACATTATTTAGCCAAGCCCATGCCTGGCTGTTCTTCAAAGATCAGTCTTGGCCCTGGCTGGTTTGGCTCAGTGGATAGAGTGTCAGTCTGTGGACTGAAGGGTCCCAGGTTCGATTCCGGTCAAGGGCACATGCTTGGGTTGTGGGCTTGGTCCAACATGCAGGAGGCAGCCAATCAATGATTCCCTCTCATCATTGATGTTTCTATCTCTCTCTTCTTCTCCCTTCCCCTCTGAAATAAATAAAAGTATATATTTTTAAAAATCAGTCTTGGATTGGGTGGTAAGTTTCTGGGCATTCAGTAAATGCCTTACAAGTTGCATTTATGAAATTTTGGGGTATATGTTAAATATTATATTCTAAAATAATAAAGAAGAAACCCAAACCATGGATATTGTAATTAATTGTTTTCTGTCTCTGTCCTCAGTTAGAATGTGAGCTTCATGAGGCCAGAGGCAGGTCTGTCCCAGTCATCTCTACAGTAGCAGTGCTGGAATAGCGTCTAGCCCTTAATAACTGGTTGAATGAACAGATGAATGGATGAAGGAATGAACTTGAATCCTTCATTCTAGTCAACTGGGCTTCTCCCTCTCCCATGAGCATGTCATGTTCAGCCTTGTTCCTGTATTGCCATCCTCAGAACAAGTGCTCTTTTCTTCCAATCCTACCTATTCAAGTCTCAGAGCAGCTCAAGTCTCCTCTTCTCTCCTAAATAGCCATGGCAAGTGCACCTTCATACCCCAAACTAGCCTAGGGAGTCTCTCAGGCAGGAATCGTGGCTTTCCCTTTCCATGGAGCCTAGGTTGCCACACTCAGAAACGGACATTCGGCAAGCTGCAGTGTCTACCTGAGGGACTGTCAGAGGGGGAACGCTTTGGTTCAGGGAAAGGGCTGATCATCTCTGGCGCCCAGAGCATGTCACACCTGGAGCCTGTGCATGGTGGGCAGCCAGCAGGGGGTTGCTCTGTTGATTAGGGCTGTGTGTTCACCAAGCTTTGCCCCTCCTCTCGTAGAAGTAAGTTTCCTTAAGGGCACAATGTCTACTTCATGGTTTAACATGACTGAAAAGCAGCAGGACCATGTCCCCACCTGGTTGTTTTGTCATCTCACTTTGTGGACTATTTTCTTAATTAATGACTTTGAAGTCACTTGCTCTAAGAATCTCATGTAACAAATAGTCTAGAACATGGCTTCTTTTTCAGCTAATTTACATCGATGCCAGGAAATCAGTGTGTCTTTTTTTGATGCTCACAAACAGCCTGTTTAATAATCTGTTTTACAATTTTAAGGAGGACTTAGGTCAGGGTGAGCTGCCTGCACCTTCTGAAATCAGCCTGTCCTTCTTTCTGGAACTGGGACGTTGGCTCAAATCCTGTCTCCTGGCTTCTCCGGGAGCCCAGGGGAGTTACTAGTTCTCTGAAGTTTTTCTTGAATATTTCTCCACACACCCAGGTGTAATGTTGCTGATCTGACTCCTGATCACGTTGAGTAGCTTAATGATTTCCTCTTCTCTCCTGCCATGATGAAGACGTTAGTTGCTTCCTAGGACCCTGGTCTACACTGACCCCTCTTTTCATTGCCAGGGAAGATGAAAACTCCGTTGGAATCTCGATGCTTTGTTTTGTGTTACCTGTTCATTTTGCCACACTTTGACCAATCGATGGGTCTGCCCCTTTGTTTTGTTTGCTCCAGGTATTATCAAACCATGCTTTGTTGTCTTTATTTCTCATATGAATTTTGGGCTTTGACCTGGATGCGATTCTCACAAGACCTCCACATAGTTTTACAGCTCGTCCTGACTTGCATGTCTCTGTCCATCCTTTGCCCTTGCCTTCTAAACACTCAAGCTGCACAGAGAGGCTTCTGCAGAGCTTGGTGGCTTCCTGTAGAAGTTCTCCCTCTCCCGCTTTCCCTCTCTTCCTGACTCCCGTGGCAGTGTGGTCAGAATTACATTTCCAAGCTGGGAACTCTAATTACCACGCAGTGGCAGCTGGACAACTTATCTGTACAGTCCTCCAAGTGCTTCAAAAGCAGCTGCTAAGAGGGCGATGATTGTGTCAGCAAACAGGGCATTCATCTTCTCTCCGGGTGGGCTGTGTGGGGATGGGGACAGTTGAGCATGATCATACTTCACTGGAAGGAGAAATAAGGCAGGAGAAATAAGGGAGAGTCAGGCAGAGGAGGCACAGCGGCCGCAGGTATCATGTCCGTCCAAGCATGAGTGGCCCTTGGCCCTTCCCCGTGGACATAGATGGCCAGTGGGGTTTGCACTGGGCTTCCTCGCCAACCTTTGGGAGGGCTTCTTGCAGACTCAAATGCTGGCAGTGGCCAATCACTGGCCTCCAGCCATGGAGTCAGGGACGTCACTCAGTCCTCCATTCACCAGAGTCTCTGATGCCTATGCCTCAGGGGGGCTGTTAGAAGCTTGTCGATTTGAATTCTATTACCATGGTTATGCCCTGGTGTCTCTCAACCTCACTCACTTTCTCACATGCTGGATGTTTCTCCTTCTCGCCCTCTTTTTCATTCTTGGTTCTGTGTGTTCTGTTTTTAATTCCAATAAATCCAGATGCTTCTCCGAGCTTATCACCAGGATAAGGGTTGCTCAGCATGAGCAAACTTGCATCTTGGCAAAACCTACAGCCCCCACTCTAAGAACCCTCCTCCTGTTTCCCAATCTGACTGTTTTTGTCCCTGTACCTACCACTGTCCTCCCAAATCAGGATCTCTAGTTTCAGGGGAGAGATGCTCCTTAAGGCTTCCGTCAGGAACCATTTCTGTGGATGCATATTTTTTGTATTATTTCTTCCTCGTTGAAGCTAAAATACATGCGTAAAGAGCTAGGTGGAAGTAAATGTGGCAGGAATGATAGGGTTAGAAAAGCCCCATTTCGAAATCCCTGGCAAAGTAATTGATTTGGTCAAAGACCACCAGGGGGTGGAGCCATTAGTTAAATGTTGATGGAGAATTGAGGAGGTAAGGGGTCGGCCTGTCACCGCCCAAGTGCGCTTGTTAAAGAGAGGGCCAGCCAGTCATTGGGTGCCTCCTGAAATACAGGCCATTCAGCACCGCCTGAGAGGTATGCTTGGTACAATAAGCGGAGCCTGGATAATCAAGCTGAAAAGCTAAGTTCCATTTACCAGTCATTCAGGGAACAGAAGAACAAATAAAGACAGCACAAAGAAGCCGCTGACCAATTCTATACAGGTCACTGCAACAGTCCAAGGCAAAAACTTCAGAGACATCACAACAAAATGTAACCAGATACAGTGTGGGTCCTTGTCTGGTTCCTGACTTGAGCAGGCCACTTGTGAGCTACACACCTGGAATTATTGCTAATTATTATTGGACATTTGGAATTGTTGCCAATTTTATTAGGTTAATTTTGAAACAGGGTGATGAGTATATGAAAGTTTGTTGTACTATCTTGTTGTTTTTCAATATGCTTATTTTTATGTTTATATTATATTTATTTATAAAGATATAAAAGTAGATTGAAAAATGAAGCAAACTGATGAGTTTACTTTCTAAGAGGGAGTGTCTGATGTAAAAGGAACAAAATGAGTTATTCTGCCTGGTTTAGATCCCTCTGTTTTTTGTTTGTTTAATATTTTTTTTTTTTCTTTATTGATTAAGGTATTACATATGTGTCCTCATCCCCCCATTGCCCCCCAAGCCCCTCCCCCCACTCATGCCCTCACCCCCCTGATGTCTGTGTCCATTGGTTAGGCTTATGTGCATGCATACAAGTCCCTTGGTTGATCTCTCCCCTTTACCCCCACACTCCCCTACCTTCCCTCTGAGGTTTGACGGTCTGATCAATGCTTCTCTGTCTCTGGATCTGTTTTTATTCATCAGTTCATGTTGTTCATTATATTCCCTAAATGAATGAGATCATGTGATATTTATCTTTCTCTTGACTGGTTTATTTCGCTTAGCATAACGCTCTCCATCCATGCTGTTGCAAATGGTAAGAATTCCTTCTTTTTTACTGCAGCATAGAATTCCATTGTGTAGATGTACCACAGTTTTTTAATCCACTCATCTGCTGATGGGCACTGAAGCTGTTTCCAAATCTTAGCTGTGGTGAATTGTGCTGCTATGAACATAGGGGTGCATATATCCTTTCTGATTGGTGTTTCTAGTTTCTTGGGATATATTCCTAGAAGTGGGATCACTGGGTCAAATGGGATTTCCAGTTTTAGTTTTCTGAGGCAACTCCATACTGTTTTCCACAGTGGCTGCACCAGTCTGCATTCCCACCAGCAGTGCATGAGGGTTCCTTTTTCTCTGCATCCTCGCCAGCACTTGTCCTTTGTTGATTTGTTGATGATAGCCATTCAGACAGGTGTGAGATGGTACTGCATTGTCATTTTGATTTGCATCTCTCGGATGATTAGTGACTTTGAGCATGTTTTCTTATGTCTCTTGGCCTTCCTATGTCTTCTTTCGAAAAGTATCTATTTAGGTCTGTTGCCCATTTTTTGGTTGGGCTGTTTATCTTCCTTTTGTTAATTTGTATGAGCTCCCTGTAAATGTTGGAGATTAAGTTCTTATCGGAGATAACATTGGCAAATATGTTCTCCCATGCAGTGGGCTTTCTTGTTGTTTTGTTGATGGTTTCTTTTGCTGTGCAAAAGCTTTTTACTTTGATGTAGTCCCATTTGTTTATTTTCTCTTTAGTTTCTATTGCCCCAGGAGCAGTATCAGTGAAGAAATTGCTTCAGCGTATGTCTGAGATTTTGCTGCCTGTGGATTCCTCTAGTATTTTTATGGTTTCCTGTCTTATGTTTAAGTCCTATTATCCATTTTGAGTTTATTTTTGTGTATGGTGTAAGTTGGTGGTCTAGTTTCATTTTTTGCATGAATCTGTCCAATTTTCCCAACACCATTTATTGAAGAGACTGTCTTGACTCCATTGTATGTTCTTGCCTCCTTTGTCAAATCATAGTGGTTTGGCTTGATATCTGGGTTCTCTATTTTATTCCATTGGTTTATATGTCTGTTCTTGTGCCAGTACCAGGCAGTTTTGAGAACAGTGGCTTTGTAATATAGCTTGATATCTGTTATTGTGATAACCTCCAACTTTGTTCTTCTTTCTCAGGATAGCTGTGGCTATTTGGGGTCTTTTTATTCCATATGAATTTTTGGAGAGTTTGTTCTAGGTCTGTGAAATATTCCGTTGGTATTTTAATGGGGATTGCATTGAATCTCTAGATTGCTTCGGGTAGTATGGACGTTTTAATGATGTTGATTCTACCCATCCATGAACATGGTATATTCTTCCATTTGTTTATTTCTTCCTCTATCTCTTTTTTCAACATCCTATAGTTTTCTGAGTACAGGTCTTTTACCTCCTTAGTCAAGTATATTCCTAGGTATCTTAATTTTTTTGGTGCAGTGGTAAATGGGATTATTTTTTTTAGTTTTCTCTTTCTGTAAGTTCATTTTCTGGGTGTTAATTTTATATCCTGCTACATTGCTGAACTCATTTAAGTCTAGTAGTTTTTTGATGGAGTCTTTGGGGTTTTTTTTTATGTACAAGATGTCATCAGCAAATAATGATAGTTTTACTTCTTCTTTTCCAATTTGGATGCTTTTTATTTCTTCTTCTTGTCTAATCACTATGGCTAGCACTTTCAGTACTATGTCGAACAGGAGTGGTGAATTTGGGTATCCCTGTCTTGTTCCTGTTCTTAGGGAAATGCGTTTAGTTTTTGCCCATTGAGTATGATGTTGGCTGTAGGTTTGTCATTTATGACCTTTATCATGTTGAGATATGCTCCCTCTATTCCCACTTTGCTGAGAGTTTTTATCAGGAAAGGGTGTTGGATTTTGTTGAATGATTTTTCTGCATCTATTGATATGATTATGTGATTTTTGTCTTTCTGTTTGTTTATGTGATGTATCACGTTTATTGATTTGCAAATATTGTACCATCCTTGCATCCCTGGAATAAATCCCACTTAATCATGATGTATAATCTTTTTAATATATTGCTGGATGCGATTTGCTAATATTTTGTTGAGGATTTTAGCATCTATGTTCATCAGGGATATTGGCCTGTAATTCTCTTTCTTTGTGGTGTCTTTATCTGGTTTTGGAATTAGGATAATGTTGGCCTCATAATAAGAGTTTGGAAGTGTTACTTCCTCGTGGATTTTCTGAAATAGTTTGAGGAGTATAGGTAGGTGTTAGTTCTTCTTTGAATGTTTGGTAAAACTCCCCTGTGAAGCCGTCCGGACCTGGGCTTTTGTTTGGTGGGAGTTTTTTGATTACTGCTTCTATTTCATCAGTTGTTATTGGCCTACTCAGGTTTTTTTATTCTTCCTGATTCAGTTTTGGGAAATTGAATTTTTCTAGGAATTTGTCTATTTCATCCATATTGTCTAGCTTGTTGGCATGTAATTGTTCATAGTATTTTCTTACAATCCTTTGTATTTCTGTGGTGTCAGTGGTTACTTCTCCACTTTCGTTCCTGATTTTATTTATTTGGCTCCTCTCTCTTTAGTTTCTTGATGAGTCTGGCTAATGGTTTATCAATTTTGTTTATCCTTTCAAAGAACCAGCTCTTGGCTTCATTGATTTTTTTGTATTGGTTCTTTTAGTCTCTATGTTATTTATTTCTGCTCTAATCTTTATTATTTCCTTCCTTCTACTTACTCTGGGCTTTTCTTGTTGTTCTCTTTCTAGTCCTTTAAGTTGTAGGGTTAAGTAGTTTATTGCTGATTTTCCTTGTTTTTTGTTTTTTTTTAAGGTATGCCTGTAGTGCTATAAACTTCCCTCTCAGGACTGCTTTTGCTGTGTCCCAGAGATTTTGGGTTGTGTGTTCATTTTCATTTGTTTCCAGAAAGTTTTTGATTTCTTTCTGATCTCGTTGGTAACCCATTCATTGTTTAATAACATGCAATTTAGCCTCCATGTGTTTGAATGTTTTGGGGTGTTTTTACTGTAGTTGATTTCTAATTTCATTCCACTGTGATCTGAGAAGATGCTTGATATGATTTCAATCTTTTTGAACTTGTAGAGACTTCTTTTGTGTCCTAACATGTGGTCTATCTTTGTGAATGAACCATGTGCACTTGAGAAGAATGTATATTCTGCTGCATTGGGGTGAAATGTTCTATAAATGTCAAATAAATCCATCTGATCCAGTGTGTCCTTTAGAGTTACTGTTTCCTTGTTAAGTTTTTGTCTGGAATATCTATCCAGTGAAGTCAGGGTGCGGGGGGAGGTTAAAGTCTCCTACTATGACTGTATTGCTGTTGATCTCTCTGTTAAAGTCCTCTAGAAGTTTTCTTTTTTTTTAATATATTTAGGTGTTCCTATATTGGGTGCATATATGTTTACCAGGGTTATATCCTCTTGTTGGATAGATCCCTTTAGTATTATGTAGTGACCTTAGTTATCTCTTGTGATGACCTTCATTTTAAAGTCTATTTTGTCTGATATGAGTATTACTACTTTAGCTTTTTTTTCTTTTCCATTTGCATGGAAATTTTTTCCCCATCCCTTCACTCTCATTCTGTGTGTGTCTTTTGTTTTGAGGTGGGTCTCTTGTAGACAACATATAGTTGGGTTATGTTTTTGTATCCATTCAGCTACCCTACACCTTTTGATTGAAGCTTTTAATCCATTTACATTTAGGCTTATTATTGATAGGTACTTATTTATTGCCATTTTAATGGCAAATAAAGATTCTCTCTTTGTCTTTAATTATTGGCATTTTAATTATGTGTCTGGGCGTGGGCCTGTTTGGGTTCTTCTTGTTTGGGGTTCTCTGTGCCTCCTGAACTTGTGTGACTTTTTCCTTTACCAGGTTAGGGAAGTTTTCTGCCATTATTTCTTCAAACACCTTTTCTATGCTTTTCTCCCTTTCTGCCTCTTCTGGCACACCTGCTAATCTAATATTGTTACATTTCACATTGTCCCATAGCTCCCTTAAGCTGTCATCCTGCTTTTTTAATTGTTTTTTCTTTTTGGTTCTCTGATTGAGTGATATTTTCAACTTTGTCTTCTAATTCACTGATTTGATCCTCAGCTTCCCTTAATCTCTGTATGTGCTTCTAAGATGATTTATTTCAGTTTATTTTACATAGAATGTCAAACCTGAAGGGGACCCCAGGATGACTCATTATAACGCCTTCATTATATCGATGAGAAACAAAGCCCATAGGAGAATAATGACTTGCCTATGATAACATCAATATTAGTGCTAGTTAGAGCTTGGATTTGTGGTTGCTGACTCATGTATCAGTGACTCATCCATTATACCAAGCTTCATTTCCATCCAGAATGTTTTTATAATGCTGATTAAGCTGGTTAGTTTTGGTGAATTTTTCCAACATTTGTCCTAGATTTTACCAAGAATAATTTTGGAAAGGTGGCTTTGTTAAATCATTAAAATATCTACTATAGCGCTTTCCTCCGGTTTTAGTGGTATGTTGCTGTGATATGCTGTGGTTGTAATATATTGCCATTGGTATTATTTAGGGATGCCTTTGGCTGCAATAAACCAAACCCGATCACATTGCTTGAATGAACATGGGTTCATTTTTATGACATGACAAGAAGTCTGGACATAAGAGGCTGTGGTTTTACTTTAGCAACTCAGAGATGTCAGGACTAATATCCGATTCTCTTGACCTTTCCCTCCTGGTACCAGTTCACAGGTGATTACAATGCTCCTGATCCAGGGCCATGCTTTGAGACCCACTCCTAAATTTATCTAGAGATGCTAGTGGCTCTTAAAGAAAACATGCTTCACCGAAACCGGTTTGGTTCAGTGGATAGAGCGTCAGCCTGCGGACTCAAGGGTCCCAGGTTCGATTCCGGTCAAGGGCATGTACCTTGGTTGTGGGTATATCCCCAGTAGGGGGTGTGCAAGAGGCAACTGATCGATGTTTCTCTCTCATCGATGTTTCTAACTCTCTATCCCTCTCTCTTCCTCTCTGTAAAAAATAATAAAAAATATATTAAAAAAATAAAAAAAAAAAAAAAAAAAGAAAACCTGCTTCAATGCAAATACACCCTTGGTCTCTTAGAGCTGAATACCAAACAGTTAAATTCTTTAAGCATACCATCTTAAACTCGGGGTTCACTGAGTGACACCGAATTAATGTAACCAATCAGAGAAAGGGCAGTATATGGACAGCTCTAAGCAGTGATGTGCTGGCAAACTGACCCTAAAAAAAGGAAAAAAGGAAAAGCTTTGAGTTGTAACTTTTGCCAGCTTTCCTTGCGCCTGTGCTCCACCAGGGCCAGTGATTGCCAGATGCCTGAGGGTTTCACAGCCTGCGTCGCTAAGCCAGTTCTTTCCTGGCCCTGTGTGGTTCTAAGAAGGCTGCAGCCCAGGTGGAAGTGGCCAGTGAATTCTAACAGCCAGGCCTTGGTATGCTAAGGTAGGCAAGCAGCAGGCCTGATTTTTTTCCTGCCTGGAGTGTTTGAGACCTTCGAGGTAGCTAAAGTGAGATATAATGGGGCAGACAGCTCTATGTGGCATAGGCAAATACAAAGTGGGAATTTTCTTTTCACACCCCACCCCCCTTGTATGGTCCATTCTAATGAGGACTGCAGGCCTTCTGTCCTGATCAAACTCATAGAGACTTCCTCCCTTTGAAAATGTCCCTCTCCCAAAGCCCGTTTTCTCAGGGTGGGTGACAGAAGCTACTTTAATGAAACTCTTATTTGAGCTGCCAGGATGCCCATTACGGGTATAATGTCTAAGGGCCCACAGAAATTGCATAGAAATATATTTGGCAATTCACCCTGTAGGGGGCTGGTGACATCTATTACCACCCGGAACTGTTGTTTAGATTTGAAATTGCTACTTAACTTGTAAGCTTCTTGAGGGCACAGGTGTTGTGTGTGTGTGTGTGTGTGTGTGTGTGTGTGTGTGTGTGTTCCTCATAGCATCTATCAGAAGGCCTTGGGTAAAATAAACACTTAATAAACATTAAATGAGTTCCAAATTGAAATTCTCGCCATGGCAGAAACATTGTCATTCTAACAGAGAGCTTCAGTTGCCTTAATACCAAAGAGTGAGTGATTTGGGAATTTCAATTACCATGAGAGATATGTGGAATAAGGTTTTTTGGTAGGAAGGCCTTTGGGGTATCCCATAATGCTACTTTTTTATTATTATCATGTAAAGGACATGTTCTTAGGAAAAAAGGGTGTATGCCAATTTAGTGCAGTTAAAAACAAAGCGTGGCTTCCGAGGTAGGCAGGACAGGGCCCCATGGGAGTGTGTTCCTTAACAGCCGTAGTAGCATCACATCCTGAGAACATTTTTTAGCATCTCTGAGCCTCAGTTACCTGGTCTGTGAAGTGAGACCAGTAATAGCCACTTCGCACATTTTTCGTGAAGATGAAATGAGATAATCTACTGGACAGGAGCCCGGAGGGGAGCAGACTTGTGTCAGTCCTCCCCCTTTATCTGAAGGAAATTCACATTCCTGTTCCAGACCCGCCATGTTCCCTCCCTCCCTCTCCCTCTCTCTCTCTCTCTCTCTCTCTCCCCCCCCCCCCCTTCTTTGGTGGCACCTGGTTGTTTTATTTTTCCTTGAATTTCTAAATTTTTGCAATTTCTAAGACAACATTAGGGACACAGATGAAAACCATTTGTGACTAGCAGGTCCTAATGAGCCACAGGCGGGGTGGGGAGGAAAGCATTCTGAGTATTAGCATTTCTGGAAATGTTTAGAGCGAGGAAGAAGCTATTTCTTCAAGGCCCAACCTAATTATAAGGTGATGGGTTTCATATCAAAGGGGGTGGATTTCGTTGCTCTCTCTGCTTGGAGGCTCCTGGGTCCCGGGCACTTTAGCAGTGTAGCAGGCAGGTATTGAGCAGGAGTGATTGGCCCGGAGGCCCAGGTCTGGAAAGGACAATTCAAACGATAAGGGGCAGACCTGGACCTGGAAGGAGGACGCAAACATTTAGCATCCTCTCCAATTGAGCAGACACATTTATTAGGCACCAACTATGTGCCAAGCCCCAGATGGGATAGAAAAGAAGGCCAAGGACCTGATTTTCACACTCAGGAATGTACATAGTAGATCAAAAGGCCTTTAATGTTTGTAATTTAGTTGACCTTAAGGTAATAGAACACCTTCCTTGATGTGCACAGAAATAAGTAGAAGGAGTTCCACACTTGGAGAACTAAGTGCTGGGTCCACTCCTGGTGGTGTGAAATACAGCATTTCTTCACAGCCACTTGGGATAGAGCCCGCCCAAGGTTGGGGCCTGAGATCTGAGCTTTCTGTGGCGAGTAAGGTCATTCGAAAGAGTAAGAGGGGCTCTTTGAATTTCTAAGGCAAACAAATCTAACACTTTCCTAAGTTTTGGGGTAATATCAGGCAAATGCAAGGGGAGGAGCTCGGGGCTTAAACTGTGGCCCTATACATTTTCTAAACAGGCATGCCCACATGTGCATGGTGAGGACCCTGAGCTGTTCCATTCAGTGAACACAGTCACCTTAGGGAGCGCTGGCATCACACCAGCTCCGTGGTGGCTGTGAGGACACATGGCAGCGCCCACATGGACTCTGTGGAGACACATTCGAGGCAGAAAATGGTTCTTCCTAGCAGAGTCTTGGTGGGAGTCAGGAAGACACCGAGACTTAAAGGGGGAGAACTGGCGAGAAAGAAGGGAGACAATGTTCCCAGCAGGGTGGACAGCACACACAGCATACAGCATATCTGAAAGGCAACAAGAACCGTAGTTGGGAGAGGCCAGAGCGGGGGCTCTCCACTGGCACAGGGCGCCGCAGTCACTGGGCCATCCTGTCACAGGAAGTCTACGCTGAGGCCTGAGAGAGTCCATTTCCATCAGGCTCCTGGCCGATGGTCAGGCTGCTGGCTTGAGCCCACCCTTTGTGTCGGGAGGTGGTGAAGTATGAAGGGAGGAGAGAAACGGGGGGTGGGATAGAGGAAGGGGTGAAGGGAGAGGGCAAGGGCTAGGCCCCTTGGGTTGATTGCTGCCCCCAGCAGGTTATAGCACCTGAGCCGCTCCCAGCCCAGGCCGGGCACCGCCTGCAGCCCTCAGGCACCCCCTCTCCCAGTCCCAACAGCAGTGACACTCAATTTTACCACTTTCCTGAAATCTCCCACCCTCGCCTGCCATCATGGCCTCAGTGGAGCCTTGCCTTCTAATTTATAGAGAAAAGAAAGGTTACCAGATGGAATTTTCTTAAGGTTTGCCCTTCTCTCCCTCCCTACCCTCCCCCCCCCCAAGAACCTGCCTGCCTCTTCCTTGCTTTTCCTCCTCCTCCCCTCCTCTTCCGTCTGCCCAACATTGAGCCCCACTGCGCTTTCGAAGCCATACTCTCTTCCCTTTGGCCTCCCATGGGCCTTCCATTCATCCATCTCTCTTTTGGTATCTCCCACCCCTTCCTCCCCAGCTCTTTCTTCTGCAGTAAACCTGCCCAGGGCTCTCCTTTCTTGCTCCCACCCCACTGAGAAAATGGCCTTGAAGCTGAATCCCCTTCTAGCAACTGTCTGACCTTTCACCCCCGCTCACAGCTTGATTTCTTCAAAGAGCAAGTCCACACTTGCTGCTTCTCCACTTCTCCTCTGTTCTCTGCACATGGCCCCCCTTTGACTTCTGCTTCCCCGCCCGCTGACGTGGCTTCTTTGGCACCAGCTGTGGCCTCCGCCTGCGCAGTCCAGGATGCCAGTCCTGGTCCTGCTTGTCCTCACAGCCCTCTACATGTTGACAACTGGTGCCCGACACCGGGCCTGTCTCCTGGGTTCTTTTTTGACCTCTCTCAGCCTCATTTCCTGGCTCCTCTTACTGTGCTCAGTTTTTTTTTTTTTTTTTTTTTTAAATATATTTTATTGATTTTTTACAGAGAGGAAGGGAGAGGCATAGATAGAGAGTTAGAAACATCGATGAGAGAGAATCATAGACCAGCTGCCTCCTGCACACCCCGCATTGGGGATGTGCCTGCAACCAAGGTACATGCCCTTGACCGGAATCGAACCTGGGACCTTCCAGTCCGCAGGCCGACGCTCTATCCACTGAGCCAAACCGGTTTCGGCCTGTGCTCAGTTTTTATCCAATTAGATTATGTTTGGTCCCCTGTTCCACATTCATTCGATGACTTCCCAGTGCCTTTGGAAAATTATTGGGTGTGTTATACAAGCCTCTTTCGGTGTGTAACCCCAGACCTTTTATGACGGGCCCTCGTTCTCCAGCCCGACCTCAGTGGGTACGTGCGTCCATCTGAGGCACCTTTCCAGGCCATTCAGACCCTCGTCCTCAGGCTTATTCAGGGCTCCACCTGCGCATGCTCAGTCCTCTGTCCAGGATGCAGGCTGGCCTCCACCCCATGCCGCCAACTTCCCCCCTCAAGATCCCGTTCACTTACAAAAAGCCTCGGGGACCCCTCAGACTAGGTCAAGTGTTCCTTCTCTGAGCCTCCTAGCGCCTGGTGCTGCCTCCCCTGCACCCCTTTCTCTGTCTCCACCACCAGAGTGAGCCGCCTGCTGGCAGGGGCAGTCTCCTGTTAACACAGCGCCAAGCCCAGCACTCAGTACATGTACAATGAATTCACCCATCGCTTCCCACATCCCTCACCTAACAGCAAGCTCAGGCAGCTAAACAGGAAAACAGAGTTGAAAGCTCATTGAATTGTTAGGTCAAAAGACTTCAATCCGAAGTGTATGCAGTTTGGACATTTCTCATCATGACACAGATGGGAACACAACAGGTGAGATTGCCCCCCTTAGAGAAGCGGCAGTGCTCCAGAGGCCTGGCACAGCAGCCTGCTGCTGCTCGGACCCAGGGGTGAGTCCAGTGTTCACTCTGATCCCAGAGGCGAGGTTAAGTCCGACCTATTACACAAAGGAGTTCCCACCATAGGGATGCAAGCACAAGCACATCACTAGATCAGAACACAGAGCTTGAAAACAGACCAAGTGTTGAGAGTGGATGATTATACTTATAAATTATGATTAATTTTACCAAAGACCTGTCTGCCACAAGACTCTTTCAAATGGATGCTTCCCTGAGCACTTTGCATCTGGTCCTAGCTGGTTTGGCTCAGTGAATAGAGTGCTGGCCTGCGGACTAAAAGGTCCCAGATTCGATTCTGGTCAAGGGCAGAAGGCAGGAGGCAGCCAATCAATGATTCTCTCTCATCATTAATGTTTCTATCTCTTTCTCCCTCTCCCTTCCTCTCTGAACTCAATAAAAACATATATTTTAAAAAATGAAAATAAGTAAAGTCAGCATCCCGCTTAAAATGTCAGGGCACGTGCAACTGCACGTTCTACACAAAGGCAGCGAGCTGGACCTGCTCCCCCACCCCCACGAGAGGGTGGGCATGCCAGCCACCTGGGGCGCCAATCCAGCAGGGGGCTCAGGCTCACCCATCAGCACTGGCCTGGCCTCTGTCCAGAGTCTCTCGGAGAGGAGATTCGGGTCCTGCGGAGGTTTTGGAGGAGGTGACCCCCATCTGGCTGCTGTGAGCCCCACCCTCCAGCTCAGTGCTCTCAATCCTGGCTCCTGGTAGGATCCTCCTGGGACTTTCAGAAACCCCAATGTGCGGCCGTACCCCAAGTCAGCTAGAGGAGTATCTCCAGGAGTGGACATCGATATTGGTAGTTGGAAAGCTCCTGGCAGATCCGAAAGTGTAGCCGGGGTTGGAGGGTGGGCAGTGATCTCATGCCTCCAGTTACTGGTCCTCAAACTTGGCTGCAGGTGGAATCACCAGGAGCCTCCCCAAGCCCCGCCCCCAGCCGCTGCTGTGATTGCTGTGGGAGGCAGCTTGGTGTGCACACAGGGTTTGCAAAGGCTCGCTGGCCATTCTAATGAAGAACAAAGTGCCGGAGCCCCAGCTGCGACTCATCCTCCCACAGCCCCTAAAAGAGCCCGTTTTACCTTGAAAAAATCCACTGTCATGAGAAGATGAGAAACCCAACCTATGGGGAACATATTTATCCGCCCGCTGACCTGAGGTGGCAGAGGTAGAATTCCCCTCGGAAAACAGGTGTCTGTGCTGGAGGGACAGGAGCCTGCCTTAGTGCACAGATTAAACTCGCCACACGGAGGGCGCAGCTGCCTGGGCCACAGCTGAGCATCCTGAGCTCCCGGCTGCCTGAGTGACCCGGTGGCCTCCGCAGGTGCCCATCCCTCCCTGGACGCTTGCAGAGCGGCAGCACTGATAATAAACGGAGAGTGGATTCAATTACTGTAAATTTCTGGGTCATTGCTAATGGTGTTTCCCTCCCTTCTCCTTTCATCCTGTGTTCAAAATAGTTTTCTCTTTGTACTTGTCTGTGATCAGATGTCAAACGTGAGTTAGTGCCCATCCTGGGTAGGTAGGCTGGAGACTGCGCCCTCCACCGCACCTCCTCCTTGTGGCTGGTGGCAGGTTGGGAAATATCAGCACCTTCTTGAAAAAGACACCCTGTGTTGTTGAAAAAAGGCTCCGGTGGTCCAACTCAACCCCCATCCAGACTTACAAGCTTAACACGGGGGGATCCTCTCCAACAATTCCATGGCTCCTGATGAGGATTCTCATATGACACTTTTTAATGAAAATAAAGTTATTGGTTTATTTGGATTTTTTTATTGTTTAAAGTATTACATATAGTAGTACATATATCTCCCTTTTTCCCCCCCATTGACCTTCCCCCAGCCTCCCCTACCCCCTGTCTCATGCACTCATCCCCGCCCCCCCCCCCCCCCCAGTGTCTTGTGTCCATTGGTTGTGCTTATATGCATGCATACAAGTCCTTTGGTTGAGATCAACCAAAGGTTTATTTGGATCTTGAATTTAGAACAGTGGTTCTCAAATTGGGCTACATCTTGGAATCACCTGGGGAGATTTAAAAACTATTCATGCTTATAACCGTCCCAAAGATACTCAGATGGTGTGAGGATTGACCCCTAGGGTAATGGGACTTTTAGAAGCTTCCCAGGAGATTCCAGGGTTCAGCCAAGGTTGGTTCTACTGGTATTTGTAAGTAAGAGAGATTGAGAAAACAGGTGAAGGACACCCATAGAGAAACATCTCTCAAGTCCCAACCTTCTTCCCTATGAACCACAGAGGCATTTAGCTTCTCTATGAGTGCATGAGGTCGGATAAGTTTCCTAGGAGACAAAAAGCAAGGTTAGGCCACAGACATATCTCAAAACCAGGCGTGTTTCCTCAGTGTCCTTTCCTCTCTCCAGGGTATTTTTGCTGGGGCTGCTGTCTGTCCCATCGCTCTCACTATCCCCTCCCTCTTCCATGGCTCATCAACCTTTCACAGTGTTGTTTCGGTGCCATGGATACAGCAAAAACACCCAGTGCTATGGGTGAGGATGCGCCTGGGAGGAGTGGGGGATACACAGGATGTCCTGTGGTGGGAGAGATCCTGAAGGAGTTTACAATAAACCCTGGGGGCCGCACACTGTGTTTCCCTCCCAGGTAGACACTCTGGGTCTTGGTCTATGCTTTTATCCTCACTTGGGTCTCTCTCGAAGACCCTTTCCTTTCCGTGAGCATTCTCTCATCCTGTGCTCCATATATTTTGAGTCCTGCTGAGAGATCTGGCTGTGACAGCCACAATCAATGGCCTATCCATCCCCAACCCCATCTGCCTTCTTTCCTGCCAGCAGAATCCAGAATTTCCTCTGTCATCTGGCCCAGGGGTGAAACTTGATTAGTCCAGCTGTGGTTTTTCCACCCTGTCTGTACATTAAAAACACCTGAGATAGTGACCTGGCTGGGTGGCTCAGTTGGTCGGACACATACCCAGGTTTCCGGTTTGCTCCCCGGTTGGGGAGCATACAGGAGGCAATTGATGTTTCTCTCATAATGATGTTTTTCTCTCTCTCTCTCTCTCTCTTCCTCTTTCTCTCTCTAAAAATCAATAAAAGAACATATTCTCAGGGGTAAGGAAAAAACACCTGAGTTATTCTTAAAAAATGCTGATACTTAGGCCCCACTCGCAGAAATGCTGATTTAATTGGTCTAGAGTGTGTATTCAAAGTTCCCAGGTGATTAAAATGTACAGCCAGGATTGAGGATCATTGGTCTAAAACCGTGGTTGGCAAACTGCGGCTCGCGAGCCACATGTGGCTCTTTGGCCCTTGAGTGTGGCTCTTCCACAAAATACATGGCCTGGGCGAGTCTATTTTGAAGAAGTGGCGTTAGAAGAAGTTTAAGTTTAAAAAATTTGGCTCTCAAAAGAAATTTCAGTCATTGTACTGTTGATATTTGGCTCTGTTGACTAATGAGTTTGCAGACCGCTGGTCTAAAACAATCTTGATTCAGGATTGGGCAGATGATGTCATTTTGGCCAATGACACGTGAGAACACGGGGATGGGGTGGGATTTAGAAAAAGCTTTCTGCCCCTTCAGGAAGAGATGCTCCCTCTTTCTCCTTCATGGTCTCTGGAGTTGCGGGGCAAGGATGAGGTGCTCGGGGCCACGCAGCTATCTTTGCTGACTGTAGGTATCATGCCAGAGGGCTGAAACTCCCCTGAGAGAATTGCAGAGGGCAATGTTGGAAAGAACCTAGGTTTTAACCATGTCACCAGCTGCTAAATCAATCAAGCTGGGAAGCCCCTCTCTTTGAGGCTGCTTGCCTTGTAAGGCGCCTGTCCCGCTTGCCTTGTAAGGCGCCTGTCCCGCTCACCTTGCAGCAGGCCCCGGCCCAAGCCCATCAGGATCCCAGGCTCCAGGTTCCAGAGAGGCTTTGAGGTCTGCCCTGCGGATGCGCAGGGATGAGTGTAAAGCTCCTCTGACTCCCATGAAGTCGCTCCCGGGTGAGGGGATCCTTCAAGAACCGGCGAGTGAAGGCCGTGGGAGTGTTGCTGGAGGCGGGCAAATTGGGGCCTGGACCCTGCTTACTGATTGTGTGAATTGAGTCAGTCCAGCTCTGTGTGTCTGTTTTATCATCTGTCGGATGAGGTGAACACCTACCTCAGAGTGTGGTTGCCATCGTTCATTTAATGGCTTTAGCGCAGTGCCTGGCATGTTGCAAGTTTTTACTGTTAGTAAATGGGAGTTTTTGCTATTTTTGATATATTCGCCCTCTTTATGCTACAATGAGCAAGAGTTGAAATAATTGAAACAAATGAGAAGAGAGGTGCTTGATTCTTACAGGCCTGACTACTGCTTTAACAGTTTAGAAAGATTGAACAAGTGCTTCCTGTAGCCCCTCCTCCTGGAATCTACCTAATTCAGCTTGACTTGCTAAGGCAGCATAGACACTGTGTCCCTGGAACTGAGCTCCATTCCAGCCCCACCCACTGATGGGCTTGATTGATTCTTGGAGCCCACAGCTGCCTGCTGCTGGCTGAGCGGGGGTCACCTCTTCCCTGGGACTGCACCCCACTTGGGACAGGAGGTGTGAAGGTGAGAGGGGGCTAGGTAGTCTGTCAGGGAGAGGGTTCTCCAGCTTTGGGGCTGAGTCCTGGAATCCAGTGTCCCTTAGATTCAGAGTGCTGTCACAGTGGGGCGTCCTACCCTCCCCCACAATGTCAGCCCCATCTGGTATCCTGGAAATAGGGCTGGGGATGTATCGGACCTTAGTCTCTAGTTGGTTCTAAGGGGCTTAATTGGGGCTCCCCAGAAGCCCCAATGCCAGGGTCCTGGCCCCCTTTCTTCCTTCCTCTGGGCCTGTGGTCCATCCATGTGTCCTCCTCCCTTCGCTGGGCTTCTCCTAGCCTTGATTCAGCTATGGTATCTCCTTCCCACCATCATCTGGGCTCCAGCTGTCCTGCCTTCTGCCCCTCCCATCACTTCGGCCCCCGCTGGGATTCTGTGCTCTCCAGGAAACCTGCTGCTGCCACTTCAGTGAGCTCCTCACTTCCCTTGATTCTGGAGTGTCCCTGCCCACCTGGTCGCTTAGACTTAGGCTACCCTCTGCTCCTCAGTTTCTCCCCCTGCACGTCCTCCCCTCCAGTTAGTAGTGCTGCCCGGCTCACTTGTGTGTGCTGGTTTCCATCATTCTTGTTTTACTCTTACATTCCCTCTCATGTCTACTTCAAACCCATATTGTTCCCCCCCTCCTGCCTTCCTGAAGGTCTTGCTGTATCACTTTATCATCCATCCTCTTTTGCCAGAACTTTCGGTCTCTTTCTTACTACTTATTCTTTCTCATTCATTTTTAAATATGTTCAGGTTTCTCCTATCTTTTCTTTTAAGGACGCTTCCTCCCAGAATGTTCCCCCTCTTATCTGGGCCTCCCCTTTCCTCCATAGAAAGAGTTGTCCAGACTCTGCCTCCCCTTCCTCCCCTCTCACCCCTTCTTAGCTGTCAGCAGTGTGGCTTCTCCTCTCTCTACTGAACATTATGTCCCTCCCCTGGGACACCATGAGCTCCCGGTGGCTCAGCCCAGGTGTTTCCTGAGTCTACAGGGGAATGGGTGTGGCTCTGGAGTATTGGCCTCGGTTAGAATTCAGGGCCACCCCCCTTGGGAGAGACTGGACCTTGGCTAAATTCCTTACTTCTTTTTGGGTAGGGGCTGTTTTCCCAGAGCCTAATAATAATCAGAGCTCCCATTTAGGGCAAGTACCACAGGCAGGCCTTCTGCTTAGTGCTCTGTGGTTACTGCGGGTGGCCTCTGTGAGTGGAAGCTCAGAATGTTCACTGAATGAGTAAATTTTGCCCAAATAATCTTAATCCGGTACTTTAAATTCTTACTTCCACATTTACCTCATTCTCTTCACCAGGTCTCTGGTTTATTTTCCAATTAAGAAATGATTAAACAAAGGCTGTCATCCTAGTGTTCAAATTTGAGCATCCTCTGAGTTGATATCTTGCACAGACAGTTTGAATCTATCCCATGACTGAGCAGGAGCGGTGCCTTCGAAGTGTCTGTCCATAGGGGAGTCACATCTTGATTTGGTATTTAAATTCAGGACAGTTAAATTAATATCACTCTGCAATGAAAAGTTGATCATTCTGGTTGTGATTAGGTAAAAAATAATTTTAAAAATTCTATAACACAGGCCCTCCCCCACAATTTGCGAGGTTAGAAAATCAGGGGTTAAAAAAAAATCCGGCAAAGGTCCTAGAATGAAGATCTTTGCATAGGAAGAAAAACTACTTTGTAAAAATAAGCAGGTAGACTGGGCAATTAAAATCCAACTGTTGGGGGTATGGCTGAATCCAGGTGATAAGTGGCCATAGGAGGCTGCTGTGCTCTGTCATCCTCTCGGGCAAATAGTAGCAAGAATGGCCATCAGCAGCAACAGGCTTCCCTTTTGCCAGCTAGCCACCCTGCCTAAACAGTCCTCTCCCCCATAGTCCTGGGGAAGAAATCATAGAATTGATTGTGATTTGTCTGCCTTGAATCATCAACTCAACCCTGGATCATTTTGGCCAAGGAAATGGGACTGGGTCATGTGCCCAGTGGAGGTTGGACTCAGGATGTGGCATTTCCCTAAATGAAAGATGCGTCTGTTACCAGAAGAAAGAATGCTGATCAGGCCCAAACTGGTGTCCAATGTAGAAGAGAAATGGTGGCCTTTCTCCCGATGGCCACCAGCTGTTATGTCCAATCAATGCTCCCCCACGGATAACAGAGTTAGGCTGTTGCTCTAACTCTGACACTCACCCTTCAGAGGTGCTCAGAGCCAGGCCTGAGGTTTTTGGATAGGAAGTGCACCCTAACTAAGGCAAGACACAGATTAAGTTGGGAAAACTGGAAAATAAGTTTATTTTCAAAAATTCTCCCCCCAAAGCCTCCTTTTCATCCTCTTTCCTCTGGTTCTCCCTCCTCTGTGGCAGAAGCTGACCAGGGAGGGAGGAAAATTCTATAACACAGGCCCTCCCCCGACCTGGTGAACCCAATGAGGTGAATGTGGAAGTGAGAATTTTAACAGCCCAATTCTTCTAATACCCAATTCACTGGTTGTTTCTCATTTTGTTGATCGACACCTTGGCTTCCCAAATAAGAAAAGCAATCAGGAAGGTTTCAGAGTGATGAGGAGAGAGGGCCAGGCATGTGCCAGCAGAACATCCGCACAAGGACAGAGTGCCAGCCTCCCAGCCAGGTTGGCAGACAGGCCCTCCAGCAGGCAGAGTGACAAGAGGGTAATCAGAATCACTTTCCACTTTCCTTTGAGGCAGACACAGAGCCAAAATGGAAGCAATGCCAGGGGGATAAATTGGTTTTTGCTCTTTTAACTTCAAAATCCATTCCCTGGGGTCCCTCCCATCTGATGGGTTGATTGACAAGCTCACTGGGCAAGGAAAGGATTCCATATCCAAGATTCTGAGCTGTGTTAGGGGATTCTCTGAAGCTAATTGAATGAGAATGTCAGCTGCCATAGAGGGAACAGGGAAAGGAGAGAATTACCTTTAGCCAGGGAACTTTCCGGAGCTTAGAGAAAAACCAAACAGTAAGAAAAGTCTCTTGAACTTCAATTTAAGGTCTTTGGGGCCCCAGAAAAAGTCAGTTAAATACCATATTTTAATTATTTTTCAAAGTATTTATTGCTGTCTTGCAATCCAGAAATTCACAACTAGAATTTTAACTGGCATAAGTTTGTATATTCAACTTTACATGTTGATTTTTTATTATATAATGAATATTGTAAACCACTGCAATTTTCATAGACATCATAAATGGCTATATAATATTCTAGGGTAAGGATATACCATCCTGCATTTCTTTCTTTTTTTTATGCAAAATATTTATTCCAAGTTATTTTATGCAGTAGTTTCCCCCTTAAGACCTGTTATAACCACATCTTTTAAATCTGTAAATAATGTTATCAAAATAATCTTAATCTTTGAAATCTCACAAAAATTTATATTTTATAATCCACCCTGAATATCAAGGCTGCAAGAATAACCCATTTCCTATATCCAAATATTTTACAGCAGTACCCAAAAAAGAAAACAAACAAACAAAAAAACACCCCACATATGCTTGGTTAAGGGCTAATATTACCTGAGCAGCCAAAAATAAAATAAAATATCCAAATTATTAGCATTAATTTAATCTATACTAATGAAAGAGTAATATGCTAATTAGACCAGGAGACCTTCCAGAGACCTTCCAGACATCCTTCTGGACAAAGCCGGGGGCTTGGCTGGCCTGTAAACTGCCCCCAAACAACCCTCAGCCCCTCACCCAGACTGGCCCCACCCCTTCAAGGGGACCCCCACCCTGATCCAGGACCCCCTTCAGGGCAGACCAGCCGGCCCCCACCCATGCACCAGGCCTCTATCTATACTAATAAAAGAGTACTATGCTAATTAGACTGGGAGACCTTCCGGACAAAGCCATGGTGGCAGGGCTGAGGCAGAGGCAGTTAGGGGCGATCAGGCCATCAGGGGGGGAAGTTGGGGGTGATCAGGCCGACAGGCAGAGTAGTTAGGGGTGATCAGGCAGGCAGGCAGGTGAGCGGTTAGGAGCCAGTGGTCCCGGATTGCGAGAGGGATGTCCCAGATTGGAGAGGGTGCAGGCCAGGCTGAGGGACACCCCACCCCTGGGCATGAATTTCATGCACCAGGCTGAAATTCATTGCACTAGTATAATTATAACTTCAATAGTCACTTTGTCCTTGACAATGATTGCTTGAGCATAGGGTTGAGTGCCCCAAAGGCTGGTGGAAGCTATTGCTGTAGACCAGTGTCTCCTCCTCTCTGCACTGGCAGCTCCCACTTGAGCATCGCCCCATATATACTGTGTGTGTATTTTAAAAATATTCCTCATCACACAAATTTTCTCTACGAAGCAAATAACAGGAAAGAAAAACAACAAAAGCTAAACAAGCCAATTGCTCTCTCTTTGGGATATAATTATTTCCCATGTGCATGAAATATTCAACAACAACGTAAGAAAAGAAAAGGATTTTTTTTGTATTCTCCGTAAGCACACAAGCTGAGTTTTTGGGTCAAATTTAACTGAACATTTATGTGCCTACTTCCAGGCATCATCATCTGATGTTTCACTGCTACCGGTTTCTGTGTCTGAATCCTCAAACTCTGCTTTGCACATGCTTCTCCAAGGGGAGAACAGGCTAGAAGTGCGGCTTTGCAAGAAGCCATTCTTCCCAAAGCCATTTCTTCTCAGCTGCTCTGTCTTCATATGGAACTCCTTAAGCTCATCCTCTGTGAGGGGAAGGCAATTCTCATCATTGTCAGGATACTCCTGCCATCCCATTGCTTTCAATAACCTGTGCTCTGCTTCCAGTGAGTGTGAGAGGACCTCCCCTTCCTCCTATACAGGGAGAGGGAGAGCATTCTGATGACAGCCTTCCTCTCCATTTTCCTTTGGTTCAGGTGTGCTCTTGTCCTCCAAATCCTCCAGCTTGTCACAGTCTCTGTTCTCTGAGAAGTCTCCATTCCCGTCATCCTTCAGAGTCTTCAGAAACTCAATTTTCCTGTTGGTGGTTTGGCGGGTCAACTTGGTTAGAGGAGAGGAGCTGATCTCAATGGGAGGCATGGTGCTGGAGGGACTCTCTTTGGGAGAGCTTAAAACTGCACCACCAGCCAGTACCACTGGTTTGGTAACAGAAATTGGACTGGTAAAAGCAGACTCCCGGCTAGAGGAAAGGGATCCTGATTTGCGTTCCATTCCATTAGCTTTCCATGCACTGGGCTTGGAAGGAGGTGGTGCAGGCTTAGGAACCAGGTTCTTATACACCCTTGGAACCATGTTGGATGATTTGTTACCATTTGCATAGTGAGATCCTGGTGAGGTGAATGCAGCAGAGAAGGCAGCAGCAGAATCTTCTTTGGAAACTTTTTTTATAACTAGCATTTTGGAGGTTTGTTTGGCACCAGGTGGGTTTTCCCGCACTCCAGAAGGGGTCCCAATAGGTCTGCATGGCTGGTTCTGTTTGCCAGCTTCTGGATTCAAAGAAGGGAAGTCTTCCTCTTCAAACTGCAACTTTTCCACTTTGTCTTCTTTCTTTTCTTCCCTAATCTCTGTAGGTGGCTTTTCCTGAAAGGCACAGCCTGTCCTGGAGTGAAAGCTGCCATTCCTGCGCCACCCCCACTACGCTGGCTCATGCCATCATGACCACGGGAAGAGCCATGCCAACCAGATAGGTTCCCTGTGATTCCAGCATATGCTCCCTTAGAGATACCCAAGTCCACAGAACCATGGTGAAACAGGGAGGGCTGGTGCCAGGAATCTCCTGTAGTTGGTAGAGGTCCATTATTAAAAAAGCCGTCAGAGGAATTATGTCCATGACGGCTTACTCCAAATCTACCATCTCCTCGGGGTAGGTGCTCTCCGTGTTTCTCAAAGGTGGCTGTCGGTGACCTAACTGCCTGTGGTGTTGAAAAATTGAGCCAAGCAGGAACAAAGTCATGCTGCGCCTTTTAGGTCCAGTGTCTCTTTCCAGCAAGGGGAGGCATCCAACCTCATGGCCAGGATCCCTGAGTGTAACCTCTGTGGTCCTGTTTCCAGAACTCCTTGAGTCTGCCAGCTGGATTTCCCATGACGTTCTCGTTAGAAGGGTGCTTAAATAAGGCTGACCGGCAGCACACCTTATGATGAAGCACAAAGAAGCCAGGCTCTGTGTGGATCACTCTCTCAGTCCCCTCAATTGCTCATCTTAAACTACCTAGTTCCTGGCACGATTTCCAAAAGAGAAAAGGGGAGGGGGAAGGGGAAGATAAAAAAAGTATTTGTTCCATTTAAAAATGGGGGGGAAAGGGAAAGACCTATGTCTATGTTCACCTAACTCAACTTCCTTGAGTGATGGCTCTATGATGTTGTTTAAATAGATAATACATGGATATCTGCACAGTGAGTACGAACACTGTTCATAACAAGATCATAACTAGAAAGAGAGGTAGACTTGCAAGGGCAAATAATGTCATCTAAGTGACAGATAAAAATATAATATTAAAGAACTATAAAAGATCTGAGCATTCAACTCCAGTGGCAAAACATCCACATGACAAAGCCCTTAATTTACAAATCTCGTTATTCTTACACAACTGCTAAAAATAGTGTGCAGATATGTATTTAAATTTGTTTTCTTCAAAATCTAAGGATATAGGAAATCTTGTTAAAAAAAAAATCAGACAGGAACTTGATATACTTTTCCCTCCAAAGAATAGCAGCTTTCAAGGCAAATTTCATGGTATAAAGTTCCCAAATGTATCTTCTATTTCTTTGGTCTTCACTATTTATAAATTCACAGCAAAATTAAAACAAGTAGAAAGATGGGGGTTAAGGAGTAGTCAAGGAGAAAGAGTTCCAAAATGAGGTTTTCTTCTCTTCAGTTTTCTGTATTTCACTTGTTTTGCCCTTTCCTGAAGACTGAAATTGAGCTACTAGAAGGTGATGTGAAGAATCTTCTGTTGCTTCAGTAGAGGAGTCATTTATTATTTTGGATCCATATTCATCATTAATCAATCATTTAAAAGGCCACAGGAATCTAACATGGGCAGCGGCCGGCTGCAGCTAGGCACCAGACGCGGTGTCTGAGGCCGCATCCTCGGCTTCCTGATCCCACAGAGCTGGAGAGCCCTCAACCATAACAAAGCTCTTCCCCACCATACTGCGTTTCAACATTTTTTTCTCTTTGGTCAGTTTGGCTGTTTCCAATATTTTATAAGTTGTTCCAGCTTACATGTAGGGCTGTGTTTATTCATTCTTGCCAGCATCAAGTATTTTTTTAAAAATTTGTTTTCAATTTGATAGGCAAAATAGTTTATCTTTAATTCACCTATCTTTGATTCCTAATCAGGATAAATATTGTTTTGAATGTTTATTAGTCATGTGTATTTCAACCTCTGAAAAGCGTCTTTATGCTCTTTGCAGATTTTTCTTAATGGTGAACAGGCTGTTTATATAAATACTAGTGGCCCAGTGCACAAAATTCGTGCACGGAGGGGGTGGTTTCCTCAGCCCAGCCTGCACCCTCTCCAATCGGGGACACCATGTGGGATGTCCGCCTGCTGGTTTAGGCCCAATTGGGCCTAAACCGTCAGTTGGACATGCCTCTCGCAATCTGGGACTGCTGGCTCCTAACCGCTCACCTGCCTGCCTGCCTGCCTGCCCCTAATTACCTCTGCCTGCCTGATCACCCCTAACTGCCCTCCCTTGCCAGCCTGAACTCGCCCCCAACTGCTCTCCCCTGCAGGCCTCGTCCTCCCCACCTGCCCTGCCCTGTAGGCCTGGTGCCTCCCAACTGCCTTCCCTTGCATGCCTGGTTTCCTGCAACTGCCTTCCCCTGCAGGCCTGGTCCCTCCCAACTGCCCTCCCTTGCAGGCCTGGTCCCTCCCAACTGTCCTCTCTGCAGGCCTGTGTCCCCCCCTACTGCCCTCCTCCGCAGGCCTGGTCCCCCCAACTGCTCTCCCCTGCTGGCCTGGTCCCCCTCAACTCTCCTCCCCTGCAGGCCTGGGTCCCCCCCCTACTGCCCTCCCCTGCTGGCCTGATCACCCACAACTGCCCTCCCCTGCCAGCCATCTTGTGGTGGCCATCTTATGTCCACATGGGGGCAGCCATCTTTGACCACATGGAGGCAGCCATCTTGTGTATTGTAGTGACGGTCAATTTGCATATTACCTATTTATTATATAAGACTAGTAGTCCTGCGCACAAATCCGTGCATGAGTAGTTGGCTGCCACTTGCCTCAGCTGGTCACCCCGCCCACTGCTGCTGGTAGCTCTCCGCCACTCTCTGCCCACTGCCCCGCCCTCCTGTAGCTTTCTGCAGCTTGTAGATCAGTCGTGACATTATGGTGTCCTGTTAATTTGCATATTCCTCTATTAGTATATTAGATATTTAAAGATATGTTTACGTATGAAGGATGTTATCATAGTTCTTTAGTTTTATTGCTAACATTTTATTTTGTTTTTTCTATTTAAAACTTTTTTGTAGAAGATATATCTGTTATTTAATAAATAATAATTTATTTTTGAAGGGTAGTACATGTGTTCCAGATTTTCAATCTAAAGAGTATTCATAATGTGTCCCTTCTATGGTATTGCTGCCCTATCACATAGTTGCCCTCTTGAAGTCACTCATTGTTATCACTATGTAGACTTTCTTCTACACATGACAAATTTATAAACATATTTTACATTCCTGCTTCCTTTATGCACAAATAATAAATATCTATACTCTTCTACAATTTTTTTCTCTTATTTTCAAGTCCATTTTCTATCAGTACATGAAGAGCTTCCTTGTTCTTTTTATGACAGCAGTGTATTCCATTGAATGATTTATGATAATTTTTTTAACCTAAAAACATTTTGAAGTAGTCAGATCTAACAATATTTCATTTATTATTTTATCCATTGATCTGTGTGCTTAAAACTTTTGCTCCACCCTTAATCATTTAAACACTCATCTGTGTTTTCTTCCTGTGTGGTTTTAAATTAGACTCAAGATAAATGTTGATTCACATGCAGTTGTAAGAGATAATGCAGACAGAACCTCGTAGCCTTTACTCAGTTTCTCTCAATGTTAACCTCTTGAAAACTATAATAAGTTATCACAACTAGGATTGGACATGGGTGTGTGAAGACAAAGCATTTCTATCTCCTCAAGGGTCCCTCATGCTGCTCTTCTATAGCCACACCCACTTCCATCCCACTCTCTCTGTCCTTAATCTCTGGCAACCACTAACCTATTCTCCACTCCTGTAGTGTTGTCATATCAAGACTGTTATATAAATGGAATAATACAGTATGTGACTTTTGGGGATTGGCTTTTTTCACTCAGCATAATTCTCTGAAGATTTCATCCAGGTTGCAAAAATCAATTGGGCATATATCTATGGGTCTATTTCTGTTTTCTCTATTCTGTTCTATTGACTATCTATATGATTATATCTTTGTCAATACTACACAGTCTTGATTATTGCAGCTATGTAAGTCTTGAAATAAGGTAGATGGATTCCTCCCATTTCATTCTTTTTCAAAATTGTTTAAGATATTATAGCTCCTTTGCCTCTTATAAATATTAAAATCATTTTGTCTGTATCAGAGATTTTCATCCAGTGTGCAGCAAGAATTTTTAAAACATGAAAATGCCTATTTAGCCAGGGGCATGGACATCCTTTCCTTTAGATCAAGCATGTCAAACTCAAAGGCTAACACCGTCCAAATAAACAAGGCATGCAGCACGTGGGCCAGGAGTTTGACATGCTTGCCTTAGACTGTCAAATACAAAATGATCACAGCCAACACAACAATAGCCATCTAGTGAGAATGCCCTGTCTTGAGCCATAAATATATTGGTCATATAATAGAGTTGCATCTTATTGGTCACACTGCATAATAAAGTTGCATCTGATTGGTTAATTCTTGGTACCAGAAATCCTGATATACAAGTATAGGCACATGCTTTTTTAAAAAGTCACTTTGGAGCAAAAATGGTAATGGTTATCATTAGTTTTGTTTTGTTTTTATAAATCAATCAAAATTATACCTATGATTTTTGTCAGATCTGCAGAAAAGATGTTTTGGTGTGTCGCAGAATTTTATTAATTTGTTTATGTGTACCATGAGATGAAAAAGTTGAAAATCGTTGGTCTATATCAACAAAAACTTTTGTGGATATTTTTTAAAGAATTATATTAAATCTGTGTATTAGTTTGAGGAGAATTGACCTCTGTACTAGGTTGAATTTTCCAATCTATGAACACAGTATGTGTCTTATTTATTTAGTTCATCTTCAGTTTCTTTTATCAGCACATTTGTGTAGTTTTCAGCATGCAAGTTGTATATGTGTTTTGTTAGATTTACATCTAAGTATTTCTCCAAGTGATTTTAAATGGTATTACCTTTTAAATTTTGGTTTTTCATTATTATGTGTAGAAGTGTGATTGATTTTTATGTGTTGCTCTTGTATCCTGTGACTGCTGAACTCATGTATTTGTTGTAGGCTTTTTTTTTTTTTTTTTTTTTTTTTTGTAGATGCCTTGGAATTTTCTATATAAGCAAATAGGGACAGTTTTTCTTCTTCATTTCATTTTCTTCTGTGTGCCTATTATTTCCTTGCCTTGCATTATTGCCCTGGTTAGAATTTGCAGCACTGTGTTCAGTAAGAGTGGTAAGAACAGACATCCTTCTAAACAGACAGTTCCTCTAAAATGGAGACATTTTAGAGGAAAAGTATTCAGTTCTTCACCATTAAGTATAATGTTAGCTGTAGTGGTTTTGTTTTCTTATTTTGTTTTTGTGGATTCTTCTTATCAAGTTAGAAAACTCCTTTCTATTTCTAATTTTCCAAGATTTTTTTAAAAAATCATGAATGGGTTTGTGATTGTGTCCAATGTTTTTTCTGCATAAAATGATATGATCATGTAATTTTTCTTCTTTAGCTTGTTGATATGGTGGATTACATCGATTTTCAAATATTGAATCAGTCTTGCATTCATGGAATAAACCTTACGATATACATTTTTATTGCTGAAATCTATTTGCTAATATTTTGTTAAGGATCTTTACATCTGTGATTGATATTGGCCTTTAGTTTTCTTTTTCTGTTATGTCTTTATCTGATTTTGGTATTAGGGTAATAGTAGCATTACAAAATGAACTGGAAAGTGTTTATTCACCTGTCATCTGGAAGAAATTGTGTAAATTGCTATTGATTCTTCTTTAAACATTTGGTAGAATCCTTCAGTGAAATGATCTGAACTTACAGATTTCTTTTGGGAGGGGGGAGTTTTTTAAATTAAGAATTCAGTTTCCTTAATAGTGATAGGGCTATTCAAATCACCTATTTCATCTTCGGTGAGCTGTTGTAAAATTTCTTGAGGAGTTGGTCTCTTTCATCTAAGTTGTTAAATGTGCTGTGTCGAGGTATTTGTAGTATTCTCTTTTCACTTCTTTGATGTCTGCAGGGCCGTGTTACTTCTTCGATGTCTGCAAGATCTGTAGTAATATCCCATTCATGCCAGATAATTTGTGTTCCTTTTTTTGTTATTCATCTTGCTAGAGATTATTCAACTTTATTGATATTTTCAACAGAGTTAGCTCTCTGTTTCATTTATTTTCTCTATTGTATTTCTGCTTTCAATTTCATTTATTTCTGCTTTTATTTATTATTTCCTTCTTCTTTGTTCTTTTTTTGTTCTTGACGCAGCTTAGATCATTAGAGACTTTTCCTTTTTTAATGTATGCCTTGAGTGCTATAAATTTTCCTCTTAGCACTGCTTTAGCTGTGTCCCACAGATTTTGATGTGTTGCCTTTTCATTTTCATTCAGTTAAATAAATGTATTTTTAAATTTCTCTTGAGACTTCCTCTTTGGGCTACTTAGGAGATTTGTTTAGTTTCAAAGTGTATGGAGAGTTTTTTGTTATCTTTCTGTTACTCATTTCTAGTTTAATTTCATTATGGTCAGAGAAACTGCATAATTTAAATTCTTCTAAATTTGTTGAAGTTTGTCTCTTAGGCCCAGGATAGGGATTATTTTTGGTATATGTTCTCTGGGAACTTGAAAAGAAAGTGTATTCTGCAGTCATTGGGTGGAGTGTTCTGTTGATTAATGGTATTGAGTTCTTAATAATTTTCTCTATTTGTTGAGAGAGTAGTGCTGAAGACTCCAACTATAATCTGGGTTTGCACATTTGTCCTTCCTGTTTTGTCAGTTTTTGCTTTGTTTTTAGCTGCTGATCTTTGGCAGACATTGTAATTATATTAGAATGTGGTCTATAACACTTACTTGACTAAAATTTTCATTGTTGTATTTCTGAGCAAAGTTTTTTTTTAAGTCTATTGAAAAATGGTGTAATTTTTCTCCTTTAATTTATACCAGAATAACGCTTCTTCAGCATCAAGCACATTTCATTTTTTTAATTGTTAACATTCAAAGTTCCAAGAGGGAATAAAGTGGCTGTGTTCCCTGTGAAGAGACATAAGGGTTATGTAATATTGGGGTAATTGGTTATAAAATGCCTGAAATTTCAGTCTGCTATTCACAGGTTGGCTTAATTAATATTAGGTTAAAAAAAGTATACTGTTATTCAGAGCTTTTGGAAATTGTTTTACCAAAGGCCATGTTAGCAAGATGAATAAAAATATGAGCTTTAGAGGCAAAGTTTGGGCTTTGAGTTCTGTAGTTGGTTAACTTATTTGTGTAGCTTTAGGACAATTGTGTAAAGTCTAATGGTTTCCTCACTTAGGAAATGGGAGTGAAAGGTGTTAGGATTGCTTTAAGGATCAAGTGGGTAACTTAGCACAAGTGATCACTAAATTTTTGTTTTCATGGTCTCAGTTGGGAAAAGGGAGAGCACTATTGAGTTTGGAGTTGGCTTTACGTCCCGTCCTGGTAAGTTTTCCCACAATAGAAACAGTTCCCTTTCAGTTGATGCAAAGGCATTCTATCCATCATAGGGACGCTTATTGGGAAAAGTATGGTTGGCTGGGAAATGGTCGATTTTACCAATTCATGGGCCAGAAACATCATATTTAGAAAGTGAAAGTATGTTTACTTGTGTATTTAATCACACTGGCCATTGTGCAGAGAATCTTCATCTTTCCTTAGGTACACCTTAGTCATGGAGAGAGCCAGGTTTCTGAACCAAATGCAGCGTGGGGTATCAAGTCCAGCTTTGTAATTATTCCTTTTGATCAGACATGCTGAAAATTAACAGCAAAACTAACTTCTCCTGTAAAGTGGTGTAAAGATTAAAAAAATCCAACTGCATCATTGCTACGGCGTTGGCTTAGAAGGGGCAAAAGAAAAGGCGGTGAAAACCTTGGGTAGGCCTCTGAGCAGAGCAGTTTTTAGGAAGACTCTCCGAGAATCTTAGTTTTGCAGTGACTTTCTCTCTGTGGGTTTCATTTTGTTAAATCGTTTTGATTTAACAGGAGACCAGAGCAAGTAAGGGCAGTTGGCAGGAAACCTTTAAATCCTCTATTAGGTATTTCTTTCCATTTGACATAATACCCAGTGGGGAGTCTTTATAAGGAAAGTAGTGACTTTTTTTAGGGGTGAACAATCTGATTTAAATTTAGTAAAACACCCAATAGGCCCGGGATCCCCAGGAGCCATGAAATGGCTTTGTAATAAGGCCTCCCAGATATTTTTAAATATTACATGGGGACAAAAATATTTCCTTTGGCTGGTGACCCCATTATCTTCTCTGATGCCCCCTTTCCTATCTCCCGCAATGGCTCTCCACATCAGAGATCAGGAAACGAGTCAGGTGTCTGGGCTGACACGGACCGCCAGCTCCCGGGCTTGACACCCAGTGTTCACGGAATGTGCAGTGGGGTCCCTAGGCAGTGAGTCCCTCAGGTCCATGGGCGAGAGAGACAGACTCTCACAGTAACTGGAGGGAGGCAGACATATTTAAGGGCACCAACTGTTTTTCACAGCTGCCCTCTTCAGGGAAAGAATTCTCGCCTGAGAAGCTTTTCAGTGCGAATGAAGCATGGTGCTCCCAGGACCCACCTTCCCGTGGGAGTTATTCATTTTTTAAACTAGTTATCCAAATAAGAATATATGTGGCATGAACTCTAGTTTTACTGAGTTCTTATACGACTGTGGCATTATTTACTGCAGGAGTTTAAAAAAATAAAAGGAGCCCTAATCAGTTTGGCTCAGTGGGTAGAGCAGTGGCCTGCGGACTGAAGGGTCCAGGGTTCCATTCCAGTCAAGGGCAGGTACCTCAGATTTAGGTTCTGGCCCTGGTCAGGGGCATGTGGGAGGCAACCAATTGATATATCTCTCTCACATCAGTGTTTCTCTCTGTCTCTCCCTCTTCCTTCCACTCTCTAAAAATCAATGGAAAAAATATTCTTGGGTGGGGATTAAAAACACACACACACACACACACACACACACACACACATACACACCACAAGGATTCAAACAAGCTAAGGTGGATGACTCAGTGGTTAGGAGACAAACTGCTAATTGGCTCTGCCTGCTGGTTCTGGAGTCACCTGGCAGACATCTGAGCAGGTGATTAAGTGACAGGTGTGCTGGGGTCAGGCCAGCTCTCCCATCCTCAGGCCTGTTACACACCATCTTCAGGTGGCCTGACTTGGTGTGGGTCAAAGCTACAGATGATGAGGGAGGAGGAAGAGGAGAGAGGAAGAATGGGAGGGAGGAGGGCGGTTTGGCTCCTGGCCAGCACCTGGAGGACCTGACTCCTGGGGGGGAGAAGCATGCAGGGAGGAAGCTATGCTGTAGGTTCTGAATAAAATCATATTCCTACTTGAGTGAGACTTAGTGTCTAGTGTGCTATGGTGTATCGATTCACGATTCTACAAAGAAGAAATTGCAGGATGTTCTTCAGTGATTTGCAACTCGCTTTTTAGGCCGGCTTTATTCAGGTCTGCATGAAGGCTGGTCTTGTCTTAGAAGGCTCATGGGAACAGAGTGTTTGCGGGCTGTGCCCAGCTTGGCTAGAGCAGGGGAGACAGGCCAGTGGCAGGTCTGGGCCTCCCACCCTTGGAGCCTCGCAGAGCCCAGGGGATTCTCAGGGTGGGCATCTCTGAGGCCTGGGAGCTCAGTTGGCTGGGACTCGGGGGTGGGGCTGGGAAGGCTCGGGGAGGGACATGGCTGCTGACAGTACCACCTAGACCAGTGATGGGCAACCTTTTGAGCTTGGTGTGTCAAACTTCGCCAAAAAACTGAGCATAACTCGGGTAGTGTGTCACTTTGAGGAAAAAACTAACTCCAAGACTCTAGTCGCAAATGTTTCATCCTCAGGAGCAGCAAATGTTTCATCCTCGGCATGTGGCCGCATGTCATCAGAAATGGCTACGCGTGTCAGTGCTGACACGCGTGTCATAGGTTCGCCATCACTGTCCTAGTCTCTGGCTAGCTGGGCCAGGTTCCCACCCCCCTTTCTGACCTCACTACTTAAGGCAGTGAGGTTTCCAGCTGTGGGGCAATCTATTAGTTGTGAATTCGATTTGGTGGGTCACAAGGAGCATTGGAAAGAGTGAAATTGAGTAGAGGTCAGAATTCTTCACGAGTGGTGCACAGTTCCCGCCAGTGGACTCGGGTGTACCCGCTGTCTGTGCTCTGGGTAACAGTGGAAAATGTATTCCTTTACTGTGGGTCGGAAGTTTTAAAGCTACAGGCTCTCTTCCTAGCTATCAGTGCTTCCTGCATGCAATTCCCCCCAGCACACATACATCCCTCAAAAAGAAGTGTTTCCATCCCCTCAAAGTTGGACACATTTAATCGGCCTTAAAAGATAGAAGCGGCCCCAGCAGGTGTGGTCATTTGGTTGGAACTTGTCCCTTATACTGAAAGGCGGCAGCTTTGATTTCCACCAGGGCACGTGCCCAGTTGGGGGTGCCTAAGGGAGACAGTTTATGGATGTCTCCCTCTCCTCTCCCTCTCCCTCCCTCCATCTCCCTCTCCCTCTTCCTCTCCCTCCCTCCCTCCCTCCCTCCCTCTCTCTCCCTCTCCCTCTCTCCTTCCCTCCTTCTCTCCTTCTCTCTATAAAAATTCAATAGAAACATGTCGTTGGGTGATGATTAAAAACAAAAAGAGCGGCTGTGAGAGCATTAGCCAGCCAGTGGAGTAAGGTCCGTGCCTGTGGTGGCCTCTGAGTGTGGAAGAGCTGAACGGTCTGAGGAAGAGAATGGTGGAGGGGAGAGAGGGTTTTGAAACATATCAGTTACCACTGTGGGAACAAACAACCCCAAAACTGAGGGGCCAATTAAGTACAGCCACTTAATTATGCTGGTGAATGTGTGGTTCAGGACAGGGCCCAGCAGGAGTGGCTGGTCTCTGCGCCTTCATTTCTGAGGCCTCAGACAGGAAGACTTGGTGCGGGAGGCACCCTGCCCCCGGGGCTCACACATGAGCGGTTAATGCTCCCGGAGGCTGGGAGAGCACAGACCGCCTTCCCTGCAGGTGAGACTGTGGCCCTTCTGAGCTAGGAGGTCACATCTGCTGTGTTCTAACAGTTAGACACGTCATTGAGGGCAATGACACAGCTCCCCCCTTTCTAGGCATGGGTGACAAAGAATTTGTGGAAAAGTCTTTAAAATGCCACAGGTAGATTTTTTTGGTTTTTGTTTTTTTGTGTTTTTTTTTTTGTTTTTTTTTTTTGAGGGGGGACGGACGGTATTTTAGTTTCTTTGAAGGAAAGGCTGTACTTGAACAGAAGGGACAGTGACCTCAGGCCAAGGGCAGAGGGCAGAGGCCTCTATGCAGAAGGAAAGGGGAGGCCCTGGGGCGGAGAGCTGCTGGCAGAGCAACTTGTTTTTGAAATGTTCCAGGGGAGGCATCCCCTGAAAGGCCGGAGCAGACTCTCTGGTGCAAACAACCATCGGAAAGCCTCTAGCTGATGACTAGACCAGCCAGTGGACACCCCTGAGCCAGAGGTGCGGAGGGGACACCTAGGCTTTGCCCCTGCACAGGGAAGCCAGGGGTGTCCTCAGAGGGAGGAATGTGGGCCCGGGTACTCTGCCCTGTTCTTGGGAAGCCAGGGAGCTGGGTCTGCCCTGGAAGGGAGGGCTGGCCAAGGTCAGGGTTGATTTCAAAAGGGAAGATGACAGGAGTGGCTTCTAAGAAAGAACGCCCTGTTTGGGAAAGTAGACAGGCTCCCAGCAAATGAGGCTTTCAGAGCAATTTAGTGGGAAATGGGGTGCCTATTACACGATTACCAAGCAGTGTTTGCTCTCCCTCACTGGAATAATCCTCCCCATCTAGAGGCATTCATGTGGATAACCTGCCAAATCAAAATCGTGTTTATGGACCTTTAACAATGGGGGAGAGAATTCCTAGAGACTGATTTCCAGGGACCTCAAAATCCTTCATAGCCTGGGTTTGGGGGGTGGCCATTGAGGAGGCCCAGGCTGTCTGGACCCCCACCATGGGTTGGGTGGGTGGGGGGCCAGGAAGGCCACTCACAGACCCCCTGAGAGAACTCAGCACAACACCCATGTGGCACTATGTGGTACTTGGCACTCTTTAAATATACCAGGAGCTCGTGTATACATAAGTAAAAGGCCCAGGTGTTTGCCTGACTTTCCAGACAATCTGATTTAGGATAGCCACCCCCACCCCCGCTGCTGTTCCCCAGCTACCTTGGGGAGCAGTCAAATGCTCCCTGCCTGAAGCCAGGCCAGCTGGGGCTGTCACTGGGCCTTCCCCTAACTCCATTCCCTCCCCTCTCTTCCTGGAACTTCTGGGATCTCCTCTGGTTCTCAGGGGGTCCCTGGCCCTCAGCCCCTATCTGACTCAGGCAGACTCCCCTCCCCTCACACACATGAACCAATGTGGGGATATATATTTTTCCTTCTGGAGCTCAGGATGACTGATATGACTGCACTTGCACATATCTTGCAAACTCCCCTAGAAGTGGCGTTCTCTGAGGTGGGGTCAGGCTGCTGGGCTGCGTCCCTGCCCTGGCCTCTCTACAGGAGGGCCGCTGTCCCCTTCTTCCCCTGCGCCAGGCCAGCAGACAGTGGCTGGAGCTGGACAGAAGGGACACAGAGGGTGGGGGCGCTGTTTGCGCGAGACTTGGAAACCATTCCCTTGGCGCTCCTGTGCAGGCAGCGTGGGGGTCCTGGGTGGTACTTCCTTGCTTCTATTTGGGGTGGGAGCGAGGGCGGAAGGAGAGAAATCAACCCACAGAAATCGGGCTCTTGGATGGATTTTTTTTTTTTTTTTTAATGCCCCTCTCAGAGAGACCAATTCTGCAAAACTTCATTAGCAGGCCCATTAGTGCTCCCTGATTACAGGCTGCTGCCGCTGGTGGGAAGCAAGGCCGCTGCTGGGAGAGCAAATCAGCTCCAGCTAATGCGTATGCTAATAACACTGGTGCAGCATTTGCTGTTCCTCACAGACAGACAGTAAAGTGTCTGCTGTCTCCGCCAACTCTTAAAAAAAAGAAAAGGAGGGGAGCGCGCAACCAAAAAATAAAGCTGTCCACTTGCAACATTTATAGTCGGTATTTATAGACGAGAGCAGTCTGTCAGTGATTCCAATGGCGCCGCGCCAGATGCAGACCCTGCGCCCTGCATTACTCAGGAGCCCCCTGCAGAGCCGGCTGCTGTGGCAGGAACTCCTGTCTGAGTGGAAAGAGCTGCTGGCTTACACAGGTTGCCCCTGTCCTGTCACCTCCTCCTACGGAGGAGCTCCTGCTGACCAAAGTGTTTGGTGGCACCTACAGATTTCACCAGCTGAGGCACCTTAGGGGATCCTGGAGACCCTGTGGGGCACTAAACAATTTAGCAACTTTTGCTCCTGCCTTGTTAGATATCAGTCAGATAGTTCCCACAGCAAAGCTGCTGGAATTGCCTTGACAAACATCACGCTCCATATTTAAACCACATTTATAGGCTTCAGGCTTATAATTGGAGGTATTTTAGGGGAGTGGTTTCATGGTGCACAGATGCAGGGTCTTGGAATGCACGTGGCACTGGCTGCAATGCAGAGGAAGCCGGTGGAGCTCATTAAGGCCTGGAGTGACCACTGCATGGGATTCTTGATCCCCACACCCCACCTATCTGGTTTAAAACGACTTTCAGCAATATTTCCAGCTTCTTTAGGAAACAATCGTTAGTTTGGCTCTTTAGACTTTCAAGTTTCTGTCAGGAGATATCTGATATTGTTAACTAATGTGGTGGAAAGTGGGATTTTAAAATTTGGGCATCTCTCACATTGTGTTAAGAGAAAGTTTGCACATTGAGTCTGGTTTTCTGCTTGGCAGCACTGAAAGACTGAAGTGAAACAATGTGAAAGGTCCCCAGTGGGAACCACATTTGACAGCTTTGGTTCAGGAGGGACCAGGATGCCCCAGGCTGTTCTAGTCCAGGTTGAGGCTGTGGCATTTCACCAGCACCAGGCCTGCTGCACGTGGAAGCTGTCAAGTGTTCGGTGAAGTTGTGCTATCTAAAAAAAAAATTCTCTCCAAACAGAAAAAAGCCTGGAAACCAAGGTCTCTATAACACATTAGGAAACCTCTGGCTCTTCAGCCATTTCTCCAGTTATTTTTAGCTAACTCTATTATAATAAGCCAAGAACCAAGATGCTATTATACAACAGCCGCCTCTCATAGCTGGGGCCAATGTTAGGGTTAAGGGCCTTCATAAAAGCATACATGTTTTATGTCATTTGGCCTTGAACTACCATGAAATAGTTGAAAAAATGAGAACATCTTTGCTTTCCTGTGTAGGTTTGTCTTTAACAAATGTTAAAAGAAGTTATTTTTTTTCTGGCTTTGCAGTTTCTGGTGATGGAAAACAGCAGGCAGGTTATCATGACCATAAAGACTTGTGACAAAAGTAAGGAATGAGAACCAGCTTTCGTAAGGGTCGTGAGTTTCACACTAGCGGTGCCAAGGTCTCTCACCCAGCGCTTTAATTTGAATGGAGCCCATGGGGTATGGGACCTGGCATGCGATTGCAGGCTTCAGGGTTAGCCCAGGAAAGTAGGTCTGGAGAAGATGGGAGATGGGGATGAAGGAAGAGGTGAGGGTGATTATGAAGAGGAAGCCGGTGGAGTTCATTAAGGCATGGAGTGGCTAGCAAAGGCCTTTGGGGACTGGCCTGGCTCCTGTCTGAACCCCTTTTGTGGGGAAGGCTGTTCCCACACATGCCTTTTCCCTCCTTAGCATGCAGTGGGAGGGCTGAGTTCTCTGGTGGGAGGAAGGATGGCTAAAGGAAGACTGTTTCTCAACTCACCACTTCTAACACCAATTGGCTAGGTTTTCTACACCAAGCAATTCTCCAGTTCTCTGTGGACACTAACTGGGTGTCCCAGAATTTAACTCAATTCTGACACTAACGGCCCAGAGGTAGCACAAGCTCTTTGCTCAGTCCCACAGACACCTCCCCGCCCACCTCAGACCCCACTCGCAAGTGTGGGTTCCTGGGTTACTCATACTTCTGTCCAACTTGGGGGTTCCCATGACCACCTCTGCAAGTTTGATTATTTGCTGTAACAGTTCAGAGAACTTAGGGGGACACTGCTTCTGTTTACCAGTTTGTTACAGAGGATATGAAAAGCTGCAAATTGACAGCCAGATGAAGGGGAGCACAGGGCAAGGTGTGCCAGCGTCCCAAGCAAAGGAGCGTCAGTCCCGTGACATGCGCCACCCCCCGAGCATGTGGATACGTTCACCACCAGGAGCTCTCTGGTCCTCATTGTTTAGGGTTTCGTGGGGGCTCCATTACCCAAGCATGACTGATGAAGTCCCTGGCCATTGGTGTTTAAGCCCGTCTAACCTTCCAGAGGTCTGTGGGAGGTGGGGAGGGCCTGAAAGTTCTGAACCCGTAATCACAGGGTTGGTTCCTCTGGCAACCAGCCTCCATCCTCAGCCTCACTCCGGTGTGGGTTAATGGGGCTTATTGTGAATAACAAAAGACACTGCACTTACCCCTGTCACTCAGGACATTAATCACAAGCATTTTAGAAGCTCTGTGTCAGAAACGTGGAGGAAAACCAATATATTTCTTGTTATATCACAATATCAAAGTGGCCAAGGGTCTTATTTCAGTTATGATTGCTGCAGATAAACTGGCTTAAACCAGCTACTAATGTATGATGCACATTGTCTCTGTAGGTCAGGGCCAGGCACAGTGGGAATGTCTTGTCTGCTCTATGATGTCTGGGGCCTCAGCTAGCAAGCATGGAGGTTGGGGGCTGGCTTGACAGCTGGGGCAGGAGTTATCTGGAGGCCGCTATTCTCACTTGCCTGGGACCTGAGCTGCTGGGTCACTTGGCTTCTTCATATGGTAGCTTCCAAGGGGTCAGACTTAAATCTTTTTATTTTTATTTCTGTTAACCCTCACAGATCTTTTTATTTTTTGTTAATCCTCACCTGAGAATATTTTCCCATTGATTTTTAGAGAGACAAGAAGAGAGGGGGGGAGACAGAGAAATATCCATGTGAGAGAGACACAGCAATTGGTTGCCTCCTGCATACCCTGGACCAGGGCCACAACTGACATCTGTACCCTTGACCAGAATTGAACCCAGAACCTGGGACCCTTCAGTCCACAAGCCAACACTCTATCCACTGAGCCAAACCAGCTAGGGCGGGACTTAAATCTTTTTATATTGAGGTTCACTGCTCCCAGCCTGCATGTTCAGTAAACGAGGCAGACTCTCCATGATGTTTACGTGTGGCTGCCAAGGTCACATACTGTCACTACCACCATACAATTGGTAGAAGCCCCAGGCCCACCATGCTGAAGGAGAGGAGATTGGACTCCACCTCTGGATGGGATGTGACAAAGTCCATTGCAAAGGAGCATCTGGGATGGGAGATGCTGTGCATTAACCTTTGGAAAACACAATCCCCACAGGTAGAAAGGTAGAGGAACCAAGTAAAGAAGACCCCAGGGCACACATGGCACGTTCTTGCTCCAGCCTCACCTTAGAACACCTATAACTTAGACTCTGTTAACTCAATGCAGAAACACCTGATTGGTCAGGCTGATGAAATTTTTTAAAAATTCCATCAGATTAGTCATTTGGGGTTGTGTAAGCCAAAGAGAAATGGACTGACCAAGAGCTTTTCACCTTGCCTGGGACTGTGTTCTGGTAGGTAGACCCAAGTGGGGAATCACAGCCAGTGTCTGCAACAAAACCTTAGAGGGGTCTTTCTGGCAAGTGATTCTCCTTCTACCCCTCTGCCTCCTTGGTTACTAACCAGTTTCCTGGCAACCAAGATTACTCCACATGGGCTTTGGAGCCAGGAGGCTCAGCCTTCCCTCCCCCAGCTCTCATCTCCCATGGATCACTGGGGACTGGATGCATAATGAGATTTTAATTGTCCCATAGTATCTGATCTTTTCTGTCTGCATATCTTCTAGGCAGAGATGTAATTTCAATTAATTTTGCTTATCTGATAAAAATTTCATATCCTTTAAGCTCATTTCATAGAACTAATAGGCGCCATGCTCCTCTTTGAGTTCCAGCCTGGATGTTTTATCCAGGGCAGAGATCCCTGCTCACTCCATCACATCAAAGAGCATCTGGACTGTGCGTGCACAAGGGGCAAGTGGCTTCCACTCCTGGGGGCAGCTAGTTGTGGGACCTTTCCTCCCCCCCCTTTTGTTTTTACTTGAAGAGCTTTACCCAAACCCTATTTGCTTTTATTCTTTATCAGATCAAGATATTAATATTTCCTAAACAAAAATTACCCCATTGCTTTAAGTGTCATACCCATAAATATTTAAATTACACTTAACTTGAAGGAGTTCTTTATTTTCCTCCCTGATTCTGTGGGATATGGGGCAGCTGTATCTCAGAAATGAGTTTGGGTCTTTGTTTTGTTAAGGGAAGTGAGAAGTGAGGGGTGGGGTGGGGGGCACTGGAATTTAGTGGCGGGAAATGACTGATGTCATTTCTCAGTAATCCCTATGCCTGTGCCAGCTCTTGTTAAAATTCATTGGAACCACACATATTCCTGTGTAAAAATTAAGAGCATTTTTTTCATATGCTAGAACTGAACTACATATCAGTCCTTTGACATGGTACTGAGTTTGGTCAAAACCAAGCAAAATTTTGAAGCTGTTGAGGAATAAAGTCAAAAAATACTGAAAGGGAATACTTAAACAAAGCACACGTTGGTTTTCTTTGCTAGAAATTTCTAGCTAACAAATTTATCTATTAACAGATCAAGAAGAGAAATCCAAGGAATAGGAATGAACAGACAAGGCCTCTGTAGACAGAAAGAGAAAATAGAACTAGTGACGTTGAAAATACTCAGACATATGTGAGTGTACAGGCACACACATGGATGATGGTCAGGCGCCTGGAGGACCAGCCCTGGGTTCTAGTCCAGACTGCCACTGGTTAGCTGTGTGACATTAGACAGGCACCCAGCCCTTCTCCTACATGGGCAGAATGAAGTGTGAACCAGGACCTATGGCCCACTGATGTCTACCAATCTTTGATTCAAAGCTATGTGAGTGGGTTTTGCATTGGGACTGCAAGGGCAGGCACTGAGTTAGGGACTTTGGAGTTCAAGAGATTGTAGAAAGTGAAACTTGCTTTGATGTCACCCAAGTCCAAGCATTGATTCTCACCCTTGCTGTCAGCACAGTGAGGTAGGTCCATCTCTCAGGGATGGACTCACACCAACAACCTGGAGAGATGGGTGTATAAAAACTTAGGGGCCAGTTTGATTACAATGGAAGCACAGAATGAAAAACACATCTTATATAGACACAGTGTTTGTATTCACAGATCAACACAGTCACAGTAGATGAGCGTGCTTCTGGAAAACTAAATTGTACTCATCCGTTCACCTTTTGAAAGACATCTTGGTTGTTTCTATTTTGGGACATAAGAATTTCAATTCACTTGGGTAAATAGCTAGGGTGAAACTGCTGGGTCATATGGTAGGTGTAAGCCCATGCCAATATGTGATTGGTTTACAGCCAAAGTAGCTGCACCATTTTGCATTCTGACCAGCAATGAATGAGAACTAAATTGTACTCATACGTTTATTGCTGAACAGGGACTCATTTGTGTAATAAATCTTTGTTGAGGGTTCACTAAATGGCAGGGGATATTCAAGAGATTGAGAGCAGAATAGACAAAAATTTCTATTATATTTCTATTATCATGGAGTTTATTGTCTTAATTGATAGGGGAATAAGAAAATAAATCCTGCAAATATTACATATACAACATGCCAAATAGGGATTAGTGCTAAAGACAAAATTGAAGCACGGGAGTGCAATTTTAAATAGGGTCATCAGCAAGGGTTCAAGGAGAAAGTGACATTTGAGCAAAAACCAGAAGGAGGTGAAGGAGTGAGCCATGTGGGTATCTAGGGGAAGAGCATTTCAGGTAGAGGTCACAGGAGATAAAAACAAAACCAAACCCTAGGGTGGGAGCATGCCTGGTATGTTCAGTGGGGCTCAAGGTTGAGCAGTCAGGGAGGAAGGGGTAGTAGGAAGTATGTTAGAAAAGTAGTGGGGAGGGGACCAGATCCTAGTAAAGACTTGGTATTTTTCTTGGAGTTGGATGGGGAGCAATTGGAGGGAGTGAGCTGAGGACTGACATGATCTGATGAAGGTTTTAAATGGATCCCTCTGGACAGTTTTGAGAATAGCAGAATAGACCTGACTTTGTGTGGTTCCATCTAGTATGTCCTTTCTATATCCCTCTGTAATAGGAATTGGCACATAGTATATGCTCACTTAATATTTAATAATAGTGATAGTAGTGAATTAAAACAAATCCCTCTCCTGCCCCTCCCTCATCCAAACCAAAAAGTTTGGGCTCTAGGTTCAGAGTATTTCAGGTTTTGAATAATCTTTAAAATAGCATCAATTTTCATCTTTATTCTGTGTGTGTCTGTGTGCATATATGGATTACATACATATCTATATATATAAAAGGCTAAGTGAACGTTGCATCCAAAACAACTGAATGGATGACTGAACAGGCTGTGTGGTGCAACCAGGCCAGGAGGGGGGTTCGTGAGGGCCGACCAAACAACCGAACAGCAGGCTGTGTGGGGCAACCAGGCCTGCAAAGGGGGGGGGTAGTTGGGGGTGACCAGGCCGGCGTGGGGGGGGGGGGGAGACAGTGAGGGGCAACCAAACGACTGAGCAGCAGGCTTCATGGGGCAACCAGGCCTGCAGGGGGGGTGGTAGTTGGGGGTGACCAGGCCTGCGTGGGGGGGGGGGGCGTTAGTGAGGGGCAACCAAACGACTGAGCAGCAGGCTGTGTGGGGTGACCAGGCTGATGGGGGGGGGGCACTAAGGGGCTACCAGGCTGGTGGGGGAGCTGTTAGGGGCAACCAGGATGGCGGGGGGGGGAAGTTGGGGGTGACCAGGCCAGCAGGGGGGGGCAGTTAGGGGCAATCAGGAGAGCAGGCAGGTGAGCAGTTAGGAGCCAGTGGTCCTGGATTGTGAGAGGAATGTCCTGGGGATTGGGCCTAAATTGGCAGTCGGACATCCCCCGAGGGGTCCTGGATCGGAGAGGGTACAGGCTGGGCTGAGGGTACCCCCCTCCCCCGTGCATGAATTTCATGCACCGGGCCTCTAGTATAATATATAACTTTAAGAGAGAACTTTTAAAGGTGAGGTAGATTAATGCTAGGGTCAGAGTGTCTGGCTGGGTTTTATCCCTAGTCACCAACTACTAACTCTCTTGGGGGAATTGGTGTCACCATTCTGTGCTCTGGTGTTTTCATCTGTAAAATCAAATAGTCATACTTACCTCTAGGGCTGATTTGACCATTAAACAAGTTGCTGTTTGTAGAGCACTTGGCACACTGGGAATAGTGCATGGCCACAGGGAAGGCTACAGGAGTGGTGGTCCTTCGGAGTTGAATTGACTTTCTTTTAGGTCTGAATGGAGTCAGCACTGGCCAGTTGGGCAGTAACACCTGTGGCATGGGCCTCAAGCAGCCAGCACCCCAGGCATGGTTCCCAAGGGCCTAAATCTGGTTCTTTCATGTGGGAATTGAGTTTCCTTCCTGTTGTGTCAGAGCTGCAGCCTGCAGGTCTCGGTCCTGCACCTCTGGGTGACCGTAGTGAAGGTGTAGACCTGGGGGAACAGAACACCCCACCGATACCCGCCACAGACACACGCCCCCCCCTCCCCCGCCCCCAACAATTACTACAAGGGCATCTCCTGCTAATTGTGAGTTCCAGTCATTAGGCACAAAGGTGGCTCATTCCATTTTTGTAAACTAATTCTTTGTGGGAGAGCGGGAACCAGTTTAGTACCCAGAAGCATTTACCCCTCATTATGGCCCAATTACCACAGTGTGATTTTTTGTTGTGATCAAAGCAGATTTCAGCTCCTACTGAAGCCTTGAGCCTTGAGAAGCAGCCCAGCCTCTCCGGTTCCCTGCAGATATAAAGCCACTGAAGCAGGTTTCTATGAAAACACTAAGGAAGCCGTCCTTATAACTGGGCTCCCTTGGAGGCCTCTTCCTTTTGATTGTTTTCAGAAAAGGAAAAAGATGGAGCTGTTGTTACAAGTTCATTTTAGGGAGCCTCGGTGAACTTGGCGCTTTCCAAAGCAGCCACATTATCCTACCCCCACAAAGAAGCGATTCCTCCTGGTCTGGGAGCCCTGCTTCCTCTATGGGGCCTGCTCCCCGAGGTGCAGGAAGAGCATCTTCAGGGCGCTGGAGGCTAATTGCACGCGGGAAGGAGAAAACAGCAGGCTTAATGAAAAACATGGGCTTATTGTCCCCACTGAGATTTTCAATAAATTGATGCCAAGGTGCTGTTGACAGGCGTTTTGGGGACAGGTTGCATGAGTTAGCTCAATTTCTTAGTTTTTGCTATGAAAATTCCCTCCTTTTTCTCTTCTTGCGGTGGCCTGTGTCTGGGGGCTTTGTTCTCCTTAAGCGCTCTCTCTCCCTTCTGCTGCCCCATCTCTGTTTCGTAAAGAAAGCCTCCAGTGCATAATAAGCTTTCAATAAATATTGTTTGTTCTCCTTCCATGCCATCTGGATCTTTGCTTAGTTTATTGGTTTTCTCTCTTGTTCTTTTATCTTGTTCCCTGCCTCCCTCATACCAGTCATTTGAATTATCTGCTTCAGTCTGGTACCACCCCTCCACCCTCTGCTTCCTGACACGGGTCTCTGGCTTCCCCCAATTCCCCCCACGCCACACACACACACACACACACACACACACACACACACACACACACACACACACACACACACACTAATCCCCGTCTCCCCCTCCTCTCCTTCCTTTTCTTCTTGCCGCTCTTATGGTCTCCACCTCTGTGTGTACAGTGTCCCTTTGCCTCAATGCTTCTTAACCTTGGCTTGGAACATTATAATCACAGGAGAAACATTTAAAAAACTCCTAATGACCAGGCTGAAACCTGGACCACTTACATCGGGGTTTATGGAAACGAAACTCAGGCATCAGTATATTTTGAAAGCTCCCCAGTTGATTCCCATGCACAGCCCAAGCTGAGAAGCATTGCCTTGCTTCTGATTGGACCTGTGTATTGTGCAAAGCCAGCTTTATATGCTGTGGCTTATTAAGGATGTCTCCAGGTGGCTTACCTGATATGCTTCAATCTCACATTTGGTGAAATGCATTTTCTCTCCTGCTGGCTTCCAGGGTGGGTCTGTGGTCTTTGCCCATCCTTCCAGGTTGTCAAGAGCCCAGGTTAAAATGAAGGGGAGTGAGACTAGGCGTTGGTCAGGTTGGGAGTAGCAGAGGGGGTTGGAAAGGGGCCCCCGAGACTGTACTCCTGGCCTTGTCTAATGTGACGTCCAAATGCGGAGAAACAGGAAAGGCACAACCATGGAGCCTCTAGTTTTTGGACGCGTGGGCTTTGCTTGGGTCAGGCTTTGTCGATCAGGATAAGTGGCCTGTTGGAATATCAGCTGCCCTGCCTTGCCAGAGAGAGAGAGAGAGAGAGAGAGAGAGAGAGAGAGAGAGTGTGTGTGTGTGTGTGTATGTGTGTGTTACGTCTTTGCATAGAGAGTTAAGAGCTTTGTTTCACTTAAAGGACACTCCAGAATAAAAGTCATGCATTTGCTCAGTGGACTCTGAAATCACTAGCACCTTGTCAGGGAGAGAAGGAAGCAATGGGTCCAGAAAGCCTCGGGGAAACCTGCCTGGTAGGCTGATGTTCCGGTTTTCAGGCTGAGCGTGGCCCTTTCCAAACTCTCTAAAGGGATAGGCATTCAGTGTGTCATTTTTGTACTGGACAAGTTCATCAACCATTTGTAAATTGGTTGAGAAGTTTCTGGTAGTTGTAGGGGAACTCAAGTCACAAAGGTAACATGAATCCAATTGTGGAACTTACTCGACCAGGTGACAGGTGTTGCGAGTTCCAAATACTGTGGACCCACTAGGCAGGAATGTCCTCAAATTCAAAGCGCAGGAGGGAGCCTGCCTGCCCCCGGGTGGCTCACGGGGAAGGGCTTCCGTCCCATGGCTGGAGCCTAACAGCTCTGGTTCCTTCCACTTCATTGTTCTTCACTGAGGGTGTTGAGCCAGCACAGCCTGGCTAAGCTCAGCTAACCCACCAGTGACAGTTCCTGTCCCCAGCAAGCTGGGGCAGCAGACAGCCTGGCAGCCCCAGCCTCCAGCTCAAAGGTGGCTGAGGAGCTGGTGGTGGTGCCTTTGGAGGCTTAGAATTCACTCTCCTTGCAGAACGTGACCTTATCGTATTAGTTTCTAGGCACCTGCTGAAGCATTCAGATCAATTTAAGGCCTGCATTACTTAAGGCACTTATTAGCATGTATTTATTCAAATAGTTTTGCCCGACAGTGCCAGGGTGCCAGATGAGAAGCCTAGTGAATTATCAAGGGGGGGTGGGGATTAAAGAAAGATAATGATCCCCAAGCCCCACCCCCAAAGTTTGAGGGTGGTTTTTTAAAGCAATTAGTTGCTGCTTTTTTCGAATCAGGAATGAGGATGTGGATTTGATGGAAAGCACATGGAGGGGGCCGAGGGCAGCTGAGTTCTGGCATTTTTGAGTTCAGGTTTGCATTCCTGAGCTCCAGATGTGCAACCATGGAAAAGCCAGGTGACTCCTTCGTAAAGTGAGGGGCAGGCTAGATAGAAAACTTCAGAATTTCCAGGGAGCCCGGACATTATGCTGAAGCTCAGAACCCAACCCTAGGTAGACTAAAATTGCCTTTCACAGCGGGTGGGGAGGGGGAGATAGGCATCAACACAGTGTTGATCCACGTCAGTATTTGAGAACCATTGGACAGGTGATCTTGGGGTCCCTGTGAGCTAGAAAGTCTAGGGCCCAGTGATTTTACATAACCAGCACCTTCTTCTGTGTGGGGCCCAGACAGACATCTAGCAAGGTCCTGTCCTCAAAGAACTAGTATGGAATTGACATAGGTGGGCCTATGGAGAGCGTCTGACCTCAGAAAGAGCAAGGGATGGGAAGCTAGAAAATGTGTGGATGTGAAATGAAAACCACAACAAGGTCGGTTCATAAGGAGGCAGGAAGGCTGAGGGGCGATCCCACACCTGTGGAGACTGCATGAGCTGGTTCACGTGGAGGACGATGATCTCTCCATTTCTGCTGAGAGCTCCTGCGGGTCTAGTTGCAGTGGGAGTGGAGAAAGTGGCTCCTGCTTGAGTTTGTGTGGGGACGAGTATGCCAGTCATGAAAGGGCTGGATTTGTAACAGGCTTCCAAAAGAGCTGTGTGTTTTCCTCCCCATGGGCCCTTGAAATAAAGCTTTAAAAAGTAGAGGAAAATGTCTGTTTTTCCTTCATTTGTCAGGATGCTTCTGCCGCTCTGTAATTAGAAGAACCTAGTGAAATGTTTGATTTGACATGTTTTTCCAGGAGAATGGATGGCTAGGTTGTTGTTCTATCCTGTTCTCTCCTTGGTCTGCCTTTGCAACACTTTTTCTAAGGCTGCTGACAAAGGCCAGATGGTGGTGGTACCTGTGGATGGGGAGAGGACTGTTCTCTAAATGGAGGTGGTACCTGTGGATGGGGAGAGGACTGTTCTCTAGATGGTGGTGGTACCTGTGGGTGGGGAGAGGACTGTTCTCTAGATGGTGGTGGTACCTGTGGATGGGGAGAGGACTGTTCTCTAAATGGAGGTGGTACCTGTGGATGGGGAGAGGACTGTTCTCTAGATGGTGGTGGTACCTGTGGGTGGGGAGAGGACTGTTCTCTAGATGGAGGTGGTACCTGTGGATGGGGAGAGGACTGTTCTCTAGATGGTGGTGGTACCTGTGGATGGGGAGAGGACTGTTCTCTAGATGGAGGTGGTACCTGTGGATGGGGAGAGGACTGTTCTCTAGATGGTGGTGGTACCTGTGGATGGGGAGAGGACTGTTCTCTAGATGGTGGTGGTACCTGTGGATGGGGGAGAGGACTGTTCTCTAGATGGAGGTGGTACCTGTGGATGAGGCGAGGATTTTTCTCTGCATGGAATGAAAACTCCTCTTCTAGACCGCTTGGATTCTAGTCTCAACGTCGCAAACTAAACTGTGAAATTGTGAGTAAATTACTTTCCCCTTGAAAGTCTTGGTGTCCACATCTGGAGAAAACGAGGGAGTGGTGTTAGGGAGTCGTTGAGGTCCCTTCTCACTCTGATACCTCCTCATTCAGACATACTAGGTGTGCCAGTTAATAATGCGATTTTTTTTCAATAGATGGAGTTACACATATGTTGCTATAGATGTGATTTGATATGTATGCTATTTTGTTGTATTGACAGCAAGCTTCAAAACTTCATATGTCAAATTTGCTGAAGTTGTTAACATCATAGATATTTTTACGCTTAAAAATGTCGAATTCCATGCCAAAAAAAAGAGCATTTGCGGGAAGTTTTAATTCATTACTTTATTTTGAAGAAAAGTGCTGCTGAAAGTTATCATATATTTTGGGAAGGTTATGCTGAACATGCTCCATCTCAAGATACTTGTAAACGATGGTTTAAATGCTTTAAAAGTGATGATTTCGATGTGAAAGACAAAGAACGTCTAGGTCAACTGAAAAAGTGTGAAGACCAACAATTACAAGCATTATTGGATGAAGATGTGTGTCAAACTCAAAAACAACTTGCAGAAAGATTAAATGTTGCTCAGCAAGTAATTTCCGATCATTGACAAGCAATGGGAAAGATTTTAAAGGAAGGAAAATGGGTGCCACATCAACTGAAGGAAAGAAAAATGGAAAACTGAAAAGTCATCAGTAAGATGTTGCTTCAACGACACGAAAGAAAGTCTTTTTTTGCATTGAGTTGTGAGTGGCAATGAAAAGTGGATTTATCTTGAGAATTCCAAATGCACAAAATCATGGGTTGATCCAGGTCAACCATCAACATCGACTGCTTCAAAAGAAGACAATGCTCTGTTTTTGGTAGGATCAGGAAGGTGTGGTATATTATGAGCTTCTAAAACCAGGTGAAACCGTTAATACTGATCATTACCGACAACAAATAATTTGAACCATGCTTTGATTGTGAAATGACCAGAATGTGCCAGGAGATACGGCAAAGTAATTTTGCTTCATGATCACACACCATCACACACTTCAAAACCAATTAAAGACACCTTAAAAGATCTTGCCTGGGAAGTATTAACCCACCCGCTGTATTCACCAGACCTTGCTCCTTCAGATTACCACTTGTACTGATCGATGGCACACACACTTTCTGAGCAGCACTTCAAAACATACGAAGAATTGGAAAATTGGCTCTCTGAATGGTTTGCCTCAGAACAAGAAAAGTTCTATTGGGACAGTATCCACAAATTACCTGAAAGATGGGGAAATGTGTAGCTAGTGATGGGACATTACTTTGAATAAAGCACTTTTGATGTTTCTCTTGAAATTATCATGTTTTCTTTGATTACAAAATCCTCCATTAACCAATGCACCTACGAAATGAGCTGATTACTTGTAGGGAGCATGTTTAATGCCCTATCCTGGAATAAATCTGGGAGTGAGGTATGGGAGTGGGGGCACTGGGAATTGCCCATTCATCTGGGTTTCTGGTGGGTTCAGGACTGCAGGACCATCATTATGTCTGTGGAAGTTGGGCCCATTTGAGGGCCGAGGTGAAGTTGGGATCAGCTCCAGTTCCCTTTGCCAAGGTGGGCACACCCTGTGGCAGTCTCACTAAGGAGGTGGCATTTGAAGTCACTCCTAATGACACCATAGGTCTATCCATGGAAGAAGTATGGGCAAAAAAAAATGCTTCTTAGAAACTGGGTGTATCTGTCCATGAATGCTGTCCATCAGTCCACATCAGCTCTCCATTCCATGGCTGAGTCTCCCCAAACATGGGCCATCCACACCTGCCTATGCTTTGGAGGCTCCTGCTGTCTTAGCTAAACAGAGGCCCTATCAACAGGTGATGACAGAGGATGTGACTCTGTGTGTGTGTGTGTGTGTAAGGGGTTATTGAAATCCACTGAAGTCAGGAGTTATTCATCAAAAGCTGGCAATATTGACATTCTTTTCAACCATCTCTTTTTATGCCTACAGCCCTCCAAGCAGTTGAGGCCACTGATTCATAGCTGAGGACAGAGAGGACACTGGTATTTAGGCCTGATTTTTGAACAACGCTTTATAGTGATGGCAGAATGCTGGGCATGGGAAGGGGGAGAGACTGAGAAAGACACTCACATACTTGAGGATGTGTGTAAAGTGTGTGTTGTGGTGAGTGTGTAGGTTTGAATAAATTTACTTCAAAACCCAACCTAAACTTGCCACCTTCTGGAACTTCTTTCCTAACTGAGCCACACTGAGTTTGCATTCATCCTCTCCCTACTGCATGAATGTCAGAGTGTTTGTTACTTTGCTTTTACTCTGAGCTTCAAGCTGTCCTCCCTCCCTTCCTCCCTTCCTCCCTCCCTCCCTCCTGTGTGTGTGTGTGTGTATGTGTGTGTGTGTGTGTGTGAAATAACATATCACATGGGAGAAGGTCAGGTCAGGGCACTGTCCTGTAGCTGTCAATTCTGTTGACCAGGCAAATGGTCTCCTCATTTGTGGCACCGCCTCCTCCTCACTTTCCACAGCAAGCAGCTCATACTTGGGCACATGGTAGATAACTCAGCCTTTGTCAGATTTATTTAAAAATAAATAATAAAAGCCCTAACTGGTTTGGCTCAGTGGATAGAGAGTCGCCTGTGGACTGAAAGGTCCCAGGTTTGATTCTGGTCAAGGGCATGTACCTTGGTTGCGGGCACATCCCCAGTAGAAGGTGTGCAGGAGGCAGCTGATTGATTCTCTCCCATCGATGTTTCTGACTCTCTGTCCCTCTCTCTAAAAAATCAATAAAATATATTTAAAAAAAATAAAAAATAAATAAAAGTAAATAATAAAAGGCAAGTTCTTCGTTCAAACTACTATAACTCTAAGAACTGCCTGTCAGAAGCTCTGGCTGTTGTTGAGGGCTTCCATTATCACCAACAAAACCTTTGTGTTCTGAGCTATAAAGGCACAAAAGACACTGGCCTTGGCATCACAAGAAGCTGAGCTCACAGTCCTGGGGAGAGAACACAACCCACTCACAGAAGGATCCACTTAAACCCGGCATGCAGCTCTGAGCTTGGAGTTGCAGACATAAAGATGAATACAACTCATCTCTTGAGAGGTCTGCAGTTTGAAGGCAGAGACAGACTTTTGAACAACGATCCATAAACCAGAAGGGTAAATGCCTCTTATGTATAAGGTTGTGTATAAAGTTTTGTAAACTCACAGAGAAGGGGCCAAGTCTATTTGGGCTGCTTAAGGATGGCCTCTCAGAGAAAGGGTAATTTGCATTGGATTTTGCAGGATGAATAGGAGTCTGCTAGGCAGAGAAGAGGTGAAAGACAATTTTAGGTAGAGAGAACTCAAAGCAGACAAGACCTATAAAAATACATGGTGTTTGGAAAGTGGAGAGCAGCTTAATGTGGCTAAAGCTAATGATACATATTTGGGTAGAGTGTGGAGGGCAAGAAATAGAATTATAGCCGAAACTGGTTTGGCTCAGTGGATGGAGCGTCGGCCTGCGGACTGAAGGATCCCAGGTTCGATTCCGGTCAAGGGCATGTGTCTTGGTTGCGGGCACATCCCCAGTGGGGGGTGTGCAGGAGGCAGCTGATTGATGTTTCTCATCGATGTTTCTGGCTCTCTGTCCCTCTCTCTTCATCTCTGTAAAAAATCAATAAAATATATTTTAAAAAATAGAATTATATGACAATAATAAACATTTATTGATTGGTTATGAGGTATCAGCACTTTACATGTTATTTAAGCACTTTACCTGTTATCCATTTAATCTTTAAAATATACGGATGATGTAGGAACTATTTGCCTCATCTTACTTCAGGGGAAATTGAGGTACAGTGAATGAGGACTTGGAAAAGAAATTTTCCCAAGGCAGCCTGACACCAGACCTTGTGCCTTTCCCGAACCAAGTGAACCTTGTGCCCTTTGTTAACTATGTTGTGAGCTGGTGAATATTGTAGGAGTCCTGAGGGTTCAACAGACAGGGTTAGGGAGATGTGGCTTTGAGGAGAAAATATCAGAAATAGGAGGTAGGAAGACGTCCCTGGCAAGGAAGGATGCGGTGATCAAGACAATTTAGGGATGGATATGGTCTAGGGCTGTTGCCCTGGTCCATTGTCAGGTCAATAACTCAGTTCTTCTGGGCAGATGAACATGTCTCTGGAGGTCTCCAGAGCATCTCTGCTCTCTCTAGAAAGCCCAGGAAATTCAGCTCTACTCAATTTCTCTCTGGGCCCTTTCCTTCTCCTCACTAGGGGGATGTAGTGGGGTATACAGAGGGAGACAGCTGCCTGTAGGAAACCCACAGGCCATTCTTCCTCTCTACTGGGGGAGGTTTTTAAAGTGCATTGTCTACTGAGTATTCCTGGGTGTGGACTGGGATTTGGCAGTGGAATTTAGTGAATCCAGCAGAGCTGAGCTCCCCGTTATGAATCCCTGAGGGGTGTTCAGCCACCGAGCAGTGGAAGGTTCCAGCTGCTCACATTTAAATAAGAAACATCAGGGCAGGTAGCAGAGGCCAAGGGAAGATCACTCCCCAAGTGAAATTGAATTTTGTTGGAGCTAAATTGAGACGCTGACTTGTCTTTTTACAAACGTATTCATGGGCTCGGCTGCCACTTTCATTTAGAGGTCTTGTCATCTGAGCTGCTGCAGGCTAGCTGAGCCATGGCCTCCCGGCCTCCCCCTGAGGAGCTGGGGGCCCATTTGGATGGGATGAACGTGCCAGAGGAGGCTCTTGTCTGCAACCGGCTGCTTCCTCTGTGGGCTTCTCTCCCAACCTGGACAAGCAGCTGCAAAACCAGCATTGTAACACAGCACAAGAATAAGCGTCCTAGTTCCACAGGCAAGGGGCGGAGGCCTGCTTAACTCCCATCAACAGCTGTGTGGATATGGGTGAGCTATTGAACCCCTCTGTGCCTCAGTTTCCTCACTTGTATCATGGGCTTAAACATAGTATTGACCACAGACTCATACAGAACAGCTGATAAATAAAATATGCCAAGTGCCCTCTGGAAATAATAAAAGTAAATTTTAAAAATCCTGTGTGGTAAAATGAGTCCTGTGCCAGGGTATTTCATGGTTACCTGTATACCACCATTTCTGCGATTTCACCCTTCAGAACGCCTTCCTCATCCTTAGGCATTGGCTCTTTGAGGCTACTTTTTAATGTCACGTCTGCTTGTGAGTCCCTTACAGTAAGAGTGTGGTGTGGAGAACCATTTCCTGGGCATGGTGGGGGCATGAGCTGGGAAGGGCGGGAGAGGTCAGTGTGGACAGGGAGGGTGAGACAATCTTTATAATTTGTGGAGACAAGGCCCTGTGTCTTTGCATCAAAGGTGGGGGTCACCAGCGAAGAAAGGTGAGAACAAAAGCTACTGGGGGCTCCCTGATGGGTTTGTAAGGTTTTCTGTAGGACATGGCACTGAGAATTTGGTGAACTGAAGATGTGGATTTAGCCTTTGAGGAAGGGTCTTCAGGGAAAAGACTCAAGTGGTGAGTTTAGGGATGGTCTGGGAGTGGGGGTCTTAGGGATGGTCTGGGAGTGTGGGGGTCTTTAGGGATGGTCTGGGGGTATGTGGGATCTTTTAGGGGTGGGCTGGGGGGGTGGGGATCTTTAGGGGTGGTCTGGGAGTGGGGGTCTTAGGGATGGTCTGGGAGTGTGGGGGTCTTTAGGGATGGTCTGGGGGTATGTGGGATCTTTAGGGGTGGGCTGGGGGGGTGGGGATCTTTAGGGGTGGTCTGGGAGTGGGGGGTCTTTAGGGGTGGTCTGGGAGTGTGTGGGGGTCTTTAGGGGTGGTCTGGGAGTGTGTGGGAGGTCTTTAGGGGTGGTCTGGGAGTGTGTGGGGGTCTTTAGGGATGGTCTGGGAGTGTGTGGGGGTGTTTAGGGGTGATCTGGGAGTGTGGGAGAGGTCTTTAGGGGTGGTCTGGGAGTGTGGGGGAGGTCTTTAGGGGTGATCTGGGAGTGTGGGAAGTCTTTAGGGGTGGTCTGGGGATGTGGGGTCTTTAGGGATGGTCTGGGGATGTGGGGGTCTTTAGGGATGGTCTGGAAGTGTGGGGGAGGTCTTTAGGGGTGGTCTGGGGGTATGTGGGATCTTTAGGGGTGGGCTGGGGGGGTGGGGATCTTTAGGGGTGGTCTGGGAGTGGGGGGTCTTTAGGGGTGGTCTGGGAGTGTGTGGGGGTCTTTAGGGGTGGTCTGGGAGTGTGTGGGAGGTCTTTAGGGGTGGTCTGGGAGTGTGTGGGGGTCTTTAGGGATGGTCTGGGAGTGTGTGGGGGTGTTTAGGGGTGATCTGGGAGTGTGGGAGAGGTCTTTAGGGGTGGTCTGGGAGTGTGGGGGAGGTCTTTAGGGGTGATCTGGGAGTGTGGGAAGTCTTTAGGGGTGGTCTGGGGATGTGGGGTCTTTAGGGGGTCTGGGGATGTGGGGGTCTTTAGGGATGGTCTGGAAGTGTGGGGGAGGTCTTTAGGGGTGGTCTGGGAGTGTGGGGGTCTTTAGGGATGGTCTGGGGATGTGGGGGTCTTTAGGGATGGTCTGGAAGTGTGGGGGAGGTCTTTAGGGGTGGTCTGAGAGTGGGGGTCTTTAGGGATATCTGGGGGTGTGGCGAGTCTTTAGGGGTGGTCTGAGAGTGGGGGGTCTTTAGGGATATCTGGGGGTGTGGCGAGTCTTTAGGGGTGGTCTGAGAGTGGGGGGTCTTTAGGGATATCTGGGGGTGTGGCGGGTCTTTAGGGGTGGCAGAGAGGGGGGTCTTTAGGGGTGGTCTGGGATTGGGGGGGTCTTTAGGGATAGTCTGGGGGTGTGGCGGGTCTTTAGGGGTGGTCTGAGAGTGGGGGTGTCTTTAGGGGTGGTCTGGGAGTGGGGGGTCTTTAGGAATATCTGGGGGTGTGGCGGGTCTTTAGGGGTGGTCTGGGTGTGGGGGGGTCTTTAGGGATATCTGGGGGTGTGGGCGGGTCTTTAGGGTTGTCTGGGGGTGTGGCGGGTCTTTAGGGGTGGTCTGAGAGTGGGGGGGTCTTTAGGGGTGGTCTTAGAGTGGGGGGTCTTTAGGGATATCTGGGGGTGTGGCGGGTCTTTAGGGGTGGTCTGAGAGTGGGGGGTCTTTAGGGTTAGTCTGGGGGTGTGGCGGGTCTTTAGGGGTGGTCTGAGAGTGGGGGGTCTTTAGGGATATCTGGGGGTGTGGCGGGTCTTTAGGGGTGGTCTGGGGAAAAGATGTGGGGAAGGAAGCAGAAGTGCTTTCTGCTGTCACTTTTCAAGGTGTGTGTTTCTTTCTCCTCCACGCATGGCTGTTAGCGGAGATGAGGCCCGAGGGACAACCTCAACAATGTCCAGTGGGCAGCTGGCAGAGTTGAGATCTTGGGACTTGCTTCCAGAGTCGTGGTCAAGAAAACTCAAGGCCTGGGTTCTCTAGACCTGTGCTCTGTGACCTTGACAAGTATCTTCCGTCCCTAGGCCTTGGTTCTTCTGTAATGCAGGAGCCAAATGGGAGCCAGAGGCTCGCCTTGGGACCAGGGGCCGCAGAGTGCACATGTGCCTCCAGATGGGCAGGAACTTTCTCTCTCATTCAACCCCAGGTGGAAGCTCTCCCTTTGTCTGACTCCTCCCCTTTCCCCAGGCATCTGGCCTCAGAAGGCATTTGAGTTTACGACCCCAAGATTGACTGAGTAGGTGATCTCTGAGATTCCTTTGTACTCTGCTGTGCCAATATTCTAATTCCCTATTACATGTACCCTCAGTTCTTAGCTTGGGGTTTTTAATCTTACATCCTTTGAGCCATAAGGATTCATGGAACAGAATTTAGGAGAGTCATGAACTTGGCTGGAATAGAAAAAAAATGCTATCTTTACTTTCATAAGCTTCCTTTGAAATGTAGTGTTTCCCTCTCTTATGGGTCTAGGTAACAAACCATAGTCATATGAGCAGGACCTGCCATTCTGTCACCAATGGCAATCACAGGTATTTTCATGTTACAGTGCTGGCTCCCAATTTTCATGTTCTTATGTAGCTCCTCCTTCACAAATCTGGGCTGGGCTGATGACATGCTGTGAACCACAGAAGGTAGCAGAAATGATATGGTGTCCGTCTTGAGCTTAGCCTTAAGAAAGCCTGACAGCTTCTACTTTTGTGCTTTTGGGGGCCCTGAGAAACCATGTACAACACCAGGTCCCACTGCTGGAGACATCATATAGAGAAATCACATGGAGAGGCTTTGTGTGTGGAGAAGTGGAGGCCTGGGACTACATCGAAGGAGAGAACATCCTACCATCCCAGGGCTCGAGCTGAGCTCAGCCTTCCACCATCCCCACCAAGAGGGAAGATACAAGAGGCAGCTGTCTGACATGTTCCAGTCCCAGATGACTGCAGCCCCAACTGCTATCATGTGAAACAGAACCGCCCAGCTAAGCACAGTCCATCCACAGCATTGTGGGATCTATTTAAATAGTTTTAATTTTAAGCTGCTAAGTTTTTTATTGGTTTGTTAAGTAGCAGTAGACAATTGAAATAGAGCCTTTCGTTGTACTATATAGAGGTAAATTGATTCCCAAAGTGTCTGTACCCTCTTGGACTCCCACCTTAACTGGGGTTTGACATCCTTCATGTGCCAGGAGGAAGTGCCTGTCATTTCCTAAATGAAGACATGGTAACAAAGTTCACAGCGAACTGTTAGTGGTCAGGTACTCCTTGAGCCCAGCTATCATGCTGTTCAACATGAGGAGCACCTGGAAAGTTTGGGGGTGGGGGTGTACTGAATGACTATTCGACGGAATGGTATGAATGAAAGAATATAAGTATATGATTTGGTACAAGATCACCTGGAACTTTTAAATATCGACTCCTTGACTTTGGTAGGAGGAAAAGACTGTTTTCAGCCATATGAGATAAGTACAAAATAGGAAGTCCAGGCAGAAAGTGTGACTGAGGCTTGGTGAGGGGGCTTTACCCTGACCTTCACCAGGAAAGGTCCTTAGAGAAGAGAAGACTTGAGCCAGACTTTGAAGCAAGGGCAAAATTTGGAGTAGCTGAGGAAAGTGGGGAAGGTGTCCATAGTAGGAGAAGATCTATGAGCACATTCACAGACCAAGTCAGTTATGGTGAATATTAGGTATCAATTTGGCTGGGCCGCAGTGCCCAAATACTTGATTAAACATTATTCTGGATGTTTCTGTGAGGGTGCTTTTTGGATGAGATTTACATTTAATATACTGGACTTTGAGTAAAGCAGATTGCCCTTCCCAGTATGAGTGGGCCTCATCTAATCAGTTGAAGGCCTGAATTGAACAAAAGGCTGAACTCTTGAAGCGAGAATGAATTCTCCAACAGATAGCCTTCAGAATTTATCTGCAACATTAAGCCTTCCTGGGTCCACCGCAGCCTGCCTCTGGACTCCCCACAGCAACTTCTCCCTGAGTCTCCAGCCTGCTGGCCTCCCCTATCAGATTTTGGACTCACCAGGCATCCACAATCACGTGAGCCAATTCCCTAAAATAGATCTCTTTTTCCATGTATACATACATATTCCGCTGGTTCTGTTTCTCTGAGAACCCTGAGTAATAGAATGGAGGGGTTATTCTAGTAGGAGAAGAACTATGAACAAATCCAGAGATCAAGGCCAACCTTGTTCAAAGTTCAGGTGAACTCTCTCTGGAGTAGAGGATTTGTGTTGGCCAGTGGAGAGTTTCCAGGGGTCTTCAGGACCCATCATAGGGGTCTTAGGTGCCAGGAGTTTTGAGATCTTTTCCTATTGCTAAGGGGAACAATGGATAGTTTAAACAATTCAAATTTAATAAGTTCTTTTTATTGATTTCTTTTTCAGAGAGAGAGAGAGAGAAACATTGATTTGTTGATTCATCCATTTATGCATTCATTGGTTGCCTCTTATATGTGCCTTGACCAGAGATCAAACTCACAAACTTGGCATATTGGGGACGATACTCTAACCAATTGAGCTACTTGTTCAGGGTTGAACAATTCAAATTTAATAAAAAATGCTCAGTGCATGTCCAATTTCCTTGCTCTCCATTTCTATTCTTATAATTCAAATCATTCTATCCTCTTTTCTCTCCTCTCTGGTTAGCCAAAATGATCATATTGAACCATTAAGTCATTCCTGGAATTCTGGAGCTCCAACTTTTTTTCTGGAACCCCAGAATGTCCTTGGGGGCTGAATGCAAGATTGGACTCAAGAGCAGAGGAGGCTACCGTGTTCTTCCCAAGGCAATGGTTTGCCACTGTCAAGGAAAGACATTTGAGTGGGACCTTGCTCTGATCTTGATGTTTATTTTCCTAGCTAACTCCTTATCTGAGAAAGCTATTGAAAGGCTGGGGGCGATGTGGATGAGGGCTTCCATGGCCAGCATAAAAGGAAGCAGAGTAGACACATGTAAAAGTGATTTGGGTCTCGTTTTGTCTCAAATATTAGCTTGCTCTGGGCCATAGATTTCCCTGGGTGACAGTAATTGCAAAATTTGCAAGATGTTACTTGTTTTGTTTAGAAATTCTAGCTTGTCCTTTTCCTGTCCTTTGCTAAGTTTCTGTCTTTATTCATTCATTCATTCATTCATTCTGCATTCATCTATTCTATATTGAATGAACCCCTATGTAAAATGTATTGGGTTGACCATGAAGTCAGTCTCTGCCCTTCCCTGAAGGAATGGGAACCCCATTTTTAGAGGGAGAGGAATAGGGTGGTAGCTCTAGGTACTGCAGGAAATGGTCTGTGATCCTGTTTCTAATGGCCCCAGGAGCCTGTCTGAGTGGGATTCACCCTTTCACACCGATGCTTGTCTATGATTTAGAGAACCTTGAGGGAGGCTCTCTCCTGTGGTCTGCTATCCTTGAGATCCGACATCCACAAGAGGTAAATTTCATCTGGGGAAACAAGCTGCTCATCCAAAGGAGATAACAGCTGTGAGAAAAATTCCCCGATGCCGGGCCTGTTGACTTATGTTTCAAAGGAGAACAATTTCAACATAAAGCTGCACTTTCCCTCGAGCAGCTGATGCAATAAAATGGCTGTAAGCTGCAGAAACCCGTTCAGTGCGGCACGTACTAAACCTTTCAGAGGTAGTGGTTGATTTTTAATTTTACGCTCTTGACAGGCAATCAGCGTCTTTAATAATATGGAGGCCAGAGGGAGGATGTTTTAAAACAGTGAGGATTTTATCATAGTGTGCAATTAATAAATAATTATTAAAACCCAGAAATAACTGGAAGAGAAGGCAAGAAGTGGCAGAACAATTCTCTGGTTCCGGGCCTGGAATGAAACCTCCAGAGAGGAGAAATATGATGTACAATTAAATCTGCCACTTGTCCTCACTGGGAGATCTGTGACTTAAGGAAGGAAAAAACCCCAGAAGGCCATCACTTAGAAAGCAAAAGTGAAAGTCATTTGTTGACAATGAAACATTTTCAGTATTTGAGTGGTAATTACACTTAAGATAAAATAATAATGACAGCCACGAAACACCTGCTCCTTGAAATCAATTTCTGAGAGTGGGCAGCGAGCTGGGTGTGCTGGAGGCGCTGATGAGACCGTCGCACTGGTGACCAGATTCCCGGCGTGAGCTGTGCCAGGCCCAGCTGTCACAAAGAGAGCCCACACGTGTCTTCTGAGCAGGCCTGTGGCTTCTGTCATTCCCAGGCCCAATTTTGTCAGCTCCATGCTGTCCAGATCTCTCCTCTCTAGGTCTGAGTCTCACTCCTTCCTTTCTGTCGTCTAGAAAATGCTGTCATCTGTCAAATGGCTGTTTGTAGTTCAAATGCCGGCCCACTGAGCGGTCCTGTCTTTGGCTGGCATTCGAGCACGCTGGCCTCCGCTAACAGGTCCACATGCTGATGCTTCCCCGAGCCCCTCAAGAAAGAAAACCAGTCTCTCATGCAGGCAGCGACCTTAGGCAGGGCATCTATTCATTTCTCAGCATTTCGGCTACCCGGGGCCCTGCTGGGCAGCCCAGAGCATCTGGGGTCAACTCACCTTTAAGCAGCCATTAGCTCCCAGGGCTGGAGGAGAGTGGGGGGAGGGGAGTCCATGGGCATTTGAGATGGCATTTTCCTGGCGTGAGGTAGCTCATTACCGACAGCCTCAGTCCATAGCTGGGCTTTCATGATCAGTCTCTCAGTGGTGTTGCAGGAGGCCCACCAGCACTATTGGGCCAAACAGGCCTTCAAAATAAACAAGTAAATAAAGACGTGGATAAACGAATACATACATAGGGGTAGGGATGCTCTTTGGAGAGCGGCAAAGAGGGTGTTTTCCAGTGTGTGACATTGTACAGCGGCTCCCGGGATGTTTGGTTGAAATTCAACTGTGGAGGGCACGTGGCAGCGGAGAATGTACTTGAGGTCTGCGGGGTGGGTGCGGGCCCTTAGTGACAGGTTGGGTGTGCTGGCCTCTGCCTAGATGATAGGAATGGGCTTGGGAGGGAAAAGGCAGGTTCATTTTCCCCCAACTCTTGTCAGACCAGGCACATCCCCTGGTCAGAATACTAAGAACTGCTCTTGAATGAGCACTTACTATGTGCCAAGCTCTGTGTTATGTGCCTCATATACGTTAGCTGATGGAAAACTTGGAAAACGATGGTATCAACCCAGTTGTTCCATACCTGTGGGGAAACTGAGCCAGAGCCAAAGGCAGTTGTTTATAGTCACACAGTTAGGAACGGGGCGTGTAACTGGACTTGGCACCTGGTCTAGTTGAACTTCTAACTCAGTGTTCTTGATCGCTCTTCTAAAAGGCTTCTCAGGCAGAGGTGCAGCCTGCCCACCCCCCCCACCCTCCCGCCACCTCCCTCCAGCAGGGGAGCGTCTGGCCATGAAATGCCAGCTGGCTCTTGCTTCTCATAGTGAGTGTGTTTGCCCCTCCTCATCTCTGGTCAGAATCGCTGCAGCCCTCTCCCGGCTGGGGCCCTGTCACTGTGCTGAGCCAGTGTACCCCCTGTTCTTGCTCTGCCACCCACACACTCAAGACCATTTGTCCCAGTTCTCTCTCTCCACCACCTGACAGAGCAGGGCCACAGCTTCCAGCCAGGACTCAGAGGCACTTCAGTTAGGTCTTTGTTCTAGAATATCTCTCCTGGTCACTCCTGCCACATTCTAGGTAGACTGACTTTCCAGCTTTGTAATTTAGTGCAAGCCCTGCTCTCTTCTCCTGCATGCCCTCCCCTCCCCCACTCTACCCTCCTCTCTTCCTGGACCTGCCCGTTCATTTCTCAAGACTCAGCTTAACCATCCCTTCCCTGGAAAACCTTTCTTGATTTTGTAAGCATCTGCCAGTGATTCCATCCTAACTCTTATTGCATCCATGGCTATTCTTAGCCCTTTAAAGCTAGCAATAAAGCTACTGGTCTACAATGTGTTAATTCCTCCTGGGAGAACAGGGAGAACATGGTCACATCCAGCTTACTCCACCAGTGGCTACATCCATGGCTTTTAGTTATTTGCAACTTACAAAACTGCAGAAGGACTGGCTTCTAGAATTGTTAGACCTCTTTTACTTGTCTGTCAAAGATTCTCAAACATGCCAGGTGGTTAAGATTGATGGCCAAGTTTGCAAGTTGAGGATAACTTGAATAAAGTATCCTTTCCTATCTCTTTCCTCTGGAAACAGTCTATCACTTGATTCAGTTTTAATTTTTTAATTATTTGGTTTGAGACAGGAGGGCGGGGAAACATTGGTTTGTTGTTCCACTTATTTTTGCATTCCTTGGTTGATTCTTGTCTGTTGCCCTGACTGGGGATCAAACCTGCAACCTTGGCATATCGGGATGGCGCTGTAAACAACTGAACTACCTGGCCATGAAGGGTTTTATTTCAAGTGAGGAATCAAGTGCAGTTATAGGTGAGAAATCATTAAGCCTCAGAATACTGGGAGAAGACTAAACTATTTGCATATCTCAGCTTGATTCAATTAAGTTTCTCTAGCCATCTCTTGTGGTTGTTATGACCAATTCTAGAAAATTGCTCTGAAGGCTGCCTGAATAACTACTGTACTGATTTACAAACAGGAGCTTCCTCTAAGGCATGACCAAAGAACTCTTGTCAGAAACTTTATCAGATAATGTATTTCTACCCTCAGAGCACCCAGATTCCCAGTGCCCTCGTGTGGGGCCTGAATTATACACCATCAATTATTGAAATTGACTTGCATTTGTTCTGAAGTAATTCCTTCTATTGGCATCTACATGTAGTAAACATCTTGACTTTCCCTTCCTCGGGGGTAATTAATGAAGTGTTTAATTTGAGGCATTAGCCTTTATCATGCTGAATCAAGTGAATGCCCCTATAACCCAAACTGAACTGCTCATCTGTACACATACTTATATATTGCAGAAGTTTCAGCCTAAGGAGAAGCAAATGCATGAGTTCAGTGTGCATTTCCCTTTGCCTGGAAGCTCATCTTGCTCATGGTTGCTCTAGTGTTTCTCCATCCATCCAGGGTTGCAGTGCCCTGCATTGACTATCCTAAATCACCATGTTAAGTTCTAGGATCTAGGGCCAGATTTTCCCTCCTTTCCTTCCTTCCTTCCTTCCTTCCTTCCTTCCTTCCTTCCTTCCTTCCTTCCTTCCTTCCTCTTTCTTTCTTCCTTCCTTCCTTCCTTCCTTCCTTCCTTCCTTCCTTCCTTCCTTCCTTCCTTCCTTCCTTCCTTCCTTCCTTCCTTCCTTCCTTCCTCTCTTTCTTCCTCTCTCCCTTTTTCTCCCTCCAATAAACAAGACCCAAATAATCTTTCTCAGATCTCCTTCCTTCTTAGACTCAAAGTTTGTTCATCTCAGGAACTTCCCCTGGGCCCATGCATCTCTGTCCTCTTTGGTTACCGCCTCAACAGACACACACATACATCTTGGTTGATTTGTTCTTTGCTGACAGGAGAGGTGCATTTTTAATTTTCTGACCCTGTGGTTTTAATTAAGGTCCTATTTTAATCAGTGCCTGCAAAGAAATCTTTGATACTCTAAGGCATAGGGTATTTTGTGCTTCCTTCTAAAAGCTATCTTTCACACTTAGATCTGCAGTCTTTATGGAACTGATTTTTATGTATGGCTTCAAGTTAGACACAAAATTTATTTTTACCATTTGGAGATCCAATAGATCAAGCACTGTGTATTGAAAAGTCCATTCTTTACCTACTGCTCTGAAGTCTCACTTTGTTATAAATCAGGTGACCATATATGTGAAGTATATTTCTAGATCATTTGTTGTTGTTTTGTTTTGGGTTTTTTTTTTTGGTCAGTTTGTCTATTCTTGTACTAATATGACATTGTATTAAGTATTATAACTTTGTAATAGGTCATGATATCTGGTAGTGTAAGTCTTTTGCCTTTTTTTCCTCACCTTCAAGATTACCTTGGCTATTCTTAGGCCTTTATATTTCTTTTTTTTTTTGTTAATCCTCTCCAAAGGATATTTTTCCATTGATTTTTAGAGAGTGAAAGGGAGGGGGAGGGACACAAAGAGAGAAATATTGATGTGAGATAGACACATCAATTGGTTGCCTCCTACATGTGCCCCATCTGGGGCCAAGGATTGAGCCTCCAGCCGAGGTATGTGTCCTTGACCAGAATCAAACTGAGGACCTTTTAGTCTGCAGGCCAATGCTGTATCCACTGAGCCAAATTGGCTAGGGCTAGCCCTTTGTACTTCTATATAAATTTTAGAATCAGCTTGTAAATATCTACAAAATAACTTCCAGAATTTTGATTGGTCTAAACTTGATTTGGATGGAATTTATATCTTTATAGCAATGAGTTTCTTAATCCATGAACATGGTATAGGCCTTTTTTAAGGCTTTATTTAATATCTCTCACTAATGTTTTATTGTTTTTAATGGGGAAGTTTTGCTGATATTTTTAAGATTTATTCCTAGAGATCTGATTTTTTAAAATATTATTGAAAATTTTATTTTAAAATTGACTTTGTATCTAGAGATTTTGTGAAATTCACTTATTAGTTTTAACAGATTCTCTGTAGATAATTTTGGATTTTCTGTACACAGTCCTGTAGTCTGTGAATAATAATAGTTTCCTTTCATTGTATTTAACCATTTTGCTTTTTGTTCCCTTGTCTTGTTGCACTGGCTACCTGCTCCAGTTTCTTCCCACTCCAAATAGACAGACACTTGTGCAAGGATAACAAACATGTCTGTAAAACATTTTTTTAAAACTCCCCTCTTGTGTAAGATTTTCTGTGTGCTATTACATCCACCCAGACAACCCGCTCTGCATTCTTTCTTTTTTTAAAAAATATATTTTTATTGATTTTCCACAGAGAGGAAGGGAGAGGGATAGAGAGCTAGAAACATCGATGAGAGAGAAACATCCACCAGCTGCCTCTTGCACACCCCCCACCGGGGATGTGCCCACAACCAATGTACATGCCCTTGACCGGAATCGAACCTGGGACCTTTCAGTCCGCAGACTGACGCTCTATCCACTGAGCCAAACCGGTTTTGGCATGCATTCTTTTTGCTTAGGTAAAACTTGTGTACCTTTCAGGTCTCAGCTTAAACTTATTCAGGAAGATTTCACTGATCCCACTGAGACTGAGTGCAGGGAGTAGGAATTGCCTACTATAGAGGAGATTAAGCACAACTCTCACAGCATAAGGCTGAGATTACTTGTTTATAAATTTGTCTCCACTGCTGAACTATAAGCCCTTCAAGGACTGAGATCTACAATGTTCATTACAATATCACCATTGCTTACACATTGCCAGGCATACCATAAGCATTGCATAAATGTTAGCTTAACATCATCCATACCCTAATCCTTGTCTTCACCCTCCTCCTCATCTAGATACTGAAGCATGGCCCTCATCATCATCAGGGTTAAATTTGTTGAGTTATCTGTCTTTTCTACTAGATCATGATGTCCTCAAGGGTAAAAATCTTATCTTTTATGCTTATATCCTCAGTGTTTCATACAGTGTCTGCCTCTTAATAGACACCTAATAGAGGCATGAAAGAATAGAATGAGTGAATGAATAAATGAATGAACTGGTTGATGAGTGGTCCTTGCTATATGAAACTGAGGTCCATACAGAATAACTTGGGTAGCAACTTGTGATACTCATATTGCAGAATTACAAGCCTAAAGCCATAACTAAAGCCTTAGTTCAGTGTGAATTTCCCTTTTCCCAGAAGCTATTCTTGCTGACAATCCTCTCATCTCTCTCCACCCTTCCAGATGTGCAGTGTCCTGGGTGGCTTCCTTAAATCACCATCATAAGCTCCAGAAATCTCAGGCTAGGTACTTTTCTTGCTCCAAAAATCAAGGCCTTTTATCATAACTTCTTACAGTTCTTTTCCAGAATCCCTCACCTCCAACAGGCAGGCGACTTTCATTCCTTCAGCCTTACCTGGAGGCCTGCCCCTTCTTTGGTGCTATCTTCAACTTGCATGCCTTTCTAGAAGACCTCATTGCACATTGCCTTCCCAACTGAAAACTCAGTTCCACCCCCTGAGATGGGCCAGGCAGCAGGGCAGCTCCTGACAGAGTCAGTATGGGAGAGCAGACCTGTTAATGCCAGCTGACTAGAGAATTGCAGGGAGATGGGTAGGGCCAATGAACCAGTGAGATCGGATTCTTGTAAATGCAAGCTCTTATAAATCACTAATTGCAAGTTCACTCACCCCCTTCTCTTCTCACCCCTAGAAAAACACATCCATCTAGCTAGGGGCATCAGTTGTTTGCTTCTCCCTGAGGCAATATCTCTATTTAATTCAAATCCTGCTAATTACATGTTCACTTCTTACCCACTCCTTTGACCTGGACGAGGACCATAGAAAGGCAAGCTAGGCGCCTAGGATGGAAAATTTAAGAAGATGCTCACTCTAAAGTGTCGACCCTGCACTTGCATGGCCCTGAGACGGGGTACCTCCTTAAATTTTGTGCCCTAGGCACCTCACTTATCTAACCCCAGTCCTAGCCCTGTTTTTGTCCCATCACCATTTATCCCCTCTATTCCTTCTTCTACCTCCACCCCCATTCTCCCGGAATCACACTGTAATCTATGCCCATAAGTTCTCTCTCTTTTTATTTTTCCCCCTCAATTCCTCCACCAGCTCCCCAACACCTTCCCCCACTCCCACAGAGCTGTCTGCCTGCTCTCTATCTATGAATCTGTCTCTATTTTGTTTTGTAGTTCACTTTGTTCATTAAATTCCACATATGAGTGAAATCTTGTCTTTCTCTGATCCAATTGCTTCCAGCAGGTGATCCCTCCACACAGATTAAGTAACCACGGTGAAATTCACAGAAATGCCCTTCAAAACCTTCCCTTAGATATTTCTACTGAACCCTGAAATACTTTGTCAATCCATATCTGCCCTTTATTTGAGCTACTATTTGTTGAGGGTTCTGAGCTAGGTCTGCTCTTGCTTATTATTTATCATTCTCTCAGCAACCCTATGAGGTTAGTGATATTATTCCCGTTTTGCAGTTGAGAAAACAGGCTGTCAGAGGTTGTTCTTTGCCCAGCCAGGCAGAGGTGGAGCCAGGGTTTGGCTCAGATCTGTCTGCTCCCCCAGCATTCTGTACTCATTAAGCTGCCCTTACATTGCAGAGGGCACCTACCAAGCCGAGTAAAGCTAGAGCTTCTCCGTGACGGGGTTGAGCGTAGGGAAGGCAAGCAGGGAGAGCTCCCAAGGGCTTAAGAAAGGGGCATAGAGAGGAGATCCTGGAGGCAATGCCAAGGAAAGGTTGTAGAAGCCCCACTCTCCAGTTTGACCTCTTCACACAGGCTCTAAGTGTGACCCTGGCTCTAAGAGTGGGCCAGAGGGGGCCTGTAGTGGGCTGGGCGGAAACTCCATGGATTCCTCTGTCTGGGGTAGCCTAGCCCACATGTTCACACCTCCCCTCTGCCTAGCACTCTAGGTTCTCTCAGTGCCTAGCTCATGTTCTCCCCTCCTGGACACCTTCTTCCCCCTTTTCAACCAGCCAGGGCTACTCTTTCCTCGACGCCCATTGCAAGCATAACTAAGAGTATCTCCAGCCTCTCACTCCCCCCTTACCTCTGCAGAATGAAATTGTGCTGTCTTCCCAGGGTCTTTATTCTGTCAGTTTGGTAGGATCCATTGTAGGGTTGTCTCTGAGGGCAGTTTCTGATCCAGCTTTAGCTCCTGAGGGCATTGTGCTTCTCTGCAGTGCCGGGTGTAAATCTGGGATTTCTGTTACCACCTTCTTGGAGAATGTGGTTTTTTCCAACAAAGTTGTTTTAAAGAATCACAGCACTTAATAAGTACATGAAGTGGAAATGGAAACTCCCTTCCCTTCTCCCAGTTCCTTGCCCAGGGGTATCCACTGTTGAATCTGACAAACCTTCTTCAGAGGTTATATACACAAACACAAATGCACAACAGATACATGCACACATTTCCTTGATTACCGCCCTCCCCGCCCCCCATAATACAGTCACACTATGCATGTGTTTTGTGGATTCCTTTTTTCACTTAACAGAGTAAGGTAGTTTTGGGTTGATTTCAGTGTACACAAAGCTGCCTCATTGTTTAACAGCTATGTGTAGATGTACCATAATTATTTAGTATCTTCCATTGCTGGGTATTTGGGCTGTAATAGTTTTTCCTGGTATGAACTTTCTTGTACTAAAATATTTGCACATTTTAGTAGCTATTTTTATGGCTTGGAGTCCTAACAGATGGTATTCCTGGGGGAATAGTATGTGCCTCTGGATTCTGGGGGCTATTACAAAGCTACTGCCACGGGGACTGAGCAGGTTTTCTCTTTAAACCGTGAATGGGAATGCTTCTCCCCTACTTCCATATCCGAACCTCATCAATTCTGTATATTTCCAATCTTTAAAACTTCTTCCATTGTGAAAGGTGAAAAGAGATTTAATTGCTGTTTTGATTTACATGTCTTTCATAGATTGGTACAGTGATTATTTTTTGTTTATTGCCATTAGTATTGTCTGTTCATATCCTATGTCTATTATCCTTTTGGATTATTAGTCTTTTCTTATTGATTTCAAAGAGCTCTTTTCATATTGGGCCAATTTGGCATTCATTTGTCCTATGTATAGGAAGTATTTTCCCCAGTTTATCTTTAAATTTATTCTATGGGTTATTATTAATGAAAACCTTTTTATAAGTAAGTACTTTAAAAACAATTATATTTTCTTTACTCTAAAATAAGAGTATTAGCTTTGAACTTGGACAGAGGTCAAACAGGCCCACAGCTTACTCTATGAACTTGCATAAATCCCTTAACCACTCTGAGCCTCAGAGTCCTCATCTGCTACTTAGGAGTAATGCTGGGATAAATGAGCAATGGCAGAGAGCAAGCACTGACAAAGGCAGATGGAGTTACAGAGAACCGCCTAGGGCAGTGATGGGCAACCTTTTGAGCTTGGTGTGTCAAACTTCGCCAAAAAACTGAGCATAACTCCGGTAGTGTGTCACTTTGAGGAAAATACTAACTCCAAGACTCTAGTCGCAAATGTTTCATCCTCAGGAGCAGCAAATGTTTCATCCTCGGCATGTGGCCGCATGTCATCAGAAATGGCTACGCGTGTCAGTGCTGACACGCGTGTCATAGGTTCGCCATCACTGGCCTAGGGTGTCAGAAGGAGGCTCTCTCTGGCCCAATGCTGCCTCACCCTCCCTCTGCTACCCTCCTGTGGTTCTTCTCTAAAATGCTTCTCCTTGGTTTCCCCCAAACATCCTCTTCCTTTTCCTACTCTGGGAAAATCCAGGTGGGCAGGCTAGGGCTGTCTCCTCCTCGAGGGAAGGTGGAAGGAGAAGGCATTCCCTGAGTTCCATGTCTGTTCCAGCAGCCAGGCCATCTGCCACCTGACAAAGGTCACCCCAGATTCTCCCATTTACATCCCTGAAATTTGTTGAACCTCATTATTTCAGCCTTAGATCAATTTGCTAGATTTTTATTTAGTTTTCAAGTTGTTCATTCCCTCTTTCACTCAGACTAGTAATTTCAAGGGCTGTATTATAATTTCAAGATGTTGTTTTAGAAGCATTACAAAACATTAAAGTACACTTAGCCTTGAATTGTCACTTAAGATTATTGCAGGAAATTAGGGCTTTCTGAATCATAAATGTGACAATAGATTGAGAACACAGCTTCTATTATGACTAAATGAGGACAAAGAATCAAGAAGTGTTAAGTACACAGCCAGTTCCTGTGCGGGTGGCAATGAACTCAAGGAAATGAGGCCCACTGGCGGATGGGGAGCCAGCCTGGGCTGGGGCACTTGGCTGGGGATGCACCATCCCAGACTGAGGGGCGCACAGAGCCCCCTCCCTATCTGAGTGGCATACTTGTTGGGTTATGGGGGTTGGGGACACAGACTCTGTAGTCTGCCTGGGCTTTCTTTTTTTTTAAAAAAATATATATATATTTTATTGATTTTTTACAGAGAGGAGGGAGAGAGATAGAGAGTTAGAAACATCGATGAGAGAGAAACATTGATCAGCTGCCTCCTGCGCACACCCTACTGGGTATGTGCCTGCAACCAAGGTACATGCCCTTGACCGGAATTGAACTTGGGACCCTTGAGTCCCCAGGCCGACGCTCTATCCACTGAGCCAAACCACTCAGGGCTGCCTGGGCTTTCTGATCATTGCTCACCCCACTTCCATCCTCCATTATCTTTCTTTATCTTTATTTTTTCTTCAGCATCACCTTCCCCTAGCTTTGCCATGCCTTTAATGGCCAGCTTCACTTAATGCCAAGCTGTCTGCCCATGGCCTGCAGAAAGTGGAGGGAGGCCCTGCAGCCCCTGGGACCAGTATGTAGGGGTGAAGGGACCCTGACTTTGTGTGCCTCTTTGGTTTGTAGCAGGAATCCACCAAGTGCCTGTGGGGCTCCCTGGGGGTCTGCAGGTGTTGCAGCTGGAGGAATGCACTCCAGTGGTGTGATGGCCGCCTACCAGCTGGTGCCCACTCTGGGCAGTGGCTTTGGACTCAGTAGTCTGGCCTGGAACATGGGCTTCCAGTGCGCAGGCCTGCTTGCAGCATTTACGTCATCCACCTCTGCTCTGAGATGCTGGCTGCTGCATCCAACCAAGTGATTTTCCAGGGTGCAGGGTTCCTGATGTGGCTTCAGCAGCCTGGTATACTTCCTCCGGGGCTTGAGGCCAACTCAGCCCGGCTCAAGGTCACTGAAGGACACACATGAGTTCTTTAATGTGCAGGGCTCAGGGCCTCCTTGCAGCTGGATTGGGACACATGTGGCAGCAATCTCAGGCCATATGTGGGCTGGATGACTGAGAAATCCAATGAAAGGCCTCCCAAGTGTGAAAACTGTCCCTGCAGCTGTTTTCAGTTGGTTAGTGTGACATGGAGAGGGCCTCCAGTCCACTGGCACCCCCACAGGAACAGGAAACTAACCTCCTCCCCTCCAGCCTCTAAGGGCCAAATCCTGATGGCAGCCAATGGCCCCATTTTACAGATGAGACCCAAAGTGTTTAAGAAACCCCGCCAAGCCATGCTGGTGTAGTTCAGTGGTTGAGCATCAACCCATTAATCAGGAGGTCATGGTTCAATTCCCAGTCAGGGCACCTGCCAGGGTTGTGGGCTCCATCCCCAGTGGGGGGTATGCAGGAGGCAGCCGATTGATGATTCATCATTGATGTTTTTATAGCTCTCTCCTTTTCCCTTCCTCTTTCTGAAATCAATAAAAACATACATAAGAAAAAGAAAAGAAAAGAAACTGAACTGAAGGGTCCCCAGGCCAGAGGGAGAAGAGCACGGTGTGGCCCCATGACTCTCACTTTCGCTGACTTGGCTGTTCAGTCCCCTCAGTGCCGAGCCTACCCTGCTGTAGACTCCAGCCGCCTCAGTCCCCAGGCCTTGCCCAATGAGACTAGCAGCTCCTAGAAGCCAATGCCTTCTCCGGTGGGAGGGGAGGGAAGGGACAATTCCTTTGCCCACTGGGAATGTGACCCACAACTCCTTTGGCCTTCTTGCCCCCTGATCCTTCCACTAGCTATTCACAGGGTGCTCTGCTCCCCACCCACCCTCTACATGGGCCAGAGTCCCATGGCCTGGGTGGGGCAGCAAAGGGGAAGGGTGTGCCTGGCACCAATGGATTTTGAATGAATGAACAACTGGACCATGCTCAGTCATTTCAACCCTTGATGGAGCTTTGCCTCTGTCACCAGAGGACTGTGTCCTGCTGTCTACTTGCGTTCACATGTCCTTTTATGGTGGGACAGGGACAAGCCTGCTCACTCCAGACTCAGCCACATCAGCACTGCTGTCTGTCTGCGGAGGCAATCGAGGCCTGCGCCTGGGCCCTGCTCCGAGCCTTCTGATCCAGCCACCACCAGGTCCTGGGGCCTTAGAAACCCTTGCGCCTTGTCACCCAGGGGCCCTTTGCCCAGCTGGACAGTTCTAAACAGTTTCCCAGCTGCTGGGGAGTCAATGCCTGCTGTCTAAGTAGTCCCCTCCCCTGACAGCACAGTTCCCTCCTGAGACAGGAGGTCCCAGCTCCCCACACAGTTGTTGGTCCCAACATGTCGCAGCAGGGCCTCAGACGAGTGAGCCTTGGACACTGGAGGTCTTCCCTGATGCCTCCTAGTGCCCTGTGCCGGGTTTCTTTGCACCTTTCAATGTGTGACAGTCATGCAAGGGATGATCTGGGGAGGGAGAGGGAACCCCATTATCCACTCAAACATCTTCTCTCCTTCCCCCTCTCTCCATAGTAATTTCCTGAGACTATGGATCTCAAAGGCCATGATGCTGCCCCCAGGCTCATTGCAAACACTGCCCACCGTGCCCACACCTCACCTCACGGGGACCCATGTAGCTCAGAGCCTCTTTCCCCGGATGGGATCAACTGCTCTGTATCAGCCAGGGCAGCCTGGAAGGCAATTCCTGCTTCCACAGGAAGTCTATCCTGCCCACCCCAGTGTCTCCTGGATACAGACATTTCCCTGCCCCTCTCCTTTCTTGTCCTCACTCCTCACGAGTACACCCCATTTAACTCGTCACACCACAGCCTTTGCAGTTCTCATGCGTCCTCTCTCCAGGGAGACCTGGGCGGCCCACCGTGTATGTCTTATGCTCGAGTGCTTTTCCTTTGGGCCCAGAGCCCTTCCCCCAGCTGCCCCTGGAGGATTTCCAGGTCCCCACTCATCTGGAGCTGGCCGGCGGAAGCTGGTCCCCGAGCTCAGGTGAATTCCCTCAGCTCATTCCCGAAGTGTCTCTCAAAGAGCAGGTTTAACAGGGACAGAGGTGTCATCGGTGGTGCTGCCCATGCCCTAGACTCACAGCTTACGGCTCCCTGTGCCTATGTCTAGAACTGCCGATGTCCAAGGTGTGAGCAGACCAGGTGGAGAGGGCCAGTCCCACATATTTTTACTTTGCTGTCTAGTTGAGTCATGCAAAGGAGGCAGTTTTGCCATCACCATTGCCAGCTCCTTATGGGATGGGCAGGGCTGAGAAGTCTCTATCACCTGGGCACATGGCCCATCTACTCTAATACTTGCCAAATTGCCATTTTGAAGTACAGTAGGGGCAATTGGGGTGCAGCAGAAGGGGTGAGGATGGTGAGGTAGAGGCACCCAGAATTAAAGCCCTGGCTCATCGCATCTGCTCTAGATGGTGTCTTGGACGGTCTATGTTCCTGTCTCAGTGGACTGAATGGTGCCCAGCTTCCCAGGTTATTGTGGGGACTGAATTTGTAAGCACCCCCTGGGCTGTGGACCAGGCAACCCAGAGTAGCCCTTCGGTTCCCACATCCTATCATTTGCAGCCCCTTCCATGGGGTGCTGGTGTCGTGCCACAGAGCTCAAGCTGGAGATGGGGGCGGTGTGCATTGAGAGGGTCACTGTTCCTCCCAACTCCACTCATGCTGGCTGGCCCCTCGGTCCCCCAGGGGCAGGGAGGACTCCTGCTGGGAGAGCCCTCTGAAGGCAGTAGGTGCCGGTCTGGCCATGAGAAAGCCTCAGCAGAGACTTGCAGGGACTTGTCTGAAGCCACACAGTGGAGGAGCCACATCCCAAAGCCAGGCTCCAGACACTGGCAGGGAGTCCTGAAGGGGCAGCGGGGGTGAAGAGAATGGGGGAGCATGGGGGACAGTAAAGTTGTGTAGGTGCCGCTTCTAAAGGAAGCTAAAGTAATTCCTCCTCTTCTTCCTTCTTCCCTCCTGGGAGAGGAAGTCAAGCCCTGGTCTGGAAATTGGGGCTCAGGGCAGATTTAGTCCTGGTTCTGTCACTAACTGGCTGTGTGACTTTGGGTAAACTTCCCAACTTCTCTGGACCTTGCTTTCCTTCTTTAGAAAAGAGAGGGTTGAATGAGATGATCTTTGTTGTCTCTTCTAGCTTTAAAAATGTTGGATTATTCAACAAAAATTCCATCGCTCTTACTGTTGTGATTGCTTCAAAGATGGGAAGCCAGCACAATTGCCTTAGGAAGGAGGCTTGATCTCTCCTCCTTCATCTAGAAAGGAGTCTAGAATGAAGGGAAAGCCAGAAGCAGCCTGGGGGCCGATGCTGGGGTAGAGGAGTAGCCCCCCCGACCACCACCACTCTACCCATGGCAGCTGAGCCTCTTCTACTTTCCAGGAAAGTGCTTATATATAAATACTATGAGTAAAAGGAGCTAAGAATAACCAGCGTGACTCTATTAGTGTGCTAGGGCCACCATAACAAAATACCGCAGACTGGGTAGCTCAGACAACACACACTTATTTTCTCACAGTTCTAAAGGTCAGAAGTCCAAGATCAAGAGCTCAGCAGGTTTGGTTTCTTCTGAGAACTCTCTCCTTGGCTTGCAGATGGCCACCTTCTTGCTGTGTCCTCACATGGTTGTTACTCTGTCTTGTCTGCATCCTGGTCATGTTGGAGTAGGGCCCACTCTAATGAACCCATTTTAACTTAATCACCTATTTAAAGACCCTGTCTCCCAAGTACAGTCATATTCTCAGGTACAGGGGGTTGGGTCTTCAACATATAAATTTTGGGGCAGACAAACCCTTAATAGTGATCATGACATGTATTGTCCATGCCGGAATACTTAGTTTTTTGAACTTTTTAAGTATAACTTGCATACTGAAAAGTACACATATTGTAAGTTTATAGCTTGAACACATTCACATAAGCAGGTAAGAAATAGATTATTTATCAATACTCCAAAATCTCCTTTTGTCCCCTTGCACTTATCCCCACAAGAATAACCATTATCCTGACTTCCAACATCATATATTAGCTTTTTCTGTTCTTGTACTTTGTATATACACAATCATATAGCATGTAACTTCTTATCTGCATTCTTCCCTCAACATTATGTTTGTGAGATTCACTCATGTTGTAGGTGCCGTTGTATTCTACTGATTCTCGCTGCTGTATGCAGTGCATAGTTTCTGTCCCATTGTGCAAATATTCCACCAGTTATCCACACATTCTACCACTAAGGAGCTTTGGGGCAGTTTCCACTTGGGAAACGTTATGGACACAGGTTGCTGTGAACATTGGTGATATCTCTAGGTGGACATATTTCATGCATTTCTGTGGGTGTGCACCTGGGAGTGGAGTTGTTGGGTCACAGGTTATGCATACGTGCAGCTTTAGTAGAGACCGCCAAATTCTTTTACAAAGTAGTTGGACAGATTTACTCCTTCTAGCAGTGACAGTATGAGCGTTCCAGTTGCTCCATATCCTTGCCTGTGCATGTTTTTTATTTCATATATTTTTATTTTAGCTATTCTGATGAGTGTGTGATAATATCACACTACAGTTTTAATTTGATTTTCCTGAAGCTTCATGATGTGGAACATCTTTGCATCTGGATAGTTTCCTTTGTGAAGTGCCGGTTCAAGTCTTTTGTACATTTTTTTCTACTAGATTGTCTACCTTTATCTTGTTGTTTTATAGGAATGCTTCATTCATATATTCTCTGTGAGTCCCTTGTTGATTCTGGAACAATTTTGAAAGTAAAAGGAGGGAGCGAATGATAAATAAGCTGGGACAAATGTTGTAAACCAAGATCATCCTAGGCTATTTGGACAAACTCAAATGGTCAACACACAGTGTGTTCCAGTTTTAACAAGATTTAAAAAGGCAAATATGAGGGCACCAGGGACTCAGGTAAGAAACGTCTTAGAAGCATCTTGTTTGTAGTATACAGGCTCACAGAGCCCTTATTTCCCTCCTTTCCTGCATCTTTTCTGGTTATTTTCACCTTTAAAGAGACCAATATTGGGATGAATTTTTATTCCCAGATGGTGCTGATCCAGCACTCAGCTCTCCCACTGTTGTGATCTGCCTCAGAATTATTAAATTTATGATGTTTTATGATCCTCTTAGTCCAACATCTAATTTTACTAATGAAAAACATCCTGAATAGGTAAATGACATCCCCAAGATCCCATAGCTGGTTAGTACAGAACTTAGACTAGAGTCTAACTTTCTTGAAAAGCATTTTGATAAATATTCAATGTTTAAATGGACACATAAGTGCCTTTGATTGTGTGCAAGATCATTGCAAAACAATTGATATTTGTTGGAATATTGGGAGGTGGAGGGGAGGCACTGACCTGGAAGTCAGAGACTCAGCCATTGATGGTGTCAGGCTCAGCACTCACCCTGTTCTTTCACTGACCCCAAAATACAGCTCCACTGGAATGACCTCTGATATCCCTTTTAACTTTAAGTTCTATACCTTGCATGAGGGGAGAGAAAGATTAGCTGGTGTTTTTTTTTTTTGTTTTTTGGTTTTTTTTTTTTGCAAAAGGAAACAAGTAAATAAGTATAGATTTCCTATGAAAGGAAAGGATTGGGTTGCTTTAGTCAATAAAGAGAAAGGCAAGATCAGACTTCAAGAAGGTAAAGTCCCATTGGTATCACTGGTGGAGAGCATCCATGGCTCCCACTCTCTTTTATTTCAAATGTGCAAAAGGAAATGTTTATTTATAGGAGGAGAGGTTCAAGCTACACCTGGTAGACTGAGTGATGTTATTTTGGGAGACTTAGAGACTCTGTAGGTCACTAAATTAAAGACATTTATATAATTAGGATTATTATGGTTGGAAGTAAGAGACAACCATATTCAAATTGGCTTAAGCAAAATAAGAAATATATTATTAGTTCATATAATTTAAAAAATCCCTGGGTAGATCTTATTTCAGACCTGGCAGAATCTAGGCTCAAATAATGTTGAAATCCCTCCCCCTCTGTCTTGCTTTATCCTTCCCTTTGCTTTCCTTTGCATTGGCATCAGTTTGAAGGAAGGCTCCCTCATGTTGGGGCAGTCATGGACACAGGCGTACAGACTTATATTTTCCTGGTGTAGCACCAGCAGCGGAGTGTTTATTTCCCAGTGGTTCCAGCAAACGTCCCAGGTTGGCCTGACTGAGTCCCTTGCCCATCACTGAACTAGCCACAGTGACTCTGATTATTCACTCCTTCCTTATCTAACTACCTTTGGGGATGGAGAGTGAAGTCAACCTGAACCTGAATGTCAGAGATTGAATTGGGGATGGTGGTTCCTTAAAGGACTGTCAGGGTGCTTTTACTGGAGGAAAGGAGGATTTCATTCTAGGAAAGCACAAAATCTGATATCTACTTTACCAGTACTGACTATGATATTGTAATTTATAATAATAAATATATATATTTGGTCTTCATCCCCATTTCTGGCACAGTGCCCCTAAAAACCTTTGGAATTTCCAAGATGATGAGGGCAATCAAAATGTCTTTTGTTACGTTAATGAGGTGACTTTTGGAGATTGCCTCTGAATGGGGGTTGGTTGCCAGGAGAACCAATTAGGTGATTAGAGGGTTGGAAGTTTCAGTCCCACCCCTGGGAAGAGGAGAGAGGCTGCTAAAGATTGAGTCCAGTCACCAGTGGCCAATAATTTAATCAATCATGCCTATGTAATGAAGCCTCCATAAAACCCCCAAAGGACTGGGTTTGGAGAGCTTCTGGGTTGGTGAACACATAGACACATGGGGTGAGTGGCACCCCAGAGAGGACAGGGGAGCTCCACATCTTTTTCCCAGATCTTGCCCTAAGCATCTCTTTCATCTGGCTGTTCCCAAGTTACATCTTTTCATGATAAACTGGTGATCTAGTCTGTGAAATGTTTCTCTGAGTTCTGTGAGCCACTCTAGCAAATTAATTGAACCCAAGGAGGAGGTTGTTGGAACTTCCAATCTATAGCCTGCATTTTTAACAAGCTCTTGGGGAATGCCATAGCCACACTCTGAGTAGCAAGGGTAAAGGCAAGTAGGTATCACGAAGGACTTTACACAAAGGAATGCTTATAATCCCTTGAATTTGTGTACCTGGAAAGACTAAAAAGTGGAGGTATATTGTCTAATTTGCACAATATGCCTGTGATTTATACCACCCATACTTTTTAGATGAGGATCCTGGAGTCCAGTGAATTTAAACAACCAGAAATTTATAGCTGGAAAGGGCCACAGAAGTCTAAGTTAACCCTTCCTTTTCCAGGTGGGGAAACTCCTATGTCATCTCTGAGGCCTTTCCAGGTCGGAAAGCCCAGGTTTTTGTGATTGGAATGTGTTGCTCACTTATGCAGGTCCTTCTAGACAATGGATGAAAATCTTCAGTGCTCCTGGGAAAGGTCCTAGGCTTCCTCCCTCTCTCTGCTAAGCTCTAGGAGAGGGTGCAGGATGGGATTTCTGGAAGAGAGGATTACAGACTTGGAGATGAGATGCTGGGGTGATGTACTTGAATTTGTAAACATCCTGGATTGGAAGATCCCAGATTTCAGGCTTTCTGTCTTCTACTCATTTACTTTGTAACCTGAACCAAATCAGGTGCAATGTAATGCATGTCACCCTTTTTATCAGTAAAAATTGTGCTAGCAGCCCCAACCCCATCTATCTTGTTACCTGGTTAGGAATGCCAAATTGGTAGGTCTTCCCACCTGTATAGTGCATCTACCATGTGCCAGACACTGAAAAGGCACTGCAGATATAGAACAGGACAGACCTAGCCCCTAACCCAATGGAACACACATGTCTGAGAAGAATGACACGAAAGGCACACATTCTAAGTTAAATACATCTGTATGCATGAAGTGCAGCCAGCAAATAGGGGGTAATGGGGCTTATAACCTAGGGCTCTAACATGAGGTCTCAGCTTCCTAGAGGAAGTGGCATTTCAGCAAGAAATGAAAAATGAGCAAGAACTAGCAAGGTAAGGAGAAGGGAGCCTGACTGGGGATGAGCCTGGGGCAGGAGGGAGTTGGCAGGCTCCAGGAAGCAAGAGAGGGTTAGAGGTGCTGAGACAGGGGCAGATGTTCTGAGCAGACATGGTAATCAGGAAAGCTGGTAGAAGGAGATCCCGAAGGAAGAAGCTAGGATCTTGCAGGACTTGTTAAGGATTTGGGTCTCTATTCTAAGCCATTGAAAGGTTTTAAGCAAGCGGTGACATAAACTTTTCAATTTAAAAGATGATCCTGGCTCAAGTGGAGAATGGCTTGGGCCAGAGTAGTTGTGAAGAAAACCAGTTAGGAAGCTGCTGCCTAGTCCAGGTGTGAGATGATGGCAGCCCCAATTACGGGGTTGGTAGTGAAGATTGTGAGAAAGAGACAGATTTTGGTGGTAAAACTGACAGGTTTGAGGATTGATTGACTGTGGGAGTGCGAGGGAGGAAATGGAACAGGACAATTTGTAGGTTTCCAGCTAGAAAACTCAGTGAGTGAATGTAGAGTTTATTAAGATTGGGACCAGGAGAGAGAGAGCAGGGGGGTGGGTGGCTGGCCATTAATTCAGTATGGACATGTTCCATTATAGGTGCAGATAAGCTCTCCAAGCCATGGTGTTGAGTAGACAGTTGGCTTTAGGGGTCTGGCTGTGATGTCTACTAGGGCTGGCAACATTGGTTTGGGAATTGTATATCCCTAGGGATGGAATTTCAAGTCAGAGGCATGGAGGGGGTACCAGGGACGGAGAGGGAGAAGAAGGTAGAGAGCTAAGGCAGCACCTGGAGGTGCTCAGCAAGTGAGCTAACAGGTGAGGGATTACCTTAACATTAAATCAGGATGCTATGATTGTTGGGCTGGACTGGATTTACCACCTGTAATAACGTGCATCTCTGACAGTTACTGCTGCAATTGGATAGGTGAGATTATAATTAATGTTCCTCAGAGTTCTTTTTGCCCCCATTAAAAGTGAATCCCACCAGGAGGAACTTATTTTAATCATGTCATGCAACTGAAATTCCATTTTCAAATCATTAACAGGGAAACACCCTCATCTGATTGTTCTCATACAGAACCCTATCTCAGAAGCCTGATACCATCGCTTCAACTTTCCTGACAGCTTTAGTGATTTCAGCTGAGATCCTCTGCTCTGCTTCAGACACAGTATGAGCCCAGCTCCTATGTGAGGAGCCTTTTTGGGTATCTCTCCCATCAGCTGATTTTATTTTTTTGCCTCCTGTTCTGGCCTTTGGCTATAGGTTGTTCTAGGAATGTCTTTGCTAATTTACATGATCTGAGTAGATAACAGGGAGCTGAACTCATTTTCTAATTTACTTTGAAACCAAAATCTAGATCAGGGGTCCTCAAACTTTTTAAACAGGGGGCCAGTTCACTGTCCCTCAGACCGTTGGAGGGCCGGACTATAGTTTAAAAAAAACTATGAACAAATTCCTATGCACACTGCACATATCTTATTTTGAAGTAAAAAAACAACATGGCAAAAACACCCGCATGTGGCCCACGGGCCGTAGTTTGAGGACGCCGGAGTAGATTGTATTTATGGGGAGGGAAGAGCCAGTCTGTAATGGGCGAGAATAGTCTTCACTCTGAATTTAAGGAATTTCCCTAGGAAAGTGTCCTTCCCCAGAACTCTTCCTGTGCATGAGGAAAGGGTGGGGTAGAGGTTGTTGTCGCCCATAAAATAAATCCAATCAAAAGCAGACATTCTGCAGGAGAGGAGCCCACCAGACTCTATTCAAAGCTTGTTTGCTTTGTTGAATACCATCAAGCTCTCTTGCAGTAACTGGAGTTCATTGTGTTCACCTTAAATATGAAAAGGCCCTTTCAAGAAGGATACCTTCCCTTGTCATAGAGATGTGTTGGGGGGAGGGGGGCAGGGGCGGTGGTGTCTTTATTTCTTGACAGCCAAGATTCTGTTCTTCACCGTGACACTCACAGGGAACCTAGTCCTGAACTTGTGGCCTTTTGAATTGAAATGCCTTCATTTGAATTTGGGACTCAGTGAGCATTTGATTTTTGATCCTTTGAGGGGTCCTCCAGCTGAGGGCAGGCAGCTCAGCAGTGTGTCCAAAAGCATGGACTCTGGACCCACCTGCCTGGGTCTAACTTCTGGCTCTGCCATTTAACCTATCCAAACCTCAAATTGCTTATTTGCATAATAGCAATGGAATGCAATAGTGGCCCTCATGTGGTGATTTTTGCAAGGTTTAAGTAAGCAAGCGTAAGTTAAATGCTTAGAACAGTGTCTGAAATATCCATGCACTGTGTTACTTTTAGCTGGCATGACCTCCAGGCAGAATATCTGATTGGATAGTGCAATGAGTAATATGAGCTGCCTTCATCCCAGTGCTTTATGTGCATGTATCTTGTTTGCTTTTCTTACAATAACCCCATGAAGTGGATACTATTATCCATTTCACAGAGATATGAGCCTATGGCATACAGCTGGGAACAGCAAGGCTGAGATTTAACCCTTTGCATTCGCTTGCTTTTTTCTTGATTCCTTTATTCTACTCAGGATTTAATTTTTTAAATACCCCAGATTTTACAAAGCGCGGCAGTAGAATAAAAAACTGGAGTTTCTTTTCATACAAACTTTTTTATTTAGATTTTTTTATATTTCAAATTATTGATACATTCAAAGAGTAATTTTAATCTCGACATCCGAGTGCAAAAGGTTAAGCCCGAGTCTATCTGACTGCCTTTAACCCCCTCCTCTGTACCATAGCTCAGAGCCTGTGGCTACGTGGCCACAGGACACTGGGTGAGAGTGTGGGTGTGTGCCCAAGGGCAGAGTGAGGGTGGAGAAAGGAATCGAGGATCGGGGTCTTTGGGATCTTAGTCTAACTGACCAGATGATCAGGCAGCTATCCATGCCCCTGCCATTCCTCCTGGAGAGGAATTGTGAGGATAGGGAGTTGGGAAGGGGTTCCACCATCCATCTTCTGGAATTGGGAATTTTTCCTTCTTCTTGCAAGCCTGCCTTCTATCAGTTACCTCCTTTATTAGAGCCCCCACTTCTTGTTTCTATAGCTTCTTCAACCCCCAGATACCCAGGTGTATGTGTGTTGGGAGAGGGATACATCAGTCAGGGCCTTAGGCAGAGACGGGGGAGCCCCATTTCCAGGTAGGGGCGAGAACAGTGGCCTGGAAATCAGGAGACAAAGTCTGGTCCTCTCTCTGCTATTGATTAGCAGGATAATTCTGGTAAAGCATGGATTCTTTCTGGACCTTCCTGTGAGTTTAGGATTGGAAGGTGTCTGACGACCTCTGGCTCTAGTCAGCCTAGCCCTAGGTCTCTGACCTCCGAGCTGCCTTGGAGGCAGTAAGGATGTTGGTGGGGAGATGGCAGAGGAGGTGGTGGTGATGAGGGTGAAGGTCAAGATGACCTTGGAGTTGGTGATGGTTATAATTGTGAGCCCTTACCTGGCAGCAGGCACTGTACTTAGCACTTTACAACCACTATCTCAGTAATCTCAGCAGCTCTTGTTATCTCCATGTTACAAATGGGAGCCTGAGCTTTAGCTGATCATCCCTTGGTGTGTGGATCAGGTGAAGCTGGAGAGGTCAGGGCCTACGTTATGGGAAAATCTGTGATGGGCATAGAGCGGGGGGGGGGGGGGGCGTGCTGAGGGGGTGTCCATCAGGCCATAGTCATGTTCTGCTCTCCCCAAACTCTCTCCCTCGACAACCAAGTTTTGTTCAATGGAAAGTTAGGGTTACGATGGCAAGAGTCACTCTCCTGAGGCCATGCAGCGTATGGTACAGACACAGTTCTGACCACTTTTAGCAGATGCTTTTCTATGTGCTTTTTCTTCCTTTTTAAGTTTCCCCTCGGCTGTAGACCCAACACTTAGGCTTTGGGTCTTGGCCTGCAGCTTCTCTGACAAAGACCTGTAGCATCTTCACAGAAGACTGTAGTTTAGAGAGCCCCTGAGGGGACTTACTTTGGGACAAGTGTATGTCCTTCAACGTGTCCTATTAGTAAATGTGGCTCTTTTGTTTCACCTGTTGACTCTTACCTGTACTCTGTACACCATAAAGAGAAAGGAAAAGAAAGGAGTTCTTAGTGTAGAAAACTCAGGTCTGGCTGCACACCGAGGGTGGGAGGCTGAAGTTTGTGGCTCCTGAGGGCACTCTTAGAACCAGGGACTCCTCACCCCCGTCTAGACCTGTTGGTCTTGGGGGTTCTTGGGTTTCTTGGGCCTGGGGGTTCTGTTTCTGCTTGAATGAGGAAGGGTTAGTACTGACCTCTCTGTCAGGGAAGCTGCTTCAAATGGATTCTATATGCATCCGGTAAACGCATGAATATTAAACGCCCTCAGACCCAGCTCCTCACCTGGGATCTGCAGCACCCTGCCTCCCTCCCTTCCGCCATGTGGACTGAACAGTTGCGGTTGTAAAGATTTTCTTATGTGCTGAGCATGCAGCCGTGAGGATGTGAGGATGGAGACTCCTGCCTTCATGGGGTTTATGGCCCAGTTGACACTATGGTGGCAGGGGCAGGAGTGAGCCCACGGGAGAGAACTGGATGTAGTCTATGGAGACCAGGAAGGTTTTCTGGAGGCAGTGACCCTAGCAGAGACCTAGAATAAGAGTTGCACAAGGCATGGGCAGTTGGGGTGAGAGGTGGAGGGACAGAGGGACAGAGGAGGTGAGAGAGCAGAGGGTAAGAACACGTGGTCTAGGCAGAGGGATCAACACAGACTCCTGGAGAAAACAGAACGGAGAACACTGGGGGCTGCTGCCCCCCCGGCCTGGCCTGCCTCAGTCATGGCACTCAGCGCTGGTTCTCCGAGGGTCCACAGAGGGAGCACAGGCAGGGACCTGGGCCGGGGAGAGGCCAGGAGCAGTAGCTGCCGGTGCGTAACTGGCCCCACACTCCTGAAATGCCCGGTTGCCTCTGCGGCATGCCCTGGCCTGGCTGTTTCATTGGGGGGCTGCCGGGTGACGCTCAGCCTCAAGGGTGGGCATGACCAGTGCAAACACCGCTGCACTGGGAGACCCTGTGCTGGGCTCCTGGGCTGCTTGAATTTGGGCCCCTCGTCCTACTTCTCTGGGGATTCTGCTGGCTCACCAGGGGATTTATCTCTGAGGCCTTTTAGTGCTAACATTCTGGGGCTTTCATTCTCTCCCATTTGCAGGGACTAAACTCTACTAGAAACTGCAGCTTATTCGCAGTAGTCAGTGTTACAAGTGTCTGGGCCAGTGCTGGGGTGGCCCAGCCATCACATGGACCACAGCTTCCCCGCCAGCATGGGGGGCCATGGCCCTCCTGACCACCACCCACTCCTGGGCCGTGTCCTGCTGAGAACCAGCTATGGCTTCTGAAGATACTGAACATGGGGACTTGACTAGCAGTAGGGTTGGAAGATTGTTTACACAGAAAGCCCCACACAGGTGCATACAATCAAAATCCACATAGAAAAATATTTATTAATTGGTTCCATGAATCATTTGCCATGCAGTCATCACGGAACGGAGGCACTAGACCACAGAAATGGGATTTGCGTGCATGTGGCTGTCCTACAGCTCCAGACAGGAGGACTTGTTTTAGATATTTATCTGTGGTTGTAGCAATTAAGTTTGTGTGTGTGTGTGTGTGTGTGTGTGTGTGTGTGTGTGTGTGTGTGTTTTATACGGAAGCTTGCAGAACAGAGAGATGGATGGATTCTGAGCAACTTGCAGGCCATTAGGAATTGGCCTCTGGCCTCCATGTGGTGGTTGGGGCCACAGTGGGGAGAGAGTCCTTTCCTGGGCTCCATCAAATAGCTGCGGGGAAGATAGGGCATCAGGCCATCTGTCTTCTCGGACAGAAGCAGCCAGCTGTGGCTTTTCCATCATTTAAAGCTGTGGCCTATGCCCTTCTCTGAAAACTGAATCCTGGGAGCCCTTCATCTTTTCCTGTAGAACGTTTCTCAGAAGGAGAGAGGGCACGAAGGCAGACCAGTGTCAATGAAGGTCACTAAGCTGATGAGTCACTGTGAAGGTGACCAGAGGTATCCAGGAAAGCCCTGGCAGGGCCATAGGGCACAGGGCACTGAGATGCTCAGGGCACAGCCAACGGCCACAGCCCTCACATCCTGTCTTTGTGGCTTCTGAAGCCTCTCGCTTTTCTTGGGCAAACTCGTCAGTGAGTGGTGACCACGTCCCAGGCAGCCACCTGTTAGCGATTAAGGAACTTGCCTGCAGCTGATGCAGTCACCTTCTCAAAGTCATCCAAGAAAATGATGGGAAGTGAGAGATGTGTGCTGGTAGCATAGGCAAAGCTGTGTATGGCTTGGTTTGTGGTGAACTCTGGAAAAGATGGAGGGGAGGAAGGGGAATAAAAGCAGACAGAAAGGAAAGGATAGAAGCCATTGGTTTATCTACAGGAGAAACATGTAAAGAAAGGAGAAACGGGGGAAAGGGAAAAAGAAGGGAGAAGGGAGAAGAGGGGAGCAGAGTGACAAAGGAGAGAAGGTGGGAGACAGGACTGGGGGGTGCTGCGCTCAAGACTGAGAGGGATTGGCTGGGTGGTTGTCATGGAGAGGGACTAGAGGGAGGAGTTCTGTCTGCTCAGACTGCAGACACTCAATGTGATGCTTCGAAAGCAAACACAGGACAGTGATAGGGCCCCCAAATGCCCACAGATTTGGTCTCTACCTCAATTAGTTTAGTGGTTCTCAGATTTGAGTATCAGAGTCAACCATTGGGTTGTGAAGCCCAGGCTGCCGGGCCCCAGCCACCGATTCAGTAAGTCTGGATTGGGGCCTGATGTGCATTTCTGACAAGTTCCTAGGTGAGGCCGATGCTACTGTTCCAGGTGCCTCCCCCCGCCCCCCCACTTTGAGAACCACTCTCTTAGAGGTTAGAGACTAAATCAAGGTCAGTGCTGATTTGGGGTCCTGTTGGACAGAGTCAATGAGTGTCATCAGTGTCTCAACTGGAGGGCAGAAGCAGATTGGCAAACACAAAAATATAAATTGAGAAAAATGCTAAAACCTTTTATTGGATGGATTTGTCTCTTGATGGCTCTTTATTCAACTAACCATATTCTTACCTCTTACTGGCAATTGCTATTAAATGTCAGTTGTCAAGCAGATGTTGCTCACCGTACTACATGCAAGTTAATTTATTGTCTGCAGACCCTGATGGAGTGCTCCCTCACCGCCCTCCTTCCCCTCCCCTGTCTCTCCCCTCCTCTTTGTCCTGGTCCCACCAAGCCTTGCAGCCCTCGGAAGGTGAGCAGGCATAACATTCCTCCATTCCTCGCTCATGCGGTGGTGTCTTTGCCTGGCTGCTGTTTTCCAGACTCACTCTCCCTCTCTTTTAATTGGTCTGAGTGCTCCATCCCATGTGAAGGTCAGCTAGCCCCTCTCACTGCTGCCATATGCTCTGTCTGTCCCAGTGGTCGGCAAACTCATTAGTCAACAGAGCCAAATATCAACAGTACAACGACTGAAATTTCTTTTGAGAGCCACATTTTTTAAACTTAAACTTCTTCTAACGCCACTTCTTCAAAATAGACTCGCCCAGGCTGTGGTATTTTGTAGAAGAGCCACACTCAAGGGGCCAAAGAGCCGCATGTGGCTCGCGAGCCGCAGTTTGTCGACCACTGGTCTAGACTGCTCTCATGATCCCTCAAGCCGTCACCAGGCTGCGGCTGCCCTGTCTCCTCTGCTTTTTATAATCAGTGCCTAGAACAGGGTTTATAATAGGTTCCAGCCCATCGAAAAGCCTTTGCTGAGTCCAGAGAACTAAATTGGGCTGTATAGGGGGCCAATCTAACTCCTGATCACTACAGCCAGGGTTAGAGAGAAGTTAGAATGTTGGGGCAGGAAAAGGATGGAGAAACTATACTAGTCACAGGAATCCTAAAGCATACTCAACACCCCCTCGGCAACCCCTCGGCATGAATGATTCAGTAAAATGGGACTCCAACACCCGGTGGAACAGCACATCTTCAGGATTTCTTTAAGTCACAGAAAACATCTTTGCTTAGGGAAAGATCAAATGTCCAGATTGTTTTTCTGCTTAGTACTTAGCTAAGTAAGTATTCTTTTCTAGCAGATATTTATGTAAGATACATAGAAGGATGGACAGATAGATGAATGGATGGACAGATGGATAGAGTCCTTATAGGACTGGTTACCAAGTCTTGATGTAGAATCATTTTCTGTTTTCTAAACATTCTTCAGCTCCCTTTGACTAAACTTCAAAAAAGGGTGGGTGAGCCCAGCCGGAGTGGCTCAGTGGTTGAGCGTCTATGAACGAGGAGGTCATGGTTCGATTCCCAGTCAGGGCACGTGCCCAGGTTGCAGGCTCAATCCCCAGTAGGAGGTGTGCAGGAGGCAGCCAATCAATGATTCTCTCTCATCATTGATGTTCTTCTCTCTCCTCCTTTCCTCTCTGAAATCTTTTTTAAAAAGGGTGTTTGGGGGGAGGAGGGTACTTGTGCTTCAGAGCTTTGTCTGTGCCTATTCTCAAGAGACACGGTTCTAAGACTGAATCCAGACAGAATATTGAGATGTGCCCACTTTCCCTGGGGTCTGAGAGGGCCCTGCCTCTCATGGCATTCCATGCTGTGAATGTCAGCACTTGAGCCTACAACTGAAAAACATAACTGCATTTAAATGCGATGGGCTTGTCAATTTAGGGTAGAATTCAGTGTTCTGAGCAGTATGGCAAGATCAAAGGCATCCTGCCCCCATTTCTCCTGAGATCCTGAGTGAATCACTTTGCCTCAGTTCCGACATCTGTGGGATAAAGGGGTTCTCCGGCGGGTCTCTCTCCTGGCATTCCATGCTGTGAATGTCAGCATTTGTCTCCGGCTCTCTGATGACTCTGAGAGGAGTTCTGGGGACAAATAGCTGCCTCCACTTTAAAGGTTAGATGGGGATCAAGCGGAGCCCAGTCAGGTGTATGAAGGCTGGTGGTCTCTGGCGGTGGCTTAGTGCCCTTCTGCAGACTAATCCGAGCTGGATGCTGCGGAAATGCCAGGCTCGGTGCGGGATGCTGCTGCACGTGGGCATTCCTTCTGTCTCTTAAACAGCTTCACTCTGCGGAGAACAAGTCTGTGTCACCGCCTAATGGCTCTTGTCATTTTAGTGTAGTGATCATAGAGGAAAAATGGAAGTATCTTATGTGGGGGGGGGGGGAAGATAAAATCTGAAGGTATTTCTTAAGCCAGAGCACAAGACAGTCTGGAGTACAATGCAGATCTATCAGTAATTCAGTTAAAACTGTTTACCTACTTTACATGACTGGGTTCAGTTCACTGATCTTCATTCAAGTTCACACTCAAGTTATTTAACTGCGGGCTGCACGTTACACCACACAGACCAAAGCGTTATAGATTTTTCCAAGTGTAATATACACGTCCAAATTGATTGGAGCCAAATGTAAAGTTAGTCAAATCTTTAATATGCTCTATTAAGGCGTGAATAACACTTTAAAGCTTTGTCTCTGCTGCAGAGTAGTTGGGACTGGAGCTGACCCCCAGTTGCAAACAACCAGAATAAAACCACCTTTGGATGTGATGTTTATTCTCAATGATGTATCATGTGAAATAATGAACTTTTTTCAAAGGTAAAAGTGAGCCATCACCCGCCCTTATAATATGGCAAACTGTACAAGGATGCTGGCTTGGTCCCCCTTGCCCAGCAGAGGCTAACCTGTGTGACATTGCCCACGGGCACACACCTCTCATCGGTTGCTGGCTGTACCTATAAGCCCAAAGCTCCATTTTCCCAGAACAAAATTCTCTCTCTCACACAGGGGGAAAGACACCAGCTGCTTTCCCCACCTCTCTCGAGGTAGAGGAAGTGTATCCCAACATCCTCGCCAGGGATTTGGCACAATCTGTGCTATTCCAAAGTGATTAGGCAAGGTTTAGGAAGAGCAATGCAAAACAGAAGTGTGTGCTTTCATTATTCTTTAGGCTTGAGCTCATTTGTAGCCCCCTTATATGGAAGGCTGTATGCGAAAGGATGGATAACATGTGTCTATACCATGGCTGAGGATCAACCTGGGTTGCATGGTCAGACCTGAGGATGATAAATTCAGGCCAGGGGTGTCCTTGGTGTGACAGGACTGTCTGGGTGTGTGGCTGGGAAGGGAGCAGGTGGGGAATGGGAACAGAAGGAAATAGGGAGCCCTGCTATTTTGAGGGGGGCGGGGGCTACGAAGGCTATTTAAGCTGTGCTGTAGCCACCAGCCACCTCTTGCTGGTCCTCAATGAAATATGCTATAAGCATAGAAGCCACAGTGGGTTTCAAAGACATAGTATGAAGAAAAAAAAAAAAGAACGTAAAACATCTCATAAATAACATTAGCTTGATTACATGTTGAAAGTACATGCGGAATGAAAATATTTGGGGTGTATTGGGTTACAGAGGCTGTTATTAGATTGATTTCCACTGTCTCTTTTTGTTTTTTAATGTGGCTACTTGGAATTTTAAAATCCCATGTAGGTTACATTATATTTCTAGTGGACAGTGCTGCTTTACATCCACTTTGCATGGTAGAATTATGGCTCATGCTTACTTCCCTGTGTTGTCTATATTTCAAACTGGAAATATGAGAAACAGACAATATTATGTCTTTGAGGAAAAAGTACTTATCTTGGATTTTGAAGTTCGGCAAGCATGTGTCCTAGTTATAGCACGTGGGCAGCTAACCTTGTCTGAGACTCACCTGCATCTGTAAGGTGAAGATGATAACAATTTTCATCTTACCAGGTTGTTATCAGAAGTGAGGAATGCATAGGAAATTAGCAGAGAATGCTTAGTGCAGAACCTGACAGGAAAAACCCACTGAAATTTGGCATTATTCTTGGTTATAGCTCAAGACCTGTTGGATGCCTAATCTTGAATCCAGGTCCATGTCTAACTCAGCTCCTTGGCTCTTGTTGTCCATGTCTGCATTTGGTGTCACATCTACCGACTTCTACAGCCAGGAAGCCGAGATTTCCCTTCTTTTCCTCATCACTGAAGCGTGTTGGGCCTGGTTCCCTATGTCCTGCTACTTTTCCAGACTAAGGTATTTCTCACTTACCTATTTTAGCTCATTTCGATTTCAGAGCCAGAGTTCTCTCTCCTGGCTACAACTATAAACCAGGCCACAACTCTTGGTCGACCCCTAACCCCTGCCTCATACCAGGTGCTGGGGTCTTGTTTTCCCTGACTCTGCTTCATTTGACGGGAGGATCAATCAAGGACATTTGGTGCCAGGTGAAGGGGTGAAGGTAACAGAAGAACAGGGTCATGCAAATAAGAGATGAATGGGACAGGAGCAGGCAGAGCAGAAGAAGAACACTTTGATGCCTTCTCTCCACCCACCCACAGCCCTGCCTTCTTTTCTCACTTTCTTCCGCCGGCTTTAAAAACTGCACTATGTTCAAGCTGTGGAAAGTACAAGGCAGTTCTTATCGCCTTTCCAGATTCTTACCGCCTGAAGTACAAGTACAGCCTCCTACGGTGTAGCACAGCACTGATCTAACCCTGTGCTTGATTTCCATTCTAGGAAATAAGTCCTCAGACGAAGATAGCTGTACTTGCTCTCAGAAAGTCAGTGGCAGGGAAGACATAGCTTCCCTAGGTGTGACGAGGCCTAGCTCCCTCACAGTTAATAAGGTGATCCTTTCAGGCCGAGCTGCGTGAGATCAAAACAAGGAGAAATGACTTAAGAACACAGATGGAATAGCACAGGGGGCTGGGAATGCCCGTGCTTCTGAAAACAGTGCAAAAAAGCCCCTGATTTCCTCCAAAAGTTTTTTTAATCAGAAAAATGTTGATTTGTGTTCCCATCCAGCTGCTGTAACTAGGTGATTCAGAATACACCCTTGACTTAAGATGATCTCTTTTGCCTTTTCATCATATCGCTATGTGACTTTGCCTGCTTTATTTTTAGATTTACTGAGTGTTTTCAAGGTAGCAAATTCAAAGTAAGGAAATAAGCAAATTGGGTTGTATTTCAAGCTTGGGCTGAGATTTGACTGGAGAAACCCTTGGAAATTAACAGGGAGCAGAGTTCCTACAGTTCTCTTTGCTAATAGCTGCAATTTGTGGAGGGTTTGTTATGGCGGGGGGAAGGAGACTGGGTTATTTCAGTGCCAGAGAATACACCTATGGCCAGTCTGCCACCAGGCAAGGGATGCTCAGGTGAGAGCGTGCAGGAGGGCCCACCCTGGATGGGTAAACATGGCGTTTTTCCTGGAGCATTAATTAGTGAAATATTTACCGTCCATCAGAGGCAGGAAGGGACCACTGCCAACAATCACTTTCCTGTGGTTTCCTAGAAATCAGAGGGTATGTAAAATGTGAATTTTCCCTTATTATATTATTCAAATTTAGGAGCGGGATGAAGCATTTCTGGAGATCTGAAACACAGCTTTAGGATATCAGCTCTGCTCACTTACCTTCTGGTCCCTTGCCCACCCTCCCACCTCACCCTGCTGCTGCTTTCTGATGGCATCTCTTGTTATTGTTGTTGTTGGGGGTGGGGGGGCACTGTAGAATAAATGCTCATGAAACTTGTGATATCAGTTGACGGTGGCCTAACCGAATCTTTCTCTGTCAGAGGTCGCAGAAATAGCGATGATTGTGTAAGCTGGAATGCAGACATGTGGGCACCCAGACATATGTCCAGGCGGCCAGCTTCTGCTTGTGCCACATGGCAATGAGCATCTACTGGCCGAACGTGAAGGAAGTTTTTATAGTTTCCATTGTGTTTGGATAATTGTCTTTTTAAAAACATTTAAAAAGAAGCAATCGCTGTTGCAGATCTGAGCATTATAATTACAGGTGTGCAAACCTCATAAATGTGTGTAAAAAATTCTCAGTGACAGGCTCGTCCTGACTTTGCTTCCCTAGAAACTGAATGTGAGATCAGTGTCACAAAATAGGCTTCTTTGTTACCATTTCCATTGGTCTGGAAGATGCTATTGGGTCTTCTTTAACATCCAAATGTTTCATCTGATGTGGCTATACTGTATACATCGATTAAAAAAAAAAAGACATAACTAGATTAAAGGACTACATAAAATGCTTTCTGGATACACAAACAATTTTTAAATTAACAGGCATTAGCAGGTATCAGTAAACTGTCTAAAGCATTTAATGGTCTTTAATACAGTCAAACTCCCCCAGCCGTGAAACGATGGGAAATTTTTTGCGGAAGCTGTCAAACACAACATCGAAAAACGGGTACCGTTTCCTGGCCAGTGAGCACAGAGCGGAGGGGTAAAAACTTGATGGTTTTGGTTGTTCTCATGCTGTGTTTTTTTTTTTTTTTTTGTCTCTCCCCGCACCTGCCTGCCCAGGGCTGATCGTTTTGACCTTGGCCATCTGCTGGATGCCCAACCAGGTCCGGAGAATCATGGCTGCCGCCCGACCCAAGCACGACTGGACCCGGTCCTACTTCCAGGCGTACATGACCCTGCTCCCGTTCTCGGACACCTTCTTCTACCTGAGCTCGGTCATCAACCCGCTGCTGTACAACGTGTCCTCGCGGCAGTTCCGCGCCGTGTTCTGGCAGGTGCTGCGCTGCCGCCTGAGCCTGCCGCACGCCAACCAGGAGCGGCGCCTGCGCGGCCTGGCCGCCTCCGCCTCGGCCGCCGCCTCCGACAGCGCCCGCTCGCGCCGCCCGCTCCTCCGCCTCGCTTCCAGGCGCAGCTCCTCTGCCAGGACAACGCACAAGGTTTTCTTAAGCACTTTTCCGGGCCAGGCCGAAGCCAAGCCCGAGTCTGAGGCCCAGCCATCGAGTCCCGAGCGGCCAGAGCCCAAGTGGGCGACGGAACCAGCCAGCGCTGCAGCAGAGAATGGTGTTCAGGAGCATGAAGTGTGAGTGTCACGTTAGAGAGCCTCGAGTGCTAACCTGCCCTGCCGGTGACGGCAACATTCCCCCCCCCCCGCACACAGCCGTGACGCAATCATCTGCTCCCGCACCAGGGACAGGAGCGGGAGCTGGGGGCCTCGGGAAGGCAGATGCCCGCCTCAGGTCTCCGCACGGCTGACTCTGCCGCCTTGACTCTGGTTGCAGACGGGGACGTGGCCATCCCCTCCCTTCTCCTAAGTACACACTGAAAATTCAGAGCTTACAAGAATGTTTTACACGGAGCTCTTTCATTGTTTGCAAAGGAACTGAAAGAAAGAGAACGCAGGCTCCCTACCCAGAATCAAAGCATGCCCAGAGAGCTCATGGACCGGGGAGCGAGCGAGAGCCAGAGGACGAGGCAGGCGGGCTGGCGCCTCCTTCAGCAGTGCGCCAAGAGGAGGCCTACTTTGAGGAGCAGGATGGTGGCGGGCAGCCCTGGCCGGAGCGGGGAGGCCGAGCTGCTCCTCTTCTTGGGCCGGGGCCCGTTGCACAGAGGGGTGTTACAGCAGCTGATGCACACCGAGTTCAGTTTCCCCGGGGAGCAGAAGGACTGGTACCCGGCCGAGGCGATGAGGCAGGCTGCGGAGGAGGCACACGACTTGCGATACATGATCCCTGCAACATGCCAAAGGAGCTGGGTTAACCTGTGCTGGCAACGGACAGCGCCCCGCTGAGCCCAGCTCCCCGTGTGCCCTTCCTCCCCCTCCCAGCCCAGAGCCTGGGTGGGGCAGGGGGGTGCTTTGGGTTGTTTTGCTGAGCCTCCCCAATACATGAGGTGCACTGGGAAGACGGCAGTCCTCGTTGCACCACTTTGGACAGAATTGGTCCAAAAGCGATCTGAGATGCAGTGCCAGTGAATAAAGAGCTGTCAAACCAAAGTCCGTTTTAAAAGTCAGAATTCACACTGTGTACTAGATACAGAGCGTTTTACCTTGTTGCTGTTCAAACTAGTTCATGCTAGAGAGGACCACAAGCTGTTTGTCTAGATCTCACCTCTATTATCACTTTATCAGCGACACTGAGAGATGGCTCTCCACTATGTTTTTATTAAATCATGGAATGTTCTCAATAAAGACCAAGTCCCAATGGGAATAGGTCAGATCCCTAGTGACGGGGCCCTGATTTCTCCATGTGTGCAGAACAGCCTTGTTCTCAGGGAAGAGGCTTGCCCATAGAACATACGGTCATTCACCCAGTGAGCATCTCACAGCTAGCACTTAACACGCACCGTGTGGGCACACAGACTGGTGGGCTCATCTGAGGATGACAGGTGTCATGTCCACATTGCAGCACAGCATTCAAATTAGGGTGTCTTGGACCATCCTATGACTTCCTAACGCTGGAAGGATTTCAGTTCTGATGCTAACAGCTCAGCTTACATAAGTGCTTTCCTGCGTGCCAGGCACTCTTCAGAGAGCTGTGGTGTCCTAGACCAGTGGTCGGCAAACTCATTAGTCAACAGAGCCAAATATCTACAGTACAACGACTGAAATTTCTTCTGAGAGCCGAAAACCGACTTCTGCTCTTGGGCCACGAAGTTTCAATCGCACTGTACATGTGCGCCCGCACGGGGTATTTTGTGGAAGAGCCACACTCAAGGGGCCAAAGAGCCGCATGTGGCTCGTGAGCCGCAGTTTGCCGACCACTGTCCTAGATCCTTCACTACTAGGATCTAGGAGAGGCCCCCATGGTCATCCCCATTTTACAGATGGGGTGCCTAAGGCAAGAGAGGTTTAGCTAACTGGCCCAAAGTCACACTACTAAAATGTATTTGAACCTAGTATTCTGGCTCTATGCCATAAAGTCTATATTACTGTATAGCAAAGCAGATAGCCAATAAACCACAGAGTGGTTTTGTTTTCTTTGGGGTCGGGGAGGCTTTACTCTGAAGATAGCTTTTGGGGTTTGTGTGGCTCTCTTGTATCATTACGTTTTTTACTGAGACATAATTGACAGAATTATTCTTTCTAGTCAGATAACTGGTAATGCTCAAGTTCGTCCTGGAAGTGAATGGCTTTGCCTTTTTGCTGCCCTGCACAGCAGCGGATACATTCTGGCAGTGGCCAGGGAGTTCCTGACTCCCCGTAGGTGTGTGTTTGCAGGTGTTGCTTTGGTTTGAGGCTCCCTTTTCCCCCTTGAGAATGGCTGCTTTAGGTGCAGGAGAAACAGTAAAGACAAACTGCCCAAAACTTCCAAGAAGGAGGTAAAGAGGTGCCTTCGATTTTACATTAAAACGTAGTTTTGTCATTTTTTTCTATATGCATCTGTAAGGATTGATGTTCCAACACCATTAGAAAATCCTGGAAGTAGCTGTTCTGATGAGATAATGCCCGTGGACAAAGGATATGTGTGGGGAAAAGAGGAGAGAAGAGGCACTGTTTCAGTTCTACGGAACCTGCTATATAATCTCTACATTTTCTATCCATTGCCCATGGTAGGGAATTATGTTTTGCTTACTATCTTTTTATTCTTAAATATTAAAAACACTATTATTTGTCAGTTCAACTTTAGAAAGCTTTTTCCTTTAAGTAAATATTAAAAATTCAAAAATATTTATTGACTATATTTTCCACCGTGAAAAACATTCAGACATTCAGATAAGGTGACCGCCACGTCCAATCCCAGGTTCTCCTCAGAGAGAAGCACTCTCGTCAGTTTCGGATGCTTCCTTCCAGACCCGTTCCTATGCATTTACATAGATGCCCATGGAGAAATAGTGTGTGTGCGCACATGCATTTGTTAGCAGCATCACATCCTATATGCTGTTCTATAATTTGCATCTATACTTAGTGACATGGCTGAAGATTTATTTTTAAGCCTAACTCTGCAGGGCTCAGCATCATTGATGAGGTAGGTTAGTTATATAATTCATGAGGGGAGCCTTGAATTTTGCAACTGCCACCAGCGGATACCTCCAGGTTTCTTAGCTCTGGTGGCCATTGGGGCTTAACACCGTGGTCCCACGGGGCTGTATATTTTTAAAGTTACTTGAGAGTCTGGCTCCCAATTAGTCTGAATCTAGGTGCTGACTGAGCTCCTCCTCTTTGGGATACTGGCTGGCTGTGGCACACCCTAAACCTGGAGCTTTTAAAAATAGGTGGCCTGGGCAATCACAAGGTGCGAGAGACGAGATAGGGCAGGTTTGAGTGATGAGGTTCATCTCTTACACAAGGTCAACCATTTGAGACTGGAAGAGGGGGCTTTTTGATCTAATCCCTAGAAACTAGCACAGAGAGTCAAGAAATAAAAGAAGGTAAAACTTCAGAAAATAAAACCTTAATGAGATGAAGATAAATCATTTACCTGGTAAAGAGTTCAAAGTAATGCTCATAAAATGGCTTACTGAACTAGGTAGTAGAATGGATGAATATAGTTAGAATTTCAACAAAGAGACAGACAAAAGGAAGTACCAAAGATAAATTACAGAAGGGATGAATACAATAACTGGACGGAAAAATACACCAAAGGGTTCAACAGCAGACTAGATAAGGCAGTCGGGTCCGTCAGCTCAAAGACAGGGCAGTGGAACTCACCCAATCAGTGCAGCCAATGAAAAAAAGTTAAGATACCTTAAAGGACAACATCAAGTGGACTAGCATTCACATTATAGGAGTTCCAGAAGAAAGGAGAGGAAGAGGCAGAAAATTTATTTGAACAAAGTACTGACTGAAAACTTCCCTGACCTGGGGAAGGAAACAGACATACAGACCTAGGAAAGCCAGAGTTCCAAATAAGAAGTACCCAAAGAGACACAGACCAAGGAATGTTACACTTAAAAAGTTTAAGACATTGTGAGAAGCTTGATAGTAGAAAGAGAAAAACTTATGTACAAGGGAACCCCCATGAAGCTATCGGATTTTTCAGCAGAAATTTTCCAGGCCAAAAGGGAGTGGCACAATATCTTAACAGTGCTAAAAGAAAACATTCCAACCAAGAATACCCTACCTGGCAAAGTTATTCAGAACTAAAAGAGTGATAAAGATTTTTTTTTAAAGAGTTTTCCAGACAAGTAAAAGCTAAAGGAGTTCATCACTACTAAACCATAATTACAAGAAATGTTAAAGGGACTTGCATAAGCTGAAGGAAGGGATGCTAAATTAATAACAAGAAAACACTTGAAAGTATAAATCCACTGCTAACGGTAAACATATAGTAAAGTTAGTGTATTAATCACTTAAAAGCAAAGCTAGTATGAAGGTTAAAAGACAGATGTTGCAAAAATAACTACAGTAATTAGTTAAGGCATACATCAGATAAAAAGATGTAAAATGTGATAACAAAAACATGAAATGTGGGGAGGAGAATAAAAATGTAGAGCTTTATGATGCATTCAGACTTAAGTTGTGACCAACTTCAAATACAAAGTCATGAAAAATGAAGAAACAAAAGAACAAGATAAAACTTTAGAAAATAAAACAAGATGAAGATGAATCATTTATCTGAAAAATATAAGTTGTTGTGTGTAAGCCTCATGCTAACCACAAAGCAAAAACCTATAGTACATACACAAAAGATAATGAGAAAGGAATCTAAGCATACCACTAAAGGAAGTCATCAAACCACAAAGGAAGAGAGCAAGGAAATAAGAAAGGGCCAGAAGAACTACCAAACAGATAGAAAATAATTAACAAAATGGCAATAAGTATATATCTATCAATAATTACTTTAAATAGACTAAATTATCTAATCAAAAGACAAAGTGGCTAAATGGATTTAAAAAAAAACAATTAAAAAAATACGACCCATCCCATAAGCTGCCTACAAGAAACTGACTTCTGATGCAACGACACATTCAGATTAAGAAGGGTTTGGGAAAAAATAGTCCATGCAGATGGAAGCCCAAAGAAAGCTGGGGTAGCTATAGTTATATCAGACAAGATGAACTTTAAAACAAAGACTGAAATAAGAAGCCAAGATTGTGTATCATTAGATAATGGTAAAGGATCAATCCAACAAGAGAATATAACATTTGCAAATATTTATGTACCCAATATAGGAGCAGCTAAATATATGAAGCAAATATTAACAGAGCAAAATGGAGAAATAGACAGCAATGCAATCATAGTAGGGGACTTTAATATACCACTTGCATGAATGGATATATCATCCAGACAGAAAATCAATAAGGAAACATTGGCCTTAAAAGGCACATTAGACAACATTGACTACCTATGTACACACACGCACACACACACACACATATACACTGAGGGGCCAGATTATTATGATCTCTGAATGCATAATAATCTGGCCACTCAGTGTAGATCCTATATAATAAAAGGCTAATATACAAACTGTCCCCTCGACCAGGAGATCGACCAGCTGGCAGGCCGGCCAACTGCCCATGTCCCCTCCCCCTGGCCAGGATGGCTGCTGGCTGGACCCCACCTATGCACGAATTCATGCACTGGGCCTCTAATACACACACACACACACACACACACACACACACACACACACACACACACACACACTGAGTGGCCAGATTATTATGCGTTCAGAGATCATAATAATCTGGCCACTAAGTGTGTGTGTGTGTGTGTGTGTGTGTGTGTGTGTGTGTGTGTATATATGTGTGTATATATATATATATATATATATATATATATATATATATATATATATATATATAAACATTCCATCCCAAAGCAAGAGAATATACACTTTTTCTCAAGTACACATGCAATATTTTCCAGCATAGATCATAAGTTAGGACAAAAATGAATCTTAAAAACGTAAGATTAGCCCTAGCCGGTTTGGCTCGGTGGATAGAGCGTCGGTCTGCGGACTGAAGGGTCCCAGGTTTGATTCCGGTCAAGGGCATGTACCTTGGTTGCGGGCACATACCCAGTAGGGAGTGTGCAGGAGGCAGCTGATCGATGTTTCTCTCTTATCGATGTTTCTAACTCTCTAACACTCTCCCTTCCTCTCTGTAAAAAAATCAATAAAATATATTTTTAAAAAATTAAAAAAACAAGTAAGATTAAAATCATATTAAGCATGTTTTCTGACCAAATGGTACAAAACTAGCAATCAGTTACAAGAAAACTGGCAAATTCACAAATAGGTGAGAATAAACAACATACTACTAAACCATTAGGTCAGAAAAGAAAACAAAGAAAAAATAAGAAAAAAACCTTGAGGCAAATGAAAGTGAAACAGCATACCATAACTTAAGGGATATAGTCAAAGTAGTTCTAGGAGTGCAGTTCACAGAGATAAATGCCTATCTCAAGAAACAAGAAAAATCTCAAACAATTTAACATTACACATCAGACAACTACAAAAAGAAGAAAAAAAATTAAGTCCAAAGTTCGTCCAAGGTAGGAAATAAATATCAGAGCTGAAATAAATGAACTCGAAACTAAAAATATCAATGAAACCAAAAGTTGGTTCTTTAAAAATAGAAAAAAAATGTTGACAAACCTTTAGTTAGGCTCACCAAGAAAAAATGAGGAAACAAAATCAGAAATGAAAGAAGAGACCTAAAACGGATTCCACAGAAATACAAAGCATCATAAAAGACTACTATGAATAATTATACACCAACAATTGTACAAACTAGAAGAAATGAAAGAATTCCTATAAACATAACCTGCCAAGATTGATTCATGAAGAAATAAAAAATCTAATCAGACTAATTACTAGTAAGGAGATTGATTCAATAGTCAAAAATCCCCCAACGAACAAAAGTCCAGAATCAGACAGCTTCACAGGTGAATTCTATTTAACATTCAAAGAAAAATTAGTACCAGTCCTTCCCAAACTCTCTGCAAAAAATAGAAGAGGAGGGAACACTTCCAAACTCATTTTATGTGGCCAGCATTACCCTGATACCAAAACCAGCCAAACACACCACAAGAAAAATTATAGGCCATATCCCTGATTAAAACAGCTGCAAAAATACTCAACAAAATATTAGCAAAGAAAATTCTACTATACATTAAAAGAATTAATACATCATGATCATATGAGATTTATTCCAGGGGTGCAAGGATAGCTTAACACACACAAATCCATCAAGGTGATACACCACATTAACCAAATCAAAGATAAAAATCACCTAATCTCAACAGATACAGAAAAAAACATATGATAAAATTTAACATCCATTTATGCTAAAAACTCACAACCAAGTGGATATAGAGGAAATGTACCTTAACATAATATCATATCCAACAAACCTACAACTAACATCATATTCAACCTTGAAAAGCCGAAAGCTTTCCTTCTAAAATCAGAAACAAGGCAAGAATGTTCACACTTGCCACTTTATTCAACAAAGCAATTACCCAAGAAAAGAAATAAAAGGCATCCAAATGGGAAAGGAAGAAGCAAAAATGTCACTATTTGCAGATGACGTATTATATATATTAAAATCCTAAAGACTCCACAAATGAAGAACTAAATCAATTCACTAAAGTTGCAGAATACAAAATCAATATACAACAATCTGTTACATTTCTATACACTAAAAATGAACTATCAGAAAGAGAAATTAAGAAGACAATTCCATTTACAATTGCATCCAAAGGAATAAAGTACCTTGAATAAATTTAACCAAAAAGGTGAAAGACCTGTACACTGACAACTATGAGGCACTAATGAAAGAAATTAAAGATGACGCAAATAAATGAAAAGGCATTCAATTTATCTTCATGGACTGGAAGAATGAATACTGTTAAAATGTCCATACTACCCAAAGCAATGTAAAGGTTCAATGCAATACTTACCAAAATTCCAATAAAATTTTTCAAAGTAGAACAAACAATCCTAAAATTTGTACGGAACCACAAAAGACCCCGAATAGCTAAAGCAATCTTGATAAGGATAAACAAAGCTGGAAACCACTACATTACAACGCTATAGTAATTGAAACAGTATAATATTGGCATAAAAATTGACATATCAATGGAACAGAATGGGGAACCCAGAAAAAACAACAACAACAACAAAAACACAATATAATCTACTGAAAAAAAATAACAACAAAAACACTCTATGTTTAATTAATTTATAACTAAGTAGTCAATAATACACAATGGGGAAAAGATAGTTTTTCTAATAAATGGTATTGGGAAAACTGGATAGCCACATAAAAATTTAAAAAAAAAAAAAGGAAACTGGACACTAGCCTATACCCTACACAAAAATTTACTCAAAAAGGGTTAAATGCTTGAACATAAGACTGAAGCCACAGAACTCCTTAAAGTAAACATAGGCAGCTAGCTCCCCGACATTGATCTTAGCAATGATTTTTTTTTTGATCTGACACCCAAAGTAAAGGCAATGAAAGTGAAATATAAACAAATGGGACTACATCAAATTAAAAACTTTTTCATAGCAAAGAAAACCATCAACAAAATAAAAGGCAACCTACTTAATTTGAGAAAATATTTGCAAATTATATACCTCATAAGGGGTTAATACCCAAAAATATATAAAGAACTCATATAACTCAATAGCAAAAACAACAACAACAACAAAAAGAATCAACCAAACAAAAAAGTCAAATTAAAAAATAGGCAGAAGATCTGAATAGACATTTTTTGAACAAAGACATACAATGGCCAAAAGGTACATGAAAAGATGCTCAACATCACGAATCATCAGGAAAATGCAAATCAAAACCACAATGAGATATCACCTCACACCTTTTAGAATGGTTATTATAAAAAAGATAAAAAATAAGTGTTGGTGAGAATTTGGAGAAAATAGAACCCTTGAGTACTGTTGGTGGGAATGTAAACTGGTACAGTCATGATAGAAAACAGTATGGAAATTCCTGAAAAAGTTACAAATAGAACTATCATGTCATCCAGCAAATGCAACTTGTGGGTATTTATCCAAAGAAAACAAAAAATACTAATTTGAAAAGATATATGCACCCCTTATGTTTATTATAATATTATTAATGGCCTGGTGCACAAAATTCATGCACATTAAAAGGGAATAGAGGAAATATTTTAACCTTTTGCACTCGGATGTCGAGTGTGACTCGACACGGTTAGCATTAGAATAAAGGAATCGAGAAAAAAGCAAGCAAGTTCAAAGGGTTAATAGTGCTATTTGCCCTTCCTCTATAATAGAAGTGCCAGCCCCACCCCCATTGGGTGACACCAAGACCTGGCTCGCCCCACCCCCAACAAGCCCTGCCGGGAAGGGGACGCAGCATCATGTCCTGGTGTCGAGGTGGGGGGTGTGGCCTCAGGTCCCCCAGCGCCGGAGCCAGGGTGGGAGGCACGGCCTCAGGTTCCCCAGCCCAGCACCGGGGCAAGGGACATGGCCTCAGGTCCCCTGGCCCCGGCGCTGGGGGGCGTTGCCTCAGGGGGGGCGTTGCCTCGGGGGGGGGGGCGCAGCCTCAGGTCCCCCAGCCCTGGCGCTGCACCATGCAGCCTCAGGTCCCTGATGATTGGTCCTTAAGGTGTTACGGTGTCACGACCATTTGCATATTAGCCTTTTATTATGATGATGATTTGTAATAGCTAAGCTATGGAAACAACCTAAGTGTCCATAGATTGCTGAATGGATAAAGAAGATATAATAAACCACTATAAAGCCATAAAAAAGAATAAAATACTGCCCTTTGTGACAACATGGATGGACCTGGAGGACAATGTGCTTAGAGAAATAACGCGGACAAAGACAAATGCCATATTATATCACGTATATGTGGAATCTAAAACAACCCTAGCTCACAGATACAGAGAACACACTGGTAGTCACCAGAGGCAGAGAATGGGGGGATAGGGGTGATTGGAATGGGTGAAGGGGGTCCAAAACTATAAACTTGCACTTAAAAATAATTAAATCATTTATCTATATATATAAAAGCCTAAGCAACTGTTGGACCATTGGACCATTCAACTGGTAGCTATAATACACACTGACCACCAGGGGGCAGATGCCCAATGCACAGGCATAGAAACATGGAACAGACTGATGAATCTCAGAAGGAAGGGGGGAGGGGGGAGTGTGGGAAGAGATTAACTAAAGATCTTATATGCATACTAAGGCCTGGGGTCCCTTGGCCTGTCCTGTGGGGATTGGGCTGAAACCTGCAGTTCAACCTCCCCTGAGAGGTCCCAGATTGCGAGAGGGTGCAGGCCAGGCAAAGGGACCCCACTGGTGCATGAATCCATGCACTGGACCTCTAGTCCTATCTAATAATAGACAAATATGCAAATTGACCATACCTCCAACACACCCACAAGCCACGCCCACCATCCAATCAGAGCGAGCATGCAAATTAACCCAAACCAAGATGGCTACAGCCACAGAGAGGTAACAGAAGAAGCCAAGCTTTCCGCCTGCCCCTGCCAGGCCTAAGCCTCCACTCAAGCTACAAAGTTTCAATTATAGAAGGTAAACAAATTCAAACAAATGGCGGCAGAATGGAGCTTGAGAGAGCAGGCCAGGGTTGCAGGCTACAAAGTTTCAATTGTAGAAGGAAAATAAATTCTAGATACCAGGGCCTCCGCTTGCGTTGCCAGGGGGCGTGGCCCGCCTGCAAACCACAGGCCCCTTGCTCAGGCCGCCCCACACCCCAAGGGAACCCCCACCTGATCCGGGATGCCCGTCAGGGCAAACCAGCTGGCCCCCACCCCTGTACCAGGCCTCTATCCTATCTAATAAAAGAGTAATATGCAGATTGATCATCACTGCAACACACAATATAGCTGCCCCCATGTGGTCAAAGATCCTGCCCCCATGTGGACACAAGATGGCCAGCAGAAGCGGGCAGTTGGGAGGCACCCAGCCTGCAAGGGAGGGCAGTTGAGAAGGACCAGGCCTGCAAGGGAGGGCAGTTGGAGGTGATCAACCCTGCAGGAGAGGGCAGTTAGGGGTAACCAGGCTGGCAGAGGAGGGAAGTTGGGGGCAAACAGGCTGGCAGCAGAGTGGTTAGGAGGTGATCAGGCTGGCAGGCAGAAGCGGTTAGGGGCAATCAGGAAGGCAGGCAGGCAGGCAAGCAGTTGGGAGCCAGCAGTCCTGGATTGTGAGAGGGATGTCCGACTGCCCGTTTAGGCCCGATCCTGGTGGGATCGGGCCTAAACGGGCAGTCGGACATTCCTCGAGGGGTCCCAGATTGGAGAGGGTACAGGCTGGGCTGAGGGACAACCCCCGTCCGTGCACGAATTTCATGCACCGGGCCTCTAGTATATATATAAAAGCCTAAGCGACGGGTCGACTGAATCGACCAGTCTCTATGGCACACACTGACCACCAGGGGGCAGATGTTCAAAGCAGGAGCTGCCCCCTGGTGGTCAGTGCACTCCTACAGCGGGAGCACCACTCAGCTGACCGGCGGGCACCAGACACCAGGCTCACGGCTGGCGAGTGCAGCTGTGGCGGCGCCCACAGCAGAGCAGCAGCAAGCCTACTGAGCGGCCGCAGTGGCAGGTGCAGCGGGGCTGGAATGAGCGGGAGTGGCGCAGCACCCAGGCTGGGCTTGTGCTCCTTCAGCCGCCTGCCGCTTTGGCACTGCTATATCCCTTGGGGGATGCTGGGCTGCCGGTTTGGGCCGATTCCCGCAGGCCAGGCCGAGGGACCCCATGGGCACATGAATCTGTGCACCGGGCCTCTAGTGGAGAGATAATGTACAGCACAGAGACTAGTTAATAGTGTACTGCATATCTGAAAGTTTCCTACGAGATGAAATCACACAAATCCTCATATCACAAGAAAAACATTGAAGTTATGGATGGTGATGGATGTTAACTAGATTTATTACGGTGATCACTTCACGCTATGTACAAATATCAAATATAAAAAAGTTCTACAAATATTAACTTATTTAATCATTGTAATAACTCTAGCAATAATGGCCCAATGGTAAAACTGAGGCAGAGAGAGTTTAAGTGATTTGCTTAGGGGCCATGCAGGTAATTATATGGTAGAGCCAGGATTTGAAATCAGGAATCCTGGCTTTAGAATAGCTGCTTTTAAGGACTCTGCTCCATTGCCTACCATGGTATAATATGCTTCTGTTGGGAAAAACATGGCAAAAATTACATGCACATATACATTCTATATGCCTACTCATAAGTATTTCTGCAAGAGTACACAAGAAAAAGACACTATTGGTTGTCTCTGGGTAGGTGTACTGGGTGGCCACAGGATAGGGTACGACGGAAAACTGTAGACCCATTTGAAATCAGAAAAATGCAAATGAAGAACTTTTTTTAACCTTCTAAAATAAACAGTGCCCCACTGTTTATGATCAGAGCCTTTCCTTTCCCAGGGTAGCTGTCCATTACTAGCTGTGTCCACCAGGGGGCTCTGGGGAATGAACACACCCTCCAGAAGAGAGAGAGCTAGAGTTGCCTCAAAGCCCAAAGCTCAGGGTCACATGGCAGGGGCACTTGTGTCTGTCTGTCTGTCCATTTTTCTTTTAACTCAGCCCCATGAGCTCAGATCTGGGCCCAGGAGAGGAGGAGCTGAGGTGAACCAGAAGGATCCCCGCTGATGGAGCATAAATTGGCCTAAGAGCAATTTGGAAGGATCGCTGATAATTAAAAATGTACAAAACCAACAGTTCCTCGTCTTGGCATTTACCCTTCAAAACAAACAAACTCATGTGTGCACATCCTTGACAGGAAAAAGTACATTTATACTATGGGGTGTTAGGCGGCAGTCGAAAGTGCAGAGCTGTATATTGATCTGGCTCAATTTAGTGATTATTGAATTATTCCTATATTGACATGGTTCTCAATACAGACAGTCCTCGGGTTACATTAGACTCGACGTACTTTGCTTCGTGGTTACGTCGCCATCTCCCATTTACTTATATTAAAAAAAAGTTCCGTCATTTTGACGTATGTACATATGTGCTTTATTTTTTTATTATTTATTTACCACGAGTAAAGGTCAGGAATTGTTATCTTTCTTTTAAATTTTGTTTTTACTGTTTCACTTCATTACTGCTGTGTATGGGCTCCATGTGAGTGACGTAGGTGCTTATGTAGGTGGGTTCCGACTTACGGCGAAAATCGCGTTACATCGCGCCATAGGAACTGATCTCCGACGTAACCCGAGGACCTACTGTAATTGGAAAAACGAATTTCCAACTGTTCTACAAATATACCATTTATAAAAGAAAAAACACAGAGCAATACAATGTGTGCGTTGCAGTATGTCTGTAGGTAGCGGTGTGTGTGTGTGTGTGTGTGTGTGTGTGTGTACACATCTCTAAGTAAAATAGGAGAGAGAGGGGTCCAGAAGGCTTACCCCTGAGCAGTGGTAGTCCCTTAGGGCTGGGCCCCACTCAGAAAGCACTTTATTTGTGGTATCAAAATGATTTACAGTGAGGATGCATTCATGGATTGCATCTGTGATGACCAAGTAAGAGAAATAAAAAGTATAAAGGGAACCCCGAGCCTTGGAGCACATTGCAGCACATGGGGTCCACTCACTACAGCCAGAATGCGGCCCAGTTCCACGGCATCAGAGCTTTCCTGGAACCTCGGGTGGGCTTGGATGAGGGCGCCATGGGTCTGCCTGACTTCAGCAGCGCCGCCGTGGGCAGGAAGCGGTGTCTGGGTTGCACCGCTGTAGATTGGGTTTTCCTGCAGCTTTAAGGCTATCCTGAGCCTCTCGGCAGCTGCCACCGCAAAGGGCAGTGTCCAAGAGCCGGAGTGAGAGGCTCCCCAATAGTTGAGGATGCCCCTCCCCTGCTTGACTTTAATCACTTCCAACACACTGCCGATTTTACTACTGGGGCTTTATTAATGGAATGCATCTCCAGCAACTAGAACTGTGCCTGGCATACAATCAGAGCTCAATAAATAGTTACTGAATGAATGAATGAATGAATGAATGAATGAATGGAGAAAGGGGAAAAGACAGAAGGAAGGACCATTTGAAGGAAATTCTGAAGTCCCATGATAGTGAGTGCTTTCCTGAGTAGTTGCAACTGAAATTTTACTCCCAGGCTGGCAGTGCCTGGGTAGCAGAGGTTTCATGAAGCTAAGACATACCCCCAGTCTTTGGCTGATATAGGCAGGGCTGGGAGAGGCTGTGACTCAGTAACAGGCATTCAGACCCAGAGCCAGCAGGCTGGGCAGGTTGAGGAAGGGCTGTCTGTCTGCATAGCCGGGCTAACCCCTGCTTGGGCCAGCTACCGCCTCTCCACCCGCCGGGCAGAGAGATGTGTCCTGCAGTGCCAAGCCATTTCTCAGGGCTCTCATCTGAGACCAGAAGTGTGCCTGTGGAACACACACCCTCTGTCACCACAGCAATCAAGACACCCAGCATCTTGCCCGGCTGGCATGGCTCAGCGGTTGAGCATCGAACTATGAACCAGGAGGTCACGGTTTGATTCCTGTCAGACACAAGCCCAGGTCGCGAGCTCAATCCCCAGTAGGGGGTGTGCAGGAGGCAGCCAATCAATGATTCTCTCTCATCATTGATGTTTTTCTCCGTCTCTTCCTCTCAAAAAAAAAAAAATAAATAAATAAATATATATACACACACACACACACACACATATACATATACATATACATATACATATACATATACATATACATATATATATGACACCTGGCATCTAAAACTTTAATCCTCTTTAAGTCTGCAGAGCGGGGTGGCTTCTGGGGTTCTTGGATTTAGATGGGTGGCTATGCTCACTTAAAGCACACCACAGATTGCTTGCTTCGAGGACATTGCCACTATTAATCTGCCTCATTTAAAGTGTGACTGATGGGCATGCTGCGGAATAAAGGAAAAGGTACAAAAAATACAGGTTACTTCCAGGGGAGCCCATCCCACTGCAGCGACTGTGCCTCTCCCCTGGGATCTGGACATTCGACTTGGAAGGAAATATACTTCCAAGAATGATGCTGAAAACATAAGACATGGTTGTAAGGAAAAAGGAGTTAGCCCGGCCAGTGTGGCTCAGTGACTGAGCATCAATCCATGAACCAGGAAGTCATGGTCCCATTCCCCGTCAGGGCACATGCCTGGGTTGCAGGCTCAATCCCCAGTTGGGGGCATACAGGAGGCAGCTGATCAACAATTCTCTCTCATCATTAATGTTTCTCTCTCTCTCCCTCTCTGAAATCAATAAAAATATATTTAAAAAGAAAAAAGAATTAGGTCCTTTGTACCCTACACACTAGAATTAAGTCTATATTTGGATTGCAATGCATCCAAATAAATGGTACAAACACATTTCTGTTCCATTGTGTGTGGGTCCTCCTTGTTTTACAGACACTAGAAATAATCCTTTCGAGTCAAGGGAACTGTGTGTAAGGCACTGGGAAAAGCACCTGGCACAAACTAGGTTCTATGTAAGTGTTTGATACTGTGGTTATCATCACCACCACCACCACCATCATCATCATCATCATCCATCACCTTCATCATCATCATCGCCATCGCCATCAGCTGACCATGAGGCACTTTGTGATTCACACCCTTAATTCTCATAAGCAGCTACTTGCTGAGTTTATGCGCCTCATGGTGCATCACTTAGAGGGGAGAGTGACTTCAAACCTCACTGATGATCTGCTCTAACATTTTAAATGACTGGCTCCTCTTTCCCCCACAGCTGTCCACACTCTATCCCAGTTCCTCCTGGACTATATGGGCCACATTTTAGCCGACAGGTAGCACGGCATTCAGGTGGAGGAGGACCAAAGGCAGGCTAGGAGATGGGGCGGAGGGAGGAAGGGAGGGAGGGAGAGAGGGAGAGAGAGAGAGAGAGAGAGAGAGAGAGAAAGAAGTGTTCAGAGAGGATGTGGATGCTGGATGGCACCTGTCCGCTTCTCTGCAGCAAGCACTCCGTCAGGTGTCGGGCTTGCTTTAAGGTTTGAATTATTGATCACATGAGGGAAAGAAGAAAGATGGTGTTTTCTCTTTTCTTGAGTCCAGCGCGTTTTGCTTGCTCCTAACAGACTGGGTCACTGCAGATTGAGCGGGCAGAATGGAAGGCGCCTGAAACAGCCCTGCTCGAATCCGTCCACCCAGCCGTGGTCTGGGCTTTGAAATTCCACAGGACTGAGACACAGAGCATGGCTGGCCCCAGGCAGATATGAACACGTTGTAATGTCCTGTCACTGGTGCGATGCTAAACCTTTGACTGAAACTCTGTTTTATCACGTTTCTTCAGGACGGGCTGGTGACAGTCGCCCATGCCCGGGGAGGAAAGGCAGCACTCCGCAGGCAGGGGCTGCGCCAGCCGTGGCTCTCAGACACCCGCCTGCAGAAGGATCGCCTGGGCATTCCTTAAACACACAGGTTCCTACCAGCCTCAGAGGATTCGGACACGGGCGTCTGAACTTCCACACCTCTGCGGGGAGAGAGCACGTGCAGACTCTAAGTGCACATTGTAACCTATCCAGGGAACAGTCTTGTCACTGCTGGCAAAGACGTCATTCTGCATTACAACCCGGCTCCTGCTCTGCAGCAGGGACACCTCCGACACGCCATGAGCCGCAGTGTGGAGAGGGGAGATGTCTGCTTTCTTCTCCACCGCTGTCCATGCTCTTCTAGGACCACATCTGTTCCCTTTCTTACCACCACCCCCCGACCCCTGCGGCCCTGTCATGACTGTTCCCTTTCTTACCACGCCCCCACCCCTAGCCGACTCATCAGATGCTGTTCATTCCACATGTTCACTGTCAACCACTTCATTCAAGTTCAAGGTGACCAAGTTAGAAGTGCAAGAAAAGATAAAAGCCTCTAAGTAAAGAACCCAGTACACATATGCTCCCCCTCTGGGGAGCAGCTCCCATCCTTCTCCTTCCCCTTTTCCCCCACAGGCGTGCATCTCCTAAACTCGAAAGGATCCCATGAGACTTGCAACCAGGGGAGCAATGGGCAGCAGCAGCTCGTTGCAGGCTAACCCCTTAACCTGATCCCAAGGACCCCTTTTCTCTGACTTCCCAGTGAGCTAGGGCAGCCCCGCCTAGGCTCTCCTGTTGCTTCTTCTATGCTAAGCCCTTTCTTGTTTTACTGCCCCCAGATTTAATAAATGTACCTCATAGTCATCTGTGACCTGTTGTGAAATTTTTACTGCACGAAGTTAAGAGCCCACACATTACTGGCTGACCCTAGGCAGACCCACCCAAGTTCCCTTCCTGGTAGTGATAACAGAGTGACATATCTGATTGGTAAACATGGGATGAATAAACTGGGCACGTGTTGGTCATCCCCTTTTCCTTCTTGGGAGTAACTCAGCAAAGAGGTGTTCTGCTCTGCTCCTCAGGACAAGAAACACCCCCTCTGGCCTGTCTGTGACTGGGTGAGCCAGCTAATTTGAAGATACTAATTTGGAAGCCCATTTGGCTTTCACCCCAATGCTATTCCCTCCAACCTAGTCTGTCTTTCCTCCCCCCCCCCCTTAAATATGTTATTATTGATTTCAGAGAGAGGAAGGGAAAGGGAGAGATAGAAACATCAATGATGAGAGAAAATCATTGATCAGCTATCTCCTGCATGCTCCCTCCTGGGAATCGAGCTACAACCCGGGCATGTACCCTGATTGGGAATCGAACTGTGACCTCTTGGTTCATAGGTTGACATCAACCACTGAGCAACACCGGCCGAGCCAACCTAGTCTTTCTTAGTAACAACGGTGGCATTTTTGCCTCATCTGCCTTGTTCCTTGTTTTGTTTCTCAGTTTCTGGGAAAGAAAAAAAGACATAACCACGGAGCATTCTCCAGACCCCACCAGGTTCCATGTGCTCCAGTTTGCAGTGTCCTAAAACCTCATTCTTTGGTGGCGATTCTCTCTAGGGTTAGAAGTATTTGCCTACTGATCTTCTATTCCACATAGCCTCTGGCCTTTGAGACTCATAAACAGTAACCACCTAGCCCTGGTCTTGCTGGTGAGTTGAGCTGCACTGGTTCAGAAGAAGGATGTGGAGCATTGCGCTCACCTCGCCCCTGCTGATGGGCATGCAGTTTTGGTCCATCGCAGAGAGTGTGGGGCTGCAGTTCTAGGAGGACCTGCTTGCTATACGCATGCTTCTAAAATAAGTCATTTTCCTGGTTTTCTTACTTCAGTCTCTGCCCCCATGGTCAATTAAAATAGGGGCATAAAGCATGTGTTTTCTCCTCTTTATGAACCATCCTGCATTTATATTTTCCAATAGTTTTCTTTGCCTCTGATCTCTGTGCTGCTGCAGAGATGGAAATTTCTAAACAGAGCCTTTAATAGTCCATTACTTTTCACCTCATGTTATATAATTTGGTTTTAAAGTCGAACTTCCATGGCAAACTGCCACATGTGTGAATACCCGTCTGGGAGTGAGACTAATCTTCCTCTACTCGAAAAATAACCAGCACTTTCTGCACCAGAGTTATGATTATGTCCCCATAAACATTCATGCAGGACTAGGAACAGCTCCTCAAAGAAAAATGCTTGGAAGCGGGTAATTGGAATGAACTATGTGCATTTCACTGAGCTTTGAAAGAAAGTGCAAGAAGATGGATCTCCGATCTGTTCCCATGTATTTTGTTTTTGTCTTGAAGAATACCACGTGAGGAATCTTACAGTTTCCGCATCTCAGTGGGAACATCTTGGGAAGAAAAGGCTTTCCGTTAAGTGTGCCGTGTGACTGCATCCTGGGCACCATTTCTCAGGCATCACAAGAGGAGAACACCTGGAAGGTGGTCCTTTCTGGGCGGTGTTGTGCCCTGGCTCTTACCTGTTCTGCCTTTCCCATGAATGTGACTATTTTAAAAGCCAAAGAAACCCCGTCCATTTGAGCTGCAGATGGCTACACGAAGCAAACAAGAATGCTAACAACCCGTTTTTTAAAGTCCCTCCTCCCCAAAAGGGAAGTAGCAAGTCTGCACTACAAGTCCATGCAGACGCTGAGCCTCAGTCCCTGCAGCCCAGCTGGTAGACCAGAGAGAGAGAGGAATGCTAAGGAGTGGCAATGACCCCTGAGAGTAACAATAAAGGTGCCTGTTAAAACAACAGCCGCAACAACAACAAAGCAGACATGAAACGAGATCCAACAAGAACATTCATTTTCCTCATAATAGGGATGGGTGGATTTCATTACTCAGAAGCCTCTGATTACCCTTCCCAAAGTTTTTTGTTGAGTTTCATTTTCAAGGCTGTTAACCACTGATGCCAACTTAATTATGGCAAGCAAACAACCAAGCCATAATGCATGAGGCCAATTGTTAGTTTTACTTTAGTTTTGCATTAGACTTGGACTTCTCTGCTCATTTATAATTTTCTGAGCCAGAAAGTTTTCTGCAGTCACTTGCTTTTCCTCGGCCGGTGTCTTTGTCCCCTGGTTTGCCACAGGGGATGGAGGGAATAGATATTTATGACTTATTATCTCAGCATTAACAGTGCCCTTCAATGATTTATGAAACTGCTCTTGCATTTTTAACCTTGGAGTCTTTCAGATCATTGTTCTGAAGTGGTAAGATTTACATAGTGGAGCACAAAGATTCATCAACAGTTTCTTGCATACAAATTCACCCAAATGTAGGAAAAATGGAGTTCTTGGTTGCATAATGGCTCCAGATGGGATGAGCAGAGAATATCCAAGCATTTAACCCGAAGCACCCTTGTATTTGTCACCGTGAAGATGGCATTCTTATCTACAGAAAATATCCTCACACTAAAACGCAGTTATACTTATGTCCCAGTATCAGTGAACCAAAATTCTAGAATGTCATGTACATCTTGACTAAACTCGCTGGTACATGAGTTCCTTTCCCTTTCAAATTGTGACAATGATTCATGATGAGACATTCGGTGTTCATTTTAGGCAAAAGGGCAGGTGATGTTCGGGACAGCGAATCGCCCCGTTCTTTCTCTAGGGGCCCCTGGAAGCACTGTGCTGGAATTCTCCCAGGTTTGAGCAGGGATTTCTCCAAAGGTGATTTGGCAGACACTGATAGGGGCCACCCACAGTCACCATGTGTCTTCGTCCTTACAGCAAGTAGTGGCCACGAGACGGCGTTCCGACCAGTGAAAGGTAGGCGGAATTCGCTTGGGGGACTTGGGGAGCGCTTTGTTTTCTTATTAAAAGGAAAAGCTGAAGAGAACAGCTCCTTGGTGCTGTCCCTTCCCTTTAATGGGAATATAAGCAGCTACCTTGTTACCAGCAGGCAACAAGCCAGTAGCTAAAAAGCCCACATGCTTAGGAAAGTGAGTAGGAAAAGGGAGAGAGCCTAAGTCTTTGATGACATCACTGAGCTGTGAGAATGACCCCAAGGCCACCTACTTCCTGACTAACTTATTGGGCAAAATATAAATGTCTTGTGGCTCAAGTCCCTGTTACTGGCAGCAAAACCATTCTTAAGTGACACAAAGTGAGGCCTAGGGTGGAGGCAAGAACATAACAGAATCTGGCAGCGGGTTACTCCTCTTTTGAAACCAGACCCCATACACTAAGGAGGGGACAGGCCCCACACACTAAGGAAGGGACAGGCCCCACACACTAAGGAGGGGACAGGCCCCGCACACTAAGGAGGGGACAGGCCCCGCACACTAAGGAGGGGACAGGCCCCGCACACTAAGGAGGGGACAGGCCCCGCACACTAAGGAGGGGACAGGCCCCGCACACTAAGGAGGGGACAGGCCCCGCACACTAAGGAGGGGACAGGCCCCGCACACTAAGGAGGGGACAGGCCCCGCACACTAAAGAGGGGACAGGCCCCGCACACTAAGGAGGGGACAGGCCCCGCACACTAAGGAGGGGACAGGCCCCGCACACTAAGGAGGGGAACAGACCACATGCACCTTGGTGCCCAGGAGCCATGGCAGCCAGAGCTCCGGTAGCTTCCACGTGGGTGTGATGAGAGTGATACTAACGGTATTCAATAAGCAGGTCGAGAATATAAGCAATGAGTAGAGACTTCCAGTTCAGCAAGACAGTGTAAGTGCAAGACAGGCAGTAGGAGAGCAAAAACAGCCTTCCCCCCCAATCCCTCTGTGGTTTAGTTTGCCCAAACCAAATGGTCTGGAAGTACATTTGCAGTGGAAAGTCTGGGCTGCCTCTCTGTTATGGAGCATATCCATCTGTATTCTTAACTTGCATCTCCTGCATGGGAGAGTCCCAGAGGTTTGCTGGGGAACTATCCCTGGGGGTGGGGGGAGGTTTCTTTCTTCCGAAGGGAATTCATGACCGAGGTGGGTCAAAGAGAGTTCCAAATAACTTAAACCATCAGCAGAGCCCTGGCTGGTTGCCTCAGTTGGTTGCAGTGTTGTCCTGTATACCAAAATGTTGGGGGTTCAATTCCCAGTCAGGGCACATACCTAGGTTGCGGGTTCTATGCCAAGTCGGGGTGCATATGGGAGGTAACCAATTTATGTTTTTCTCTCACTCCTTCCTCTCTTTCCAAATCAGTAAACACATTCTAGAGTGAGGATTAAAAACACCAAACTGTGAGCTGATAGGATTGGCTGGGTAGTGACCTGTCCCCCAGCTAGCATGACTCCCAAGTTAGCTTGGGGTGTGTGTGTGTTTCCAGAAAACACTCCTCGTCAGAAGCACGGGCAGACCAGTTTGAAAGCAAGCTGACAAATAGGGAAGCTGGTGGATTACACTTCAGAGCTGTTGTTTAAATGACAATTGTTACTAACAGGGATTAGTTGGCTGCTTCTAGTTTAAGAAGGAAAAGGTATATTAAACTAATATCCTATTTTTCTTCTTATGCTAGAGATTTAAGCTCCTTCATTTCTGATATAATATATTTAAATTGCTGATATATCTGTTTAGCTTTAATTTTTATTCAAATTATCATTCAGCAAATATATTTTGAGGGTCTATATATCAGTGAGTGGTGATCGTGTGTGTGTGTGTGTGTGTGTGTGTGTATGCATGTTTGCTTGTGTGAACAACAGGCAGGATGTAAAAAGGGGGAGGGAGATTGAGAGATAGAGAGAGAGATGGGCATAGCGTCTTTTCAGGGGTCAGTGTATAGAAATGAAGAGCATGAATGAACTCCGATGAAGGAAATTAGGAAAAGATGCGCTAAAACACTGGAAGGATCGGGCCCAGCAAAGTGCTGGCGGGAGAACACTGAACAGACAGCACTGTCAGAACGTCCTTCTGTCATCCTGCCGTCACTGTCACCTGCACCAGGAAGGTCAGGTCTAGCAACGCCGCTCCATTCACGCAGGTAAGCAGGGCCCCATGGGACTGGGGTTCCAAGGGTCTGGCTAGTCTCTTTGGAGTTTCACCCACTCTTAATGAAAACGACCCCTCCTGACTCACTTTATTCTTTTTTTTATTGATTTCAGAGAGGAAGAGGGAGAGAAAGATAGAAACATCCATGATGAGAGGGAATCATGGATCGGCTGCCTCCTGCAAGTCCCCCACTGGGGATCGAGCCCATAACCCGGGCATGTGTCCTTGACCAGAATCTAACCTGGGACCTTTCAGGTCGCAGGCCGACGCTCTATCCACTGAGCCAAACCGGCTAGGGCTCACTTTATTCTTCTTTCCCTTCCAACAGTCAGTGGCAGGCTGAGCGGAAAGCTGCCCTGCCTTTTAAAGAAAGTTGGCTGATGCTTCGCTCTCCAGGCGCCGCTCCCACTCTCTGCCTTTGCCCCTTAAGGCGGCGCAAATCTCCAAAGGTCCCGGGCTGGCTTTGAAGCCCAGATCCCTTGCACTCCTAGTTTGGATGCCTTCGCTGGGTGGAAAACTAGTCAACCTCTTGTTTCTGAACAGTTTCTCTGAGAGAGACCGGGAAACCCAAGTGGTCTGCTAGATTTTGCACAGGCAGTAAAACGGGATCTGAAACCCATCGCCCAGCATCACCTAACACACCTGCTTCCCGGACGCTCTGAAGAAGCCTCCACGGAGGGCGGACTGCGCTGCACATTTGTATTCGCGCTGAACACCGCACGCACTGACTCTGGGGCTGAGCAGCGCCTGGCGCCACGGCCTCGGGCGCTGTCTCCCGTCCCTCTGCTCTCCCGAATAAGCCCAAGAAATAGAAAAACATAAAAAGCTATTGTCCATGTCCAGTGAGAAATGGAAACCACTGGACCAAGGACCACAACTTCCTTAAAATAATACAGCACTCCATCACTTTTGCATCTGGATCCCCCTCCTGCTTTGCAAAGTCATAAAGCCGAAACAACACCTTGAAACATCAGGGCTTTACTCTATTTTATTCTTCCCCCCCCCAAAAAAAAAGCAATTTATTACGAACTCTATGGTTTCACCTTACCTACAGCACTTAATTCAGTTCATCTCCTACTTTGCTTTGAACTGTTAGAGACAATCAGAAAGTTGAAAGCAATTTATTAATAAGATAACATGCCCCATAGCAGCAATTTCCAACCCTTTTCATCTCATAGCACACATAAACTCATTACTAAAATTCTGCACCACACCAAAAATTATATATTTTGTCCATCTGACAAAAAATAGGTATATTTTTGATCCATTCACACCGGACAGCTATTGTTGTGTTGGCTATTGTCATTTTTTAATTTGGAAATCTTAGGGAAAGAAGTCAGTGACCCTGGCTAAATAGTTAGGTATTGCAGGTTTTAAAAATTCTTGCAGCACATCAGTTGAAAATCACTGCCCTAGAGCCCTGACCAATGAAAACAGTTTCTGAATCACAATGTAGCCACAGTCCGCAGTTTACCAGAGAGCAAGAATAAATGGCATCTATATATATAAAACCCTAATAGGCAAATAGACCAAACAGCAGAACTGAACTGGTCGCTATGACATGTGCTGACCACCAGGGGACACGCGTGGAACATGGCAGGCATCGGCAGCAAGTGGCAGAGCGTTGGCCATGGTGAGATGGTGGAGCAGGTGAGTGGGGCCGCCAGACCAAGGCAGGGCCACGGGTCACTGTCATTGGGGTGAGTCTCTGGTGGTTACTGAAAAGTCTTTGCTCCCGCACACGCTGCAGTCCCACTGGGTGCTCACACCCACTGCCGGCGCTAGCCCAGATCACTTAGTGCCATCAGTGGGTGCGAGCGGCTGCCGGCCCCGATTGCCCCTGAGGGCTTCTCCACCTCCCCCTGCTCCTGAGGGGCCATCAGGGCTAGCAGCTGCAGCTCGCACCCACTGCTGGCACCAGCCCAAATCGCTCCACGCTGTCAGTGGGTGCAAGCGGGGCCAGCACCATCAGTGCGTGGGAGCCGCAGCAGCAGGAGCGGGGCTGCCAACAGACAGGGGACTGGGGACCACGGTGAGAAGGTCCCGATGGGGGCATGGAGGTTGGGCCGAGACCCGCCCCTGTGCCCACTGCAGCCTCGTGGCCCACAGTTCCTTTCAAGGTGCACGAATTTGTGCATTGGGCCCCTAGTATATTACTATAATTCTTGTGTTTCATTGCTAGCTGACTGATTCATTGCAGATTTGACTGAGACTCCTAAGTTATAAATAAGGCCTTTTGTGGAGTGCGGGGAAGGAAACACGCTGTCTTTTACCTGTGCTTGTCCTGGCCCTATAATACAATCCCTTCAACCACAGTGAAAACTACAAGGTAAGGAAGAATCAGCTTAGTTTTAAAGAAGAGAATTACAAAGAAGAGATTTCCCACTTCTAGAGTAAAGGGTGCGGCCTGCATAAAGGGCATAATCAAGGATTTGGTTTGGCACAAAAAGGCTGGACTTGCACTCACTAAGTCTCAGTGTAGATGACCACCCAGTGCCTGAATCCTATCTCCTTAGCAAAAACCTCTCCCCGGAGTCCCTCTGCACCTGTCCCACCTCAGCCTTCTCAAGGGAAGAGAGAAATGGACTGATCACGACGATTAGCCTCAGGAAAGAAAAGTCCTCTGTGCACCACAGCTTTCTCATCTGTAAAGTTATAAATTAAGGTTTCTCCTAGACTAAGAGGTGCATCATTTTTTTCTTTTTACTTTCAATATTATTTTGTACTAACCACAGCGTAGTGGTTAGGCAATCATATACTTTACAAAGTGATTCTCCACCCCTGGTATTTTCTGGCACCATAGTTATTACAATATTATTTTAATATGTTTTTATTGATTTCAGATAGAGGAAGGAGAGGGAGGGACAGAAACATCAATGATGAGAATCATTGATAGGCTGCCTCCCACATGCCCCCCACAGGTTGATGCTCAGTTATTACAATATTATTGATTATATTCCCTATATTATACCTTACATCCCTGTGACTATTTTGTAACTACCAATCTGTACTTCTTAATCCCTTCATCTCTTTCACCCAGTTCCCTAAAACCCCACCCTTCCTGCAAGCACCAGTCTATTCTCCGTGTCTATGATTCTGTTTCTGTTTTGTTTGTTCATTTATTTTGTTCTTTACATTTCACATGTAATTGAAATCATATATTTGTCTTCTCTGACTGACTTATTTTACTTAACATAATACCCTCTAGTCAGCCCATCCATGCAGTCACAAATGGTAAGATTTCATTCTTTTTTTATGGCCAAGTACTATTCCATTGTATATATATGTACCACTGCCTTTTTATCCACTCATCTATTGATGGACACTGAGTTGTTTCCATATATTGGCTACTGTGAATGATTCTTGAGGGCTGTGGCCAATGGGTAAGGCCAGATGTAGGGATGGGCAGCTGGGATCACTGATAAGAGCTTCAGGAATCAGGACTAACCCATCCAGGTATCTGAGGATTCTTGTGGTTCACATAAATCAATTCAAGATCCCTTCATTGAAAAGCACATTAACTCTTTAATACATGGCAATGGAGGAAGAGGCGATGGACGGAAGCCCAGTGCTTGGCACAAAGCAGATGCTTGATGAACACAAATTCTGTTCAGCTCACTGGAATGACTTGCTCTTGGCACAAGTTTTTAGTTCAACTCAACAAATTGGCTAATTAGTCAATGCAGTCCCAAGGTTCACAGCATGCCCCATTCCACCCCCACTCTCTAATTCAGGGATTTGCCAAATCTAAGTTTTTCTCTCCAGATCCCTGCACAAGCAAAAGGAAGGATGCATCTCAAAATGGGAAGTGAAATGGATGAGCCTTGAAAATGTTATCTTCAGTGAAAATCAGTCATGAAGACCACATACTGTCTGATTCCATTTATCTGAAATATCCAGAACAGGCAAATCCACAGAGACAGAAAGTACACTGCTAACAGGTACAGGGGTTCATTTTGGGCAAATTAAAATATTCTGACATTAGAAATATATGTGCAATTCAATTATATTCACAACTTTAAGTATATTAAAAACCACTGAATTATTCATATTAAAGGGTTATCCTATATAATAAAAGGCTAATATGCAAATCGACTGAACGGTTGAATGACCGGTTGCTATGACATGCACTTACCAGCAGGGGGGCAGGCGCTCAACGCAGGAACTGCCCGCTGGTGGTCAATGTGCCTCAGCCAGAAGCAGGGAGTGGGCCTAATCCCTCAGGTGGACATCCCCTGAGGGGTCCTGGACTGCAAGAGGGCACAGGCCAGGCTGAGGGACTCCCCTCCCCCCCAGTGCACAAATGTCATGCACTGGGCCTCTAGTATCTCAATAAAATTGTTACTAAAAATGCAAAAAGATAAACATACAGAATGTCATTATAATGATCAAAAACCTTCTGGGGACAGGGATGGTTTGAATTTCAGTCCCACTGGCTATGTGGTCTTGAGCAAATGGTTGAACCTCTCTGCATCTCAGATTCACCATCAAGTGAGGATATTGTCTCACTGTGAACCTTCTAGGACAGCTATGTGGATCCTACTATAAGGAATTGAAGCTGAATTTGAGGACTTCTTCAGTGTGAGAGATGGGAAGTGGTGTGCAGAGTGAGTTAGGCGGAGCTGTGGGCCAGCCTTCTGAGGCAGGAGGATGGTGGCTGGAGCAGGTCCTGGTGAGCATCCTACAGGTTTCCCTTTTTAGGATTAATTTCTTCAGATGGTTATTTCTCACTGTCTCTCTGTATCTCACAAGAAAACAGATGGCCTGCCTCTGCATTTTCTAGGTGGGGAAGCTGAGCCCTTGGGGACGTGAAGTACCCTCTTCAAAGTTACCAAGCCTGGGAAGCTGGGACATGAGTGCTTTCTTCCCTAATGAAGCGGAATACCCTTTCCATCTGACAACTAAAAACAGGGCTGGGTGCTGAAGCCTTCCACACCGTGTGCTAATAAAACTTTGCCAGGTTTGCTAGAGCCTAAGTCAGTCAATCATTCCAGAAGTATGAAAGGGACAAAAGGGAGAGGCAGGGAGGCAGGGGAACTCAATTGGAGATTCAGATCTTTTGGTGCCAGGAATATATCAGGGAAGCACATTTCCTTTACAAAGTTCAAAGGAAACAGTGTCAGTTTTGTTTTCATCCTTAGTTTCACTTTTCACTTGGGAGAAAACCCTCGCTTTGAAGCCTCTCTGTTTAAACTCATTAGGAAAACCATCAATGAGGGAAGCTTTCATGAAGTCTTGATGGGAGGAATTAGTGTTAGGGGAGATCCGGATGGGATCAATCTTCAAAGGGTTCATCTATGGAGATGCCAGGTCATCTTTGGCGGCTTGTTCAGCTGGAAAGTTAACATAAACAAATGTTCCACTTACTGGAGAGGCCAAGGGACTAGAGACATTTGATGTTCCCTCTGCAAATGCTACCTCTGACGCCAGCGATGCCCTCTGCATGAAAGATGGATGCTTTTCCAAAACTAAGGGAGCAACTTGTTGGAAGATGCCTTGCCCCGGAAAGAAAGGTGTTGTGTCCCACCAGAAAGGAGGAAGTGATATTGACATTCACTGTACAGAACCTCTCCCTGTGTGATCCATAACTTTATTGAAGTCGACACGGAAACCTTTCTAGCAGGGCTGATGTTAATACACAAGGATATGTTTCCTGACATCTGAATCTTCTTCAGAGTTTTTTAACCTGTTGAAGTCGTCGTGGCAAAGTTAAAATATGGCAAAAAAAATTTTTAATCTTTGTTTTTTCACTTTATTCTTAGAGCATAGTCTATAGCCCTTCTGACTGATTCAAAATGGTTTGGAGGGGAAGAGAATAAAGAATGGAAGTGGGATGTCTAACAGGGAGACGAGGAAAGCACTGAGAGGAGAAGGGACGGGGCCCTGGAAGATGAACAGATATCAAGGTGATCCTAACAAAATGGTTCTGGGAAAAGCAGTTGTTAGAAAGCGTCTTCCTGCCTGTAACACAACAGGGATAAGTAATTAACGTCCTGAACATCTGTCAAGAAGGGGGACTTAACATTTTCATTTTTCTTACAAGAATTATATGTGTGTGTGTGCAGATATATACAGATCGTCAGTCCCCAACTTGTAATGGTTCAACTTATGATTTTTCTACTTTTGATAGTGTGAGAGCAATATGCATTCTGGAGAAACCAAGTAGGTAAGCTATGATGTTTGGTAGCTGAGGTGCATGAAATGCATTTCCAACTTAAGAATATTTTTAACTTATAATGGGTTTATCAGAACTAACCCCATCATAAATTGAAAAGCATCTGTACAGGCAAAAATGTAACAATACACATACAATCATAGGTATGATGTGTGTGCATGTGTGCAGGTGCACACCTGGAAGAGAATGCAGGTGTCAAGGCACTGCGATATAATACTGATTAGCAGAACTGGCCCACCCCAATGACAGGTTACAGCCTAATACTTTAAATTTTGGTGAAATTAAGCAGAGCATAGACTTAAGAAAACATGGGCCATGGTTATCTTTCCATGAGAGGATGACTGATTCTTTTAGAGTCCTCACTTGCCATCTTTTATTTAGCTTATAAGAAAATAAGGCACAAAATTAACCTGTCCAAGGCATGGAGCTCTCCCTGCCCAACTGAATGAGCAACTAAGTAATCCAAAAGGAAAATCGCCATTGCTTATACAACCATAATGCAGATGCAACATGGCATATAAATCAGTAACTCTTGTATTGCAAAACAGACAAATAGATTAATGCATGTTGCAGAGGATGGGTGAAGAGATCGATTAGGTTACTGATTCAGACCATGAACTTTCTCTCAATATACTGCATTTAACTTTTAAATAAGGTTTTGGAGAACCTGTAACATTTTGCTCACTTGACAGAGCTATATTTTACTAAGGGCAGAAATTGGCTAGTCTATAAAAATTAAATTATGCCCCCTTCACTGTATCTAGTCAAGAGGAAAAACTCTAATTACAAGATTGCACTGTCAAACAAATGCAAATTCACATTCTTTACACCCTGGTTGCAACAATTCAAATGGGGTGGGGAGCTCCTATTCTGAAATGAAAATCAATATGTGAAATATTTTTCAGAATGCAGTAAAAAGCAAGAGCAAAAGAAATGTCACTATCAAGGCTGATGGTAAGTAGTTGCTAACTCATTACATGCAGAGCTAGTGAGAGCAAGGCATTCCTTATGCAAACATTTAAATATCAATTAGTAAGGACCATGGAAGAGGCAGAACCAAAGGTCCCTTCCCCACAGCTGGGCGTTATTGCTTCAGAAATGGCCAACAGGATAAAGAGTGGTGGAAAATAAATCTCAGCACCTAATAGGAATGGCACCCTGGGGAATAGGTAAAGGTTAATTTTAAATGTACCTCCCAACTGAAAACTAAATGTACCTGCCTCAAAACTCAAAGAGCTGAGTTTGCAGACTTAATCCAGAAAGGTCTAACTGAATGCATGGGCATATTGCATTGCTGGTATTTTTTGGAAAGAGTATGTCTTTCATTACTGTTTAACGTCAAACTTGCTTGGTTCATTAAAATCTCGTAGCCCATTTAAAACTCTGCTTTTCCTGTATTACATACGAAAAATGCCAGTCCACATAACACTCAAGCTAAAAATCCTTTGCTGGGTTCTCCTATTCTTTCAATATCCACTTTGTGGCCTATCCACTCAGCTTGTTTGCTATGCCTGCTCAGGTGAATCTGGCAGACAGGAGAGCTGTCTGAGTCTTTAGCACTTTGCCTCCTTGAACTTCGCAGGCAAAGCTGGCAGCATATTTTACTATATAAGGTGCGGGCTGAGGAAGCAGGTGCCTTTTCATAACAGTTGGCTGGTGGCCTTGGATCGGACGCCTAACTTTTCTGGCCCTTGCTTTCCTCCCTGGAACACTCAGGTATGCTCCAGATCAGCACTTCACAACTTAGGGCACCTCAGGGTCACTTTGGGAGTTTATGGAAGACCCATGGCAGCTATATCACAGATTTAGGGAAATGTCTTCTTGTGGGGGACCGAGGGTGGGCAGGAGGGGCAGGGAAGGGCCCAGGCATGTGGATTTGAATTAAAGACCCAGAAGATTCCTACGTGTACCCTTTACTGTGAGTCACGGGGCCCTTTCAGCTCTAACACACAAAGATTCTCAGCACAATATAAGTTACTGATCAAGCAAACAAACAAAAATTCTGACTTTGATTCCTAATAGTATAATTTAACAGGCAGTATTTCCTCCAGGTTGGAGAAGTTGGCCCTGCAGTAGAATTGAATGTTGGTGGGTTTTGACCTCAGGAAACAAGGGATTCCGAAGAGGACTGATCATCAGACTGCATGAAATACTCCAAGTAAAGCGCGGAGCCTGAAGGTAGAACTGAAGCCCAGGGCACACCCAGAAGACAGCCTTCCATGATTGTACTACACTGCGGTCACTTAACAATTGGCAATGGTTGGCTCTTCATCGCTACCAACAAGAGGAGAATTAATAGTCACTTAATTGATTGGTCTCTAACAACTACCTGGAGATGAAAATGGAAGAGCTTTGAATTACCAGCCCCCCTGGGCATCGCTCTTCTGATTCAGGAACATGTATTTATCTGCTTTCTATCGAATTCAGGCTCTGAAATGCCGTTTCCACGTGCACAGGACTCCCATCCTTCCCCTCATAACTGGTTTTTCCTTCGTGCCCATCAACTGTGTGTTTCTCAGCCTTCACAAATGAGACCACCTTATCACTTCCATCTCCGTCCCCCCTGGGCCTAGGACACACGGCCAGAGGAACCTGGTTTGGAGATAAGGTGTTCATCTTGACTGAGCTAGTAGCAACTTCAGGCCAGGCACTTGCCACCGTCTGCGCTGCAGTTTTCCGTGAATAAGTGGGTGTTACAATGCCTGCTGGACCTTTTTTACAGTGTGGCTTGGAGAAGAGAATGAAGCCGATGACACACAGCACACTGAAATGATGTGTGGTATTCATCTTAGGCGTGCTTTTAGAGAGGAAGAAATTTCTCTTTGAAAAAGGACACCACTTCTGGCAGTAATTTGGTTCATAGCTTTCTCCTTATCTCCACCAGGTCCTAGGTTTATAAAACCCGATACCCAGGTAAGCAGTGGCCTGGAGGATTCTGAAGTTCCTAACGTGTCCACAGTACAGCGCCCTTTTTTTTTTTTCTGGCTCTAACCTACTGCCCGGAAGAAAGCTGCCCATATTCTAAAGTAACGGAGTGTTCAGAGGGACCCCGATTCACATCACAGCAGCCCCATTGGCAGAAGGGCAGTAACTCTTGCTCAGGTACAGCGCTCGGGAATGAAACATGTAGAAAAGAAACAGCTTGTTGAAATCATCTTTTTCAATCTTGACTAAAGGATCATCACTAAGTTTTGTCCTGTTTTACTTTTTCAATAGCCAGAATCCCGTATGACAAAGCAATGCATACTGCTTATCTCGGGACAGGTTATTCTTGTGAGCAATCACATTGCAGATTGCCCAGAAGAGGGATTTTGGCAGCAAGAATCCAGACCTAGACCAGTAAGGACCTTTAAAACCACACACCACCAAATCAGAGCACAGTGACGAGCCATCTGCTCCCCAAATAACTGCAGTTATTATATATATAGGCATTGCCAGGCCCTTTCCCGAGAAGACATTACTTCCCAAGAAGGGAAAACTCGCTTAAAAACGACAACCCCTGCTTTAATTTGCCAGTTGGTTAAGGAGGTCATTTAACTGATGATTGCCAGAGAGAAGGGTGTGTGGGGGGAATAGAAGAAGGTAAAGGGGGTATAAATGATGATGGAAGGACATTTGACTTGGGGTTTTAAACACACAATACAATATAAAGATGATGTCTTGTAGAATTGTATACCTGAAACCTGTATAATTTTTTTAAGTCCTCCAACCTAATCAGAAACTGGGTTTCTCCCACTGGACTGGAATGTCTCCCAGGGCAGTGGCTGGAACTCTCGTAAGACTGGGGACCTCCACAATAGGCGCTATGGAAATCTGTATAATTTTATAAAGCCGTTTCACCCGCTATAAATTCATTTTTTTTTAAAAAGGTCATTTGACGGTTCAATCCCTTCTTCAGGCTCTGTGGGCAGTGCAGTTCAGCAAACCAAAGAGGAGCAGGGCTTTGGTTCACTCAGCAGTATCCACCACAGGATGCTATAGGGGAACTCACTTTGGATGCAGTATGGCTCCAGCAGCAAAGGCACCTGGGAAATGTTGGACTCTGCTTAACTCTCTGTAGCCTCAGGCGTGGCTGACTACCGGAAACGGGAAAGCCCCCAGAGATAAAGGTCAGGCTCCAGGGAGGAGCTTAGTGAATGCACAGAGTGTGCTAACTGCCTGATGGTATCTGTTAACTGAGGAATCCATGGTCCTTTCTGGGGGTCTACATGCCTACCCACCCCATGGGTTTACTATTAACCCCCTAGAAGAAGAGACCCTGTCCTGGGAGGGGGTGGACTCGTCCAGGCCGGCCACCACTGGGAGCAGCAGCTTTTCTAGGTATGTACATTATTAAAGCTCTTAGAAATTTGAATAAGGCTACATGTCAATTTTTCAGAATCAATCCTGAATTGAGACTTTGGGGGCTCTCCCCCCAACAGATGCTATTTCCCATTTTCTCAATATTCTTAAAATGGCATATTTTTTGTCTATGAGTTTGACCTTGGGAGTGAAGCTAGAGTTCCACCCATTTCCCCAAAGTTCCAATTGCACTTTTAGGGGCTTTGTTTTCTGATAAGAATGCTGGGAGGAGCTGGGGAGTCCAGCTCGGTGAGAAGACTGGTCAGCTGGAGTGAACAAGGAGGTTTCCTCTCCCAAGACCCCCTTCCTCCCTCACATAATGCCCAGGTCCTCACCCATCAGCCAGCCAGCCAGCAAGCCTGTGGGGCTGGGCACCGCATTCCTTCGAAAGATTGTGGCAATCTGTGCCTGGAATGTGATGCACTAGTTCTGAAATTGAATAAAGACCCTGTAGTGTTCTTCAGAGAAATACGGGGTGGCTCTATGACATAACACATTTTTCAAGCTCTGACCTCTGGGAACTTCAACTAGCTTCATATTTCAGGCTGACACTGCGTACAGGGCACTGTCTAGTTGTCGGAGCAGAGCTGGTTATCCATATATTCTCCAGCCTCCAGATCAGCTTTTAGCAGAGGGAGGTGAGGGGAGTAAATAAAAAGAGGAGAGCCACTCATTAAATGCACTTCCCGCCCGAGTCCCTGGAGGAGAAGCCCTGGTAATTAAGTCTAATGAGATTAAAGTAACTTGGACCTCTTCGTTTTCCCAGCACTGTGAAAGTAAATCTGTGATAACCAGGGTGTAGGCATGAATCAAAGTCAGTCCCTTTTCCTGTAATTTAGTGGCTCCCTCGCTCACAGCGGCCCAGGCTGGGAGGGGAGGAGAGCTGCAGGCTCTTACCCGCACTTTGCTCCATCACTTCTTTCTGACACATGTCCTGGACGTTCACCGTGCAGTTCACGATGAACTCCGGGGAGGAGCAGTCGTTGTTCAGCTGGAACTCTTCACACTGGTAGCACTGGATCTGCAGCGCAAAGCCTGCGGGACAGACGCAGTGGGGTTCAGATCCAGCCCCTGCAAAGACCCCGGGGATACCACGGCCCTCCCCTGCCCATCCAGCCCCCCCCCCCCCCCCCCGGGTGCTCCCCGGAGCAGGGTTTCCGAGTAAAGCCGACGTGGCTGAAGCCGGCAGGGGGCGGCACGGCGTCCAGGGTCCTGAAGGATGAAGTGGAAGTCCGCCGGCTACACCTGGCCCCAAGCTCCTCACAAACAGCCAGTACGGCCACACACCTGGCCTTCCAACTCGGAAGTTGCGAGGAGGGGTGTGCACCCGCGCGACCGAATAGCTCCAGAGACAAGCGTCAGCTCCAGTCTACGCTGAAGGATTTGCCTAATTGTTAATTGGTTACAAATCACTTAATTACTACTTTGCGACTGCATTCGCAGACGCCTTTCTAGTTTTACTAATTTTTGAAGTCAGCTTTCCTGTGGCTCGGAGACTCCCAGGAAACCGCCCGGAAACCCGGAAGGAAGTGCCAGACACGGAGTACCCTGGAGCCCCAAGTGCCGGCCCTCCTGCGGGACGGTTCCCGCAGCGGCGGGGGGAGGGGCAGGTGTGCGCGCGGGCGTGCACCCCCGGCCGCTACACGACAGCCCTTTCTCCCCAGCTGAGGGCTACCACTGGGCTAGGGTGCCCGGCTGGGGTCCCAGCTCTGCCGAGCTCAATCGGAAGACGGTCGGTCGCGTACTGGAAAGAAGGAGCGAGACGTTTTTGCCTCTCCAGCCTGGCTACTCCGCTGGGGCCCGGGAGCTTTCGGTCTAGACCTGAGTCCCCCTGCTCCCGCGCAGTTGAGTCTGGTTCCCGAGCTCGCCCCTCCCAGACCCAGAACGGTCGCAGCAACACGGTCGCAGCCCGGGCACGCCCCGCCACAGACTGCCCCGCGCGCCGTTCACCTGTCGGCGGCGCCACTCCCACGGGTTGCTAGAGACGCCTGACAACTTGGCGAGGCTGTGGCTACCAGTGTCCCTCCCTGGCGGAGGCCGCGGCACGGCGCGGACCCTCCCTCCTACCCGCGCTTCTTCTTCAGACAGTGCAGTCCGAGCGCCGAGCGCCTGCAGCTCGAGTCCTGCAAATCCGCCTCCTGCTCTCCCGCGGCGCAGGACCGGGAGACTTTCCCTCCCGGCGCCTCTGGGCTCCAGCCGCCGCCGAACTCCAGCGGGGCAGCCTCTGCGCAGCCCTGGGCGCCAGGGGCCGGCGGTGGACGCGGCGCGCGCCCCTGGCTGGGCTGCCGGCCTCTCCTCTTACCTTGAAGCAAGAACAGTCCGCAGAACGTTGCTGCGATGCCGAGGATCCACATCCTCCCGGAGCCGCGGGGCCGGGAGCGGGCAGGTGCCTCCGAGGCGGCGAGCGCGGCGGGTACTGCCCGGGCCGCAGCGGCGGTGGCTGCCGGAGCTTCGGTGGCCCGCGCTGCTGTCGCCGAGGCGACCGTCGCCGCCGGGAGGAGCCGCAGGTGCCGCCAGCGGCGCCCGCATCGCCCGCGCGGGGCCCCCGGCTGCGCTCGCTGCTCCCGTCGCCGGCTCTCTCGGGCGGGGCGCTGCGTCCCCGGAGTTGGCGGCTGAGACTGAAGGAACTACTGGCGAAGCGAGCATCCAAAAAGTCTAGCCTCTTCTCCTCACCTCCCACTCCGGGCACCACGTGACGGCTGCCGAGTTGGGGTGGGGGTGGCGGGCGGGGAAGGCTGGGACTGTCTTTCTACGTCCCCACCCCCTTCCTATCGCCTTCCTCTCCAGCCTCCGCACCTCCCGAGGACGGGGAGGCCAAGGGAGAGCGTGTCGTTTTCCGAGGTTGGGGGAGGGGGTGAGATTGGCGAAGCGAGAAGAGGGCGCAGCAGGTGCGACAGGGACAGGCCAGGCGCTGCCTGCGGGACCTGTGAGATGGGGTCGGCAGACTGCGCTCCCGAAGGGACCTCTGCGCTCCCGGGCTGGCCAGTGCCCGGCGGCTGGCGGGTTCCCGCCGCCCGCGGGGTCCGGTCCTCCCCGCTGGGCGGGAGCGCGCTCCAGGGCCGGCAAAGTTGCACACCTGCCGCCGCCCCGGCTGTCCCGCGCAGCTGCGCCTTCTTCCCCGGAGCAGCCCCCGGGTCCTCCCGGGCTCGGTGCAGCTGCGGCCGGTGGGCGGCTGTGGCGGGCCCTGCCCTGCCCCGCGCGCCAGCTCCAGGCAGCCCCCCTTTCCTCTGCCTCCGCGCCCCGCGGGCGGGTGTGGCGAGACTGCCCCAGGAGAGGGCCGCCCGGAGACCACCGCCGCGACCTCCCACTAGAAAGCAAATTGGAATGGAGAGGGAGTTGCTCCATCACCTTCTCCCAAAGGGCCGGGAAGCTTCCTCCTGCTCTCAAACCCGTGGGCCATTGGAGTACGCTCCCGCGTCCGCCCCGGCGCCGCACTCCCTCGCCCCGCACCCGCACTCGGCCCCGCTGCTCTGCCTCCTCCCCCCCCCCCCCCCCACCCCCCATTCTTCCTCTGCGGCTCCGGCGACCCACCTAGAGAACCGCCGGGGAAGCCGCGTCCGCCTCCCTCGCCGCAGAGCCTTGCAGCAGGTGGCCCGGGAGTCCGCTGGCTCGCCTGCCCGCCGGAGAGCCTCGGTGCCCCCGCCCCCCAAATCCCTAGGGAGCACCCCTTTCTGTGGAAATAGTTTCAGACGCGTTGCCGCTCTTCACCTTCTCGACCACCTCCGGGAGGAGCTCTCGCAGGGCGGGACGCTGATCTTTCATTTCCCCCTCCTGCCGGCAGAGCGGGCTGGAAACGGGCTGCAGGGACTTGCTTGTCATTCCTCTGCAGAGCAGTCCCGATCTCCCTCCGGCTCCTTGCCTTCTGCACCCCCTCTTCCTTTCACTTCCAGCCGCTTAACCCCTCGGGGAGACTGAAATGCTTTGACCATTACTCCTTTGCCGGCAGACTGGGATCTGACAAGTGGCTGAATTACTATCTCGGGAGCAAGAGGGCCGGTTTATTTACTCCTTGGGCAGTTCATCCTTGGAGCGCGTGTGAGATTCCAACAACTAATCTGGGCCAAAGGCTCCTTGAACAAGTTTCTTTAAGCTTTCACGGGTTCGATTGTGATATGACTTTTATTCAGAAATGAAACAAAAGAACTTTTAAAGGTCTGAAAGACAATGACACGTTACATAATTTTCATTTAAGACAGCAAAATTCAAATATAACAAATTGCACAAATTTACCCAATAACACTGATCATACAATAGTCTTTAAAGAAACAGGTGTGTACTAAAGTACAAGAGTCTAAAAAATATTTCTATTATGCCTAGTTTACAAGCTCCTGTACAAAAACCATTATAAATAGTTCACATCTAGAAAAAATACACATAACCTTTAAAATAGAATTTATCCTTACATATAAACACTTTGTAGAAAAAGGGGATATTAAAAAGTAAGAATTTTTCATAGCACCAACCGTTAATTTTTTTTTTAAAAAGTGAACCTTGTAAATAGAAATTTGCTTTCATTCTAGATTGCCCAGATTTTAATAAAAATAGCAGGAAAATAAAAACCAACAAAAGTGTTCCGAATCATAGTGAAGGACTAAGTAGAGGAGGATGGAAGGAAATGTTTGGAAAGAAGATCTGCTATTGAAAATAGAATTAGGTCACTTCTGATACGCATCCCCACGGATCAGTGTCACACTTCAGTACTCTTTACATTTTTCAGTAGAAGCAGAAATATACTCATTACTAAGCTTGAATAGTTCTGGCAGCAATTTTGAAATTACACTAGAATTAAAGTTTATATCAAATCAAGATTGGGAGTTGGAGATTATAATGAGACTGTTGTTGCTTTTTGTTTGTTTGTGGTTTTTTTTGTTTGTTTGTTTGTTTTTTTGCAGGCCCTGTTTTAGGTTTTCGGAGTGTACCCACCAACAATTTAAGCACTAGAAGATGAACTGGACAAAAACTTCAGTTGGAATTTTAAAAATATATTATCATCAACCTCTAAAAGACTTAGTACATCATTTCAAGAGCATGGCACTGATTTAATTTATTGCTTTTTTTTTTTTTTTTTGCTACAAATATAATTTCTTTTCCAAAAAATTTACAACTTCTGTACAAGTATTTTAAAAAGTGCAAAATTAAGACTTCTGTATCGTGGGTGTGTTTACTTTTAATCCTTAAGAAACACAGCACATGGAGTCTGTCTTTATTGCCCTGTCAGAGAAGAAAGCTCCGGTGGGTCCCTTGCTGTGAGCCTGAAAACACAGGCTCTGGTGTTGTAATAGTTTATTGTTGTCATCTCTACCTGCCCCTCCCAACCCGTTTCTTAAGTGCTCCATTTCCAGCTCACTAAGGGGGAGAAAGTCCTTTATGCATCATTCGAACCCTGACTCGCACAGGAAGAGAAGCTATCATATAAAGAATCACTCAAAGATTCCAAATTGTCTACCCCAGGCCGGTCTGAGCTACTCAAAGAGGCCTCTTCATTTTTTTCTTTTTCTTCCTTTCGTCCTTCAACCTTGTTCGGAGAGTTCTTCTCTTTTTCTAATAAAATCACAGTATTGCTGTTATATTTATTGAACGACTCCAGGGAAATTTTAGATAATCTATTCTCAGGATCCTCTTTTGTTTCTTCAACTTGTTTCAATTTCTGCAATGAAAAGAGGAAAATATTAGAAACATATTTCTTTGGAAATCAAGTTCTTCTTTCCAATATTCAATTATTGTCTGTATAAAGTGCAGTTTAAAGGGATAGAGAGAACCTACAAGTCTTTAACAAGCTTCTAGTATAATTAAATATAATAATAAAGCCAATTTTAGGGATAAATTAAGACTTGAATCATTTTTCCTGAGATAAATAGGTCCCAATTTGCCAACCAGTTAAGTGCCATTTAGATTCATTTTAAATGGATCCATTTGAAATTTGTTCAGGTAAAGTGCCTAATTTTTCTTAATCATAGTTTCAGACCACTCCCTTTTCTTACTAAATAGTATTAGTTATCCTGTTGCTAAGTATGGATAGGGTTGAATTTCAGCCAGAAATTATGATTATATGTAAAAACAGAACAAACAAGCAAACAAAAATACAAGATCCCTTAAATTGCCTAGAAATTTAAGTATATGTTAAACTTATCAGAAGCATTGTTATGTTTGTATTTGGTCCCTTTACAAGTCTACGGTATTTGAAAGAGATCTCCAGGCCAGTGGGCATAGATTCTAGAAGGCCCAGTGGCTTAAAATTCATGGTAATAGGTCTATACCTTAGTAACCACACCCCTCCAGGAGGTTCTAGTAACACCAATTTCAACAGGGATATTTTTAGGATGTTACTGGTAGTCTCTAGAACTTTATAAAATATTGCAGTCAGATTTAATAATTATTGTAGGTTAACCCTATGAACATGACTATATTCAGCTGCTCAAGTGGCACCTAAGGTCTGAGGTGGGAGTAGAGAAGGCGGTCCAGATGCCAAAAGCAACAGTGTGGAGGTGGTTGAGCTACTAACTCATTTCTCATCTTTTCCTCTTTCATGCAAAAATTCCACCCTGACTTAGGAAGAAGTACAGACAGGGTTTAGAGATTATGACAATAGTTACCATTTATTAACCACCCACTATGTCAAAGACACGGGACATATTTTATCTAGAAGCCCTTCACAAAGCTGCAAGTGACACATCCCCATTTTCAGGAAGAAAACAAGGCTCAGAGTGACCGGGTCACTTGCCCAAGGTCACTATGCAAGTGATGGAGAACAGGCCTTGAATTCCGGTCTGACTGGCTTCCATGCTCTTATGTAATAAAGGACAAGATGTCCTGTATTTTTTATTTTGCCACCCAAATATTCCACTTAACTTGCCAACCCGTCTCTACCACTCCTGTCCAAGGCTCTAACATGTGCAATTTGTTTCCTCAGCCCATCCCTGCATTGTCACAATGGACATACAGAAGTGAAGTGAGGAAATTGCTTTCTGATTCAGGGGAACACAGACACATCCAATGACTATGACTCTTGCGTGTTAAGTATTTTATTTATTTTTTATTTGTTAAATTGAATCTATTGGGATGATATTGGTTCACAGAACCATACAGGTTTCAAGTGTACTACTAAACAAAACATAGTCTGCACACTGAATCTTGTGGCCATCGCCCCAAGCAAAGTTCATTTCCTCCCCATTATCCCACTTTTTGCCCAGGTCCGGCTCCCCCACACCTCCTTTCTCTCTGGCTATCACCACACTGTTGTCTGTCTAGGTATTATGTATACGGTTTTTCTGGCTCATTCCTTCACCCTTTTTCATTCAGTCCTCCAACCCTTCTCCCTCTGTCAGCTGTCAGTCCACTCATGTATCCATGCCTCTATTTCTATTTTGTCAGTATATTTTGTTCATTAGATTCCATATATGAGTGAAATCATACGGCACTTGTATTTCTCTGACTGGCTTATTTCTCTTAGCATAATAATCTCCAGGTCCATCCATCCTGTTGAAAAAGATAAGATTTTATTCTTTTTTATGGCCACATAGTATTCCATGTGTAAATGTACCACAGCTTCTTTATCCAACAGTCTACTGATGGGCATTTGGGCTGTTTCCAGGTCTTGGCTATCCTATATAAAAAGATGTAATATGCAAATGGTCATTACGCCGTAAGCGTAATGACTGACCGCGTAACAACGGGATCACGGATCAGCAGGAGAGTGGGGCAGCAAACTACAAGCAGGCGGTGGAGAGCTACAGGAGGGGGGAGGGCAGCAAGCTATGAGGGGAAGCGGGGGGGAGGGAGCTACAGGATGGTGGGACAGTGGGCGGAGAGTTACTGGAGGGTGGCAGCAAGCTACCAGCGCAGGGATTTGTGCACAGGGCTACTAGTTGTAAATAATGCTGCAGTGAACATAGGGGTGCATATATTCTTTTGAATTAGTGTTTTGGGTTTCTTAGACTATATTCCCAGAAGTGGAATTGCTGGTTCAAAAAGCAGTTCCATTTTTAATTTTTTGAGGAAACTCCATACTGTTTTCCACAGTGGCTGCACCAGTCTGCATCCCCACCAGCAGTGGACTAGGGTTTCCTTTATTCCACATCCTCACCAGCACGTTGTTTGTTGATTTACTGATGATAGCCATTCTGACAGGTGTGAGGTGATATCTCATTGTAGTGACATCTCACTCTGGCAGGTGTGATTAGTGATGTTGAGCATTTTTTCATATGTCTATTGGCCATCTGTATGTCCTCTTTGGAGACATGTCTATCCAGGTCCTTTGCCCATTTTTAACATTGAATTGTTTATCTTCTTGATGTTGAATACTATAAGTTCTTTATATATTTTAAAAATTAACCCCTTACCAAATGTATCATTGTCAAATATGTTCTTATGTTCTCCCATCCAATGAGTTCCCTTTTCATTTTGTTGATGTCTGTTTGTTTTTGCTGTGCAAAGCTTTTTAGTTTGATAAAGTCCCATTTTTTTCCCTTTGTTTTCCTTGCCCCAGGAGATATATCGGTAAAAATATTGCTACCAGATATGTCTGAGGTTTTACTGCCTATGTTTTATTCTGAATTTTTATGGTTTCACAATTTACATTTAAGTATTTTATCCATTTTGAGTTTATAATTTTAAAAATATATATTTTTTTTATTGATTTCAGAGAGGAAAGGGAGAAAGATAGAAACATCAATGATGAGAGGGAATCATTTATTGGCTGCCTCCCTCACGCCCCCTACTAGGGGTCAAGCTGCAACCTAGGCATGATGTTGGCTGTAGGTTTGTCATATATGGCCTTTATTATGTTATGTTCCCTCCATTCCCACTTTGCTAAGCATTTTATCATAAATGGGTGGTGGATTTTTATCAAATGCTTTTTCTCATCTATTGATATGATCATGTGATTTTTGTCCTTAATTTTGTTTATGTGATGTATCACATTTATTGATTTGCAAATATTGTACCAACCTCGCCTTACTGGAATAAATGCCACTTCATCATAGTGTATGATCTTTTTAATGTGTTGCTGGATCCAGTCTGCTAATATTTTTTGAGAATTTTAGCATCTATGTGCATCAGAGATATTAGCCTATACTTTTCTTTCTTTGTAGTGTCTTTATCTAGTTTTGGAATTAGAATACTGATGGCTTTGTAAAAAGAGCTTGGAAGTCTTCTCTCCTCTTGAAATTTTTGGAATAATTTGAGAAGAATAGGTGTTAATTCTTTAAATGTTTAGTAAAATTTGTCTGTGAAGGCATCTGGTCCAGGACTTCCGTTTACTGGGAGTTTTTTAATTACTGCTTCAATTTCATTAGCTGAGATCAGTCTATCAGGTTTTCTGATGCTTCCTGATTCAGTTTTGGAAGATTATATTTTGGTATTTTTCTAGGTATGTGTCCATTTCACCCAGGTTGTCCAACTTATTAGCATATAATTGTTCATAGTATTTTTATACAATCTTTGTATTTCTGTGATGTTGTTTGTTGTACCTCCCCTTTCATTTCTGATTTTATTTATTTGGGTCCTCTCTCTTTTTTTCTTGATGCGTCTGGTTAAGAGTTCATCAATCTTGTTGGCCTTTTACCTTTTCAAATAACCAGCTCTTAGCTTCAGTGATTTTTTTTTTTTAAGTTTCTGTGTCATTTGTTTCTGCTCTGATCTTTATTATTTTCTTCCTTGTACTTACTCTGGTCTTCACATATTGTTCTTTTTCTAATTCCTTTAGGTGTAGAGTTAGATTGTTTATTTGAGATTTTTCTTGCTTCTTGAGGAAGGCCTGTAATGCTATGAACTTCCCTCTCAGGACTGCTTTTGATGTGTTTCATGGATTTTGGGTTGTTGGTGTGTTCATTTTCATTTGTTTCCAATAATTTTTTATTTCTTCCTTGATCTCATTGTTAACCCATTCATCATATCTAATAAAAGAGTAATATGCAAATTGACTGTACCTCTGCTACACCCTCAACCCACACCCACCAGCCAATCAGGAGCAAGTATGCAAATTAACCCAACCAAGATGTCTGCGGCCACGGAGTGAACAGGAGGCTTGGGTTTTCCCAGCAATGGAGGAAGCCAAACTTCCTGGCCGGCCCTGGCTGGCCCAGGCCTCTGCTCAAGGCTACAAAGTTTCAATTATAGAAGATAAATAAATCCCAACAAAAAAGGCTGCAGCCACAGAGCGAGCAGGAGGCTTGGGTTTCCCCAGCGATGGATGAAGCCAAGTTCTTGGCCTGCCCTGGCCTCCGCTGAAGGCTACAAAGTTTAAATTATAGAAGATAAATAAATCCCAGATACCATGGCCTCCCCTTGCAAACCACCACAGGCGCCTCGCCCAGGCCACCCCATGCCCCAAGGGAACTCCACCCTGATCCAGGACACCCTTCAGGGCAAACCAGCTGGCCCCCACCTGTGCACCAGGCCTCTATCCTATCTAATAAAAGAGTAATATGCAAATTGACCATCACTCCAACACACAAGATGGCTGCCCCCATGTGGACACAAGATGGCTGCCACAAGATAGCCAGCAGGGGAGGGCAGTTGGGAGTGATCTGGCCAGCAGGGCAGGGCAATTGGGAGGGACCAGGCCTGCAAGGGAGGGCAGTTGGGGGCTATCAAGCCTGCAGGGGAGGGCAGTTAGGGGTGACCAGGCCAGTGGAGGAGGGACGTTGGGGGCGACCTAGGCCTGCAGGGGAGAGCAGTTGGGGGGGGGGGGGTCCAGGATGCAAGGGAGGGCAGTTAGGGATGACCAGGCCTGCAGGGGAAGGCAGTTAGGGGAAATCAGGCTGGCAGGGGAGTAGTTAGGCATCAATCAGGATTGAACCCGAAACCGTGGTATATGGGGATGACACTCTAACAAACTGAACTACCCAGCCAGGGCTCCTTGTTTATTTTTTGTCTGGATGATCTATCCAATGATGACAGTGGGTTGTTAAAATCCCCTACTATGACTGTATTGCTTGCTGTCAACCTCCCCCTTAATGTCCACCAAGATTTTAAAAATATATTTAGGTGCTCCTATGTTGGGTGCACATATGTTTACCATGTTTACCAGGGTTATACCCTCTGTTGGATCAACCCCTTTAGTATTATGTAGTGACATTCTTTGTCTCCTGTAATGGCCTTTGTTTTAAAGTCTATTTTGTCAATGTAAGTATTGCTACACCTCTTTTTTCTTTTTTCATTTCCATTGACATGGAATATTTTTTACATCCCTTCACTCTCTGTGTGTAACTTTTGTTCTGAGGTGGGTCTCTTAGAGACAGCATATTCCTGGGTCATGTTTTCTTATCCATTCAGCTACCCTATGCCTTTTATTTAGAGCATTTACCTGTTTACATTTAAGGTTATTATTGACTAGAGGCCCGGTGCACAAAATTCGTGCATTCAGTTGGGGGGGGTGGTCCTTTAGCCCTGCCTGCACCCTCTCACAGTCAAGGAGCCCCGCAATTGATAGCCCTGCAGAGGGAGGCCCCACCCACTGCCGCCAGCTGGGCAGCCTGGGTCTCCCTCTTTGGGGCGATTGTGGAGCTCCCCAGTTGGTGGCCTGGGTCTCCCGCTGCAGGGCAATCATTGGGCAATGGCGGGGCCCCACGACCAGTTGCATCACACCTGTCTTGGTGGCGGCAGTCAGTGCTGGGTGGCCGCGACCCAGGAGGGACCGAGAGATCAGCAGTTCAGCCTGCTCGCCAGTCCCCGCCAACCTGAGCTTGCTGCACATGCAGCCTTGCATTTGGTTGTCCATTCGGTTGATTTGGACATTACAGACCCTGGTTCTTTATATATTAGGAGAGGTATTTATTTATTGCCATTTTATTCTTTATGTATTCACATGTTAAATATTTAATGGAAAGAGAATTGAAAGAGGTACAGAAGTGGATGGCTTCAATATTCCAAGAGCAGGCTCAGAGTTTCTCTCTCTGCTATGGAAAATGGCGTAATTCTATGAGAATACTTGAAAAATCATCCTCGAAGTGGTACTTATCTTATTATACTATTAATGTGCAGGTGCATGGCTTACAGAGCTAATTTTCAGTCTCAGGTGGCTACCTTGCAACCATAGGTGGGCTGAGGAACAGATTCCTAGCTGATTACAGAGGAGTGGCTCCATAGTTAGGAATAACTCTATGCAAGGGTTCCTATTCATGTCACATCAATTTTTAGGTATTTTAAACAAAGAATTATATAGTACAATACTAAAATACATGGAGAAAGTTGGAAGTGCTTTGATTATACTAAATGTGGGTAAATAAAGGGCATTCAATATGATTTTCTTCTCATCTGAATATCTCCTCACTTTTTCTTCATTCAAGAACCACAAACATTTTCCTTGACTATTTCTGGTCAATTTGGATCTCAGATTTATTCAATAAACATTTATTAGAAGTTCTATGCTGAGGCAGGGGAAAGGTTTTGAAACTGAGGACATAAAACTGAATAAAATTGCATCCTGTGGAGGCAAGTTGGGGCCCTGGAGGCCGACAGACTTGAATCTGAATCTCACTCAGGTTTTCCCTTTCATGGGCTTGGTCAGTGCCCAGGAGCGTGTTTCCTCAGGTGTAAATGGTGAGAAGACACACCTTTATTTCAGGATTGACATATTAGAAATACAACACCCTAAGATCCTGACACATAGTAATAGATACTCAATAAATAGTACAATAAAGAAATAATAGTAAGACAGAGTTCTTATTCTAGAACAGTGATTCTCAAACTGTGTTCTCCAGGCCAACAACAGTATAATGTCAGAGATTGTTAGAAACGCAAATTCCTAATCCCACCCAGATTTCCTACATCAGAAATGCTAAGGCTCAGTCAAATTTTAACAAGCTCATCAGGTGATTCTATACATGTTAAAATTTGAGAACCACTAGCCTGAAAGAATTTGTAGTCTTGGAAAGGATGTGAAAAGTATAACAATGTATTAGGTAGAGATGAGGAAAGAGATGTAGTTATTAAAACACTCACTGCCTATTGGACACATATCGTGCGTCATGCTTTCTAAATGCTTCATGCTTATAGGTTTGTTTCTTCAATTAATTATAACAACATCATTCAATTAAATATAGCACCTACATTGGCCAGGAAGGTGATGGAAATAAGCTTTAAGAAATATCACATGGTCTTTCTTTTATTTTCAGTTTTGAAGAAAGGTGATTACATCAAGAGTTCTTCTCCCCTATGTTTCTGATCTGGGCACTGCCAGGGCACTTACTGCCCTCACCAGTGAACCAAGACCAGCAGATTCTGAGAACTCTAGCACACCAGGACGACAGCTGTCAAGATGTGACTCTAGTCTCAGGCATCAAGAGTTCTTATAGTAAAAAAATATTTCTGTACTCATCTCCCTCTTGCACAAGAGTGACAGTGAGGGCCAACTGGCAGTTCGCCTCAGTGTTGGGGAGCGATAGGTAGTGGTGAGGACTGTAGTCAGCCCATGAGCAGGTGCCTAGTTTAGAGGGAGGAGCAGCTACAGGTAAACCCTGTGGGATATTGTGAGTTCAGTTCAAGACTATCACAACAAAGTGAGTCATAATCTCTTTGCTGGTGGAGTCTCTTGCCTTCAATTTGTAAAAAATGCAACATCTGTGAAGTACAATAAAGTGAAGTGCAATAAAACAAGGTATTCCTGTACTTAAATTTAGCTTACAGCTGCTGTCCAGAAACATGGGTCCTTATCTTTTGATTTTAAAGGTGAGGCCATAAATCTAGAACAATATTTGCTTATATTTAAAATCTTTTGATTTTTAGTTATTTGTTTATCTATATAATAAAAGCCTAAGCTACTGTCATGGCAGAACAACCAGAATGCCCGGTTGCTATGATGTGCACTGACCACCAGGGGGAAGACGTCAATGCAGGAGCTACCCCCTGGTGGTCAGTGTGCTTCCACAGGGGGAGTGCAGCTCAGCCAGAAGCCGGGTTCACAGCTGGCGAATGCAGTGGAGGTGGCGGAAGCCTCTCCTGCCTCTGTGGAAGCACTAATGAGCAGTGAGCCAAGTGATAAGGAGCAGCAAGCAGGTGGGTAGTAAGGAGCAAGGGGTCCTGGACTACGAGAGGGATGTCCACCTGCCGGCTTAGGGGAGTGGGCCTAAGCCGGCAGGTGGACATCCCCTGAGTGGTCCCAGACTGTGAGAAGGTGCAGGCCAGGCTGAGGAACCCCCCCTCCCAGTGCACAAATTTCATGCACCAGGCCTCTAATATTAAGATAAAAACGAAACAATAATAACTAAAAAACCCCTACTATTTATGCCAAATTGCAATTTTGCATTGTTTTGACTTCTGAGCTAGAGATCATATTTTACATTTCTTATTTGTATTCTACCATACCCCCTGCCAGATTTTTCCCTAAATGCCTACCCCAGTCATTTTCAATTTGTGTGCTGCAAGAATTTTTAAAACATGCAAAACTTGACTATTTAGTCAGAGGCACTGACCTCTTTTCTCTTATATTGTTAAATTTAAAAAATGACAACAGCCAACACAACAATAGCCATCCGGTGTGAATAAATCAAAATTACATATATTTTTTGTCAGATTGGCAAAAAATGTATTTTTGTGGGTGCTACAGAATTTTAGTAATTAGTTTACGTGTGCCATGAGATGAAAAAGGACAAAAATCGCTGGCCTAACACAGTGCTAAATTGTCAGTAGATTCTCAATGGAGACTTGATGATGGATTCAGCTTTCTCTAGCATCAGCAGAGTCTCACCTAGTTGGCTTGGGTTTCTTCAGTGGTCCTGCCAGCTAGGTATAAACACTAAAGTAGCTTACTTCCCTGCCTGCAATTAGAAACACACCAAACTAGCCTCAACATTGTCTTGTCAGATAGCAGGTATTTTTAAATATTTGAAATCAAATAATATTTAAATTTAACATATAAGGAGGGATTGAGGTCAAACAGTAATGTGCTAATGATTTAGTCTGTTGAATGAAAACAAAATAGTGCTCAATAATTTGCAGCAACTGTGTGCAAAGGTGCTTTGCAAACTAATCATGATAATAACAGTTAACATTTAATTGAGTGCCTGTTCTGTGCATACTCTCTGCTAAGCATGTTGCATGGATTATCTGTTTTCATCATCACATCAATTCTATGGGTAGATATGTTTAGTATCTCTATTTATAGGCAATCAAAGCTTGAGGAAGTTAAGCAACTTGTTTAAAGCTATGTAGCAGAACATAGTAGAGTCTGGACTTGGACCAAACCAGCCTGCCTACAGAATCCAAGCTTTTAACTCTATCTTGGAAAATAACTAAACAAATATCAACCAAAATTATCTTTAAGGGGAGCATCTAAAATAAGAATTACCGAACAACAATAATATTAGTAACAAACCCAGTAAAGATTCATGTTTGATGATGATTGTGTAGGTTCTATAAAACATCTTTATTTCCTTCATATACTATGCTTCATTTCCTTCATATATTATGCTTCATCAGAATTATGATAGCATTCATATACTACAGTTGTCACCTATAGGTGGCAACAGTTATACAGTTCACTTTTTGGTGGACTTTTTATTGCACTTGAGAACAAAAGGAGAGCTAAACAGGGCAGGTGAGATTATATTTTCTAGTTTTAAATAAATAGCTCTGCATATTCTTAAGATAGTGTCCTGTCTTTAGTGTAGTCATGGCATTATTAGCGATAATTCAAGCAAGAGCCAGATAGGGACGTATCCTCCAGAATTCCCTTGAGAATTATACCTTAATTCATTGTAGTCACATAGCAAATCGATCAAATCCATTTGGCTCTGTGTGAATAATTGTGTGATCTTGATTCTCAGAGGAAGTTTCATAGTAGAGGGGGCACTTGGAAGGATTTTAAAGGGCGGATAAGACTAAGATATACAGTAGGTAAGAGGGAAGGCCTTCTAAGAAATTTCTTATTGCATCAGTCAACCATTCTGCAGTCTACTCAGGCCCAGCAGTTGCCTGGATAGTCTGTCTCTTGCCCTTTTAGATTCTATAATGGACAGAATCACCATAGACAGAAACAAAGATAAAGATATGCCTATCCCATGGGGTTCAAAGAACCCCAACAAGACTCAGGAAAGTATCAGCCCAGTTTATAACCCGGGGTTATAAATAATTTGTAACCTGGGTTATAAATAATAAATAACTATTATTTCCAAAGAGTTTTTCCATCCTGACTCACTGCTCTTACATCAGCCTGGAAGGCGAGGGTGGCTGATGTCAGCTGTACTTTACATGGGGTATTTATGGAATTTGCAGTTCACACAAATTCAAATTTAGGTGAAATTAGACCTGGAAATTTGGTTCCTTAATTTTCAGCCACTTGAAAATGCATACCATTTTCCCCCACAGTCAACAAAATCATGGAGTAGAGATTCTGCCAGGACTGATTTCCTGAACACCAGGAAGGATAAAATAGAAGGTGAAATGCACCTTTGCCACAGGAAAAGATGAGGAGACTACATAAGGTGATACAGAAAAACTCAGGTGATAAACCAAACATATATGTATATGCATAATGATATCAGCTTCAAACAGTTTTTATATATAGTACAGCCAGAAACTCGAGCCCACAGGAGGAGAGAGACAAGTAGCAGATTCATGACATAGTGCAATGGATTATTGTTCCATGATGAAGTCTCCTCTTTCATTATTTCAAAGATGTTTCCATCAGTTGATTGTATCTTGAAAATATTGGTTAGTATGTCTACTGTACAATGGCAGGAAGAGACTCACATTTACCTGTGAAATTCAGGCAGCATCATTCCTCAGCTGGGCATGCATACTTACAAAGAGGACTGAGCTGTTAGCACAAATTAATGTAAACTTATCTTCGTCAACAAAATTTCTTATTTCTCTATTGCAATAGAGAGTCACTGCCAGTCAGTTCAGGAATATGTGGTAGGAAATCAAAACTACATTTGTAAGGTGTTTTCACTGCATGCCTGGCAGTGGGTTGAACTCATGTCCCGAATTATCTCATTTAATCCTTACAGTAACCCGAGACAGCACTCTCCTCGTCCCATTATACAAATGGGAAAATACAGGGTAAAGAGGTTTGACTATTAGGCCACATACACAGGGCCAATAAGTTAGGGATCAGGGTTTAAGAAAAGTTGTATTTTGACTACAGAACTTGGAATCTTAACCACTAGACCAGGTATTTGGAAACCAGTGGTCAGCCCCTGCTAATTGGGCTGTGTAACCCCTCTGAACCTGAGTTTTTGTTTTCTTTAAATATATTTTTATTGATTTCAGAGAGGAAAGGAAAGGGAGAGAGAGATAGAAACATCAATGATGAGAAAGAATCATTGATCGACTACCTCCTGCACACCCCCTACTGGGGATTGAGCCCCCAATCCAGGCATGTGCCGTTGACCGGACTCGAACCCAGGACCCTTCAGCCTGAAGGTGGATGCTCTAACCATTGAGCAAAACCAGCTGGGCCTGAGTTTCTTTACATTGAAGTTTTTTAAACTCTTCGTGCTCTGTAAAGCTCTTTGACTCTAAAATATTCTTAATTAGTGCCTTCTGTGCATCTATTATTGGAATTTGAGGTGGCAGAATAATAACTCTCTTCCCGAGTTCTAAATGAACTAGAGGCCTGGTGCACAAAATTCGTGCACGGAGGGGGGTTGTCCCTCAGCCCAGCCTGTACCCTCTCCAATCTGGGATCCCTCTCACAATCCAGGACTGCTGGCTCCCAACTGCTTGCCTGCCTGCCTTCCTGATTGCCCCTAACCGCTTCTGCCTGCCAGCCTGATCACCCCCTAACCACTCTGCTGCCAGCCTGTTTGCCCCCAACTTCCCTCCTCTGCCAGCCTGGTTACCCCTAACTGCCCTCTCCTGCAGGGTTGATCACCTCCAACTGCCCTCCCTTGCAGGCCGGGTGCCTCCCAATTGCCCTCTCCTGCTGGCCATCTTGTGGTGGCCATCCTGTGTCCATATGGGGGCAGGATCTTTGACCACATGGGGGCAGCTATATTGTGTGTTGCAGTGATGATCAATCTACATATTACTCTTTTATTAGATAGGATAGAGGCCTGGTACAGGGGTGGGGGCCAGCTGGTTTGCCCTGAAGGGCATCCCAGATCAGGTGGGGGTTCCCTTGGGGTGTGGGGCAGCCTGAGCGAGGGGCCTGTGGTGGTTTGCAGGCGGGCCACGCCCCCTGGCAACGCAAGCAGAGGCCCTGGTATTTGGAATTTATTTTCCTTCTACAATTGAAACTTTGTAGCCTGGGGCGGAGCCAAGCCTGGGGCTCCCTCCGAGGCCGGCAGCCATTTGTGTTGGGGTTATAATTGAAACTTTGTTGCCTTAAGCGGGTGGGCCCGGCCAAGGTGTGCAGAAAGCTTTGCTTCCCCTGTTGCCGCCGGCAACCCTGGCCTGCTCTCTCAAGCTCCATTCTGCCGCCATTTGTTTGAATTTGTTTACCTTCTATAATTGAAACTTTGTAGCTTGAGTGGAGGCTTAGGCCTGGCAAGGGCAGGCGGAAAGCTTGGCTTCCTCTGTTACCTAGGAAACCTTGCTCTCTGTGGCTGTAGCCATCTTGGTTTGGGTTAATTTGCATACTTGCTCTGATTGGATGGTGGGCGTGGCTTGTGGGTGTGTCGGAGGTATGGTCAATTTGCATATTTGTCTATTATTAGATAGGATTGGCTAAGATAAAAGAAAAAGGCTGATGGGAGGTTAAAATATCAGCTTTACTATTGAGAAATCTTATGTGGAAGAATGAGGTTTCTATGACAAAGAAGTGGCTTTCCTATCACCGGTCTCCAGAAATAGGCAGGCTTAGTAACCAGCAGTCCTGGACTGGGGGCAGCTGTCTACCCTTTAAACCTACAGCAGTGATTTTCCACTGGTGTGCTACAAGAATTTATAAAACATGCAACACCTGACTACTTAGTCAGAGGCACTGATCTCTTTTCCCTTGGATTGTCAAATTTAAAAAAATGACAACAGCCAACATAACAATAGCCCTCCAGTGTAAATGAATCAAAATTATACCTATTTTTTGTGAGATTGACAAACAATATATAGTTTTGGTGTGCTGCAGAATTTGAGTCATTAGTGTCTCTGTGCCACGAAATGGAAAAGGTTGGAAGTCGCTGCCCTGCAGCCTGAAGGAACAGAACAGAACGTGCCTCTCGCAGCCAGCCTGACCGGAGAGAAAGGGTGGGAAGAGCAGGAGGCAGACCTGCGTCATCCCTGTTTCCCCCTATACTTGCTAATTAAACAAGCCACCCTTCTTCCTCCCGAGAAGGGAATGAGAGGGGCTCAGAGATGCCAGGAGTGCTGTCCCGGGAAGCTCGCTCCTCATGAAGAGAAACACTCCACGTTAGGAAGAAGTGTCGCCACCACCCAACAGTTCTCATGACATATGATGATGCAGATTTCAAGGGAACATATGTGCATGGGGGCCAAGAAGATGCAGGGAGCAACAATTGGAAAAAAAAATCAAATTTGTAAATGCTTTGCCCCTTAGTTGTAATTTAAAACATTAATTAAGGAAACAGATGTAGAAAAATGCATAGACGGCAGTGAGTTGGATTGGGCAGAGAAACCTCTCCATGGGCAGAAAAATAGGAGGGAGGTGATTTAGCAGATGAGAAAGATGGGAGCGCTTCCATTTGGAAGCAGATAAATCAAATACGGGAGACAGTCTGGCCAGGCCTGGGCTTTCGGTCAAAGTTGAAGGGGTGATCCCCCCACCCTCTCCTGAGCAAAGCTGGGGCCCGGGAAGAGTGATGTCTGGTCTGGCTGTGGGAGTAAGACTGGTGCATGCTGCAGTCTGTTAGTCATATGTGCCGGTGGCAGGCCAGCCTGAGGGGAAAGAGGCAGCTGAAGTCATTTCTCTTTCTCAGAGGCACCAGCTAATCTCTCTTTAATGCCACCTCCTACTGGATTCCTGGTGGAGCCCCTTCCTGGATGAGACATAAAAATAGCGCGACCTTTGGTGGACACTAGAGACCCTCCAGACCTTTCTAGTGAGCTGTGGTATTAACCCCGTTAACCCGGTCAAATTCCAGCTTGGAAAATTACTTTCTCCCAGTGCTCAGTTCCCTCTGTTACCTCGACTGGACATATCACTCCTCACTTGCCCTTCTGAAAAATTAATGCTCCGGATCTGTAATAGAGAGCCACTCTGCATCCACCCACACGCTGGAGATGTGACGGGCACCCGCGGGCCCTCTGTGTCTTCCCTGGGCCCGAAGGTTCTTCGGGATCTCCGGGGCAAGCTGGTTTTATTAGGTGAAGGAGTAGTTTTCAGTCGAGATGTGCTTTTATGACTGTATCATTAACTACACTGCTGTCCTTTACCATGATCAATGACTTCCAGTGACCTCTGCTGGAACCCCTGAACCCAGAGGGGAAAAATGAGCTGGCTGTTGAAAAAAAAAGCAAGCTGAGAGAAGGTCAGTAGGAAGCTTAGGGTTGCTAGAAAATAATATACCTTGTGGAAGGGAAAATAATTCAGCTCGGAGGTAAACTATGGTCACAGAGGACATTTAAAGACCACATCAAAATGACAGAAGGAAAGAGAAACCATTTATCACAGAGATGGAAAATGTTCCCAGATACAGAAAATTGGGGGAGATGTGGGAAGAGAAAAAAGAAACACAAAGAAAATCACAAACGTGGCCTATGTAGAGAAGGGCATTTGGGAAGAGGAAAGGCATGTAATTATAAGTTTGGGTGAAAATTTTTTTTTGTTTTTAAACATGTTTTTATTGATTTCAGAGAGTGGAAGGTAGAGGGGGGAGAGAGATAGAAACATCAATGATGAGAGAGAATCACTGATTGGCTGCTTTCTGCATGCCCCCCAGGATCGAGCCTGACCAGGAATCAAACTGTGACCTCCTAATTCATAGGTCAATGCTCAACCACTGAGCCATGCCAGCTGGGCAGTGGAATTTTTATATGAACACACAAAGGACATGTGTATGACTCCTGTAAACTCTAACGTTAGTGCCATCACTTGAAATGTCCATTTGAAAAACTTGTATTTTTCGATTGTTGTTTTCCAGAGTGGTGGACGGATCCACAAATCTAATTTAAAATGTAGGTTGATCACCTTGAGTCATGCATCAGATTTGATCAATGTTGATCAATTTCTCCAAGATTAAAATTTGCAGTTTTATACTGACCTGGAATCAGGAAAACCAGCCAGCTCATTGACATCAGCTTGTATAATTAGCTTAACTAAATAGACCATGCTTATCTGTGTTGTTAGTTTCTTTCTTCCTCCAGCATAACAATGTTAACTAAAATTTTATTCAGGGATGAGAACTGAACAGGTTCTGGGCCAGGAACTGCTAAATCTGTTCAATAGTGTCAGGTTAATGATTCTGTCTGGTGAGAGCAAGGGCATCAAGCTTTTCTGCCTTTAATTTATAGGCACCGTTATGAATACAAACAATATGTACACTACTCCCTTGGCTTAAAATACAAATTAGCCATTTTGGGGGACTATTCTTTCCATCATTTCATGTCTGACGTGTGATACCCATCTGACCAGCAAGTTGGGTCATGTCTGGCTTAGAGTCAGTTAGGGAAAACCCAGCATGAAGGGACCAGCTGTATATTCTAGCAGCATAAGCTATGTTTTCACTCTGAAGGGATCGAGTTTGGCTGCTCCTATAAAAAAAAAAAAATTAACTTTTTTGGGGGGATCAGCTGAGTGTGAAAAAGTTTATACTATTTTTTTTTTTCATGGAAGCTCTCCCCACAAAGGAGCATCTCCAATACCATCATAATGATGCACATCATAAAAGTACTAGAGGCCCGATGCATGAAATTTGTGCAAGGGGCTCAGCCCTCACAGCCCTGGATTCCTCTGGAAGGTCATCTGGAATGTCATTCAGCTGTCCGGCCTAATTAGCATATTATACTTTTATTATTATAGATACCTGAAAGTGGGAAATTTTATTATAAAGGATGCTGCCAGTGCCATAGTCAGGGAGAAACATTCTGTTATTCATTAACTGTAAATACTTAGGCAGCCTGGAGTTCCTTCTAACAGCATTTGGTAGACCCTGTAGGAAGCACAGCGCCCTGTGACATCCAATCTGTTAGGCACTTTACAGCAGACGTGGTCAAAATCACCTGCAAGCGAAGGTCCACCCAGGAACACACTGATATTTGTACATGTAAGGATGCTCGCTGTACGCATGTTTAAGGTATTCATCTCCTAATGCATTCATGTTTCAGTCGTAGGGCTTTGGATAAAGTTACTTCCCAAGGATATTTGACATATTAAATCCTGAGAGCCAGGGCAACTCAGAATCAGCACCAATTTATTGATCTTGTACTAAAGAGAACATTTCTTGGTGGGAATTGTTTTAATATTTAGAAACATTAAGCTTTATATTCTGTCTTGCATTTTCTTTTGTTAAAATGTATTTTTATTTTTTCAGAGAGGAGGGGAGAGGGAGAGAGAGATAGATTGAAACATCAGTGATGAGAGAGAATCATCAATCGGCTGCCTTCTTTACGGCCCATACAGGGGATGGAGCCTGCAACCTGGGCCGGGAATTGAACTGTGACCCCTTGGTTCATAGGCCAATGTTCAACCACTGAGTCATGCTGCTAGACCTTGCATTTTCATTTATAGTGGCAATTGTAAGATGCTCTTTTTCCTTGTTACCCAGTAAGCACTGGGGTTCCTAGAATGGAAGGATGTGCTAGCTGGGAGAATGCCAATAGGAATCGCTTTCACTCTGGATTCTATCCCTTGCTCTGTCACAATATGACAGTGACAATCATTACTTCAGCTCTGTACCCAGATTTTAATGAATATTTAAATAGGGATTATGCTGCTCCTGCCACATCATTTTTCACTTATTCAAACAACAGCTGTTTATTGAGACCTACTACTCACTGGATAGTATTCTAAACACTGGAGATACAATGGTATAGGAGACAAAGCTATTGTTCACAAGGAATGTCCATGCTTAGGATTCTTTAATATGATATCCATATAGAACGGGGCTTTAGAGCTATTAGGAGATGAATCCCTGGGCACTGAGTTAGAATAGTCAATCCACTCTGCTGGCCTGAAAACGGCATCTAGAACCTACATATCCTGTTAAACTGAGTTGTGGGTGTGCTCTTTACCCTCTTCCTATTTTTGAAATCACTCCCTAAACTTGCTTAGCTTCTTTTGATCTTCTTCCATTTTTAGTCTGGAACATCATTTGGGCAAATGTTTTCATGGGTTAACTAATTTACATAACCTTTCTTAACTTTTCTGGGCCTAGTTATCTCCAAAATTCAACATGCTGGCATTGGAATTTCTTCTCTTTTCTATAGTCCATAGTGCTGTCAATAGTAACCAAGTGTTATAACTGGATCCTTTTTTAGATATTCAGATGTGCTGGTTTTGTTTCTGTGATAGCTTATCCAGAGGGATATTTCTCTCTATGAATTCCTAGCTGAAATAGCCAAATTATCCATTTGACTCTGAACTTATATTCATTCTATTATATAGGCTCTTTTAAAAAAATCAATGTCTCACCTCTCAATTAGATTACACACTTCTTGAGGTCATGGACTAGGATTTATTCTGCTCTCTTTCTCCGATTCTGGCACTACGTCTTGTGTCTCTTAGAGTTGATATCCACTGGATATCAATAACCGTAGTCACTACCAGACCTATCTTCACTACATCATTTCCTCTGGAGCTCACAGACTTGACGGAGTTTCCTATAATGTCTGCTTTTCCATGATGAAGAGACATAACATAGCATCATTTCAGGCTTTCCCCTGACCTGCAATGGCTCAGCTGCTTTCCAGCTCCTAGATATACTGGTACTAACAGTGGGATATTCTGGGATTCCAGGTTAGCATCAAGAACCAGGGCGACCCTTGGATCCACGCATGTCTGACTACTGTCTACTATGGCAGAAGCAATTGTTTTTCTCTCTGTCAAGAGCAGAGATGCGGACTCATGTCTCATGGCCATGCTGGCCGGGCAGCTCTGCTCTGCGCCTCCTCAGCTTTCTGCTGCACCTCCAGGTGGGCTGGGACCAGCATGGGTGAGGCAGCAGCTGCCATTGCTTCCAAGCAAGAGCCCAGACAGTAAGCTCCTCATGGCATACAATGTTATGGAAAAGAGCAGGCCCATGACAGACGGTGCAGAGATTGGCTCTACCTTTCTCTTAATTGCTCCCATCAACTAGCAAGTGTTGCCTCGCCGGGCCTGAGCCAGTCCCAGGCAAGTTGCTCACGTTCAGATCCCAATTTCCTTCAGACAGGGCAAACTTGGTGATATGAATGAGTGTGAACATGACAATAATGACATGCTTAGGGGCAGCAACAAAACTGATTATTCAGATGATAACCCCCCAAGTAGTACTGGATGGATCAAATCCAGAAGTTAAACTTAAGGGAGACGGAATGCTAAGTGCCTTAGTACAATATGCTAGTCCCAGGAAGCATGCAGACTCTCTCCGCCACCTGTAATATATTCAGTTGGCAACCTGACTTTTGCATTTTAACAGGTATTTTCTTCATGAACCCCCTAAACTGACTGAATGCCACTTTATGAGGTTTAAGTCAGCTACCCGCTACAACAAAAATAAACTGTATTTTTGTCTCACATGCACAGAACAATTTAATCTTTAAATTAATGTAAAAGCGAAAGGTGCCTAGCTCCAAGTGAAGAATGTCCGCCCCACACGACTGTGTAAACACAACTTGATTGCTATGTGAATTAAATATGGATCAACAAAATCAATAGTTAATTGTGTGACTCTGGGTCTTTCATTTCAGATCTAATCTGCAAAGAAGGTCCAGAGGATGTTTGCTTTTGATTTTCTTAAAATATTATTTAAAACCTTCCTGTTAGGCAAAATAGTTCCTAGGATCTTTACATTATCTCCATAAGTTATTTGGCTTGTGTGTAGCCAAGGTCATATTGATCGCTCTTCCTCTGCAGTTTTCATTTTAAAATTCAGTGTCTTTATCGGTCAAGCTGCCTCATTCTGGGTATCTGGCTTGCACTAACGCCAAACAAATTTGATTGCCAAAATAACCCAACATAATAAGTGCTCGGTACCAGACATGCATGCATTAATTGTATGATAAACTGCCTTTTGGTCTACTGCATCACACTATCCATACAGGTAAGCAGTTACACCCACACCCACAGCCTGCATCAGTACAATATATTGTGCTGTGAAGATTCACAATTTTGCATGACAGGACAAGAACATGTGGGGTCAGGATGAATCTGTATGAATGAGTTATATTATCTGTTCGGACATTCTGAAAAGGACCAGAAGGAGGGGATACTGCTTGAATAGAACCAAAGAAAAAAAAATGTCTCCCAAGCTCATTAGCCCACATGGATGAGAAGGGAAGGAGGGCAGGCAGGCCTTCTTTGTAAAGGGACTAGTACAATAACAACCAGAAGACCATGGGGTAACAGATGGACCGCCTTGACCTGTGTTATATTGTGGTGGAGCTAAAAATGTAATGTTTGAACCTCTTTTCCCTTGAAAGTTAAGACTTGCTCCCTCTCACATATTGTTAGAAGCCTTCATCCATTTTGGGGAGTGAAGGCAAAATAATTCTTGAAATAATGAATCATTTTTCTTTTACCAGCTTGTCCAGAAATCCTATGATTATTTTGCCCTTGCAGACAATGACCTCCTCAAAGGAGGCTTTTCAAACTCTCAAGATAAATAATGAGAGGGACTCTCTCCTGCCTCAAGGAAAACACTGCATAGGGTAAAATGTTTATGAAAGTGTCTGTTCACCCAGGATGAGCAGAGCATGCTCCACGTGGGACGGAGCTGCACATGTTTATGTGTGACCAGCTGCCCAAAGGACGATGGGGCAGTGTCCTTGGAGGACCTTGAAGGAGAAGCCCAAGCCCTTCACCCAGTGCTGTTGGAAATGAATGTTGGCTGGTGACAGGTGGAGCACATTTTAAACCTTCTGACTTGTGAACAACTCGAGGAAAGGATGGATCCTAATGCATCCCCCCTTGCTCCCCCATACTCCCCTTCACACTAAGCAGCAGGTGCTCGGGGAGCGGCAAGCACCTGCCTTTCATGCTCCCATGGAAGCAAGGTCTCACAGATCAGGCAGAGAGCTGCAGTTCAAGTAGCAACTTCCCCATGTTATGATTCAAGCACTTTGGGTGGGGGTGGCGGGAGTACAGGCCCAGCTTTTCAGGGCAGAGCCCTCTATCCGTCCATCCTTTTATGGCTCTTGTACTTCGGTGTCTGTGGGCAACCGAAGACACAGACTTTTACTTCAGGAGTGGGTACAAGATCCTTCCCAAAAATTCCCCTCAGACTCCTTCTTACGTTTGTTGAAACGCCCCCTTTCCCCGACAGATGGCTGATGGATGGCCTGGTTAGAACCCGGGGAAGAAAAGGCCTTGTCTTGGGGCACTGGGAGGGTCTGACATAAGCACCAAGTCCTGAATGGCATGAGTGAGGGTGGGGGCTGTGTTGAGCTCCAGTGCACTCATCCCGTTTAGAGGGGCAGCTATTGCTTATTTAGCAAATCCCTCTGCAGCATTTGTAATTGGCCTAAGGTTTGGGCAGAACTCTAGAAGCAGGTACTGTTAATTATGCCACTTACTACAGGAGGGGAGGCAGTCACAGGAGCTAAGTATCTACCCAGAGCCCCAGAGCTTCCAGGAGCCAGTGGCATTCCTGTTCCATTTCTGCTCCTCCCACCTGAGCACCCCAGTTCTAGCCTGTGAGCATGTGGGCGCAGTGCTGCCAGACTTCTGGTTGTTAAGAGAAATGGAAATCTGGACATCTTACATGAAATTTCCCAATGTTTACTTTTAAAACAAGTGTGTGGCTCAAACAAAACCAATCTGTATTAATATGTGATTCCTCTGTATTGTAACCCACCAAAACCTAGAGACAGTCAAACAGTGGCTGCCTGAAGTACTGGCAAAGGGTCCTGATTCCACAGGCTGCCTCCCTGGGGCAAGTGCACTGTAAACAGACATTAAATACCCCACAGTGCTTCTCTATTCCTTGTCACTCCTCTCAAAACACACACAACAAACAACAACCCAAAACAAAACAAACAAGCCAAACTTCAACAGCCACCCTTTAAGCATTAGGATCACAGATGACAGAACGCTCTGAGGTCTATAAACTCACACCCAGCCCTCCAGTTGGCCACCACCTGCTCTGCCACAGCCTAACCAAAGTAGGGAAATGGACGATGCTTTTCTTCTAATCAAACACAGATTTTCTACCCTTTTCTTGGCTGTAATGGGTGGGGGGAGCCATGTCTATTTCCCTTGGACACATCATCAGCAAAATAGGTTTTGGGATATTTTCTAGGGGGAGGTGCACATCCCCTTTCTTTCATAAGAGCTTTAGAACTTATTCGCGTGCAAGATAAGAAATCATCAAAACCAGTTTCACAATGAAGACGCTGTGAATTCCCACGGCTGGCAGTGTGCATTGCAAAGATGTGGGATCTCTGCCCAGCATATCCTTGCCATCTATAGGCTCTTTTTACATTTATTTTTAATATGTTTTTACTAATTTTTTAGAGAGAGAGGCAGGGAGAGGGAGAGGGAGAAACATCGATCTATTGCCTCTCATATTCCCCCCAACTGGGGACCAAACCCGCAACCTGGTCATTGCCCTGACCAGGAATTGAACCCGAGACCTTTTGGTGCATGGGATGACGCTCAATCAAATGAGGCACACAGACCAGGGCTACACACTTTTTTTTTTTTTTTTTTTAAACTCATTGTATTTAGATTAATATCTAGGAACATGGCAGATCCAGTGATTAGCATTTTTTTTTTTCTGTGCCAAAATGAAAAGCCAGAGATAAAATGGAAAGACATTTCAAAGATGTAGGCTCAGGAATCAATGGACTCAATTAGGCAGTGCCCAGCCAGTGCAGGGGCAAGGGTAAAAGAGCAATCTCAAATGTCATCAGGATATAAATGGCCCAGGCCTTAGAGATAAAATAAAAAATCCTCGGCAACACCTTGAAAACATGCGGATAGGCATCAAGCGCATTATTTAGCCAGCCACTGAGGATGGTGACAGGCTGAATTTTGAGCCCAGACAGGCAGTGAGTGTCTCCCAGTTCTGGCTCACACATCGCCCTCTCTCTGGAATGTCCTCCCCTGCCTTCAGGCTGGCCACAGCCCATTCATCTCTGGAGACTCAGGTGAAGGGAATCTCCTATGAGCCCTTTTGGGACCAGGAGCCTTGACCATGGCTCCCTCGTTCTCCCTTCTTCCCTGTGCACACTGCTTCCGGCACCAGCCAGCCTAGCTCTGTGTACAGGTGGCCGTGGCACAGCCTCTCTCCCGGGGACTAGGACCTATTTATCTGTGCAGTCCTTGTGCCCAGGAAAAGTTTGACACCTAGAAGGTCCATAAAGGTTAGTGGAATGAAGGAAAGATGCTAATTATATTTCTTACTTACTGGTCATCTTTTTTTATTCTCTATAACTTTTGCTTATATCTCACCTCTCTAACACCCTCTCCTGTTTTTGAAAGCGATTGAGTTCCAAGGATAAATGCCATACTGCCTGGTAGGGAATATTCATTTCCTGAGGGGTGGTTGGTGGTCTAATCCCCCAGAGGACATTTAAGTTTCATTTTATTAAGAGAGTGGAGATAATAACTGCCCCATTAAGTAAAAAGGAGAGTAGATTTAGATTTTCAAAATAATTTGATTAACATACGACTTTTAAGAAGCATTTCTTTCTATTGCTATAAACCAAGGTTAGAGTTTCAAACACACGAAATGAAATAAGTGGGGATTAAGTCATTTAGCAATGAAAAGGCTGAACATCCAAGTAGTCTTATGGGAAGGAAAAAAATCCTCAAAGTGCACAAAATACAATGGGGCTTGCCTTAGAGTGAAGGTTTGGGAATGCTAGGATGACTTTAAAGAACACTGGATGTCCTGAAAGAATACAATACATTTTGAGGGGCCCGGAGTGGTTGCACCCCTTAGGGTCGTCTCCGTGGGTGTTTGGCCTGGCTGGGTGCTTAGGTGCACACAGGAGAAACGCAATATGGCAGAAGCAGACCAACGTCATGGGCGCGATTTTTCACACATTGGGACTGCACCTGCTCTGGCAGCGAGTGGAAGGCGCGGGGAGGTTAACTACCTTTTCTTCAGCCCTGGAAACCCAGAGTTTCAGTCAGAGGTGAGTGGGCTGGTTTCTCTCTTTGCTGGATCCAGTGCCTGTGTTTCTCCGTCATGTGTAACTATGGTTCTCTTAAGAATTCTCTTAAGAGACCAGAAAAAATACTTCTCCTGAAAACAGTGTTAAGGAAGTTACTGACAAACTGTCTCTTCAATATTCCTGTTGGGTGGCATCAAAGGATTCTTTAAAATCATAATACTATTCCCAAGGCTGCTCCTAAAGTGACTAGCAAACTTCATAAAGGGATCTCTGTAAAAAGATATTTAAGTTCAGGCATGCTAAGCATGGACACCTAGATACAAACACACACACATGTACACACTGACACACAACCACACATACACTCTCACACACTAACACACACAATTACACATACACTCACACATACATATTCACACACAACTACACACACACACACATAACCACACACTCACACACTTAAACACACTATCACACATGTACACTCACACACAACCACACAGACACTCACACCCACAATCACATGACCACAGATACAACCATACACACACACAACCACACACACACACCATCTCCTAATACTTTCAGAGGCTGGTACAGAAATGTCATTTTAAGCAAGGAATAAAAAAAAGAAGAATCATCCTCCTTATCTGCAATTTGGTCTCTGGTCAGAGCCAATGAGGATCTCTTGCTGTGGGCCAGCTAGAAAGGAAGTGTGGCTAGCGCTGTTACTGCCTATGGGGTGGGAATGTGGTTAGTGATCGGTGCTGGTGGCTTCAGTCAGCTGGGAACAGCAATCAGTGCCACTCTGAGGGGCTCCAAACACCACTGGCTCCTGTCCCACACGAGGAAGGGATATTAACTGAAAACCTAATTAATCTGGGAATGAATCATGGCCTAAGAAAGATACTACTTTCCAACCAATTTTAAGTGAGTCCCTTACAGAAGATAAGATGAAGAAAAAACTGTACAATTATAAGAGGTTAGTACATTCTGTTCACTATGACTGATGATTTTAAGGGGAATAATTTTACAATCCATCACATTTTTGTCATTTCCAAAATCATACCTCCCAATGTATGCTGTAAATTAATTTAAAAATTTACATATTTATTAAAAATCATATTGAAAACAGCAAGAAGTGAGCCCCATTTGAATAATAAAATAACTTGTTATTCCACTGGAGATAAAAACAAAAAAAATTAAAAAAGATTTTCATTTGGAGGTAATAATCACATAAATTGCTATCTGAATTACTTAAACCAAGAATTTATATTCACCTGAGGCATCCACAGAGTATTAAAGATAATCCCCCTCACCCTCATTCTGGGGAGATGGAACAGGTTTCACAACAGAGAAGAGCCATGGGAATACAAACAGTGGGGTGAGGACCACGCTCTCGGCCTGCTGATGAGCATGCTGGAAGGAGGGCTACCCACACCCGGGGAGGTACAGACTGGAGAACCCACGCCCTGGCTCCTGGGTGGAGGAGCACTTGACTTCATTTCAAAACCTCTTTCCAAAGAGATCATTGACCATCACTTTATGACTTCATCAATTCGTATAGCCTATTTGAATTTCCCATCCAAGATGGAAAGCCTGCCTGCGGCACAGAACATCCCAGCACCTGTTGAGGGGCGGTCAGCAGCAGGGGTTGACTCCAGAGCAGGCAGGGAAATAACTGGAAGGGCATGGAGTTGTAATGAGAAGGCGATGAGTGAACACAACATTCCCTCTAGATTAACCTCATAATAGACCGTCGACTCAAAGACCTGGCCCCAAGGTATGAACTGCCTAGATGCATCTACAGAAAGATGAAGAGGCAAAGGGAACCTAGCTTGTGGGAGTTGCCACGTGTGCTCACTAGTGTACTGGGTGATCCACTGGGCTGAACTGACAGTCCTTGTGCCCAGGATGTTCTCTTCAAATTCCTGGGAGAAGAGCCAGATGGAGAACACCTGTTTTCCACAAACTTCAGCTTAATCAAGACTGTTTCTTTCTACAGGGATCACAATAGGCAGCTACCATTGTCTTTAAGACAATAGCAGAGATCCTTTTCGAAGTGCTACAGGTGAGGGCTTGTCACCCTGCCTCTGAGGCACGGAGGGCATTGCTTCAGTGCCGATGTGGCTAACACCGGGCACTCCTGTGGCAACCACCTCCCCCATCGCACGTAGCAGGGACTGCTTACCGGTCTCTCTACTCCACCTCCCCTGAATGTGGATACAGCGTCAGAACCCTTTTTAATACAGTAATTCAGGCCATCTCTGCTTATTGAATGTTCTCAGCATTTGAGACAAAGGCCATTTGGTATCCCTGCTTTGTGTGTGTGTGTGTGTGTGTGTTAAGTGTATATTAAGTATATGTATATATTTACATATCAGAGTATCTGTATGTTAATGGGGTAGGTATATGTGGCTGATATGACATATGTATATAGATATCTTAAATGTGAAACTTGAAGTCATCTTTAGACTTCTCTGTTTCTCTCATACCTCACATCCACCTGTCCTCTGGTAAATTGCCTGCTTGTTCTCAGGTACGTTCTTCTCCTCTTCCCTACTTTGCTAGGTATCATAGGGGACTACATTTCCCAGGCTTCCTCTTTCTCTGGCTTCTGGGGAGGTTCAGCCAATGGAAGTCAATGGCAAGGCCTGGAAGGCAGGGGGAAGGGGTGAAATAAGGCATTTCTTCCCTTCTCTGTGAGCTGTGGGATCCTGGCAGCAGCTGCTTCTCCTCCAGGGCTCTGTCTCCTGCCAGACAGCCCCTCCCTCCCTTGGTTCTAGCTCCCATTAGATGGCCCAGCTTCTGGGTTTTAATGTCACCTTCTACTATGGCCCCTCTATCCCCAGGGAATGATTGTCACTTCCTGCTAACTTCTGGATTGCCTGCCTGTCCCCTGTTTAGTTTTTCAGCTATTCCATCATCTGGGTGATTGTCTGTATTAAAATTCTTCGATAGATACACCCAGAGTGATTTCCATTCCATTCTAGACCCTGACCAGTACAACAATCAAATTCTATCTGCTCTACTTTCAAAACATATCCTAAATCCGGTCATTCTCCACCATTTGTTTTCTGCTGCTATGTTAGGCCAAGATACCATCATCTCTTGCCTGGATGACTGCAGTGGTTTGTCTCCTAAGTGGTCTTGGCACTTCCATCCTTGCCCTTGCCTGTTCTCCGTAGGGCAGCCAGAAACAATAACACATGTCACGTCACTCCCTTGTTCAAAATCCTCTAATGCTTTCCCTTTGCTGCGAATGAAACCCGAGGCTACTCCCACAGCCTCTAGGGCCCTATGTGATTGGCTCCTGGATTCTTCTCCACCCTAATCTCCTTCTCTCTGTGCCTGCTCCAGCCAGACTGGTCTGGGGACACAGAAACCTACTTCAGGGCCTTTGCACTTGCTGCACTCGCTGCTGATATGCTCCTCCTTTCAACAGGCACACTTCAGTGTTTCACTTCATTCAAACCTTTTCAAGACCCCTCTTCAGAGAGGCCTCATTCAATTACTCTCTCTGAAGCAGTATCCTCATTATTTCTTATCCTGCTTGGTTTTTTAATCACCGGTATCACTACATGAAATTAATTACATTTTGTTTGTTTATTATCTGTCTCCTCTACTAAAACATAAAATCCATAAAGGCAGAACTTTATCTCTTTTTTTTTAAACTTGTTTTAACCTCATAGAATGCTGCCTACTAAATACTATGAACTCTATAAATATTCTTGAATTAGTGAATAACAAGTTAGAAATCTCTATCACACTGTGAAAAACAAGTGACACAAAATAATTACTTGTATTATTAGAATAAAACCAAACATATAAACACTTTTCAAATCAATTCAATACACATGTTCAAAATGGACACTCGCTGCAAACCAGGATATTTCTTGGTAGTTACAACACAAGCTGAGCTCATGAGTGGACTGTGGTCGGGGAGAAAGTCCCACGATTTATTCTTCCCCACTGCATGCCCCTACCTTCCTTACTCCTTGGCACTGCTCCTCAGTATCTGTGGTTAGTGCACTACCAAGTGATGTGAAAAGATTTTCAAGTCTGCATGTGCTAAAGGGAACTAGATAGTCAGGCTGGGAATAAAGGCCTTTGGTTTGCTTGTTTTAATGATAAAATGTAGAAAAATATATCTGAGATGTCTAGGGTTATTGACCCACCAACCACTTCTTCTGGCCAAGAATTGTTGCGAGGAATGACCACTTGTCTATGGGATATGATATCAAAAACATCCTAGAAACTCAGTGGGTCAAAGCTGATTTCTTTCTCCCGAAGTAAAAAGTCATTAATTCCTGTACTCTATCATCGTCAGTTTTTTGGATTTGTGTACTCTTATGGGCTGAATTGTGTCCTCTGAAAAGATATGTTGAAGTCCTTGCCCTTGATACCTATGAATGTGACTTTTTTGCAAAAAGGGTGTTTGCAGATATAATTAACCCTTTGCACTCGCTTGCTTTTTTCTCGATTCCTTTATTCTACTCGGGATTTAATTTTTTAAATACCCCAGATTTTACAAAGCGCAGCAGTAGAATAAAAAACTGGAGTTTCTTGCCAAAACCGGTTTGGCTCAGTGGATAGAGCGTCGGTCTGCGGACTGAAAGGTCCCAGGTTCGTTTCCGGTCAAGGGCATGTACACTGGTTGCGGGCACATCCCCGGTGGGGGGTGTGCAGGAGGCAGCTGGTCGATGTATCTCTCTCATCGATGTTTCTAGCTCTCTATCCCTCTCCCTTTCTCTCTGTGAAAAATCAATAAAATATATTAAAAAAAAAACTGGAGTTTCTTTTCATACAAACTTATTTATTTGGATTTTTTTATATCAAATTATTGATACATTCAAAGAGTAATTTTAATCTCAATGCTAACCGTGTCGAGTCACACTCGACATCTGAGTGCAAAAGGTTAAGATGTACGTTAAGATGGGTCACACTGGAATAGGGTGGGTCCCAATCCAATATGACTGATGTACTTACAGGAAGAGGAGAAGAGGTACAGAGACAGATATGCACAGAGGAAGGAGGTGTGAAGGGGATGCACACGTAGAGGAATATGCTCTGTGAAGACAGACACACGGGGGGCAGCCACGTGATGACAGATACAGGGCTGTGCAGATGCAGGGCAAGGAGGCCAAGGGCTGGAGAGCGTGCTGGCCCTGCCCAAGCCCTGACTTCAGACTTGTAGCTCTAGGACAGAAAGAATGCATCTGTTTTTTCAAGCCTCCTAGTTTATGGTACTTCATCGCATTATGGCAACTCTAGGCGCTGACACAAGTCCTCCCTGGACTAGTGTCATCAACAAGAGCCATTTGAAGACACTAAAATTTGAGGTTTTATAAATATTACTTATGAGGTATTTCAACTGATGGATAGAAAGAGGGCAAACTTTTTATATGGCCTTTTTTTTTCTTTATTAGACTTAAAAATGGGATGCTGAAGATAAAAACTTAACTCTACACTTTGTAAAATGTTGAAACTATGATTACTTAGCTCTGTACAATATTAAAAAATGCTTCATTAGAAAAGGGAAAATAATCAGGAAGTAAATGAGTTATATTTAGGGTATCAGGAGCATTGTGATGCCACATTTCACAGCTGCTTCTTTCAGCATGCTGGCTGTGCTAGTGTCCGCTACACCGTCCCCTGGTCGGCTCTCTCCATGAGGGGTGGAAAATTGTGATCCACATTGCCTTGAAATGTGTACTTGGCCCAAAACGCTTCTAAAGTTTTAGTTCCAAGTTTCTTTTGGTATTTTTTTTTAATTCAAATTCAATTCTCTGTTAAAATTTTGAAAATGCTGGGTTTAGGCTCAGGATTCTATTCCCAGCTGGAATTTCTCTTCACAGTGTGCTAGGGGAATACTCCTGGTGGGCTGTGAATATCAGTGGCTTAACTTCCTTCACTTGGTCAGGAGTGGTAACCAAATAAGTGAGTTATAGACTAAGTTAAACTCATGCCAACTTGGGGAGGGGAGCATCTGGCGCAATAAATAGAGTATGACCAACTCGTTTGAAAACTTTTCCTAAAATCAAGTGAAATATAAATGAGTTGTCTATAGAGTCCCTGTTGTGTCATGAAAAACAGATAGGCAGGTCCAAAAATATGAGTAAAGAGTGAGCTCAGGCTTCATCCTCACATCTCCAGCTGGGTCCTCTCCAGCTGGGTCCTCCAACTTTGCTGATGATGGAAGAAGACTCTTCTTGGAACAGAAAGGCCATTTGTGATTTTCTTGGTCAAGAGCAGATGCTTCAGAACTAACAGCAGTATCTCTGCACTGGGAGTTCTGCCTAGAGTGACACCTGGTTGGTGATGGGAAAACAATCTGGAAGATGGAAATGTCAGAGCCAATGGCATCCTGATGAGAGGAGTGACCTTTGATCCCGAATATTCCTTTTATTTTTTGCTTGATTCCTGATCATGATTCCCACCTTGTGCCTTTGCATAAGCCCTAAGTAAATGACAACTCCTGACAAATTCTCAATGGAAGTGCCTTATTCAAGAGGAAATGGGCCAGTCTTAGGTCTATGACCTTTTGTGCATTAGGTGGAAATGAATTAAAAACAAGACAAAACAAAACAGAAAGCCATAGAGATTTGGGCCTTATAATGAAAATTTGTGCCTATATTTGAAACAAGATACAAGGATACTTTTGCCATCCCTGATAGCTCCAGCTTGGCCACCATCAGGAAAATCTGCATTTTCTCCCATTTGATTCTTTCAAACTTTTACCAACCATAAAGTTTTACATCTTCCCTGCTGACCAGTTGTTTTTCATTTAACTGTAAAAATCTTTAAAAGCATCTCATTTCAGAGGTGTATATACTTCTTCCTAGCTTTGTTAAATTTATTTTTTCTATTGAAGATTACATGTGTTTCAAAATACTACCTACACTAGCTGTTAACTTTCCTGTGAATATTTTTGCTTCACACAACCCCAAACTCATAAATCCTAGTTTGTTTTTAAAATCCAGCACTATACTACCTACACTAGCTGTTAACTTTCCTGTGAATATTTTTGCTTCACACAACCCCAAACTCATAAATCCTAGTTTGTTTTTAAAATCCAGCACTCAGTGTAATTAGACTGCAGCAAATGTGATGGTGCATGCACCTATTTTAAAGTAGCAAATATCTGTTTACATGGACTTTGAGCAAATCAAATGCACTGGCTCTGTATGTATGAGGCTATCATGAACTCAGAGGACCAATTTCATGGCTTCTATTGTTCAGTAGTGAGTACAGATTTCTCTACTCACTGTTTGATCCTTTCTATGGAGTCTAGTCCTGCTTATGCCTAGGGGCTCACACCTATGAAATTGGGATGTTCCAATTTTTGTGAGCAGTTGTTAATGTTATTGTTTTTTTTAAAAGCTAATTGGCCCTAGTGGAGATAGTGATCATACTACCACTTATTGAGTAGTTCCTGTGTTCAAGGCACTGTGGTAGAGGCTGCATATACACAATTTCCTTTACGTTCCCACAACTTTATGGAGGTAGATTCTGTTATGCCCAGAAAACTGAGTTTCAGTAAAGTTAAGGAGTTTCTGTAGGGAGAAAAGGGCTTTCTGATTCCAGAACTCTTTGTCTTTTTATTGGAATCATTATCAGGAAGTTTAATCATCTATATTCACTGGCCATAAATGTAGACAGATTTTAAAAGCTCTCAGTATTAAAGGAGATAAAATGAAAATGAAGGAGAAATTCTCCGGACTCACAATTTGCAACTCTTTAAAATGATCACATTAACCATCATAAATGAGGACACACTAGAGTAGTTACAAAAGGGCGGATAGAGCCCAGGGTGGCCGATGGTCTCATATCCCCATACTTCTAACCACGGTCCCTTAGAGAGCAGTCACCTGGAAGAATTGGTCCAGGGGAGTGCCTATCAGGATGTGGTTGAGAATGCATGCAGGTCAGTTCAGACTGAACACTGTGGCAAGTGCCACTTGAATTGACAATACCCTTTGGGTATTTTGTGTATTTAAATCACAGAGTTGTAACACACTGACCAAACCCGCTTTGTCATTCTTTGTTATGAGGAATGCTGAACCCTCTGAGAAGATGCCATATTAGATTATATTTCCTGTTTGGAAATTTTTTAGGTTTCTTGAGAAATGAAAGTAAGGCTGGGGACACTAACAAAAGTAGAAAAAAAAACTGCACCATTGTTTTCTATTGACCTTTCTAGAGGCTTCCACGGGTCAGCTTCAGGTACCATCTTTTTCTCCATGTCCTGATGGAAGCTAAGTGTATATACAATGACATTTTTCACTTTGATATAATTGATCTATTTTCCAGCCTGAAGAGAACTGGGAAATGACTTTTTATTTAAATGTAAGTTGAAACCCTTTGGGAAACTAAAAGGATTCAAGAAAGATAGAGAAATGGCTGTTTCCAAGTCAACAGGAGAAAGGAAGAGTCTTTTTGGTTTTCAAATTCGTTGTTAGGGAAAATGTTTCCTTCCCCATCAGACTTCCACGTTTCCTTATTTAAAATAGACTACTCATACTTGTGTAGGTTTTCTTTTCTGCCTGCTTGTTAAAATGTGAAACACATCAACAGTGGCTTCAAACTTTCACGCTTAAACTGTCATTGTGTGCCTTTTATTAGCGTATTGCGAACCCTGTGTTGCAGGAGCTCCTTCCCATTTCTGAGCCTTTTGCTGGTAAGAATATGCTAATGAGCTATGCAGACCTTGTCCTCAGGAACCAGCAGCACAATTCCACAGGACAAACAGCCCCCACCCATAATGCAGTCGTCTGGTAGCGTTCTGTCATCCAATCTGATGGGGTTTTGAGTTCACACATTTTAGGACCTCATCATACACCGACACCTGCTCATCTTTTCCTTCTAAAAAAGACCAAATTAGTTCTGTCTTTTAAATTCATCTATTAAAATTTATATTTATCTTTAAAAAAACTCAAAATAGCCCATTATAAAAATTATACAACCTGCTTTAGTCTTCAAAATAACTTCCAGAGCACGGAAGGCAGACAGACTTGGCAGACGTGGGTATGAATGTGGACTTTTCTAAGGTGCAGTTTTTTTGTATTTAGGATGGAAATGCTATGAAGTAGCTGGAAAGCAGTGTTTCTCAATGTGCAATCCCTAGACCAGCAGTTGCACCTGGGAACTAGTCAGAAATGCAATTTCTCAGGCCCCACTGCAGATGCATTGAAACCAGAAACTTTGGGGGTGGGGGCCAGACACCCGTGTATTAACAGGCCTCCATGTGATTCTGATATACACCCAAGTTTGAGAACCACTGCTGTAGAGATGAGCCGTGATCAATACAGAGGGCTTGCCTGCCACCTTTTAGAAGCTCAAGGAATAACAACTCTTCTCTTTCTGTTATTATGCCCATTACACAGAAGAAGAAAATAAAGCACAGAGCCGAGTGGTGACAAAGCTGGAAAGCACACCCAGATATTGCTAGCAGAGTGGCAGGGGTGCCCACTTCTCCACCGGCACTCTCTGTGGGACAGCAGAGACAGTTCTATAAACCTGGCTAAAGCACCGAAATTGTAGGTGGAGACTCGGTTCTTCTGGACATAACACAGCAGCACTAATTCGCCCCCCCGCCCCCCCCGCCCCCCCGCGCCCCTTCCCACTAGGCTGGGCTTTAAGATGTGGAACTACTTTAGAAATTCCAAAACCACAAATTATGATCTACTTAGAGTTTCTCAGTTTTAGAAGTGGAAGTTGTTTCACAGATGATCCACTTCGGTTTTCAGAGTTCAGTAGATCTCCCTCCTGGGAGCATATTAGAATCTCTCCGAGGGCTCTTAAGTCATCCTAATGGGAACACCTCACCCAGAGTTCTGATTTAATTGGTCTAGAATTCAGTTGGTTAGAAGCTCCTTAGGTAGCATTGCCAGCTAAAACACAGGAGACCGGGTAATCTTGGACACCTAGGTAAATATTAAATAATAATTTCATTGCTTATCTGAAATTCCAATTTAACTAGATGTTCTGTGTTTTTATTTGTTAAAATATGGCAACCCTATTAGAGGATTCTGAGGTCTATGTAGGGCTGAGAAACCTCTTAAAAGATTACCACTGAAATCTATGCCACACCACAGTGACCTGGGAGGCAGGGCACCATCTGTGCCCACCAAACCTGCTTTATTTACACTACAAACATTTTGTATTTTGTTCTGTTTTACATTTTGGGTCTCTGTAATATTTTGCTTGCAAAAGAAAGTTTTTCTTATGAGTAAAAAAGGTTTGTAAACCTCTGATGTAATGTCTTTTTTCATTTGAAAAACCTTAAGACCCAGAGAAGATGGTTTTAGCTAAGCTCTCGTTGCTAATCAATTACAAAACCAACCTGTTCCATCAGCGGCTGAAGGACTCCTTTTCTTTTTCTTTCCTTTGAGCTATGGTTCAGGAATAAGAGGTGCTATGACTGTATTTTAAAAGTGCCGGCAAACACGGAGGAAGTCTACAGTTGTGGCAGACGCTGTGCTGGGGGCTGGGCACAGGGATTCCGATGCATTCCTGTTCTCAAGGAGCTGGTACAGAGAGAGAAACACACATGATGTGCATCTCCAGGAAAAATGCCGCCTTGTCGATGGCTGTCCCCTCCACAATCTGACTACATTCAATGCACCTTTCTTTTATACCGAAGATAAAAATGGTGAGGTTCCAGGAAAACACTGGTTTTCCCAGAGGCGACTGGAGGCAACTTGGAATCTAACCTACATTTCCATTTTGGAAGTTAAAGGGATGAAGAATGTATGATGACAAATGATATGGGGAAGGCTGTACTTTGTGCTGTGGTGTGAGTCACAATGACTACATCTGTCTGATCTCTTGACAAATGACCTGGAATATTCTCCAATTAAGTGAACTGCATAGATTTAACAGTGGCAGGGAGTAAGACAAGTGTCCTTCCATTTGAGGAAATGGATTTACTCCCGTCCAGATCCAGAGGGGGGCGGGTAATCACGGACAGTGTCTCCATGCCACACACAAACGAAAACGCAGAGGGGCCCGGGATGGAGTGGAGTGGTCCGCTCTCCAAGGCCCTCCCGGCCAGTGTCAATCCATAGCCTTGTGATGGGCAGTGAGGAAGGACAGCTGCTCCCTTAGATGCCAAGAACCCAGAAATTAAAAGAAGCTCCAGCTCCTTCTCTCCCTTTCAGGTGGTGGGGAAACATTTTAGGTGATGTTGGCCTCAGAGAAAGAGGTGAAGGAGCGAGACTAACGAGCCATAAACAGGTCAATCTTGAGGGCGAGAGAGTTCCAGAGATACAATTTTCTTCCCCTAAGAGTCTGGACTGAATGCAAATAGTCCCCAAGGCTCACACAATGTGGGGAAGTTGTCGTCTGTTTGCACCATTTACAGAACAGTTATTGATTTCTAAGTCTTGGTATTTTCTGTGTTTTTGTCATCATATCTTCCTAACACCATCACCACCAAGGGAACTGTACCCCCGCGCCCTTACGTTTCGTTATGGAGGTCACCTTCAGCTGTGACTTCCAAGCCTCCCCCTCATGCTCTCCCAGGGTCACTATGGTTCTGAGAACCTCAGGGCAGAAATCTCTGAGTTACAGAGGGGTTTCTAGGATTTCTAAACTAAGTCTGTTACCATTTGAGGGTAAAAGGTACATAATTGCCAGATTTCCCACAAATTTGTGAAAAATGTTTAAATAATTGACATAGCCTCATAAAAATGTATATCATTATCAGAATTGACAGAAGATAAAATAAAAAACCTGAAAAGTTTTATATTAATAAAATTGAAGCAGTCAATTTCACAAAGAAAACACCAGGCCCATACATTTTCAGATAAGTTTTTTCACACATTCTAAGACTAGATCATTCTAACTTAGACAATTTCTCAAAAAGGACAGAAAAAAAGGAAATAGTCCCCACTCATTCTGTAAGACCAGTATTACTTTGACAGCAAAGTATAAGAAAGTACAAAATAAGGAAAGCACAAGAAAATAACACTGGGTCCACTGGGTCATTTCAACGCACTTAATGAAATGGGTTAATGGTAATAAATAATTAAATGGTTTAATAGATATAGGTGTAGGAATCTTAAGCAAAATATTAGCTAACTCAATTTACCAATATATACAAAATATACTAAGTCATAGCTAAATTAAGTTTTTCCCAAGGATCTAAGTCTGGTTTAATTTTTAAAATACATAATTATATTTTACTTCATTACTAGATTAAGGTAAAACCATATAATCATCCCAGTAGATGTATACACACTTTTTGATAAAATTCAACATGAATACATAAACCAAATTTTTAGTTAAGTAGGATATATAGAGAATGTCTCTAACCTGCTAAAATTAATCTACTGAAAACAAATAAAAATGTTACAACAAGCAGCAGCATCCTAAATGGAGAAACACTGGCAGTGTCCCTTTTAAAAACTAGCATCAAGACAAGAATGTCTTTCATTACCACTTCAAGTCAACATTGATTGGAGATTTTTTTTTTGACTCATATATTCATTTCATAGTATTCCATACTAACCTTGCCCTTAAATGTAACTTGAAAAACAGGTGTTTTTAGACCCAAAGCCATTATCAAGGTGTTTTTTTAAAAAAAACAAAACACAAAAACGAATGCTCAGTAGCATTGCATATTTTAGAAATCAATTCAAAGAAAGAATAAAAAGGAAAAAATATAATTTGACATAGTGGGTTGTACATCCAGGAGTATTATCCAAGCTAAATATCATCTCATTCTGGGGCCAAGGAATTAAACTCATTTTGCTTTTTCTTCTTTAACAAACGCAGAACTTAAAGAGCTGTTTCAGCCCATAATTTAGTTCATCTTATGATCCAACTGGTATTATACTGAATAACATTTGTAATTTAACTGTATTATGTGTGTGAACTTCGCACCCCAAGGAGAACTAAAAGAGACATTTTATAGCACTGAAGTGATAAATTTTAAAAAACTTTTTTACATTTTTCCCCACTTTTGATAAAGGTCTCAGAAATCCTACTGCATTATGCTTTGCTCTGAAAATGCACCTGAGTTTTCATGAAGAGAATGACTTATTTCAGGACCAATGCCTTTCACTCATTTGACAAATATTCACTAGGTGCCTCCGTGGTGGGTGCCCAGCACTGTTCTAGGCACTGGTGACACATGGGTGAATAAAACTTTCAGTCCTGATGTTGCTTATACTTCCAGAAACATGTGAGTGTTGCTCATGATAAAGAGGACAGAGGTGAATCTGGGAGTGCGTAGAATAAGGATACGCTGTCCCGCTGTGCACTTTCCTTTTCTCTCGGAAAACCTTCCATTACTACACTTTAGGTACAAGAAGAGAAATGTTCCTGGCTCCTGTCACTGCTCTCCACCAGAGCTACACCTCATTGAGCCTTTCTTGGTAAATTAATTAACAATAATAGCAGCATTGAAAGGGCACCTTTCAAAAAGGCATGTTGCACACACTGTCTCATTTAAATCCTGCAATTAGGTGTTGTTATTGTCATTTGATGGATGGGAAGCTGGACTCAGAGGAGTTCAGAGATTCCACACATTATGGATATTAATTCAAGGCTTTCTGACTCTGAAGCCTTCATAAACATTTCCCAGTATATCTGGTTGACCCGTTCATTCAAACATTCATGTGTTCATTCTCTCATTCACTATCTCAGCAAATGCTGAGTTACATATCAAAGAGAATTTTGGACTTCGTGTTGTTCTCCTGAGTGTATGCTGAGGGTAGTCTATCCATAATCCATCAATACCATATTCTCCCTAGATCTGTAATACTGTGCAACCCATATGGAGGACAGATCCTTCTTTCCTCTTCTTCCCTCAGTCAATTTTTTTTTAAACAATTAGAGTTCTTTTTCATGGAATAACCTGATTTGTAATGTGGTGAACCCCTAATTTCCTACCAATGGGGATTCCAAGCAGAGGTTGAATAAGAATAGGAGGCATTCATTCATTCACTCATTCATTCATTCATTCATTCATTCCTCAAGTAAACACTGAGTGCCAGGAATTCTGAGACTATGACACCAACCAAATAAACAAAAATCCCTGTCCTTTGGGAGCTGACTTTGAAAGGAAAGCTAGATAAGACCACTTCTAAGTTCTCTTCCAATGCAAAAGCTTTAGGTTCTTAGAAGTGGGGAGAAGAGGCAGAAAGAGAGGCAAGTTGTTTGTTGTTTTCAAACAAAGGCAATAGGACAGATTCAAGTTTAAGGGCAGATTCTGGGAGCAGTGATTGCAGATCTAGTCCTGTTCCCATCTGTGTTCTGTGCTGGTTCTCTGTTCACCTCTCAAATGCACTGGACACATAGATCACAACCACTGTCAGTTGGCACCGTCTTTATATTATAAATCACTCCTCAAACCATATGACCTTTTGTTCTGCTAACTGCCTGAGGGGGAACATGGGCAGTCACTACAAGTCAGCTCTCTGCTGAACTGTTTTATTTCCCAGCTCACTCACTTTGTCCCTAGGAGAAACTCCCTTCTCCTTATGCCCACTCAACATGATTCTTCAAGACCCATCTCAGAAGCCGCTGACTTCCTGACTACTCTATTCCTTTTGCTGGGGACCCTATTGATGCTCAGCCTCAGAGTCACAGACCATTCATTCACTCAGCTCTTCAACACACATGCAGTATGCCCTTGCTATGTGCTAGAGACTCAATATAAGAGGTCACAATTCTTGCCATTAAAAACCAAAATCAAGCAGGGAAGGCCATGAGGATAATGCCAATTTGGTGGTCATGGTAAGACTAGGGAAGTATGGTATCACAGAGCAAGGACATAAGCCTACATCTAGAGATCTGACTTTGAAATGATCTTGTCCATTTGAAATGGGAGAATAAGTCTTCATTTGGCCATTATGTAAAGTCACAGAGAAGGAGTTATGAGAGGAGATAAGCAGGCACTGATAGGGTGGAGGTCTCTGTACCATACTTTTGGGAACTTATTTATATGCTGCTGGTAGTGTTAAGTGCTTTTAAAATTTCTAATTTCTTCTCACGACAAATAGCCTGTAAACCCTCTGTGGACAGGACCATGTCTCATGTTTCCTCTCTATTTCCCACAGCACTTAGTGATGATTCATGATGAGTCTGCAACAAACACTGACTGAGCATTCCGTGGTCGGCAAACTGCGGCTCTCGAGCCACATGCGGCTCTTTGGCCCCTTGAGTGTGGCTCTTCCACAAAATACCACGGCCTGGGCGAGTCTATTTTGAAAAAGTGGCGTTAGAAGAAGTTTAAGTTTAAAAAATTTGGCTCTCAAAAGAAATTTCAATCATTGTACTGTCGATATTTGGCTCTGCTGACTGAGTTTGCCGACCACTATCCTAGCCAAGGCCACAGGGAAGGTGTCACTCTGTCTGAATGGCCTGGGAGTCTAACTTGCCCATCTTCAGGCCTGCAATACAAGTCCTCCCAAAACCAGTCAGTGATAGGATAGCACAGTCCACAAATCACCCAGAGGCCCTTGGAAACAAAGGCATTCCTGTACGTGGGCATGGCTCCAATGATTATTTTTTCCTTAATTAGACCTGATGGCGAAATGAGTGATGGCAAACTCCAGAATGTGGAGATAAAAGGCTCAGGCTGGGCAGTTAAATCATTGTCATGGATGGAACCGGGATCTTCTCATTTTACCCAGTTACCAAATTGTCTCCTTCACAGCTGGTCATCAAAACAAACAAACAAAAACTGATTGATCTTCCATTTGCTAAATTATCTCTTTAAAATTAAACTGACTTGGAACAACTGGATAGTCAAATTAAATAAAAAGTTGGATCCATATATGAAGACAAAAATTCAAACTGTATGGGTACTAGAGGAAGCATGGGATGTATTTATTTGTTTGTTTTATTTTTATAACACATAACTTTGGGGAAGGGCTTGTTATAAAACAAAAGACTGATGACTTTGACCACAGGAAAATAAAATCTTCTACCCTGTAAAAACATCACAAGTGGCATCAAAAGCAAATGAAAAACTGGGAACAACATTTACAGTTTGTATAAAAAACGAAGGAATACTCTCCCTAACTTTTAAAAAGCTCTTAGAAATTGAGATGAAAGAGACTAACAACCCAATAAAAAACTGCGTAAAGGTCACTAGCAGATGATTCACAGAGATAGAAACACAAATGACATTTAAATAGATTTAAGCAACCTCACTCTTAATAAGAGAAATCAAATTCAAGCCACACTGGAAAATCATTTCTCCTATGGAAGACCGGAAGAACACAAAAGTGTGAACTTAAATTTGTTGGCGAGGCTTTGGGGAGCCAGACATGTCAATCACTGCAGGTGGATGTGAAAAGAGTACAATTCCTCCGAAAATACATAAGCTTTCTGACTAATACTCCAGACTCTGGGACTCTGTTCGTTAGAGGACTAGTCACGTTAAGAATGCGCAGCCACACGATGTCGCTGTGAAAAGAGCAGGGAAGACTGTTACCTAGTGACATGGGATGATCCCAGGATCTACTGGTAGATGGAAGAAAATAAAACAAGCTGCGGAACAGTGTATATGTTGTGCTTCCTCTTGTCTATGAAATATTTATTGGCATTCATTTAGTTTGCACAAAGAAAGACTGGAAGGATGAACCAGAAACCAATAAAAATGGTTAACCTATATGGGGGTAGGGACGCAGAGTCAGGAGAGAGACTTCTGTGATCCAAACAATAAAATCAAAATTTTAAATGATACCTGAAAAAAACTCCGAGAATCACCTCAAATGGCCGAGACTACTGAATACTGAAGCATAAATCTTGACATCCAAGTCACTATAGCATTTGTTCAAGTGATAGAACATCAGGCCTGGGGGGATCTGGAAAATGTCCAGCTTGACACAGGCCAGAAGGAGAGAAGGAATGCACTTGCTGGAGATCACTAATAAGTCATGGCCAAAAACACACATGCTTACTTCAAGTTGGGTATCTGAGTCCTTGTGCACATCACAAGGGTTTCCTGGGCCACGGAACAATGTTGGCATGGCTTTGAGCCTTCCCTAAAAAGTTTGACCCTTTAGCCTTTCCTTTCATGGAATCCTCACCAAACTCAGGAAGATACCTGGAAGTTGCTGGTGGTGGTGGTGGTGGGCGGGGGGGAATCCCAGGATGAAAAAGGTCAAAGTGACATGATATATCTAAGGATGGGCCAAACAAACCAAGATACAAGGAGACAGAAGTTTTTAAAAAAGATGAGGGTGGAAGAAGCACTCTTCATAATGCTTCTGGGGGCTCAGGAACAGAGAAGTAAGCTAACTGGGGGAGCTGGGAGCCAACCACTAACTTCTCTGCACAGGGTCAAGAGCCCGGTTGGCCAATACCATGGGAAGGATGTGGTCTTCTTTTCTAATTAAAGTCCTTAAAGGGTGGGCTGATTTATTCATTTATAATAAAATTTCTGGTCTAATTAAAAATGGAACTTTTCCCCAGATGACCTAGCCTCACCATATTTCTGGTTCCCGTGTAATTGAATGTGAAAATGATGCTGAGTGATAGCTTGGGGTATTGCTACTTATTGTGAAAACAAATAATAGGCAAGGTGAACACTGTTAGGCTTGTTTCAGGAAAATTTAAATCAGTTCTTTCTTACTTCCACTACATTTTAACAGCAGATAAAGATAATATGGTATGTCCCTTAATGAAATTGTATAACCCTGGCTAATTTATGAGGAAGGTGTACTTTTCTGGGCTTTAGCTTCACCTTATTTTGGACCCCAGTTTGCAAGTTCCCTGTGCTCCCCTCCCCTCTTCTAATATCCTCAACCTCAAATTCCAGGAATTGTTCTCTCTCTCAGCCAATTTACCATAATACTTCTCATATTTATTTGGCACGGTGCAGGCTGCAAGCCTTATCACATCTGTCATATCTGAGTACTCCACAAGAGGAAGGCAGTGAGGGCACTGGGTGGCCGAGGGAACTTACTCTCAGAAAGGCTAATATTATTCATCTGGGGTCACAAAGCCTGTTCGCAGAGCCAGCGCAAGACTCAGGCGTCCTAACTCCCAACGATGGGCATGCCGACCACATCAAGCCAAATGGCCATGGCTTTTGGGTTCCAGGTCCTAAGAGGTATGGGGAGAGCAGGCAGTTTTATGATTCACTGCAGGATGCTGGACATTTTCTTAACAAAACTCCTGGGTTAGAAAGAAACCTTTTTTAGTTTTTTTTCCCTGAGCTCATTTGCTTGGTTGTACAGTACATGTGTCTGTTTCTATGTTTTTGGCTGGCTGGGGAGAGGCAGTTGGAATGGGAGAATATTGGAAATGGTCTCTTTATCCTTGAAATCTGAGAACAAAGCACTCTAAGGAATTTCCTCCAACACTGCAAAGATATGCACCTGGTATTCTCATGTTGCTCACTTTAATTACTTCTAGACTTTGCCTGAACCCCAAGCCCTTTCTTCCCTGCACCTACCTACTTCTCCAACACAGCTCCTTCTGCCGACCCAGCATTCTTAGTTCTGAGACTGACGTTAATCTTCTAGGCTTAGCCATTCGGTGGGAAGAGTCAGCAAGGGACCCTTTCCAAATGTCACTGTGCTTTTTAGCCAAACATGCAACTCTAAGGTCCCCAAGGAAACCCAAACCCTGTTTACTATGCTTTTCCTTCATGTCTGACCTAATTGCACTTCACCCGCTTCACTGGAGCAGAGTGAGAGCGAACTATTCTTGGGTTTCTTAAAAACCTGTGAAGGATTTCCACCTCCTCGAGGCTCAGGTTCTCTAAGAGACAGAAGTTAAATACTAATGACTTAATGTGCAGCAGCCTCAAGTACTCTGTGCTGTGTCACCACCTTAGACCCCCTAGCACTGGACAAAGGCACCGTAACAGGACGCCAGGCCTAGTGTGAAAGGCCAGACAGGAGCATGAGCTTCCCTTTCAAAGCCCCTCAGGGACGAGCATCCTAACCATCCAAGGAGGTGCCCGGCCAGGCCTGGGGCGCCTGCTGGGCAGGCAGCGGCATTGGCTGCTATCACAATTTGTCACAAATATTTCAGCTTGTCCCTCTCATTGGACATTTCTGATGCCTAACATTCAATCTCTTGGCTTCTTAGGGCACTGCTGACATTCTGTGTAGGAGAACTTTGTTATTGGGGCTCCCCTGTGATTATAGGGTGCTTAGCAGCATCCCTGGTCTCTATACACCCATTGCAGTTCTCCCCCACCCCAACATGTCTTCGGCCACTGCCAAATGTCCCCTAGGGGCATAGTCCCCCTGTTTGAGAGCCATGGGGCTGGATGATCCAGTGTGAGCACTGGAGGTATTCCTTGGATTAAGGGCGACCTCTACAGAAAGCCATCCTCCAATAGGTTGTGGGCTGCCTGGGAGGCTTGCCAAGTTACACTTCCTTCTGCTGCCCCTGCCTGAGGCCGAGGGACACACACATTTTCACAAATGAAATGTCATCTAATTCATTGCTCATGTGTTTAGCTTTAGACCCCTTGCCTAGCTTCCCTTCAGCCCTGGCAGCCACGGACTGCTCATTTGCACAGCACTAGGTGTCATCTGCTCCCCATGTGCCAAGCAACAACCAGGGGCTTGTTTTTGACTTTGAAATTCTACTTTGCAAGCTCCTGCTTAAATGTTTCCTGCTCCAACACGTTTGGACTGGAGGTGGGTAGCTTTGGGGGTGCTGAGATAATGATGTGGGGAGAGAGGGAGAACGTCCACAAAGAGTAACAAACTCCAGGGGGGCTCTCTTTCCTCCAAAATGTCTCATTAGGTCCCAGACTTAGCCTTCCGCTCTCTGCGCCCTGCAGTCCAATTTAATTGAGAGACGGCTTCACCACGCACACTGCTCTTTTGACAGGAGGGTAAACTCGTTCTGTCCATCCTGACATTTGCTTTCTTAAGGGCCTCACAATATGCAGCTTAAATAATTGAATGCAGGTCGCTTCACAGCTTCCCCTTTCAAGCCTGTCTGAAGCACAGCGGGTTCTTGGTGATGGTTAGCTTCTGACCACGTGATTTTAGAAGCTAATAAGGTTTTTTGTTTTGACTTTATTTTGTTTTGTTTTGTAATTGTGCATGACACTTTTCCCAACTAAACCCCCAACCTCAGCCTAGTTAACATCTAGTCTGAACAGGTGAGAGGGCTGTGGGTTTTCTGACGGTGGACAAATAGTGACAGAGAGAAATTTGAGACCCTGGTTCCGGTACATGTCATGGTCAGTACTTTCCATTTGTCACGAAGCAAAGTGTAATGCTAGGAGACGAATCCCGTGTGTTTTATTGCACGTGTCCATTCTCATCGAGCTGGGATGAGCTTGTCAGAAATAAAGCAAATCTTTAAAAGGACCTAGTAAGAGAGAAGTTCCAGGAAGGACTAAAGATAACTCTCACCTGTAGTGTCCATTTTAAACAACAGGCTTCTCTGGGGGAACTGGGAGTGATTCTAATGACTATGGATTTAGTTGAACCCAATGCTGATTTTTCACATCATGGAGATTTGTCATCTTTAAGTCATGTGTCAGATGAATACTTTAAAATACATGCAACTTGGTGTGAATTCTCCATAATACAGAAAAATCTGATTGCTCTATTAATAGCCAAACTTGGCCTTGGGAAGGCAGGGTGGCCGAGTTTTTAACATTCAAAATTCATCATCTCTGCATAATTAGTTGTGAATCTCTAAACGTTCAAGCTGAGGCGTTAGCCAGGAACTGGAGCTGTTATCCTTCAGCGTCCCTCTTAATATTGTTCCACAGTCATCATTTCCTTGTGTTTTTCTAATTACTGCAAAACCAATTGCTTTTTAACTCACCTGCCCCGGCTCTTTGTAATTTGTTGAATGTAATCACCTTCAAATGAAGAGAATGTACTCCTTGTTCAGGAAATTGGGGCCTGATTAGATGAGCATCATCAGGGGGCCCGGTTTGCTTGGCTTGCTTAGCCTGATTGATGCATTTTGAGGGCGGGGCTTAACGAGGGAGGGGCTGCTGTTGAAAGTGAGCTCTGCAGTGCAGTGATCTGTAGACCCCAGTGGGCTTTAATTTGAAGTAAATTTATGAAACGAAAAAGAATTAGGAATTCTGGTTCCCCGCTCTGTGGAGCCAACGGCATGGCCTTTGACAGTAGAATGCTCCTGTTGAGGTTCTAGAGCAGCTCCTCTCACACAGGTGCTTCAGGCCTGTGTGTCTGTGTGTGCCAAGCACCCGGAGAGCAGGGCAATGTCACTGACCTGCCCCAACCCCCAGGTCAGTGACACTGCCCTGCTCTCTGGGTGCTTCGCACACACAGACACACAGGCTGACACAGCGTGAGAGATGAAGAAACCAAAACAGACTAATCTAGAGATCAACTAACCTCTTTGCTTTTATTGTTTTTGCCAATCTTGTTTAGCAACTAACCCCGTGATCGGCAAACTGCGGCTCTCGAGCCACATGCGGCTCTTTGGCCTCTTGAGTGTGGCTCTTCCACAAAATACCACAGCCTGGGCAAGTCTATTTTGAAGAAGTGGCGTTAGAAGAAGTTTACGTTTAAAAAATTTGGCTCTCAAAAGAAATTTCAATCGTTGTACTGTTGATATTTGGCTCTGTTGACTAGTGAGTTTGCCGACCACTGAACTAACCCATTCAATTTGGAGAAGTTCAGAGATCAATTATCAGAAGAGCACAGGTTCTGAGCCTGTTTCTTTCAGATCTCAAGGGTGTAATGCATTTTTACCAATAAGAGTGACTCTGTGACAAAAATTCCCAAATTGGGGCAGAGATGATGAAAACCAAGCCCGGAGCATGGGGTCATTTACAAGAAGCAAAACAAGATTCTGATATGTCTTCAACAGCCCCCATGAAAAATCATCTAAGAGTAAGCTAAAATTCAACTTTCTTGAGAAAAATTGAAAACAAAACAAAACAAAACAAAACAAATGGATTCTCTGCTTTCTCTAGCATAGTCCTTAGAAAAGGAGGAATGTACTCATTCAGTTTCTCTCTGTAGCCACTGCTCTGGATCCTTCTGTCTCTGGACACGGAAAGGCCCAAATGGATGGTGGATGTGCACAAGGAGCTGATCAAGGCCTTACCCAGTCTTAAGAGTTAGATGCATTTTTATTCAGCATTTATGAAGTTTATTAAACACCTCTGATGTGCCAGACCTTGCGCTAAGTACAGAATATGAATAAGAAGTAACCTTGGCATGAATGAGAGAGCTTAAATGCAAAGAAATAAGTATTATCTGAAGTCCTGAGTAACAGAATTAAAGGTAGTGTTTTACAGAAGAGACAGGAAAAATAATTGGGTGTCACTGATGTAAAGCATCTGGAAAGCCTTCTTGGAGGAGTAAAGTCTGACCGAATCTTACAGAGTAAGTAGAAGTTACATGAAGGTTAGAGAAGAAGGGTGTTGGTCTGAAAGCCATTCTAAGAAGCAAGACCACAACAGCAAAGGCATGGAGATTCCTGCAGCATCAGGTGCTCAGGACAGAGAGAGTGTTTTGATGATGCATAAAGTAAAGATGGGAGATGGAAAAGATGAGGTCAGAAGGGCTTTGTGAACCTTGCAAGAGGAGGAGATTGGATCCTGTCTGTGAGTCATGGAGAGTCCTTAAAGAGTTTTAAGCAAAGGGACTGATGGGACTCCGCACTTTTTTGGCAGTATGGATGGAACAGGCAGTGGGTTGACTGGAGCCAGGGGAAAAGGAGGACATGCTTGATGTAGCCCGATGAAGGCACCATGGTAGAGGAGCTAGAGAGGGGGCAGATTTGAGAAGCATCTGGGAGGGTGGCCAGCAGGACTCGGGACACCCAGAATTTGCGCAAAGGGTCGAGGAACACTCCCAGCTTCACAGCTGTACGGTTGTCCCTCAGTATCCACGGGATTGGTTCCAGGACCCCCACAGATACTGAAGTGCCCAGATGCTCAAGTCCCTTAGGTAAAAAGGCAGAGAACAGTGCATACAGGCTCAGTGCATTGCAGGCTCCTGCTGGGAAATGGTGTTTTTGATCTACAGTTAGTTGAATCTGCAGATGCATAACCTATGGATAAAGAGGACTGGAGGGCTGGCTGCATTACTAAAGGGATGGCGAGAACATAGTTAAGGCAAAAGCTAAGAAGCAGAGATTCTAGAGAGAAAAGGGGAGGTTTCAGATTGGGTTTCTGCCCAAGAGGTACCTGGCCCTGTCAGTGATGGTGGTGAGCAGCCTGGCAGATGAATCGGAGGCTTGGAGAGAAGTCTGGACTAATGATTATGTTACTTTTCATCACCAGGTCCCGCGGGGTTAGCTGGGGTGAGGTTCCTCCCCCGCCCTCCATTCTGAGATGGGCACTCACTGCTGCCATTCCCTGCATTCTGCCCCTGGTTCCCTCTGTCCCACTCCCTCCATCTCTATCCCTTGCTCATGCCTTCTCTGAGGCCCCACCTGCAAGAAAGGGGCAGGGATATTTGTATGGCCAGCCTGGCAACTTATTGTGGGTAGCTCTGTGGAAACAAAGCCACAAAATTACTCCTGTCTGCAACCTCACCCGCTGAGCCACCAACCCAGCTTCTAAATCCTGCTCCCACTGCTGACTCTGAGCTAACAACCTGGACTTCTAATGCATATTTCAAAGTCAAGCTAAAGAAACCAACCTTGAAAGAAAAGATGTATATTTACTTTAGTGTTTTATGAGCCCGGAGGCAGGGTTTTGGAAACCAGAGTGGTTGTTTTTTTTTGTGTGTTTTTTTTTTGCCACATTTGGTGTGATTCAGGGAAGCAAGTGGGCACGAGACACCAGGGATTGAGGGGTCGCAGGGCACTCTGTCTTACTGGGAGGCCCCAGGCATGCTCTGAGGCAGGGTGCTTGGCTAGTGCCCGAGCAGCCAATGGGGAGCAGGGTGACAAGGTGCGGTCCCCAGGTGTGCATTTCCTAGAAGGATAGATGGCCACTGTCAGTGCCCTCCTGTCACTGAGGGAGATTTCAGGGAGCCAGGGAGGGAGTGCATGTTTGAGAAAGAGCAACTATCTTGGAGAGCATCCAGCAAGACTTCAAGATCCACCGGCAAATTCCATTCTGCAGGTTGGGACCTCTATTACAAAACCTTGTTACTTAAAGAGGGAATGGGGCCGGGCAATCTCACATTCACAGGCGCACGCGGCGAGAGCAGCAGAGCCGTGACCTGCAGGGAAGAAAATCTCTCCTGCACCCCCAGGCACGACTCCAGCCACTGTTTTTCTCCTAATTGTTTCTGTTTTCTTTCCAGATCACCTTTGCCAGCACCTAAAAAGTCAATGGTGCTGCATGCACCTAAATGCCTCTTCCTGGGATTTGTCAGAAACCAACAGGCGCCCACAGCCAGGCCAGCTGTCTGCGAAGGTTCCTCCTTCCTGGCAGCCTGGCATCAAGCAGGGCTGAGCAGTGCTCGGCTGCGTCGTGGGCACTGTGTGCAGATGACAGAACTCTGTAACAGGTCCGCTTTTATAATTTTATTTTTAAAAATATACTTTTATTGATTTCAGAGTGGAAGGGAGAGGGAGAGAGAGAGAGGAACATCAATGATGAGAGAGAATCATTGGTTGCCTCCTTCACACACCCCACCAGGGATTGAGCCTGCAACCTGGGCATGTGCCCTGACCAGGAATCGAACCTCCTGGTTCATAGGTCGATGCTCAACCACTAAACCACGGCAGTCTGGCTACAGGTCCACTTTTAACCCTTTGCACTCGCTTGCTTTTTTCTCGATTCCTTTATTCTAATGCTAACCGTGTCGAGTCACACTCGACATCCGAGTGCAAAAGGTTAAAGGCAGAGGGAGGGACCTGCTGCTGGTTGTGCAGCTTTCAGGGTTGCTCTGCCTATACCTCAACGTCTTATCCCAAGAAGCACCATCTGCCCAGGCGCTAAAGCAATAGAATGAAAGGAGGGATTTGCTCACAAAGGATAAGCAAAGTGAGTAGAGGGAGGAAACAGCTCAGGATCAGGCTATCTTCATTTTCAGAAGACTGGGGGTGTGGGGGAGTTCACTGTTCACCAGGGTCTATAGCCAACATCTCATATTCATTCCTAGTGCTTTGCACAGGGGTCTGAACAAAGCCATGGTAAAACAGGAACCCTGAAGTAAGTGCGTGCGTATTCTGGGTCTCCCTCGTTCAGAGTCTGACAGTTTGGCTTATCTAGTTTCCTTCTTCAAGATGTGTTCAAATTGCCTTTAGACCATCCCTCCCTCCCCCTCTCTTCCTTCTCCCCACTCCCCACTGGAGCCCTGCTGCCAAGGGAGAAACAGGGCCACCGGATGGAAGGTTGTTTCTCTTCTAGTAACAGCCACATGTGGAATCATGAATCCTCTCTCACGCCTTTCTTCCCCTGGCCCCTCAGGTACCACAGTCCCCACTCTCTTCCTCCCTCACTGCCTGTTCCTGCTCTGTCTCCTTTGCTGGTTCTTTCTTCCCTCCCTGACCTCTAACTCTGGGAGGAGGACATGATCTCTTCATCAACACTCCCTCCCCTCCTGCTCCCATCTGGACTCAAGATCTTAAATGACACCTTCGTGGCTGACACTCAATTTTACGTTTTCAGGCCCAGCCTGATCTGCCGAACTCCAGACACACAGCCCACCGTCTGCTCCACACCTCCACTTGCTTGCCCAGCCCCGCAAACTCAGTGCATCCAAAGTTAACCATAACGTGCCTCCCAGCCCCAACCTCAGCCTCTCCCTCTCAGGCAGCAGAGCCCTCCCTCCCAGGACCCAAACCCTGGAGCCATCGCGGACTGTGCTTTGCCTTCCACCCCACCTATAGCCAATCAGTGAATGGGGTTGTATTTTCAATTAGATCTGGAGTCAGACCATCTCACTCCTTGTGTGGTACAAGTGGTGTGTGGCTATTCATATTTAAATTCAAGTTAATAAAAAATAAATAAAACAGAGCAACAAGGCGAGGCCCAAGAGAGAACTCTTAGAAAAATTACCGCAAAAGTTACATTTAAAAATTCAGTTCCTTACTCGCACCAGCCACATTCAGGTGCTTATGGGCCACCTGGCTGGTGGCTGGGCACTGCCATCCCCGAGGAGGGCTCTCTTAGCCAGGGCCGCCCAGCCCCTCATTGTGACCACCTAGCCCAGCCGCTGACAGCTCTTGCCTGGATGATGTAATAGCCTCTTAGTGGATCTTGCTTCTTCAGGTTTTACAACACGACAGCCAGAGTCATCCTTTTACAACATGGCTCTCAGAGTTGTCCAAAGGCCCCCACATGTGTCTCTCAGAAAGGAAGTCCTCGGGCTGGCGATCAAGGACTTCCCTGCTCCGGCCCCTTCGCCTGTCTGACCTCTCCCAGCCTTGCAGGTCGCTCTCCACCACAGCTGCACTGCTGCCTGCTGTCCCTCTGAAAGCTTCTGCTCAGGCTGTACCCTCTGCCCAGAATGCTCCTCCCCGAAATCCTCCTGGGCCCTCCCTCTCCCCCTTCACTGCTACAGGAACATCACCTCCTCAGTGAGGCTGCTGGGACTGCTCCACTTTAACACTGCCCCTCCCAGCGCCCCTCCCAGCGTCCTGCTCTCCCATACCACCTTGCTTTCCTTTTTTTGTCCATAGCCCTTATCTCCTTTCATCACACTGGATGCATTTCCTAGTTTATTATACGTATGTTTTAGTAGCTGACAGGGGTCTTTGTCCAGTTACTCACACCGGAGCTTGGGCCTAACTGAGTGGTGTTTTAGAGCTGGAATGGGCCCTGGACATCATTCTTGGATGGAGCAGTTGGGGGTCAGGGAGGGGGCATTATTCACTGGACTCACGGTAAGTTCCAGGGAAGAACTTGGACTAGGAGCTAGCCTGGCCCTAGGCGTCTTCACAGGGCAGGCCTCACGACAATGAACTTCCCTTCCTTTTTATCTGTCACAACCAGAGAGACACTGACAAACCACAGAGACCTAATGGGGACAACAACCAAATTCTAATGCCAGTGATGATTGCCACTTTCTTCCTGGTGAGCCCTGGCAGGATGCAGCCTGGCCCTGCCTCTTGAGGGCTGGCATGGAGTGAGGAGCAGAGTAGAGGCCCCAGGTAATGGCTATTCACACATGCCATTCACACCCTGACACGTCACAAACACCAAGGCTCTTGGGAAACTGGAAACTCGCATGGTTTCTAGATTACGTTTTCCCCTAAAGTAACTTCAGTCTTGTTTAAGAAAAAAGTCATGGTTTTATCATGCCATCACTAACTTAATATTGGAGAAAAAAGTTGATTAATGCGAAAAGAATGCTGCTTTAGTGCATTATTAAAATACTAGAGGCCCAGTGCACGAAATTCATGCACTTGGGAGGGGGTCCCTCAGCCTGGCCTGCGCCCTCTCGCAGTCTGGGAGCCCTCAGGGGATGTCCGACTGACAGGTTAGGCTCGGGGAGTGGGCCTAAGGTGGCAGTCAGACATACTTAGTGCTGCTGTGGAGGCAGGAGAGGCTCCCACCACCGCCGTTGCACTCGCCAGCCATGAGCCCGGTTCAGGGCTTCTGGCTGAGCAGCGCACCCCCTGTGGGAGCGCACTGACCACCAGGGGACAGTTCCTGCATTGCGCGTCTGTCCCTGGTGATCGGTGCGCGTCATAGCGACCGGTCGTCCCACCGTTGGACCAATTTGCATATTGGCCTTTCATTATACAGGATTCCTGACAACCCAGAATAGATTAGAAGAAAGGCAGAGCCCAGACCACATTTTGTGTTGGGGCGCATGTGTCCTTCTGTGTGTACGGAAATGCCATCTGAACATACATATTTTTAAGTGCCTCGGGATGATGACTTTTCTGCTGCCAATTCTGCTTCCAACAGGAATGGTGTGAGGGAGTTTCACGCTCATAAAGAGACCTGCTCACAATGGCGTGGCTGCAGGTCCGGCCTGCGATTCTATTCAGGCTTACTGGGCAATTGGACTGGCCAAAGTATGTGATTATGAACAAACTTATCTTTACAGCCATTCCTTCATTACTGAGATAACTCAATTGGAGACTTTTTGGGAGATGCCAGATTTGGAAATAAAATCCTTACTGCACTGCAATGTCATGAAGATTATACCAGAAAACAAATTGATGTTCGCAGACACTCTTCTGTACGTGCCAGAAAATTAGATCTCAGGAGAGATGAGATGAGAAGTGAAATCTCAGGGCGGGGAGGAGGCAGAGCGCAGGGAAAGCACTCCAGTGGCTTCCCAGACAGAGGAGCCCCAGTGTCCGCGTGCTCGCCTGTGTTACCTGGGGTGGTGCTTTTCACTGCTTTCACTAACTTGCCCCTTCCAGCTCCCAAACCATTATTTCCACAGCCCGGTCACTGTCACTATCACTGCCACCAGTGGCAGAGTACGAGCACTTTCTGGGTCCCTTGTCCTAAATGAGTAATATGAGACTGTTAAGATGACTCAACACAAATCCAGCCGCTGACAGCTGGATTTCCTGTGAGGAAACCCTGTGAGGATGTGAAACAGTTCACACTGGCTATTGCTGGTGCACAGAATGCCGTTCCCAATGCCCTGCTCCCAGGAGCGACTAGGCTAGGCAGTCTGTCAATCACCGGAGCTGTAGTCAGGCCTGCGCTAACGAAGCCTCTGACCACACAGCCCTGTCCCAGGCGGCCGCGAGTCCCCGCATCACCTGCTCTGCATTTGGTACACTTCTTTATGGGTCCTCTTCTCTAAAGTGCCTGTTAGAGTCACTGTTCCAAACCTAATGGCTTATTTATTTAACTGATCTCATTACAGGCTTTCAAGTATCAGAGGGTATGAAAAAGATCAACCTTGGGAACAAAAGAATAAATGTTTACAATTTAGAATACTTCTCCCAGCCTCTGAAAGGACAGGAGCCTTTAGGAAAGCACACAATTGCTGACCCTGTATAACCCACAGAGGTACTGACAGAGGTCAGGCTCAGGGACCCAGTCGCCCCCTTGCTCACACGCACACACAGCCGGGCCCACCAGGTGTCACGGTGCTGTGATCAGCACATTCAGGAACTGTGGAGGGGTGGGTACTGTGTGAACATTTCCCCTCCGTGCACACCAGCAGAATACTGGGTCTAGGACTGCAGCCCCCGGGGGGGACTCAGGGTGCTGGGCCTCCGCCCTGTCAGAGCCCACGCTTCCCCATCTTCCAGGCACATGTATGGGGCGGGTCTCCAAAGTCCGTCTGGGAGTGTCACTTGTTTGGAAATTATAAAAACACGTTTTAGGATGTGAGCTCTTTCAGCCGCGGTTGTAAATTCAAACACTTATTCCTCCCTTTATTCCCTTATTCATTCACTCATTCATCCACCCACGTAACAGATGCTTATTGAGTAGCTACCCTGTGCCAAGCCGTGTGCTAGGTTCTGGGGGTACAGAGCTCAGTATAGAGATTTCAATAGCAAGAAAGATGTCTATTAAGGATGACAAGTCTACAGATTATGGTTCCAGGGGAGCCTCATGGCTCGAGTTCCCGAAGGACCCCAAGAACACTTTCTGGGTTTGGAGAGATGCATGTTTTCACCCTTCTATTCAATAAGCACTAATGGAACCAGGTGCTGTGCTGGGAGCTGGAAATACAAAGCTAACTCTTGCTTCAAACTTTCCCTCCCTGGCAGTCAATGAACCAGAGTTCTGAGTTCCCAGTCATGGTGGTGACTCTTACAAGACGGGCAGGATTTCCAGGGGCAGAGGCTGTGGGGATGAGGAGGAAGGGACCCCCGAGAGGCATGTGTTTGGGGGACAGGAATGTTGGGTGAGGAGTGCCTGCCAGCACATGTGGGGGGCAGCACATTGAATAATTCTCTCTTTCTTGGAATTGCCCAAACCATTTTGCCACTATTACCCCCTATTGTTGCTAAACTACTTCCCCATCCAACTCTGGGTCTCTTTTAGGGTTTTAATGTGGGACTTGGAGAGCCAAGGCCATAGAGCAGGAAGGTCCCGGAAGGGCCAGGAGGTCTTCCCTTATGTCCTTCCTCCCACCCTTCACTGCTGGGTGCCACCAAAGACCCTGAAGTGGGCCAGCCCCAGGGCAGGCTGAGAAACAGTGGGCAGGTTGGATGTGGTCCAGGTAATTAGCTGAAACTGATAAATGGGAGGGGCTATAGACGGGAATACCAGGTACCCAGAGGGTGGCTCAAGGAGTCCCTGAGCCGTGAGCCCCTCCCTAGGCCTTTGTGTGCCATCTCAGGGTGATGAAGTACCCACAGCACAAATGACAGAGATTCAAGAAATGCAGGTCTCCCTGTCCCTGGCAAGTCTTTTGACCACAATCACTCCAGGCCTCAGTATATTCATCCCTAAAAGGAGTCTAATCAAACCTGCGTTACCTGTCTCATAGGAACAAGGTAGAGGTTAGAGGAACTGAGGGGACAAGGGGAAAATATCATCCAATCCTTCTAAATGGTGCTCCTATGCCCAGGAGAGCAATGCCTGCCCCGCAACGTCCGGTCGGGGCAGAGCTCCCATCCCTCCAGCCTCTGGGTGCAGATGGGTGAAAGCACTGTGGATCCCGCCCAAGAGCCCATGACGTTACTTAACAGTTCAGGGGCGAAAGGGAGCCTTGGGCCTATGTTTTTAGTTACTGAACCAACAACAAATCTGACTTAAAATTAACTCTTCACAAAAGTGTTTCAGGAGCTCACGCTTCATAATCAGGACCAACGGGTGGAGGCTGCCCGCCTGTTGGCCTCCCTCACCTGGGTGTCCGCAGGGGGGTCTTCACCCCGCCAGTCTGGAAGCAGCTCCCTGGCCAGTGTGTTCTCAGCACATACTGACGAGCAGGTCTGAGGCCCTGGCTCGGCTTCATTCTGCTTTTGGGAATGGATTTTTCCTAAACGAGGAAATGTATATAAAACTACAGTCAGCTTTCTTCAACTCTATGGAAATGTAAGGAGGGAATGGGGGAGATACTCAGAAATAATAAGAAAGGTCCCAATGTGGTGAAAGCTGCACTTTCCAGCATTCTGCCCCCTGCAAGTCCATCCTAACAGACATGTCTGCATAGCTCTGCACGTCCACAGAGAATGTCCACCTTGGAGACCAAAGGCAAACTGTCCTGGGACCACTTTGCCTTGAAATGCTGATAAGCTCTGCCTGTTAAGAAAGGGTTCAGGGGGCAAACTGGGAAACACTGGTTATTTATCAAATAGTGTTTTTCATCAAATGTCTAACAGGTTTCCTTTTGGAGTGCTTCTCAGAGCCTTCATTGTGCTAATGGGGACAGTCATAACTTCCAAAGGGAGATCTAGATAAACAGCCTTTCCCAAACATATTTGAGCAGGGAACCCTGATTTTCCTAGAATACCTGTGAAGGTCATTTTAAATGATGTGGTTTGGGAAACTTCGCTCAGAGGCCCTTAAAAATCCTGCAGGGCCGGACTCCCCAAGCTTTGATTTGCACGTGCATCCACTGAGCTCTTGTTAATTTCACTGCGGATTCTGATTCAGCAGGTTTGGGGCGGGGCCTGAGATTCTGCATCTCTGACAAGTTCCTGGATGCTGCTGCTGATGTTGGCCATGGATCCCATTCTGAGGATCGAGGATGTAATTAGCAGAGATAAAGGAAAGGACGTCCTCTATTTCCCATAAGAGTAGATCAACCTGCAGAGTGTATTCCCTCTCATGCCAGAAAAGGGAGGCTGCAATGACGCTCCGGCCTCAGTGGTTATCAAGGGGACAGGCTGGGATAGCCTCTCAACAGCGTTTTGCTTGTGAGCAGAAGCAAAGTAATTATATTTCCATCAACACTTGATTAACAGCCATCCGGCTGTTAACTGATGATTGAGATTTGTACAGTTACTTCCATTTGTGATATGGAGATAAGAGAAAAACCAATTCGAATGCATGCATTAGGGAAGGAGTGATTGCTCTAAACCACACTCTTTTCAATGCAGCTAGTTCTCCATTCCTTAATTTTTAAAATGAGTAACCAATGGCCACAAACAAAAGAGAGTCCCTGGAAAACTGGCCGAAGAGCCACAATGACAATATCATTTGGCGGACAGGAAGCTCCAGGGTGGGTAACACCAAGGTATCCCGCCCCGTGTCGACCTCACTCTTGGCCATCTGCTACTTTTTTACAACTCTTCATGACAACTTAATTAAGACACAAACCTTAGGAAACCAGTGCAGTGAATACCCGCAGCAAGATCAGAACAATCTCTTTCCTATCCCCTTCTTATGAAGCAATTCAAGGCCTGCAGCTTCTATTCAATTTGTTATAATGACAGTGCTTAATCATGGCGTCTATGCGGCAGCCCGCTGCTGAATTGAGGTCACACATGTGACTATTCAGGCATGGAGCACAATCTATAACTAAGATTTCGCCCCTGAATCTCTGGAGGCGGTGTCATTAATTAACAATGCATGTATTTCAAAAATAATATGCATTCCAGCTTTTTAAAATGTAGCCTTGGCTTGAAATAAGCAGAAGTTTGCGATGAAACATTCATGGCAGTTAGTATTACAATGAGAAGGAAGAACCCAGCCATGGGAATAGCTCAATCACATTGATTCGAAGATGTTTAATTAAAAGTCTTCTTTTCTAATTTTTCAGGAGCCTCTAATATAATCTCTACTTGTGGCTCCTTTCTCGGCATCAAATAATAAAGGCAAGTCTTCAGAGTTCTATTTCATATGCTTATGTATGTCACAAGTGCAACATGATCCATACAAGTTAAAAAATTATTCAGTGTCATCTTGAGCTGCAATAAATATTTTTAATCTTGAGGGGCCAATAAAAAAACTTTGACCCTTAGCCTGGTCCTATCTTTAATCATGAAAGATTGTTTCAAATGACGGCAGCCAAAGATGGTACTTCTCTGTGGGAAGGCTCACACTGCTCTACTGCAGTGAATGTGCAAGCTACTGCTGATGCATCCAGCTAAGATTTTATAGTTCAGCATATACACACATTTGAACAGGATAGGATTATATCAGAAGACATATGTTTCTGGTTAGAGGGCAAATAGCATTTCAGTTAAATTTATGTCGAGTCTAAATTATCTATAATCAGAGTTAAGTTCTAAAAGATAAAAGCCCACGCGTGTGTTGTGTGTTTTTCTTAATCAATTTACATATCCATATCCCTGTGCTCATGTGCTTGCTTCCTTTATATGTGTGTACAACTCCTTACCATAATGCTTAGAGCAGATAATGCTTAATGCTTATCTTCTTACTTTTTGGTGGAGGACATGCAGGGCTTTTCATGGGACCACATGTCCACTGGGCAGAGGTCACCCACTGACTTCCTGGCGGAAACTTTTTCTGCGGCGTGTTTTCCGTTTTGTCAGCAAGTGCGTGATTTAGGTGGGATAACAATCTAATTTGGAAGGTAATAGGCACTTTACCTGAGGAGGCTGGTTTGGGGAGGCGACTTTGCAGAGGCCGCGCCCCCCTGGCAGTCATGGTGGGGTCGGACGTGGAGTGAGCGATGGAGCTGTCTGCAAAGTCCTGGCTGTCGGCGGAGGAAGGCACTTCTCGTTCGAGGGTCTGGGCTCGGATGGAAGGGGCTGCACAAAGGACTGGCTGGAGGCACAGCTCAGGCTCCGTGTCCCCGGAGGGATCTGCCTGGCATATGTACCGTCCGGCTGAGCGAGTCCCCGAGTCTGGGAGTGGGAAGGTTCCGATCCCACTGTCGAGGGTCCTCATCTGGCAGTTGGACTCTGGACAGAGGAACAGAGTGAGGGTCAGAGGTGGCTCACTAAAAGGAGAAAGGGTCCTGGCATTGGGTGTAGTCTTGAGGAAAGGGGACCCCTAGAAAGAGGGAGCACCATTCCTGGTGAAGTAAATTTCCAGGGAGTGGCATGAAACAGACATTTAATTGAACATGAACATATTCCCTTCACATAACATGAGGTAAGAAGGCCTCCTTTACTGGCAGCAAGAGTCACATGTGCATATACCCTGATGGCTCTCTAGAGTTATAATAGGAAAAGAACAGTTGTTAGAGACCAAACAAAAAATATTTTTGACCCCCCTTCTTTCAATTGAGAATCATATGACTTCAACCAACCAATCAAGTGGAATTTATTAACTGAAATAAGAGTAATGAGCATACATAACAAACTGATGTCCCAACAAAGGTCACTGTGCACCCCCCTTGCATGGTTCATCATGCGTTCGGCTGTTAATTGAGTCTGTGGCCTCAATCTGACTGTGAGGACGAGTGATTCACAGGCTATAAGGTCATCCTGGAGTTACCGTGGTAACATCACTTACCATGTGGACGTCACTGGACCCACTGCCATTTGTAGTCTTACTGAGAAGGCCATCGAACCACTTTCGGTCTTTCACTCACACTTTATGCCATGACAAACTCACCAGTATCTTTTGTGATTTCTTGTCATTCCCAGGGACCCCACTATTCCCTAAAACAAATTAAGTTGATTTCATCATAGGTGGGTGACATATTCTGCTAGTGATATCTCATCCTCACAGATACATTATCTGAAAAAAATTATTACATATTTAATTTCTAAGATGGTGGTGTGGATTATCCAACCCAATGAGACAGCATCCAAGATCTGGTTGTCACCCCACAGGTTTCCTGTTTATACAATAAGCTTAGGATGAAACATCCTTAGTAAAGTTTATGTCAGCATCTTATACATTTAGGACTGGGAAGAGGCACAACTAGGCGTTGTGTTCGGCACAGTAGGGAATATAACAGAATACAATGTAATCTTCGCATCAAGAGGCTCAACAGCTAACATTTCTGTGGTGCTTTATGGAGCAGTGGCTTGGGTGTGGTCTCTGTCTATAACTGTGTGAACCCCTACAGAAGATCCTGAACCTCTCAGGTGGCAGGTTCCTTATAGGGCTGCTGTGAGAATAAAAATGTGTTCACCATCGAATTTCTTGAACTCAGAATGCTATCTAGCATAGCTGAAAGAATTAAAAAAAAAAGAAGGTTATATACAAAATGCTTAGTATATTTATTAGTATATATCTGATAGGTAAATAGTTTATCTTTCACTACCTTTCTTATACAATCTCATTTGATGCTCAGTAATTAGTATCTGAACTCCAGAATCTACCCATTCCCCACCCTGAAACCTCTTTGCTCTGAGTAGAATTCTGCCAGTGTCCTAATACTAAGGAGAAAGTAAAGTAAAGAGCTGGCATTTATAGGTTCTAGTTGGTTTGGTGCTTGATTTTGGATGTGCTAGGATGATAAGGTCCATGTCAGAAGAGAGTCTTTAGTCTCCATAGGAATATTTGTAGGAAGATGCAGCTAGCCTTTCTCCAGTGTTGTGCCATTTAGCTATCTCATGCACTGTCACACCTGGGCTGGCCATGGGCTGCAGAGCCCTGAATCACATGGCCATGGTCTGAGATTTCCCCAGGATCACAAGGGCTAAGTTTGAGACGCCCTCACTTCAGGGCCTCCAACTGGTCAGCTTTACTCTCTACCAGCTTTACAGATGATTCATTATCTCTCCATTCATTTTCTCCTCAGTTAAGGAGACTTCACTGTTACAGAATGGTCTTGTGGAGAAAGGACCGGCTGTTTGCATGGGGAAGTGTTGCCAGAGGAGTTGGAAAAGAAAGACCCTGCTATTCAGAATTCAGTGTCCTTTATTTTAGCCTAGATACACGACGCTCAGATTTAGTACATCGCATGTTGTACTTGGGCAATTCTAAATGTCTGGACTATTTTAGTTTCACATAGAAATGGATCTTCATCAGAATGGACCCAGACTCTGAGGATGGGAATAAAAAATTCATGGGATATAGCAGCTCAGGTCTTAGTCCCTGCATGCACAGACTGCCTGCCATATAATAATTACTCCCAGCATCTTTTGGACTATCTGCCCTTGAACCAAAGAGTGCTCAGCATGAAGGATGCTGGAGACTCTCTTTCTTTAGTGAAGACAGATCACCAAGTCTGGCTGCTTATACAGCTACCAGGAGTTCACCGTTTTCTTTGTATCATCTCTTCATCTTCACAACTCTAAAGGTAAGAGCTATTACTGCCATTCACAAATGAGGAACCGTGGCTCAAAAGGTTAACTTGCCCAAGGCCAACTGTTATAAATAAAGCTCTTGGACTTGACCATGTGCTTAACCATGAAGCTATACTGATTCCCTTCCCCAACCCCCAAAGCACAGATAAATCCAGAAGTGAGGTCCACTGAATAAACAACCATTGAGGCAGCCTCGTGAGAGGAAGGCTCACAGAATGGCCCTGCTCCTGGGCAAGGCACCCAGCTTCTCCTCTGAAACTGGGGCAGGCCCCTGGATCCTTGCTGGTCCCTGGATCCATGTTCCCCATCCTGAGGCTGAGGTCCACTGTCCACATTCCCAGGATCTGGGTAGTTGCTGCCAGGCGCAGGATGCCTACACATCCTGACTGATCCATCCCTGAGAACCACAGCTGCCCAGTAAGTTGCTTCTGCCCTCTCAGACCTCATCTGTAGAGTTCTGTGCTGGCTTTTCCTGGAATTCTATCACCGCCAGGAGTAATGCTTTTCTGGCTTTGTCTAAGAACTCTCTCCCCATCAGGCATTTTATGGCTGAGAGAGCATTTAATGCAGTCAACTCAAAAAGCAACGTGAGATTCTTGGCGGCCTTTTCAGTGATTTTCTGACCAAAGCCCATGGCCTGGCCTGTGACACAAGGCAGGAAATAGGGCAAGGAGGGCCTGGGGTAGGAGAAATGATGATGTCAGTCTATGTCGGGTGCCCTTCTGAGAACACCAACCTTTTCTGGCATCTGTCCCTTTACATTATTTTCCTTTCCCTTCATATTCTTGTCCTACCAGAATCTATAAACCGGGACTTGTGGTATTCCTGACGTCTCTGGTTCTCTGAGAATTGTGTGCACTGACATTAAATTCAGAAACCACCTACTATTAAAGCCATTTCTATTTCTAAAAATTACAGATGCCAAATGTAGTGAATGTGAAGGACTCCTTTGTAAGTACCTATGAAATGAGGTGTGGACACTCAGGGACTCGGGCATTACTAGTATATGCCAAGTCTCACCCTCGAGCGGGTTTCTCCAGAGCGCATAAACCTGTGGAAATGCAACTTATGTCGGAAATGCTGACGCCTTCTTTATGTAGTTTCTTTAAGGCACTGTAAGTTTCTCCCAGTTCATAAAAACATCGGAACCTGAAAAAGCGTTAGGGATTGCACTTTGGAAGCCAGCTTTGCCCTCAGAATTATAAGAACTCACAAAATAATTAAATGGCTGTGATAGGAACAAAGTTCAAAGGGGCAAGCCAGCCTTGCATCCCAAATGAGTTGACTCAGTCTTGATCTTGACAAGTTTTGCACATTTGTGGCTGTGAGAAAACAGCTGCCAACAGGACCTTGCTAATGAGTTCAAGGGTCAGGTTGCCGGATGGACCAGCAGGTTTTCTTCTTCCAAGGTCACCAATTACGTTTCTGACCCCAGTCTGCCCTCCCACCTTCTTCCCATTGTCCTATCTGCCTTCTTTCTATCTCTCAAGGTAGGTTCTCTCCCTTACCGCCAACAAGCCCCAGGCATGAGATGACTTACAGCAGAGCTTCCTAGTCCTTTAAAGTCAGAGCTCATACCGAAAACAGGTGTCTCCCTGAGGAAAACACCAGCTGCCCCAGGGGCACTGGCCGCCTAAGTGCTGCAGCTCAGCAGCTCAGCATCCCTGGATCCATCAGGGCATGTGAGCAGCAGATGTTGGGGCGCTTACTTACAGCGCAGACTGGGGGTCTTCTTTACTCACACCTGGAATACAGTACCAAGGAGATAGAGACTTTTTTTGGTCACTTAGCAGCTGCTATAGGAATTTGCAGGCCCTCCTTTTTTGGGGAAGACTGTTGAGAGTGCTTGGGTTAGGAATACCTCTGGCATCAGAACTTTGAGGGAGGTTATTGTGCCCTAGAGGGAGGGGTGCAGCCAAGGGGTGAGCAGCCGAGAAGGGTGAGGGTCTGCCTGGGTGGTGGCGGAGAAGAACTTTTGGGGAAATATTTCCACCAGGGATTTCTCAAGTGTGAACTTAGGGTGCATAATACAAAATCCTCACTCGCTGGCCAATGAGCCTCTTCTGCTTTGTTCAGGTGCCTCAGCAGGTGGCTTTAGTTTCCTCACCTGAAAATTAGGGTGCTTTGAAAACTAGACATCATGCTATGTTTATTAAAATGTGTAATAACATAGCACGATGCATCCAGCATGTACATAACTGTTATCTAGAAAATGCCACTAATTCTTAAAATCAGTGTTATTAGACTGTGAGCATCCTAGGTGCAGACTGAATTTTATTTATCCCCTCAGTATTCCCATCAGCCCATTCCTCATTCTGTGTTGCCTTTACTCCACAGTAGGTAATTAATTATATGCTGACAGAGCTGATAATAATTGTAGGCTGACATGGTATCTGCTAATTTCACTATCACCAGTGCTCAGCACAGCACCTGACGCATAGTCTGTGCTCACAGAATATAATGGAAGAATAGGTGGATAAAGAGCAGCTCTAATCTTTAGAAAGTTCTTCCTGAAATTGAATTGAATATGAACCTTTCCTTTTGAAACCCCAATCTGCTGCTTTTTGTTCTGACTCCAGCAATCAGAGAAAACAGCTGACTTCCTCCTTCTGTGTAGCTCCTTCTTACATACAGCCAGACTTTATTAATTCAGATAGCCAGAGGGATAAAATCATTCAGAATTACTGAATATTTTAAAGACTGATTTCTTAATACTTTAAAACCCTCAGAGCAAGGGTCAGTGACCAAGATGAGAGATAGCCCATGGAATGCTGCTTTAGCATCCTCCTCAGTCCCCGCCCCCACCACAAAGCATCACTGGGTCAGAAGGTCCCAGGTATAGCAAAAGACAGTGTGGAATCATTACCCTGGCCCTTGGTCTCAGGGATTCTAGATGCCACGCTGAGTGTGGCATCCCTTGTAACATCAGCACCCATCCTATATAATAAAAGACTAATATGCAAATAGACCCAACAGCCGAACTACTGGTCGCTATGACACACACTGACCACCAGGCAGCAGACGCTCAACGCAGGAGGTGCCCCTTCGTGATCAGTGTGCTCCCACAGAGGGAGCACTGCTCAGCCAGAAGCCGGGCTCATGGCTGGTGAGTGCAGCAGTGGTGGTGAGAGCCTCGGCAGCAGTCAGACATCCCCCAAGGGCTCCCAGACTGTAAGAGGGCATAGGCCAGGCTGAGGGACCCCCTTGATTGCATGAATTCCGTGCACTGAGCCTCTAATAGTAGTATAAGGACTTAGTTCTCACAGAGTCAAGTTCCTGGGGACCATTTGAAGTGAGTAGATGAGACTACTCACTCAGTAACTCTCTGGATTTATTTACATAAAACAGTGAGTTTCTTTCTTTTAAAATAATTCATTCTCTTAACTGTGTTGTCTATGCTTCTTCCAAACTTGTTTTGTACTATTCCATTACATAGGAGCATTATCTTTAAAAAAAATAGCTGCAAAGGGATTCGTCTATTTCTAACACTGTTTCAGTTAATATAAATTTCCAAGTTAGTGGGTTCTGAATTAGCGATGAATTTGAGTGTTTGAAAAATGCCACCAACTATTTTTTCCTCAGCCTTCTCTTCTACAGATTAAAGTATCTCAATTTTTTTCTTGCAGATTGTGGTTCACAAGTCTTTAATCACTTGAATTTGTAAGCCAAGATTCTTGGTATTATTAATGTATCTGCCCAAAGATACTATTCTATAGGGGAGGCTTAAGAAAACCTGACTTGAGTTCTAATTCCTCTGATTACTCGGAAAAATGAAGTTAAAAGATAATAGGCTTCCAAGTTGGAAAGACTAGGTTTGAAGACTTTCTTGGCTACCCGCTCGCAGTGTGACAATGAGGGATTTTTAAAACTATTCTAACCACATATAATCATAGCTCCTCTGTAGTAAGCCTGGCACAGTGCCCATTACAGATAGATGGCCAGTAAGTTTCCATAAGTGGCTGTCAGGGCGAGCTGAGGCCCCGGTGAGCTCACAGTGCACACACTGTTGTGGAATCCAAGGCCGACCGTCCTTTCTTCAGTGTGGCTGGTGTCCCACTGCAGTCCCTGAGACTTCTACCCTGGCTATTTCCTAAGCATTTACTTTTTTCTTAATTTTTTTAATTATTGATTTTTTACAGAGAGGAAGGGAGAGGGATAGAGAGTTAGAAACATCGATGAGAGAGAAACATCGACCAGCTGCCTCCTGCACACCCCCTACTGGGGATGTGCCCGCAACCAATGTACATGCCCTTGACCGGAATCGAACCTGGGACCTTTCAGTCCGCAGGCCGACGCTCTATCCACTGAGCCAAACCGGTTTCGGCTACTTTTTGGCAGTCATTTCCTTGAGGGTTAGTAATCACCGTTATTAATGACCAATTAGGAATATGAAGCAACACACTTGGAGTTGGTTTCAAGTTGCCTCCTGTATAGAAAGGACAGAGTCTATTTTCTCAAGAAATCCATTTTGGAGTTGGCTCCCGGAAAGGCTTTTTAAAAAAAACCTAAGTAATTGACACTTACTGATGCTCCTTTGTTCACAGACTTATTGTATTTTCCCGGAACATTCCCAAATCAGTAAGCCATGATTTTTGGTTAGTGAAGATATAGCACATCTATCCTAAAAAGTTACACTTGCTTCAGTACAATGATCTACTCTTCCTTACAGATTCAAACAAAAAAACTTTAGTAATTACTGTTTTCTTCCTCTTCAATACTCATAAATTCTAGGCAAATAAAAATCTTACAACTCAAACTCTTTTTACTTTGAAAACTTTGATCCTATCTACATTTTTAACCAAACATGCAATGAGGTCACAATTCACCAGCCAATAAGAGCAACTTAGGGGTGTTCCATGTTCAGACCATATTAACTGGCAGACTTTCCTATAATGCACGTGGTCATGTAAAAAGTCGTTGTATCCATTCTCTCCAGTTTTCTAAACATCAATACAACTATGGGTTGTATTGGCAACAGAAACTTAAACTACAGATGGCAGAACAGATCTCTTTATTTGCACATCCTTCTCTTCATCTGCATGGCTGAAACATTCTAAGAAAAAACACAAAACTAAGCTGTTGGCAAAGCAACATAAATTAAATATAGCTTATTCATCCTAAGTTTACCCTATGGTTTTGTCAAAGTAAAGAAAAATAACCATACTGGCTAATTATCAACAACTATCGGGTAACTTTTGGCTGTGGCATGGGTGACCCTTCTGGGAGGGTGAATTCAATTTGATGGCTTCAGAATGCATGGGAACGCTCAGCCTCTAAGTTCAAACTGGATTTAAGTTTTCTGAGCTTTGAAAGTGCATAGGAGAGTGCATTTGTTTTCCAACCCTATGTGATCTCTTTGATATAAAGATCAGATGTTTCATGGGGGATGCATGCTGAGAAAAATGTAGGGAGTTGACATGACAGAAAATGAAAGAAGATCATAAAGATGAAGTACAAGTTATTTAAATGAAAATAAAACACCTCAGCCTGGTTTGGTAACCTATGAACCAATAGTCTATGTCTGATAGCAACATCAGATAAGATATTGTGGTGGGGTATTACTCCAGGATATAAGCTGGAAAAGGTTAGAAGTGTGTTCCAAATGCCCATGAAGACCATGAATTCATAGAAATCCTCCTCAAATTTATTTACATATTCAGCTGGCATAACCCCTGAAAAAAAAAAATCCTTATGTTTGCTATAAGATGTGCGCTTCCCCACCACTGATGCTATAACTACCCCTTCTAAGATTCTAGAGATGGCTCATGACATAGTATTCTGAAGTGTTACAGAACTTTCCAAACTTTTCTTGATTTGACAAATTTTAATAATTATCTATAATCTCCTATCCCTCCAGAATGAAAAAAATCTTGAGATATTTTCACATAACTCATTTATGTCTTGTATTCTGCTTATGCTTATTCTGTTAAACAAGGCCAGACTTGTGTACAGTATTACTGTGATACACAAGAGTAGGTTAATGTGTCCACTACAGTTTAACAGCCAACGTTTGTTTGAATTGTCAGCTGATCTAGGAACAGACTTGGATCCCAGATTCCTACACCTTGTTTTAGGAGTCATCACTTCTGGGTCAAAGTCCTTGATAATGAGAGTCTAACACAGATCCCTCCCAACTTTCCACAAAGCTTATGATTACTTCGTGACCAATTTGCCTTTATAGCAGATACAGATATTCTTATATCTGTTCAATGATCTAGCCTTTCTCATGAATTCACTCCATTTCTATCTCTCCTACCAAAATGAAGTGAAAAGTTGGACAATTATCTCGTGAATCTGATAGGCACAGAGGCCATGATGGGTAACTGTGTCTCTCTCAATCTCTTTTACTCCATAGCAGGTTTGCTGAATTATATGAACAACTGTCTCTACTCTCAGCTTCCCATACCTGGAATAACTGCTTTCTTTCTTTTTTGTTGGTTTGTTTGTTATTCCTCATCCAAGGATATTTTCCCATTGATTTTTAGTGTGAGTGGAAGGAAGCGGGAGAGACAGAAAGAGAGGAACATCGATGTGAGAGAGACACATCAATTGGTTGTCTCCTGCATGCTCCTTGACCAGGGGCAGGGATGGAGCCTGCAACCGAGGTACGTGCCCTTGACCTGAATCGAACCTGGGACCTTTCAGTCCATGGGCTATTGCTCTATCTACTGAGCAAAACCAGCTAGGGCAACAACTGCTTTCACAAGGCAAGTGATGGAAGGGGCAAAGAAAATAAACTGGGATTAAAGCGCTGCAGGAAAATATTCAAAATAGCTTATTTTTGGTAAGATGTGTATAAAAACAGAGAAGCATGGGGAGGTTCAGACTTATCAATTTAGCAACAGATAAAAATTTATTAAAGATGTTTACAAGATCTAAAACATACCCTGTATTGATACCCTAAGTTTTTTAAATTAAAAAATTATCTTTGGGCAACCATTTCCGTGGGGGTTAAAATTATACATGATTTTAGTTTGCTTATATTGTAATATAAAACTACAATTATAGATATTTAATAAAAGTTTCCAGAAAGATAACATTTTAAAGTTCATAGATTTTTCTTCTCCATTTGTCTCTGTATTTAATAAGTATTAATGATTTTTCTAATTATATACAGCAAGGAAGGGAGCTCAAGTCTTCATATCGATAAACTGTTTTGCAATATTCACTTTACCATGCCTTAGCTGCTTGGTTCAGGATTTTAATTATTATAAATCTAGTTTAAGTGAATATTCAAGGATCATTTGTTTTTCTTTTATGTGACTGTAGTTGAAATGTGGGTGCAACAAAGACTGAAGTTAATGTGACCCTATCTTTCAAATTCCCCTGCCACTCTCCACTCACCAATATTCCATGACTGTCTCTACAGGAAGATAATTAAGAAGTAATGAAATCCAGTAGACCAGAGGATATGGGTATGGGTAAAAATATAGAGAGATTTTTGCTGCTGTCCATTAAGGATTAATTGTAACAGGCATACACATACACCATTATACAGTTTCCAGATATTGGACAATAGGCAGCATACAATTTGATCTCTGCATCATGGAAAACAAATGAGGTGAGCTCTACAATCTCTCCAGCCAACTGTACAGTGGTGATTTCCAGACTGAAACACAGAGAGAAGGAACATGAACAAATTCTGAAGGTCCTGCTGAAATGAAGAGATAAATATAGGCATGTGTGTACGTGGCAAGGAAGGCAGGGGTGTTAAGGCAGCTAGAATTTCCAGGGCAGTGTATTCCAAACTAGGGATCATAGCAGAGGTCTCATTACAGTCTTTGGCTAGGCACTGACCTGCACATGCATGAAGAGAGGCAATCACTATGGGGCAGTAGGTTAAATAATTTTTTGAGCTCACACAAGGCTGAAAATAGTTTACATTTTTACCAGACTGAGAGGATAAACCTTCTAATACATGGGCTATAGTGTAGAGTCCTTAGAAGGGTCAAGCCTTAGGTATATTATACCTAGAATAAAGCCTTTCTTGGACTTGTCATAACAAAACTTAAGTGCAAGCCTTAGAAAACTAATCTGCAAATATTTAAATGTATCCCAGAATAAAATCCAACAGTTTTTATAGGAATTTTGAATCCAAGCACTCAACAATGTAAATTTACAATCTCTGGCATCCGATAAAAAATAACCAGAAATGCAGATGGATACTAGACTTAACAGGGATCACTTTGCAAAATATATAAATGTGAAATCTCTATGTTAAAACCAACATAATATTGTAGGCCAACTTACAATATTGAAAAATAAATCTTAGCCTAGCCGGTGTGCCTCAGTGGTTGAGCATTGACCCATGAACTAGGAGGTCACAGTTCCATTCCTGGTCAGGGCAAATGCCCGGGTTGTGGGTTGGATCCCCAATAAGGGGTGTTCAGGAGGCAGCTGATCAATGTTTCTCTCTCATGGATGTTTCCATCTCTATCCCTCTCCCTTCCTCTCTCTAAAAATAAGTGAAAACATATTATGAAAAATAATCTTAAAAAATCACCAGGCATGCAATAAAAGCAGGAAAATATTTATATCTAAGAGAAAAATTAATCAATAGAAATAGACACAGTAATGATAACAAAATTAACAAACAGGGACTTGGAAATATTGTAGATGTTATAAATATGTACAAAGATATAAAGTAAAACTTGAACATAATTAGGAGACATTAAAATAATAAAAATACCCAAATGAAAATTATAGATAGGAAAAAAGTACATTTAAATGAAAAAATACATTATATAGGGTTAAAAAGCTTAGCAGAGATATTAGATATAGCAGAAAAAATCAGTGAATTTGAAGACATAACAATATAAAGTATCCAAAATAAGATTTGAAGAAATAAGCAGAGCATCAGTGAACTGGGAGTCAATATGAAGTAGTCTAAATATGTATAATTGGAGCTTCAGAAGCAAAGGAAAGAAATGGAAAGAAAAGAACCATGAGAAAAAGTTACCCAAGTTAACCATAGTCCTAAAAAACATAAACCTGAAATCTAAGAGATCCAAAGAGTCAGAACTAGCATGGAGAAAACCACATGAGGCACGCATGATCAAATGGCTGAACATCAATGATAAAGATGGAATCTCAAAAGCAACAATAAAAAATACTTTCCAGAGGAACAAAGATAAAAATGATGTCATTTACAACGAGCATGGATGGACCTGGAGAGTATTACACTAAGCGAAATAAGCCAGTCAGAGAAAGACAAGTATCACATGATCTCGCTTATATGTGGAATCTAATGAACAAAATAAACTGAAGAACAAAACAGATCCAGAAACACAGAAGCATGGAACAGACTGTTGAACCTCAGGTGGAAGAAGGGGGAGGGTGGGTAATGGGAAGAGATCAACCAAAGAACTTATATGCATATGTGTATAACCCATGGACACAGACAATAGGGAAGTAAAGGCCTGGGGTGGGGGTGAGAATGGACTAGAGTAGGTCAATGGGGGGGGGAGAATGGGACATATGTAATACTTTCAACAATACAGATTAAAAAAATTATGTCAGATACTGCATAAGCCAGAAGACAGTGGATTAATATCTTTAAAGTGCTGAGAGGAAAAAAATAAAACCTGTCAATATTATAAAAATTAATTTTAACTATTGAACTTTTCAATTAAAGCAAAGAAAAATATTTTTCAAACTAACATAAGCTGAGATAATTCATTGCCAGAGGATTTTAGTGTAAGAAATATTAAGGGAAGTTTCATAGGTAAGTGAAAAATGAATGTCATGATCTTGATATATACAAAAGAATGAAGAAAACTGAAAATGGTAAGTATGTGGTATATACATATAAATATTTTTATATTTTTATTACCTTTTAATATATTTAAAAGATAGTTCACTAAAGCAAACACAGTAACATTGCAAAGCTTCTAAGATGTAGAAATAAAATATATAAAAATAACATAAAATGTGGGTAGGATTATATGAAAATATTATGCAATGTATTATTTAGGATTGATTTGCTAAAGATGGAATCAAATTACATTTAAAAATTAGATTAATCATTAAGGGGTACAGGTAATAATTTGCAAGTGAAGATAAAGTGAAATCATGAAAAAATATTCCACTCAAAAGAAAGCAGAAAAAGAAGCAAAAATATTTTTAAAAAAGATGGTACAAATAGGAAATAAATGGTAAAATGGTAGATTTACACCTAAACATTTGGATAACTACATTAAATATAAGTGGCCTAAATATGCCAATTAATAGGCTGAGTTCATTGAATTTGATAAAAGAAAGCAAGGCCCAATTATATGCTGTCTATAAGAAATCCACTTTAAATACATTCTTTATATGAAGAATAATGTACTTCACCTCTTTCTTCACAAAAATTATTCCCATATATAAAAATTAATGCATAGACCAAAACCTAAGACCTAAAACCATTGAAATTTTAGAAGAAAACAGAAAAAAATATCGCTGTGATCTTAGATTAGGCAATAATTTCTTAAATAGAGCTCAAAAACATGAACCATAAAATAAAAATATAATAATAATAAAAAATTTTCTTTTCAAAGGCACTGTTAAGAAAATTAAAAGGCATGTTACAAGCTGGAATAAAATAGCAAAATGTACATATAATAAGGGATTTGGATTCAGAATACAAAAAATGCAACAATAAGAGGACTGAGAAATCAATAAAAAAATTGAGCAAAATATTTCAATGCATATGTCTCCAAATAAGATATATTGATGGCAAATAAACACAGAAGAAGATGCTCAACATCACCAATCACTAGAGGGATGCAAGTTGAAACCACAATGAGATATTACTATACTCCATAAAAATGGCTAAAATGAAAAAGAGCAATACTGAATGCCAGTGAAGCTGTGGGACAGTGCAGCTCTCAGACATTGTTTACAGGAGTACAGAATGATGAAACTACTTTGGAAAACAGTTAGGCGGTTTTTTGTAAAGTTAAACATACACTCATCATTTAACGTAGTAATAACTCTTTCCCAAGAGAAAGTAATATATATACCCACCCAAAGACTCATACACAAATGTTTATAGCAGCTTTATGCATAATAGCCCAAACTGGAAATAACCAAAATGTCCATCAGCTAGTGAATAAACAAGTTATAGTACATCCATAAAATAAAATACTAACCAGCAATAAAACAAAAACACAGCTGCAGATGCACACAACATGAATTGTTTTCAAAAGCATTACTCTCATAAAAGAGGCCAAACCCCAACTACTATATACTGTATAATTGATTCCATTTACATAAAACTCTAGAAAAGACAGAATTGTAGTGACAGAAAGCAGATCATTAGTTAAGTGGGACCAACAGAATTCATAAGGTGCATAAGGGAATACTTTGGGGCGATGAAAAGGCTCTGTAACTTGATTGTGGTCATCTATAATAATAAAAGCGTAATATGCTAATTAGACTGGACGTCCTTCTGGACGGCTTTCTGGACAAAGCCAGGGCTGCGAGGGAAGCCTGGGTCCCTGGTGCCAGAGGGAAGCAGGTGCCGGCAGCCGGGGGAAGGAAGGCCTACTCTTGCACGAATTTTGTGCATCAGGCCTCTAGTGGCTACATAACTGTGTACATTCATCAAAATTCATGGAACACTTAGAATGGGTAAATTTCATTGTATGTACATCATACCTCAATATACCTGATTCTAAATATTATATGCCCAGCTTGCCAATATTACTTTACTGAAATCCAAAATACAATCCTGGTTGGACATGATTGAACAGAGGAATGGGGCTTTCCCCAGGCAAAACCTTGAATAATCCTTAGAGGTATCTGAAAGTGATATTGGCAAGGAAGGGTATTCAGAAGTCACCAGGGAGAAAACTAGGGCTATTCCTTAACCCCAGGTTTAGGCAACACACAAAGGGAATTTTGTATTCCTTCATCCTTTCAACAATCTAGTAGCTGCCATGATCCCTATTCACAAAGGAGGAAAGCAAAGCTCTGAGAAGCAAAGATTGTCACTTGACAGAGTCCAATGCCAAAGTTCTGCCTTTCTTTATTCGTCAACCTGCCTCCCAGTAGGATCAGGGATCCCCACTATCAGAATGCCTGCCAGGGACTCCGCATCCCAGTACTTCTCTAGCTAGGGGGAGGAATGCGCAGATGCCTGGATTCCCTAGCTGAATGTCCCAGCTCTCCTCTGCAGAGAGGGTCCTTAAGGAGCAGAGCCACTAAATGATGACTGTACAACAGCCTAGACATGCTCTGTGCAAACGAACTTCACCTTCAACATAACTCATATTTCTGTAGCATAACATTTGCTGATTGCTTACATTGGGCAAGTGCTTTACTTGCATCAGCTCATTATATAATACTAGAGGCCCGATGCACGAAATTCGTGTAAGAGTAGGCCTTCCTTTCCCTGACTGCTGGCACAAGCTTCCCTCTGGCACCTGGGACCCGGGCTTCCCTCGAAACCCCAGCTTCGTCCGGAAAGTCGTCTGGAAGGATGTCTGGTCTAATTAGCATATTACACTTTTATTATTATAGATGCAATGGACACATTTTACATATGAGGAAACTGAGGTTTCAGGAGGTTAATAAACTTGCCCATAGTCATATAGCTACAGGTCGGAGAGCCAGAATGTGGACCAAGGCCTCTACAAGCTGCAAAGCTCACAGGCTTCACTGCCTTATGATTTCAGGGTTGCCTTCTGCGCTCAGCTAACTGAGCATTCTGCATCGGTATGGATGCTTCTGGTAGAGAGTAACACACTAAATGGTAATGAACTGTCCTCACTCACTGCAGGGTTAGGGAGCTTAGGGCTGCCTTAATCTAGATCCTCTGCCTTGGTTTCCCTGCAGTCTCTTGGCTGTGCATCCATACTGATGCAGAATGCTCAGCTTTATCCTCATGTTGGCAAGAGTTGGCTGTAGCAGCTCCACACACACTCAGGTGCACATGCCCAAGTCTGGAGGGAAGGAGTGATTCTTTATGTGATTCTCTGTACACCTCCAACAAACCTGTGCCCTGAAAATAGGCCAAATGAGGTCACAGCTCATTTCTGGACCAATCCATGCCACTGGGAGAGCACCACTCACTGACTGGCCCCGGCCTGGCTCTTGAGCCAGCCACTGGCAGGCCAGGTTATCGTGACGTCCTAATCAGTTTTGTCCCCCTGGAGTGGAAACGAATATTGGGAAGCCAACCATAGCATTTGTTACATTCTTTCTTAGTCATTTTATCAACTGAATTTCACAGCAACACCCTGTCTCAGTGATAACCTCCGCCTCACAGATGAGAAGCAGAAGTACCGGGACACAGACCTCTCAGGGAAGACACACAGCAGCCAGGACTCGAAGTCAGTCTTCCAGCTCCAAGTCCAGAGCTCTGTCCACTGTTGGCAACTGCAATGACCTTCCCCCTCTCTCCCTCTTTAGACCGAGTTCCAAGATGTTGCTGAGGACATATTCATCTTCTAGGTTTTCTCCTCTGGTATTTATCATCATTTTTGTCTAATCCAATAATCACTCTACATGGACTCTAGTGAGCCATTTATAACCAAGTCGGGGGCTTTTCCCCCAGTATTTCCTTTCTAATGAGGTTTTATAGCTATCATTTAAAATAAATGCATAGTCAGAAGTACCTTACAACCTATTTAGCGTGATATAGGCTTTCTTCTCCTTTTCCTCTTCAATCTCACTTTCTAAAAGGATCTCGTCTTCAAAAAGACTGGCCTTTTCGAGTTCGTTTTCCACATCTGCCATCACCACACTATCAAACCGCACCCAGGCCCCTTGGTCTCACCACCTGTGTTCATTCTCCATAACGGACCCAATGAGAAGGTCCTGCTTTTGGGCTTTTGAAGCAAGACTGTCACAGGCAGCATCTCTCCCCGTAAAGGATAAGAGAAATGACATGGAAGGTAACCCCCCAGATATCTGCTTAGTCACACAGAGCAGAGTTCCAGCTGGAGTTCTAACAGGAATGGAAATACAAACTGGCCGGCAGATGACTGTGGCTTCAGTAACTAACAGAGCCCCGGATGCTGGTACTAAGGAGTCCTGTGCACTTTGGGCCCATCTTGCATTTAAAATATGCTGCCATAAACTTCACTTCCTTTGAGTTCCCCGACAATCGTGCATTGAGTTGGGGAAGGCAGAGACCAGTGTATTCAGTTTGCAGATGCAGATATTTGCTTAATTTATAAGGGAGACAGTTGTAACTGAAGCAGGTCGTATACTGGCTCCAGGCTGCGTGCTGTTTAGCGGCCTAATTTTGATTCACAAGAAGTCAGGGGAGTCTTAAGAAAGATGTGAAGGCCCAGGAATTAGTTGAGCACCTCTGACCCCGGTTTTAAGTTTGAATCTTATTTATTTTTGGCCTTTCTTTGGTTCAGGAAAAGTAAACAAGACTTGACAGAAAATCTAATGAGAAGTTGTAACCATTTCAACCCAAGACCAATATGTAAAAATTCAAAAGATGTTATCAAGAATGTTTGTTGGTACCATCTAGGGGAACTGTCATAACTTGGCCTGCCAACAGAAGGATGTTATCAGTGCATGTTGAATAATATTGAACTGCTATTGATTCTTTATATGCTGAAGGCAAGAAGAAAGAGATGAAAGGGGCATCAAAGAAAAGTCTCAGTTTTAAATGTGAAGAATTGCGGGTACCGTAATGGGGGGCTCTTAAAATAAGGAGCTAAGTTAGAGCTTCTAACTGGGGGAAATATCCTAATAGGACAGTAACCACGGTGAGGAGAAGGGGGAGGAGGGGAGGAGGGGTGGGAGGAGAAGGAGGAGGATGGGGGGAAGGGAGAGGGGGAGTAGTAGGAGGAGTAGGAACACAGGAGGAAGAGGGGGAGAAGGAGGAGGAGGAAAGGGGAGGAGGAGAAGGAGGAGGAGGAGAAGAGAAAGCTGTATGGAATCATGATACTGGAGGCCATGCTGGAAATATCTAGAGCTTGGCTTGTAGATTTTGCTTGTATATAGAAATTCTGGGGAGGTAGAAAGAAAAGCTACAACAGACAGCATAGCTGAAGGTGGGATTAAGAGAACTTCAGGACATAAAGGCAGAAAATGTTTCTGACAAAGGAGTCACAGGACACTTAGCAGTCCCCTGGGTGCTCGCGCTCCCCGGCTGGCTGGGAAAGTGTCAGGAGGGAGCAGAGTGAGAAGCGTGAGGTAGAGACTGAGTGGCCTCTCTGTGGGGTCCTGAGGATTACAGCAGCATAGAACACCTGGAGCTTCAAAGGTGTCTGACAGCTAAATCTGCTTACATGTGCAGGGGCAGGGGCAACTCCCACTGAACAATGCAGCTCAACCCATGCTTCTGCAAAATTCGTCCTTACTTTTACCTCATGTGCCTGCAGAGTGTCACCCTAGAAGTGGAGTAATTTATTATCCCTGTAAATACCAACTCACTAATGGGTATGGCTTATTGTGAAGCAAGAGACATGCCCCACAGCTACTGTCCGCTCCTACTCCAACGCCTCCATCACCCTGGGACACTCCACTTAGGCTGGCCTATGTGAGATGAGCTCGTGGAAACCCCCTGAGCTGGGGGCTAATACCCACCCCCACCCCCACCCCAACGCTTTCAGGGAATTGCTATTACCTGGGAATAAAGATCGCTAACATTGCCCTCCCAATCCTTTCTGATGTGCACCCCTCAGATCTGATGGAAATAGAGTGAGAATCACTCCAATCCTCCCCAGATGAGGCAAATGAGGCAACGGGGAAAGAACTAGCTCATCTAGAATCGGAACATTTAGAAAACGAACAGCCTGCATTTTAAGGAGCGCAGGGCAGGGCTTTTTTCCCTTTTTAAAACAAGTACAGTGGAACTTTCACACATAGAAAATGATCGGAGAGACTGTCAAACTCCAGCAGGAAGGTAGGGGAGGGTTGGGGGGTAAGAGATCAACCGAAGGACTTGTATGCATGCATATAAGCACAACCAACAGACGCAAGACACTGGGGGCGGGGGGGCGAGGGCAAGTGCCGGGGGGTAGGGGAGGCTGGGGGGAGGTCAGTGGGGAAAAAAAAGACACATATGTACTACTATTTGTAATACCTTAAATAATAAAATTAAAAAAAGAAAATAAAATGATGGGTACCTTGGCCATTAACGAGTTGACTCAGAAGCAGGTGGAAAGCAAGGGTGTAAGATGGTGCTATTTTTTAAAGGGGAGAAGGTTGGCAGGTGCCGCCTTCCCACATGGCGGCTCACTTTTGGAGACACGTGGCACTGGCGGGGGAGTCTATGGTATCTGTGTAGCATGGCGGACATGGTTGCTGACTCGGCCACCTTCCGGGGGACTTACTACAGCAGGTCCTTGAGTAACATCGTGCTATTCAACATTGTTTCATTATACTGATGAAAAAAAGAAAGAAAAAAAAGATTCCAGGCAGGGCCGCTGTGTGGAGTCTGCATGTTCTCCCCTTGTCTGTGTGGGTTTCCTTGGGATTCCGGTTTCCCCGCACATCCTGAAGCCAGGTTGCTGGGGTGTCTAATTCGTCCCGGTCTGAGTGAGTGTGGGCGGGCAGGTCAGTGGCCCTGTATGGAAGGCTGTCCTGTCCAGGTGCGTTCCTACCTTGTGCCCTGAGCTGCTGGGAGAGGCTCTAGTCACCCGCGACCAGGAACTGGAGTAAGTGGGTTGGACAATAATGATCTTGCTTGTTTTTCTGACTCTTTCTTAAATGAATGTATAGCTCACATTTATTTCAATCTTTACTATCAGAAGTGTTTATGGTCTTCATTTAGAGTTAAGTTTGGTGATGTTTTTGTGACCAGAAATATGTCGTAGGAAATTAACACTTGTTTGTATCAATTAGCCTATGATAAAGTTGGCCTCGATATATGTAATTTCACTTAAAGTCACAGTGTCCAAGAACTTACCAGTGGCACTGAGTGAGGACACGAGGGTGCCCCAGCTTAACTCCCAATCCCCAGTACCTGCACCTCCTTACCTGTGGTAACAGCCCCCACAGCAGCCCTCAATCATTACTGATCAGTAATGGGAGGTGTGATTGACACCCAGCTCCTCACTCCCGCCAGTGGAAAAACTCTCAGGCATGAGTTTCATATCCTAGAGTTTTTATGAGATTGAGCTCTGTCATCACCGTGGCAGCCAAGGCCAGTGGCAAGTGTGACTTGTGTAGTCACACAGGGCCTCGTGCTCTGCTGTCACCATCTTGAAACCCTTCCTAACTTCTGAACAAAGTCCCCTGCCCTTTAGTTTGCCATAGGCAGGTGGCGGCTAGCATGGTAATGCCCTCATTGGCCGGTTTCCTTCCCTGTCTGATTCTCCTGCTGGTCTTTCCTGTACTTCCTGATAAGTTCCTTGCCCTTGAATCCTTTTCACAGCGTCTACTTCTTGGAGACCCCAAACTAGACTATTGCCAAGGTCTTTATAATCCTGCAAAGCAGAGTAAAGAACTGACAAAAAGCCATGCAGCTATTTTATTAAAATAAAGCAGCAATGCGCATGGGTCTAATAGTCATAAAAAAAAAAAGCCCTGGTTATACTATCTGTCGTTATCATACCATATTGTGATATCTAAGAGGTTTTATTAGCAGCTAATACCCAACTAAGCTCCCCATCTTCTTTGCATCGCAGACCAAGTGCCCAGGTGAGCCCAACATTCCAATATCTCCCTGGAGAAGCAAAGCAATAAACGGCAGTGAGCTGACATTCAAAAGATGCTCACACGCCATCTGTCTTAAAGAAATTATTTGTCTTTGCCAGCATGTCAAGAAGAGTAAGTTCACACAATTTAGGAGCCACTAAGACATGCAAGCTCTTGATTATTTACAAAGACAGGGTTACCCACAGCCATCCAGTTTTTAAAATAATGTCCAACCACATTGTTAAAAACAGGCCTTTTGGCAAAATAATAGAGTGATTGAATCTTCAACTATGTTTAAGGAAAAGATGTGCATAAGGATTCTGGTTCAGAATCAGCCTAACTCATCAAATCCAGAGTCCATGCGTTCTGAATTTTACATCCTAGTCCAGCACGGTGCCTGGAATGGAGTCGGTGTCTAGTCCATATTCTGTAAGTGGCTGAACTTGGTTCATGGCTGTGCCTTGAGGGTTGAGCACAAGAGGAAAGGGACCCACCCTACCTGTGTAGGGGCCACAGGGTTTCTCAGTAGCCTCTTCTTACAAACTGGAGCTTAGCAAATGGGGGTAGCACCAGCACATGAGGGCAGTCGGGAGTGGGGGCACGGGGAGAGGCTGGAAGGCAGTGGGCTGGCAGCAGGTGCAGGTGAAACCCTACCTGTGACTGGGGGCTGCCAGTTCTGATAGGAGGGAAGGGCGCGTGATAAGAATAGAGCCACAGTCGTGTAATAATTACTCACCTTACTAACTAGAGAGAAGTTGTTTCCTTACAGACCCCGGGAGACTGGCGGGTGAAACAAGGCTATAAAAACTAAGATGCCCCGACGGGTCCATTACTCAGAAAAGAAATACTTTTTCGAGAACAGACCAAGGACAGGACATGCTTTGATTCGGCAAACTCCTCCAGGAGTTTCCTCAGGAACGCTGCCATTCTCTGGTCCCAGGAACAGGCTGAGCTGTTTGTAACATCTTAGAAGATCGGCCACCTTGTTATCGGACTTTGAGCTCCTGAAGGCCGGACTGAAGCCTCGACCCGCCCCTTTCGATGTTACAGTTGCAGCTCCTAGCTGTCTTCTCCCTCGTGTGTATATAACCAGCCAACTGGCTCAAGTCGTGACAAGTGGCCTCGGACCCATTGTGTCTGGTTTCAAAGTTGGCGACCATGGCGGGATCCCAAGCAGGATTTCTTTTCGGGTGAGTAACAGAGATCCCATCGGCTGCCTGGACTGGGGGTCCTGGGAACATTTATTTACTCGCAGTGCTGCCAGGAATTTTCCTGTGGAGTCCGCTCTCAGCTCCAGCAATCCCCGTCCTTCCACTTAAGTTGAACCAAGTGTTTTTGTATGACGGGAGAAGCATTTTCGGACTCGTGTCTGGGCTTCTTTGTAAGGCATGGGAACCATTTACTGCCTCTCGTTTGGCCAAGCCTGGTCAGGTCCGGGGAGCAAGAGGCCTCTGGCGGTCCTTGCCAGTCTGAGCCCTCAGTCTGATACATTCTGGGACGAGAGGCATTGCTCTGCTTTCGGGGTGTTCTTTTAAACGCAGGGCATTCTGCGGTTTCTGTGGCAGGACAGACAGGAGCATGGCGTGAAGCTCTTGCCTGTGGTTGTGCGCACCTGTAAATATTGTACATGGAGTGTCTCTTGATTGTTGCTTTGTGTCTCTTTGTTGTTTGGTTTAACTTGTTTAAAGATGGGGGTATATCCCACTTGGCTGGGGGTCCCAGCTGCTTGTGGCAGGATGAACCCCTGTCAAGGATTTAGGGAACTTTCCAGCAGCTGCTGAGCATTCTTTATCTTGGGCACCCTCTCTGCGCTCCCTCTCAAGGCATCGGCTGCCGTAATGCTTAGCTAGCGAGAGTTCTTGTCTCTCCGTAACATAACTTTGGTTACAGATGTTCTTTGCTTGCTTTCTTATCTTTTGGGGACTTGATTTGCCATTCACTGTTTTAGGAACACTGAGGATCTCCAGGCTTTGTGCCACTCAGACCTTGTGAAGGTCACTGGCTATGCAGGTTGGTGTGAGGTAAGATTCTAAGGCTAGTGTCCCTTCTTTTGAGAGTACTCATTTATTTTACTTTAGAGGTTGTTTTTGCTTCTGTTTTAATGAGGGATAAGATCTCTTCTTATATGCAAGATTTCATGTTGTTACATCGTAAGGATTCTACTCAGGAAAAAAAAATAATAAGTGCTACTGGTCGGGAAATGAATCTTTTAAACCCCCTCCCACTCACTTTTCTCCCGTCTGCTAAAAGGTGTCAAGGTCATGTTATCCCTGTTACAAAATTTGCCAAAAATATTCCTTGGGTAATAATTGACTTTAAAATCTCATAGAGTTGTTAAGCCATAATGAATAGATATAACTAAAATAAAGGGTTTGATAAAGTTTTACAATATAATTATATTTGTATTTATCTAAATGTACTTTTCCAAAGTCTTTGGTAACTTAGATAACTTAAAACTTTGGAGTCTTGATTAGTTAAATAATAAAAATTATTAAATACCCACGATACTGAAATATTAATTGATCTGAGTCTGCCTACTTTTGGCTTCTTATTGCAGAGAAGCTAGAGAATTGATTTATATCTGTTAGTGAATATATTTTACATTTTATTTGAAATATATGTCTTAAAAATGTGAATGTATTGCTAACCTGAAAAATGTTACTTACTTATTACCTAAAAATTATTTCTAGAAGTTAAGAATTCTAACTAATTGGGGAGAAGTTGTATGGTTTTGGTAATAGAAGGCATGAAGTATGGAAATGCATTTTAAAGGGAAAAAGAAAGTGGGTTGTTCTAAAGCTGGTTATTTCTCAATGGGTAAGAAGGTTTGTGAAAGTCATAGAAGAGTTGTGAAGAGAAATCTTAAAAAGAAATTATAGGTATGCTAAATAATAAATCTAATTAGGTAAATGAATACAGAATTTGTTTGATTCTTTTCCAGTCTGTTAAAAAGGAAAATGTTTTTCCTGTATTTGCCTAGGAAGCAAAGGTTTTATATATTATTGAAATAGTTATGTTATATTAGTCAAGAACTTGATTACTTAAAAGCCCATCTTCTTAATCATAAGAATTGATGTTTTACTAGCCTATGTTGTGTTTAATATCTTTGGTTGTCACTTTAAATGAATAAATTATTTAATAATGTTTAATAATAATAATAATAATAAATAGTCTTTTGGTCTAATGTATTTCACTATCTTCCCAGAGTTTAGATTTTAAGAAACTTTTTGTTGTTGTTGACTCTTTTATTGAGAAATAATAGTGACCAATACATTTTGATGGTTCCCAGAACATTCCAAGTCTTGCATTTACATTCTCTTCAACAAACCATTGACTCCACAATCCTACAAGAAACTTTTTCTTGACCTAGAATTGGCTTTAGGTCATTCCTATAGGCCCTGGAATGCCTCAAGAATTTGCTTCCTCTCCTTATAAAGGAAATTTTATACTTATGGTATATGGGAAGCTCTGTCAAGTAAGGGAATAAAAACTGTATTCTATTTATATATACAGATTATTAAAATGGATGCTCCAGAGATTATATTAAAAAATCTCCAAGAGTCTATAAAATTCTGATATACTTTTATTTATAACTCTGATTGTTATTCTGGAATGTTGTATTTTACAAAAAAGGACAGGAGTCCATGTAAATTACATTGTAATTAAATCTATAACTGTCATTTGAAGTTTCTTTTTTTTGGTCATTTGTAAACATTGTTTTACTTTGATACATTTACAAAGTTGTTATACATTTTCTGAAAGATCCATGGAAAGGACTCTGATTTATTTTAAATTACATATTTCTGAGAATAAAATTTCACACCATCCCCTCAACTGGGTGAAAATTATTAGACCTATATAGAGTATCTAGATTTATATAAATACTGGCAAGAAAAATCAGGAGAAACAGAATTTGATTATAGGACTGAATGAACTAAAAATAATTATAGTTTTTGTAATTTTTAAAAAGTATTGCTGATTTTTAACCTTCTTGTTTTCCAGACTTAAGGAAACTTGTTTATTTTCTTAAAGCAATTTGGCAAATTATACTTTCATAAGCAATATTAAGGCATTTATATTTTTCTCCCTACCTAATCTCTCCATAATTTAGAAACTCTTAATGAGTATTATTATTCACATGGCAATGCGTTTATCTGCATAAATCCAGTAAGAATCTGATTTCTTCATAATGGGACATAAGTCAGTTTCCAATTGTGGTTTTATTAACCAAGACTTTGCTGGAATGTCATGTCTGAGAGAGACATGCCAGGACTCTGGATGTCACCAGAAAGCTCTAAGGAATGAAGACTGACTTTGAAGCCGATAAGCCCCTTGGATGAATGGCCTGGTACCTTGCTTGGTCATAGTGGTCTTTCTAGGTAAGGAACAAAGGTTGTTTTCCTGAAAGATAGCAAGAAGGAACCTCAAGACACGTCTGGGGAACCTCAAAAACTTGAGGATTTTACCCAAACTGATAGGTATTGCAGGCAAAGCCTGAGGGAAACTGTGTGGCTTGGCTTCTTTGTCCTGAGAGGAAACTTTTTTGTGAGATTCCGGCAAAGTAGATTTAAAAAGCCTAAATGATCAATTGCTATTTCTGTTGTGTTTATGCAAATAACCAGGCCAAACTGGAACTCAACTTAATACAGTAAATAAATTAGTCTTGATTTGCCTTTTTGATGAAAATGAGGGTAATCTTAAGGAGAAAAATTGTGTTTCAATGGAAACTATAAAACCCAGTTGTAGGTAATGAACTCTAATGCAGTTGATTGTCTTCAAAGTTTTGTTTTAAGGTTGTGTCTGTGTATGCCATACAGACCTCAGCAGCTGGTGACATCGCCAGAAATGTTCTAGCTGCCATTTATCAGGTTGTGACTGTGTGGTTTTATTCCAGCAGAAGCCTTACATCTGGAAATATTCTCAACTGGTTTAAGATTTACTGTATACATTAACCTTTATGTTTTGCATTCCTCTGTTTCATAGAATCCATGCCTACATCCCTGCTTACCTAATTGCTTACTCACACAGTATGGGCCTCACGGTAAAAGCCTTCTACATCACTGTGTCCTAAAAATAAGGCTCAATGGTTTGTATTTATAATTGAGTCAATGAAACATGGATAGTCTATCAGCTTCACTTAAAACCTTTTCCCCCTTTTTAGCTCTCTCCTTCCCTTGTCAGACAGGGAGGACTTCAGGATTCCACCCCCATCAGCAAGAAGCAGTTACAGAAGAGACCCAACGCCCCCTTTCCCTGAAAGGATTCAGAGCCAAAATCCATAAGGGAAAAATATAATAGGCCAGGACTAATACAGTTCAACAACAAGACACCTTCCAAATAAAACTGATCTCATAGATATGAGATGATAATACTAACAAAGGGGGAATGATAGTGGGGAAGGGCAGATAATAAGAATAGAACCACAGTTGTTTAATAATTATTCACCTTACTATAAAAAAGAAGTTTTCTTGCAGACCTTGGGACACTGGAGGATGAAACAAGGCTGTAAAAACTTAAGATGCCTCCATGGATCCATTACTCAGAAAAGAAATGCATTTTGAGACCAGAACAAGGACAGAACACACTTTGATTTGATTGCTGTGCCCAGACCCTGAATCCGTCAAGGAGTTTGCTCAGGAACCCTGACCACCCAGAAACAGGCTGAGCTGTTTGTAACATCATAGAAGACTAGTGTCCCAGTGCACGGATTCATGCACATTGAAAGGAAATTAATTAGAAGAAATATTTTAATATCGCTATTTACTTTTTATCTATAAAAGAAGTGTCAACCAAATTCATGATTGACACTGACAGATTGAAACACACATGCGAATGTTTTATATGTATCGCTCATGTGCCAGTCAACTTAGCCTTTTATAGATATAGAACCAACTTGCTTAATTAGACCTGCTTTCTGACTTAGCTAAACTTTTTCCAGCACAGTGAAGCACCCCAACTTCTCTTTCAGGTAATTGTGAGCAACACAGAAGTAAATATCAACATGAAGCTTATTATTATTGTAGATCAGGCAGGGAGAACAAAGGGTAAAATATTTAACTGCAGCAGTGTTTGACTATATTCTGTGCAGTGAGAAAACCTGAAGTCATTTTCAAGTTCCACCATTTCTTACCTCTTTTCAATTGGGTCAAGTTTCTAAACTTTCTAAATCTCCATTTTCTGGCTAATGAAAATAAAATTAAATTCCACCAAGTATCCTATCTACCTACTCCAGGACTTCTGTGAGGATCAAATGAGATGAGGCATGGGAAAACACTTCACAAACATTTGAACTATAAAATGTTTGCACCTGGCTATAAAGCAAGTCAGGTTCCTGGGCTGAAGAAACTGCAAGGAGGCTAGTTGCTAGTGAGAGGAAGCTGGGCATTGCTATGTGATGTCATTACCTGGTGCTCACAGCAACTGTTTCCGGGCTGGGCTGGAAACAGCTGTGGGCCTCATTTTGTGCCATGGGGTCTTGGCAGTGTTGGCTGTGATTTGATAGGGTGTTGCTCTGGGGTGGTGGTGAAGCCTGTGTCCCACTTGGGGGAAGCTGAATGTTGTTTTGTTGGTGCCAGGTCTGTGGTGACATTTATTTTTAAATGGCCAGTGAGCATCATGGCAACTCCTGCATTGAGTGTCTGCCCCCTGGTGGTCAGTGCTACTGGTTGGATAGACTGACACTTAGCCTTTTATATATAGATTAGCCACCTTGTTATGGGACTTTGAGCTCCTGAAGGTCAGATTTCAGATCTTCCTCTCCCCTTTCCATGTTACACTTGCAGCTCCTAGCTATCTTCTCCTTCATCTATACTAATAATAGCCTAGGGCCGTCATGACCTAAATGACCAGACCAATGACCAGTCACCAGGAAGTGCATGGAGCACCTCTCGGTCCCTTCCCCATGGCCCACAGGCTCCTATCACAGCAAGGCTGGCAGCAGGTGGGAGAGTGGGGTGGCGGGGGTGGGTGGGCAGGGTGAGGTGAGGCGGGTCAGCAAGGTTGTTAGCCTCCGGCCTGGGAATGGGCCAGAGGCCTAATGACCTCACCGCTGCCATGGCAGCTGTGGTTCAGGCCCAGAGAGAGGCCCGGAGAGAGAGGCAGGGCCTGATCTGCAGCCTCCGTGGCTGCTGGTGAGGCCCAGAAAGACAGAAGAGGCAAGGCCTGATCTGCAGCTGCCGCGGAGGCTGTGGATCAGGCCCAGAGATAGTCCTGGAGAGAGAGACAGCTGTCAGAGGGCCATTCTGGATTTCCCAGAAGAGCCAATGGCTGCCTAGGAGGTGGAGCTTTTGACACTGACTCACATAGAAACTGACCAATCAGAACAAAATCTGGGTGAACAGAAAGAAGCCAATGGCTTCCTAGGAGGTGGAGCTTTTGACACTGACTGGCATAGAAACCAATCAATCAGAACCAAATCTGGGTGAACTGTGAGAAGCCAATGGCTGCCTAAGAGGCAGAGCTTTTGACGCTGACTGGCACAGAAACCGACCAATTGGAATCTAATCTGGGTGAATTGCAAAGGCAGAACCTAAGATGGGGGCTGAGGAGGAGTTTTAAGGGCAAGCTGTTTGGTGTAAGGTATAAGAAAGTGGTTCAATTTTTTAATGATCAATTTGGTAGTATAGTGCATATGGCTGGCTATTAGCATCTCCTCCTGCTGAAAAAGGCTTTTCCCCCATTTAAGCAATCCTTTCCTATATAATCTATCTATACTAATAATCTATACTAATAAAAGGGTAATATGCTAATTAACCAGGTTGACTGGCCATCTTCCGGACATCCGACTTCCTTCAGGACAAAGCCATGGTGGTGGGGGCCAAGGCAGAGGCAGTTAGGGGTGATCAGGCCAGCAGGTGAGGGCAGTTGGGGGTGAGATCAAGCCGGCAGGGGAGGGCAGTTGGGGGCAAGATCAGGCATGCAGGGGAGGGCAGTTGGGGGCAGCCAGGCCGTTAGGAGGTGAGTTGGGGGTGACCAGGTCAGCAGGGAGGGCAGTTAGGGGCAACCAGGCCAGCAGGGGAGAGCAATTAGGGGCGATCAGGCTGGCAGGGGAAAGCAACTGAGGGCAACCAGGCTGGCAGGGGAGCAGGCAGGCAGAGGTGGTTAGGGCAATCAGGCAGGCAGGCAGAGGCAGTTAGGGGCAATCAGGCAGGCAGGCAGAGAGGTTAGGGGCATGTAGGGAGCGGTTATAGAGTTAAGCCTCGGACTGACCTGCTGGCAAAGTCACAAACAAGTCCCAGCTTAGAGGACACAGTCCTCTAAGCATAAAGCTTGATCTTGTGACTGCTCCCTAGATCTTTCCTGGGTAGCTAATGAGCTGTGGGAGGTGCAGCAAGTGCTGCCAAAACAAGTGAAACTTACAAGAACATTGTAAATTACCTTGTTTGCCCCTGACTATAAATAAAGCATCAGCTTTACAGTCTGGACCTGTTCTGTGGCCTCAGCAAGGCACAGAAGATCCACCTAGACCCAGCTTATTCTCTCTGTCTGTCTTTATTCTTCATCCTTCACCGGCCCTCTCTCAGGCTTGCCAAACCCTTGGCTGTGCTGGCGCGGTACAGGGGCGATCAGGCAGGTGAGTGGTTAGGAGCCAGCGGTCCCAGATTTTGAGAGGGATGTCCAATTGGAGAGGGTGCAGGCTGGGCTGAGGGACCCCCCACCGCCCCCATACATAAATTTCATGCACCAGGCCTCTAGTGTATATATAATCAGCCAACTGGCAAAAGGGGTCAGAGCAGAATTTCCAGGGTGACTGACTGCTCTCCCCAAACTGCCAGCATTATTGGAATAAATTTTAATTTGGCTCAAGTAGTGACAAATGGTCTTGGACCTATTGTGTCTGGTTTCAGTTCAAGTCCATCTGCAGTGTGTGGGGATGCACTCTGGCTGAGGCAATAGGAGGCCAGCTTAGGCCTCTCTCTCCACATGTGGGACTTATGGCCAAGAACTCCTGAGACCAAGTCCAACCACCTTTAAGGCATGTTAATGTTCAATCTGAATGCTGTCACCTCACTACAGTGAATCATGGACATGAAACCTCACTGTGTCTCAGCTTCCTCACCACTCAGGAGATGGCATCTGGAGGAGCTGCAGTTCGCAACAACGATACTGCCCTACCTGTTCCTCTCACCTTTCTCCGGGCGCACACTAGGTGGTTTAACTGTTAAACGCATCTGGACCCAGAAAGGCCAGGCTTCTCCAGCTTCTCACTGGATAAAAAATCAGGACAAATGGGGTAAAAGGTCATATAAATTCATTTGGAAAATGTTTTAAAGTTCATGGTTTTATCCTGTCCAATTTCTGAAAACAATATGTTTTTCTGATTAAGATGTATACATTTTTTTTTTTCTGTGAAAACTCTTGCCCCTCCTGCATACACCCCTTCCAGACCAAGAATCTAGGTGAGAATTTTTGGAAGAAAGCGTGGGATGTTTTGATCACGGAAAGGAGACGCTGAGTTTGTACCAATGGTGCAGAGGCATGGGAGTGAGGTAGGGAGAGTGAACCTCTGTTTTCTAGAGCTGTTCCCGGAAGGCACCCTTCCTGAAGGAACGCTCCCTTTGCTACCTGTCCAAGCTGCTGGGAGGGCCTGGATCCAAGCCGACTGCTGAGCCTCTCTGGTCATGCCTGTAGCACCGACCAGGAGACAGTGAAGGTGGCCCGGCTCCTACATGTCCCACACAGAGAACTGACAGACGTCATCCTCCCTCGTGACACTGACGACCAGGTGCCACGGACAAGCAGAGCTGCTTGGGCTGACTGCAGTGCCTCTGAAACCAGGGCGGAACTGAATCCCTTCAGGTGAGACTGGGACACGAGGCTGGAAGCGCCCTGGTGGCAAGCCAGGTTGGGGGCCGTTAACCTGTTCTGTCTCACTAAGCATAGTAAACTCTGTTTCCAGAAATACCATGGGCTGCCCATGGAGTGTCCTCCTGTGTGCGCCCCATCAGCGACTGTCATGACCCTGCCTCCGCCTGGTGGAGCCTCAGGTCCCGTCAGCTTAGTTGAAACCCCTGAAGACAACACCTGAGGTTAGCACGGTGGTTTGGTTTTATCCAGCTGTGTGGGGTCCTACGCTTAACTTCACTGTGAAGATGCTGTGGACAGGGCCATGGGGATGGGCCGTGCTGGAAAGTGCTATCATAGCAGCCTGAGGATGTCACCCCTACATGGTCCTGCATGCAAGACTGGCCCTTCCCTAGCACCTATGAACATAGATTTCAGAGGGTTCCTACCACCCTCACTGGTAAGAAGGGCTCACTGGCCTAAATTGTGCAAACAATATGGTTTATGCCAAACATCGGCTTTGCTTCTGGAAACAGGGATTTTCATATGGGCTAGGCAGACAGTGACTGTGTGACCAGCTCCCAATAAAAACTCTGGCCTCGCCCTGACCGGTTTGGCTCAGTGGATAGAGCGTCGGCCTGGGGACTGAAGGGTACCAGGTTCGATTCCGGTCAAGGGCATGTACCTTGGTTGCGGGCACATCCCCAATAGGGGGTGTGCAGGAGGCAGCTGATCGATGTTTCTCTCCCATCGATGTTTCTAACTCTCTATCCCTCTCCCTTCTTCTCTGTAAAAAATCAATAAAATATATTTAAAAACAAACAAACAAACAAACAAAAAAAAACTCTGGCCTCTGGGCCTCTGAGGAGCTCAGGTAGTTAAATTTCACAGGTGTTGCTGGGGTATTTAGCACCTCCTGGGTGACTAAGCCGAAATCCAGACCGGAGTTGGCCCCTCCCTTATCCGTTTCCTTGGTACTCTGCCTCCTCCTCACCACTTTTCTCTTACGATTGGATTTAGTTGTAACCCAGCATCTAAGAAGCATGTTTATTTTTTAAGCTATGAGTCACATAGCAAAGAGACCTGTTTCAAAGCAGAATTATACACAGATACTCTGAGGGAAACATTTTGACGACTGGGTCAGTGTCCTGGGAATTAACATCTCTGGCAAGGCAATCCTCTCACTCCGAAGCGGGGCAGCAGTGCCCACTCCCAGTGCCTTCTAACACACAGGATTCCTTCCAAATGGGCTCTGAAGGCAGAGCATACGGCTGAGTCCCAAATGGGCAGAAAGTCACCTTATAGCTTATTTCCTCTCAGTTTGGGAGTTGCCACAATCGAATTACAGGCTGAGAGTGTTTATCACGGTGGCATGAAAGTCTCTCTTCAAATTCCTCCTGCTTTTACAATCAAACAGCAACATTTCCGGAGAGCAGGTTTTAGCTACATAAGAAACATATTGGATATTGATTCAATGCTCCTGGCTTGGCGGTGACAATGTTTCAGAACCGGGTAACCTCTCAGCTGGTTCCTTGGCTTCCTGAAAAGCTTTTAGCTGCACCAGGGTGGCAAAGCAAAGATAGCGCGAACATCAGCCTGTTATCTGATCATGGGCAAAATGAGGGAGCAGGCATTGTACCACTGATAAGAAGATTGCTAAATGTCTCTTCTCGAATTCCATCAATGGGCTGATGAAAGAAATTAAGACTGACATTGACAAGTTATTTTCTCTGGCACTTCCAGCTCCAACGGCGAGGGTGTCTCTTTAGAAGCAGTGGAGCCCTGGCCAGGGGGAGGGGACACGGGCAGTTGGCCAGCCTGCCTGCTGGTCGAACTCCTGGTCATTACAAAGTGCCCGGATCACTGTTTTTAAGCCACTCTTGCACCCTCTCTGGTCACACCCTTCATTGTTGAATTTCATGTTACTCATTAACTTGCTGTGTTTGTTTAGTCCTAGCACACTGTTGTTTAGTTTTGCTCATTATACAAATAGAATTATATTATAAGTATTCTATTGTAGTTGCCTCTTTTCAATCAAGATGGTTTTGGTGATGAATCTATGATGGTACATGCACCTGGAGTTCATTAATTTTCACTGCTGTATAATATTCCATAGTATATTTCAAAATTTTTATCTTTTTTACTGGTGACAAACATTTGAGTGCTTTTCCATTTTTTTGCTATATAAAAATGTAGCTATGATTACTGTGGTATACATTCCTCGATATACTTGCCATGGGTTTTTCTAGCATCATACCTTTCAAACTTTTTGTCCACAAAACAATACAAAGTACTTTATTTCTATACCATAAGCCAGTATACCTTTTATATATAACTATATCTAAATGTAATCTAAATGTCACATGTTTTACTACTTATTTTTACTAGTTTTGTTCTTATGACCTGTATGTACTCCAAAACTTATCTATAATGATAAAAGTGTAAATATGCAAATCGAACGAATGGCCGAACAGCAGAACCACTGTCCTGACGTCCTTCGGGACCACATTCTGGACGAAGCCGGGGCTGAGCAGCTGCGAAGGCCTACTCTTGCATGAATTTTGTGTACAGGGCCTCTAATTTAAGATAAAGAAATAAAAACAAAGCAAACAAATGCTGCCTTTAACTCACCATATTGATTTCATGACTCTTTAATTAGTGCAACTTAAAAAAAACACCTTATTTAGAATATATCTACTCTGTTATTAATATAGCTATGCCAAGTTTCTTTATCATTTCTGTGTTATTTGTTTTTATGTCCTTTTGCCTTCAAATTCCCTGTGTACTTAGGTTTAGGTTTGTAAAATCTAAACAGCAATAGCTGCTTGATAATCTTGTCCTTTTAACTAGAGATTTTAAACTATTTACTTTGGTTGTAAATTCTCATTTATTCAATTTATTTCTACCATTTCATTTTATGCTTTCTACTTATCCTTTTTTATGTATTTCTCATGTTTTCTTTTGGATCTAGTGTCCTTATTATTTACTCTTCCACCTAGTTTTTCTACTAGTTTGGAAATATTATATTAAATTTCTACCTACTTTTAGTAGTTACCCTAGTGATTTTAACATGCATATATAACTTACCAAACTAATATATTCTCAACAATATAAGGGCATTAAAATGCTATAATTCTTACCACCACTTCCAACTCATTTAGTTCTATTGATATCTAGGATTTATTTCTATTTTGATGTATTTTTATAATCCTATATAATAAAAGCCTAACATGCAAATCGATCGAACAGTGGAACAACTGGAGGAATGACTGGTTGCTATGACATGCACTGACCACTAGGGGGCAGAAGCTCAACACAGGAGCTGACCCCAGTCTGCAGGCCCCAGGCCAGCCAAGGCGGGTGCCAGTTCCCCTCCCCCCCATCGTCCCACAGGTCACCCCGCAGAGGAAGGCGACCAGCGGAGGTAGCGGCGGTGGGGGGTAGGGTGGGGCTGACAAGAGGGCAGTGCCAGGCCAGCCAAGGCGGGTGCCTGCAGGGGCTCCCTGATCACCCCACCGGTTGCTCCACAGATGGGCCCTGATTGCCAGCCAGACCTAGGGATCCTACCTGAATTTCGTGTACCGGGTACATTTATACATTATACATTTATACATTATAAAACACATTTATTTTATCTGGAGAATATTTACCACTTGTATTTCTGACCTTCTGGAGACAATTTTATTTTCTGTTTGATGTAGAGAAAAAAAAAGTGAAACTTAACAATGGGGATATGTTCTGAGAAGTGCATTGTTAGGTGATTTCATCTTTATAATCTGTATTTTATCTTAGATTTATTTTAGTATCATTCCTTTATTATTTACTTATTTAAATTTATTGAGGTGATATTGGTAATTTTTTCTTTATTTTTGATGTGCTACATTTTCACCAAGATGTGCCTGAGTATAATTTCTTCCCCACACCATCTTCACTGATGTACAATTAACAAAAATGGTAGATATTCAAGGCACACAATGTGATGTTTTGATAGATGTATACCATACATTGTGAAATGATTACTACAATCAAGTTAATTCTCACATCTATTACCTCACAGTTATTTTTTGTGTGTGATGAGAACACTAAGATCTACTCTCTTAGCAACTTTTAATTTTTTATCTATACATTTCAAATATAGGTACATTATCATTAACTACAGCCACCATGACGCATGTACATAAGGTCTCCAGAGCTTACTCATCTTCTAACTGAAAGCTTGTGTTCTCTGACCCTCTCCCCTTTACCCCTAAGCCTCAGCCCCTAGGATCACTCTTCTACTCTGTTTCTAAAAGTTTGACATTTTTAGATTCCACATGAAAGATCATGATTTGTCTCTCTGTGTCGGGATTATTTCACTTACCATAATGTACTCCAGGTTAATTCTTGGCTATCATGAATAATGCTGCAATGAACATGGGGGGAGGGGCACATCTCTCTTCAATATAGTGATTTTATTTCAAAATTAGAGGCCCAGTGCAGGAATTTGTGCACAGGTAGGGTCAGGCCGGCCAGGCCCCAATCGGAATGGATCCGGGCTGGGCCTGTTGGGAGGAAGAGAAGGTGGGAGGTTGGCCTGCCGGCCTGCCCCAATCAGAGCCAGGCCAACTGGGGGAAGGTGCGGTGGGTGATTGGCTGGCGGGCCCCGCCCCCGATTGGGGTTGGGGAGCTGATTGGGGGTGGGACTGGCCATGGGGAGGGGCTGTGGGCAGTGGGATGGCCAGCCTTGCCCCTGAATGGGGTGGGGTGCCAATCAAGGGACAGTGGCCTGGGGGAGGGGCCATGGGTGGTTAGCTAGCTGGCCCTGCCCCCGATTGGGGTGGGAAGCTGATCCGGGGTGGGGCTGGGTGCGGGGAGGGACTGCAGGAGGTTGTCCGGCCAGCCCCGCCCCCTACTGAGGTGTTGGGGACCATCAGGGGTGGGGCAGCCAGGGGGCGGGGCTGCAGGAGTTGGCTGCCCAGCCCCGCCCCCTATTGGGGTTGGGGGTGTGATCAGGAGTGGGCTGGCTGAGGGGCGGGGCTTCAGGCCTATCATGGTGGGGCAGGCTGATCGGGAGCGGGGCTGGCAGGGGAAGGGAAGGGGCATTTGGCCTGCTGCCTTGCTCTTGATTGGGGATTGGGGTGGGAGAGTCCGATCAGGGGCAGGCCAGCAGGGAAGAGGGGCCGTGAGGTTGGCTGGCCAGCCCCATCCCCTGATCAGATGGGCTTTCTGGCCACAGTGGGCATCAGAGCGACTGGTCATTAAGGTCATTATGGCCCTTATGGTTGCTGACTTTTTATATATATAGATAGAATTATCATATGATCTAGCAATCCCACTTCTGTGTATAATAAAATCACTATCCTGAAGTGTAGATTTATTTTATCTTGCTTAGAACTAATTTGGCTGTCTGAATCTGAGGATTGGTTACTTTCTTCAATTCTTCAAAATTCTCAGTCATTAACTTTTTAAAAAATACATTTTTATTGATTTCAGAGAGTCAGGGAGAGAGAGAGAAAAACATTAATGATGAGAGAGAATCATTGATCGGCTGCCACCTGCACACCCCACACTGGGGATCAAGTCTGCAACCCAGGCATGTGCCCTGACCAGGAATCAAACAGTAAACTCCTGGTTTATAGGTCAATGCTCAATCACTGAGCCACATTGGCCTGGCAGTCATCCACTTTTTTAATATTATGTTTACTCCATTCATTCTATTTTCTCATTGGGGAGCTACACTTAAATGCATGTGGGTTTTATTACCCTTCACTTGAAGTATCTTAAATTTTCTTTTCTACTACCCACATCCATGGTTCTCTGTGACACATTTTGTGCAATGTTTCAATTCTCTCTCTCATTCACTAATTCTCTCTCCAGTGGTGATAAGTACTATCTAAAAACTTTTAATTTTATATTATTTATTGGCTGATTACCAATTCTGTAGTCTTTGAAGGACTCATTCTATAGCTTGTTTTTTTCTGACTCTTATATGAAGTCATTTTCCCCCTTGTATTTTAGTGATTTTCTGTTGTAAGTTAACTTTCTTTGGAAATTTATCTGTATGTAACTTTAGAGTGGGTATCTCAAGAGAGGATTTGAGTTGAGTTTTGCCAGGTTCCCGGGAGTACTATCAATCTGAGTCTGCATTTAAAAAAAAACTTTTCATTATCATAAATTCAAATATTCTCAAGCAGTGTAATGTGTCCTCATATACCCACTGCCCAGCTTCAAAAATACTAATATTCTGCACTCATGTTTTATATATTCCTTCCCCCCAGTTTCTTCCCTGAAGCATTTGAAAGCATAACTCAGACCATTTTAAAATTTCACGCTGTGGGATTTAGGGGACACACAGAGAGATCTGCTTGAGTGTGAGCTTCAGAGAAGACATTTTTTTTTTTCTTTTTCCCCCGCCAGAGTCAAAGCTGCACTGAGGCCGAATCAGAGCTTATCCCCAGGTCCTCTCTCTGCAAGGCAGGTCTGCCGCCACTGCTCTCAGGAGTCAGCTTTAGGCTGAGGAAGGAAGTGTGCTTTGATCTAGCATCCCACCTGCTCAGGCCCAGGCTTTCATCTTGTCAACAGTTCAGTTTCTTAAGACTAGGATTCAGTTGAGGTGACCAACTGTCCTCATTCATTCAAGCTTGAGGCGTAACCTAGGATGTGGGACTTTTAGTTCTAAAACTGAGGAAGTCTCAGGCAACTGGGGCAGCTGGTGACCTGGCTCCAGATCACCAGAGACTACCACACATCTCTTGGGAAAATGCTGAATATAGCACTCCCTCCACCCCCTCGAATTCAAGCTTTTATGCTAGCCCTAGCCTCTGAGGAATTGTAATTCAACCATGCATTTAAGAAAAATAAAATACACACACACACACACACTTCAGAGAGGAAGGGAGAGGGAGAGACAGAAACATCGATGAGAGAAAATCATTGATCAGCTGCCTCCTGATTGGGGACTGAGCCCACAACCCGGGCATGTGCCCTAATTGGGAATTGAATTGTGACCACCTGGTTCATGGGTCAACGCTTATTCACTGAGCCAAACAGGCTGGTTGAAATATGTATATTTTTATATTATACTAGAGGCCGGTGCATGAAATTCGTGCATAGGTAGGGTCTCTGGCTGGTGATCAGGGCTGATCAGGTTCCCTGCCTCCCCACCTCCCTGCCTCCTCCTTCTCTAGCTCCCTCAGTGCCCTGCAGTCGCTTCTGGTCACCCGCCATATTCCGTGCTGCCCCCGGTGGTCAGCTCATGTCATAGCAAGTGATCAAACTCCCAGTCTCCCTGTTGAACTCCTGATGGGACACTTTGCATATTAACCTTTTACATATATAGAGTCTGTACTTTCAGAGGTGGTCTATGAAAGGATTCTGAAATTCTAATTTGAAATATTGCCAGATAAAAGAAAATCTCTGAAGATTTACTTTTAAAAATTGAGCTCACCTTTAAAATGTATCCTCTGTCACACAAACATCTGGATTTTTGGACTCTGGTGAAAAATGGAAAGACTTGGCTATACAGGGCTAGCCTTCTATGGTGGTGTCTGGAATTGATAAGTAATTGTTCCCCTGGGATGGGTTGTGTTCTATCCACTCCTCAAAACTCCCGTCACTTGTACAATGTGCACGGTAAGGCCAGCACCCTCCTCTAACTCAGGGCTCATTTGAGTTTGCAGCCCCTGGTCAAGCAATCTACTCACGTATCCTTGGTGACCAAAACAGTGACCGAACAAGGACCTAGTCATCATTCAGCACCCGTGGGTGTTTGTTAAACTTTACTTCACAGCTGTGGACAGAGCTGGTTTTGAATGCTGGCTCCATTCCACACTCGCCCCTTTTCAGGGCACCCACTTCCTTGTGGTGAAGGGCGACTACAGTTCCCAAGTTGCAGGGTTGATGTGAGGATAAAACAAGGCAGTGCACACGAAAGACTTTGGCCAGTGCCCAGCCTGGTTCCGCTCTTAATGAAGAGGAGATGTTAGTATAACATGCATCACTGTCTTACTGCTTTTGAATTTTTCTGTCACACGGGGTAGCTTTCTGTTTCCGGGGCTGAGGCACTCTGCTGTTCAACTTTGTTTTGACCCACCTATTCTTGACTATGCCATAGTCACACATACACTCTACACTTCAAGTAAATTGACTGCCTTTTGCAAAATTGAGGGAATGATACAAAAAGAGGTCTCCCCAAGCTTGCATTTTGAGCAATAGGCCTCAAGGAAGAACAGGAAAAACTTAAGTGTCTAGTAAGCCCACCTATTACCTGTTCCGGGGGCTGTTCTCCCTCCAGCACCTGTAGTTTCACTCCATCCCAGGGTCCCAGGTTTGTCTCTGCTCCTGGCAGCGGAGCGCCACCTGCAGGACGCCGCCCTCACTTCTCTAAACACCCAATCGCTCCTGTGCCTCTCAATGCCCTGGGGGAGAACCGTCCGGCTCCTGGCCATCCCTTTGGGCCTTGCTGGCACTAACCTGAGGTGCACAGAGGCCATCCGTCAGTGACACTCACGCGTGCTCTTCCCAGAGGCCATCTGTCTGTAATAGGGACCTGAGGAGCCTCCCTCAAGGCGTAACGGGTGGGTAGGGCATTCAGACACATCCTTGCAGGTTGCCAGCAGGGATCTTTTGGGGGAGACAGCCCTTTGGGGGCCTCACAGAACCTGGCTGTCCATCCTTTTACATAATTACATGACTCACCACAGCACAGCACGGCTGAGGACACATGGGGACCAGCATATCTGTTTGGTCCAAGGCTAAGAAAAAAAATGAAAGCGAGTTTTTATTTTAAAAGTTGAGATGTGATCAACAGAGTGATTGGATGGTCACTTCTTATCATGTTGGTTTCCTTTTAAAAATCTCCACAGTCTATTTATTCTCAGTAGAAACAAGTTCAAACATCTAAGCTTAGCTTTCAAGGTTTCCATTGCCCAGTTCATCCTACAAAACCTGCACTGTCTGTCCTTCATCCTCAGGCCTCCCTCTGTGCCAGCTGAGCCCGTCTCTCCCCACTTTCCTCCTTTGCAGATGCATGCTCTTCCCTCCAGGCGTCTGCTCATGCTTTTCCCTGGAGTTGAAAGACCTTTGACGGTCTGATCAGAGGGAAGGTAGGGGAGGGTGGGGGTAAGGGGTGAGATCAACCAAAGGACTTGTATGCATACATATAAGCCTGACCAATGGAAACAGACAACAGGGGGGTGAGGGCATGAGTGTTGGGGGGAGGGTTGGGGGATAATGGACACATATGTAATACCTTAATCAATAAAGAAATTTTAAAAAAAGAAAGACGACATTTTCCCCTTTGCTGGTTAACCCTACCCCTTAGGACAGCAGTTCCCAAACTTTGACCAGATTGGAATCACCTGGGGATCTTTAGGAAAAAACGAATGCTGGCTCTCCTCCCTAGACCTAGTGATTTGTTATGGGTGTGATCTGGGCATCAGCATTTTTAGAGGATTCCCAGGTGACTCTGATGTGCAGCAAAGTCAGAGAGCCATTGTTATAAATAATAAATGCTCTTAAACTTCAATATATAACTCTCTCACTCTTGTCTTTCCCTTACAGATAAAAACCAACGTTTCCAGCTTCACTGAAGCTGGGCTCCACCCGCTGCTCAGTGCGCTCATATGCATGCAGATTGCACCTCGTTCTTATCTGTGATCATATTGATCAGAATCATCCGTTTGCTTCTCTGTCTCCCTACTCGATCGAGTTCATAGAGTGCAGGCACTGTCCCTTGGCATCTAACACAGGGAGTGGCTTGTAGAAGATGCACAATTTAGTTTTGCTTTTTTTTTTTTAAAAAAAAAAGAAAGCTTTTTATCGATTTTTTTAGAGAAAAAAGGGGGAGAGGGAGAGAAACATTGATGTGATAAGGAAACATTGATAGGCCATCTCCTGCATGTCCCCTAAAGGGGATCAAGCCTGCAACCCCGCATGTGCCCTGACCTGTAATTGAACTGGTGACCTCTCAGTGCATGGGACAATGCTCAACAACTGAGCCACACCAGCCAGGGATGCAATATAGTTTTGTGGAACTGAATAGAACTCAGATCCCTGGTGCAATCTGTAAGAACACACATTTTAACTTTGTCCGTCTACAATTTTCTCTTCCTCGCGAAAAATTAGAAGAAGGAAGTCATAGACTAGAACTCAGCATGCTCGAAAAACACAGAAACTGCACCGAAGCCTGATCTCAGGACCGTCTCTGGCCGTTCGAGAAAAGCCATCCTGGAGCAAGTTGACAGATGACAGAGCATCAGCCACAAAGGAGTGAGAAGCAAAGAAGGTGACATGTGACCCTCCAAGCACAGGGCTTCGTACACAGTAGACACTCAATGGATATGCATCAAGTAGATACATAGCTATTTCCAGTTCTTGGTCAGAGGCATCACATGATCCTGTTTCCTTGGGTCTGTCTTCCTAACAGGCAGAGTTCCCAGTTCAGGCTGCCTAGATATAAAACTCCCCTTCGGAGTCTGTCACGTGCAATTTTAAACAGGTGAACCCAGTGCAGCCATGGTGGAATTTCCTTGCCCAAGAGTACTCCATCATACCCCTCAGATGTCACCTGGTATGTGGAGAAATGCAGAAATCATCATCCTGGGAACTATGAACGTGAGATTGCAATGATGTAAAACCACTCTATCCTGTTCCTCACCCACAGCCATTATTACCTAAGTAGTTTTCGGTTTGGTATCCATGTCAGTAGTCAACAGAACATTATCTGCCCAAGTTGTTACTGAGAACATTTGTACTTTCCACTCACATTGTGTTTTGATCATTAATGGCTCACCCTTCCTACAATTAAGCCTAAATATGTCAAAAAGTTTTAATTTCTAAACTTTTTCCCCCCCGCATTTTCACAGTAGGGAAAATTAGTAATACTCTTGAAATAAGACAGCTAATTATCAAGGACTTTAACTGATTGGCAGCTTCGGTACTGAGAGCCCTGCTGTCCTATTTGTTTTAATTTTGGAGAAATACAAATTCTAGATGCTTTGTATTCCGTAGATTTATTTGAACCCCAAGAACTTGGTGGGTGATCAATTATGTATTTATTCATAAGCATTCTGGTGGCAAACTAATCCGAGTTTAATACATTTTCTCAAAAAAGTTACTCAAGATTAACTACAATTAGAGAGCAGTGAGTGGTGGTTCAGATTGTGCAAAACAGAAACTAAGCATAAATCATTGAAATTAATTATATCTTTTCCAACAACTCTCCAAATTTATTTGCCTAGGGCTTTCTTAAATGACAGCAAACATTTGTTTGTGTTCCTACAGGGAGACAGTGGTGGGGGGCGGCAGCAGGCTGAGATTGCTGCATGTCTGCTGGCATCCACCCTCCCTTCCCCCAGAGTTAAGAAGACTTCTCTTCCACTTTATTTTACTGGCTGTGTGGCCTCCCGCCTGGAGGAAGGTTTCCATCCTATGTGACTAAGCACTGGCTAAAGATCGATTAGCAGAAGGGGTGGCTCAAATTGCTGGGAAGTGTTCTTAAAGACATGAACATTTCCATGGTTGGAAAGTGAACGTAAGGAATGGTTTTTCAACAGCCATCTTGGACCATGAAGTGACCTTGGGATTGAAAAGCATGGTAGGCAGAGGGACAAGGTCTGAGAAGCCTGGCACTGTTCTATCAGCCTGGACCACCTGCCTCTGGACTGTCACGTGTGACAGCAAGAATTTCTGTTCTTACTTAAACCACTGTGCTTGGGGGTTTCTTTCACTCCCATCTGGTGAACCCAATACTGGAATGAACAGGCATGAAAATACAGTCTTGAATTTAAAAACAACTGTGGGCTGGATAATTCAAACTGTGTCATCCATATATGGATAACAACTGCTGGCCATATTGTATTAGGGCTTTAATATAATAGTTCCAGATTCCTCCTGTTCAGATGAGATAAGCACCCAGGTCCTGCTTCTTATCTCCCATGTAACTGAGGTACATGATTCAAGAGTCCGTGAGACCTATTTTCCCCTGAAGAAACACAGCCACTGACATGTGACCGGTCGAGGCCTTCCTCCTCCTGCGGGTACCGAGGCTGCTGCACTTGCGGGCCATCACTGGAATCAGTGTACAGACTCCTTGACAACTATAGCTGTGTGTCTGTCACATGGCTCTCTCCTCCCTCTGTCTCCACCAAACTCCAGACTGAGCGCATTGCTACCATGGATGAGATGCTTTATGGTTGGACTAGAGGCCCGATGCATGAAATTCGTGCAAGAATAGGCCTTTCTTCCCCCAGCTACTGGCACCAGCTTCCCTCCGGCCACTGGCAGGCACCCGGGACCTGGGCTTCCCTTGCAGCCCCGGCTTTGTCTGGAAGGTTGTCCAGTCTAATTAGCATATTATGCTTTTATTATTATAGATGATAAAAGGTTACAAGAATAAGTTTTGTGTATTAGAGGCAAAATGGACATTGTGCCTCATGATCCAAGTCTCCTCTGTTTGGCTCAACATAGCTCCACCTCACTTCTTAGCCCTCAGGCAGGCAATTTCTCAAAAGTATGGTAGGCTTAAATGACAAACGTTTCCTTTTGACACTGCTTCTCTGCTTTTCATTGTCTTTCTACTTCACTCAAGCCAGTGATCTGAATGCCTGAAACTTTAGTTCCCAAGAGTTCCGCTTAGCTAGAGGTAAAACTTTCCTTGAGTCCTTGTTATAATGCAAATATGTGACATGAAAGGGTACCTGTTTAATCCATTACTCCACTGACAGGAGCTAGTTTACCATATTAGCTAAATTAAAACAACCTGGGGAAATTAAATAACGTATGGTCTGTTTAATAAGTGAAAGGGGGGTACTTACCGAGCCCCTATTTACCCCATGCATAACACATTAGCACTGGCTAAGGCCACCTGGGGAGGGAAGGAAGGTACCACAAAGATCCCTTGGAGACAATTCCTGGGGTACGGAGGGGAGCACCAAGACAACTCCACACAGCCATCCAAAGAAGGCGGGAACCTCAGGGCTTGACCTGTGCATTGTCATGCTCTCCTCTGGTACTGGGAACCACGTGGGTTCTGCCAGAAGAAAGTAGGCGTGCACTTTCCACCAATGGGGGAGAGTAAACAGGCTTCATTCAGCCATGGGACACTGGGACATTTGCTGACTGGGCTATTGGACAGATTGCTTTTTGTAACTTTTAGGTTTAGGAAAAACAACATGTATCCTTCACTTCACGAGTCTGCCATGCACCCTTGTTTTCTTGGGCATCCCTTGATTCAACTTGGCTTCTTCCTCAAACTCCTCCAAAGACATTTTCTCCTCATTATAGGAATTTCCAAATCCTCTGTCTTCATTGCAGGCGTCCTCAAACTACAGCCCGCGGGCCACATGCGGGTGTTTTTGCCGTTTTGTTTTTTTACTTCAAAATAAGATATGTGCAGTGTGCATAGGAATTTGTTCATAGTTTTTTTTTTTTTTTTTTTTTTAAATTATAGTCTGGCCCTCCAATGGTCTGAGGGACAGTGAACTGGCCTGGCCCCCTGTTTAAAAAGTTTGAGGACCCCTGATTTAAGGGATTATTTTTGATGCTATCACTGGCTGATGTTTTTAAAATGAGAATGTTATTTGAAGTCCTACTTATCACTTAGTCCTATTTATACTTAGTACTAGAGGCCCAGTGCATGAAATTCATGTACTGGGGTGTGTGTGTCTCTCAGCCCAGCCTGCACCCTCTCCAATCTGGGACATCTCTTTCACAATCCACAACTGCTGGCTCCCAACTGCTCGCCTGCCTGCCTGCTTGATTGCCCCTAACCACTTCTGCCTGCTGGCCTGATCACCCCCTAACCACTCCCCTGCCAGCCTGATTTACATCTAACTGCTCCCCTACCAGCCCAATTGCCCCTAACTTCCCACCCCTGCTGGCCTGGTCACCCATAACTGCCCTCCCCTGAAGGCCTGGTCATCCCCAACTGCCCTCCCCTGCTGGCCTGGTCACCCCCAACTGCCCTCCCTTGCCAGCCTGGTCACCCTAACTGCCCTCCCCTGCCAGCCCAATTGCCCCTAACTGCCCTCCCCTTCTAGCCTGGTCATCTCTAACTGCCCTCTCCTGCAGGCCTGGTTGCCCCCAACTGCCCTCCCCTGCAGGCCTGGTCCCCCCCCCCCTCCTGAACTGCCCTCTCCTGCAGGCCTGGTTGCCCCCAACTGCCCTCCCCTGCAGTCCTTGTCCCTCCCAACTGCCCTCTCCTTCAGGCCTGATTGCCCCTAATTGCCCTCCCCTTTAGGCCTGGTCCTTCCCCCAACTGCCCTCCCCTGCAGGCCTTGTTCCTCCCAACTGCTCTCCCCTGCAGGCCTAGTCCCCCCCAACTACCCTCCCCTGTAGGCCTGATCGCCGACAACTGCCCTCCCCTGCCGGCCATCTTGTGGTGGCCATCTCGTGTCCACATGGGGCAGCTATCTTGTATGTTGGAGTGATGGTCAATCCTTTATTATATAGGATAACATATGGTGTGATCTGTTATAATAGTTTACCCAGAAAGCAATTAGAAATATGTTGGTTGTGACCATTTGTGTTAATGCTTCTACTAGGCTAGGCTAGTCATTTACTTGTTTCTTATTAACATGGAATTCTTGACATTTATTAGGGTGGTTTAAAAAAATATCTCATTGTATTATTTAACTTATTTCATAAATTTTGAATTTCAATATAGAGGTTTAATTAACAATATCTTGTTTTAGAATCAACTAATAAAATTTTTATTAACATGATTGTTCTTAAATGACAGAAATGCAAACATTCAGATCCACACATTTCCTGATTGTTCTTTGTCAAAGACATTAGCTGATACTTGGTTAGAAGAAAAACATGTTTAGATTTGCTTAGTTGCTATGATTGGAAATATTCTATGGTTACAAAATATTGTGAGGACATGTGGCAACACTTCGTCCAGAGAAAATAAGGACATTGGGATTATCAGAGAGCTAAAAAGTACCTTCTCAGTCCTTCTTGTGGAATAAAAATAAATAACCACTGGACATGTGGAGTCTCATTCAGCCTTGAAATGGGTGAACTTCTTTAAAGGTCTGTGACGATCTTATTGATTAGTTAACCCAGGAGCCATTCTCAATGCCATTCGTCCTACTACCTCATGCCACAGAGTACAGAAAGCAACATTCTTTCCCACCATCCTTTGCAGCTGGGATTGGCCTTATGATGGGTTCTCACCAGTGACATGTAAGGTGGTGTCGTGGGAGTGGTTTCTGGAGGAGTTTTTATGCTTCCTTATACTCTGTGCCTTACATGTGGCTAGGGTGGTAGAAATCAACCTACTATCAGAGGCAACACGCATGAGGACTGAAAGCCAGGGCTTTGATAACATTGTTAAGTGGCTGTACCTCCTTTGTTGCCTTTCTCCACACTTTTAATTAAATAAGATGATTAAATGACTTTATTACTGTAATAATGGCTAGTTTTGTTGTTGTCATTTGCAGTCATAGCAGTTTATTCACATAGTTCTCCACCAGCTCAAGGTGCATCTACACTTAGGTGAAGACCAAGCCAGCTATCAGAAATGTGACGAAATTTATGTCCATGAGAGGAATCCAAAGCAGCACGTGCCAAAGTACTTTAGGCGGGGTGGAGGTGTTCACGTGGACTATACAAAATATGTGACCACTGAACACTTGAAATGTGGCTGGTGCAATTCAAGAAGTAAAGCTTTAATTTTATGTAGTTTTAATTAATTTAAATTGAAACGGAAATAGTTACATGTAGGGCTGAATAGCACAGATCAAAAGAATGGCTAGACTAGTAAAAAAACAAACAAACAAACAAACAAACAACAAAGCTACTGAGATCATGCAGTTCTCTGGGAGAAAATTCAGTTTATGTATGTTGTCTTCCAGGCCCAAGAACACCTCGTTATGGAGAAATGATGACTCATGGGGGCTTTACACAGCGCAGTGTTTGAAGGCTGTTAAACAATATTTAACTTGCTTATTAGCTAACTATGCAGAACTGATACCAATTTAAGCATTTTACATTGACAACTACAATAAAGGCTGTCTTTCTGGAATAATAATCTTATTGAGACTAGGCTCATTCAGCTGTTTGTCAAGTCTTTTGTATTCCCAATTACAAATGAAAAGAATAATAATGGTGTGCCCATCTCATTAAGCTGTGGGAGCATAATAACTCTCTGAGATAAACTGTAAATTACAGTTTGCGAAGACTGCTGGGTAGACTAGAAAATCAGCCGAAAAGTGAAGCAATGTGGCGCTAAGAGCAGTGAGATGCTGAGAATTGGCAGCTGAAGGTCCTCCCTTGAAAAGGCAAGAGTGGCAGATACTGATCATATCAGAACCCAGAAATCCATGGGGCTCTCATGCCCTAGGACATGGGATTCAAGACTGTCTGCCACACCCCAAAGTGATTTGCAGAAACGATGCCATCATGCCTTGGTGTCTTACATACAGTAAATAATCAGCATGCTTGCATTCATAGCCCTTTAGAGCCCGAGGAAGAACTAATTCTGCAAGTGTGCCTGGTGGCCCGGAGCTGTTAAAGTTATCACCACACCTATCTCCTGGCAAGGGTCTGTCACAGACAGCTTCTCCATCACAGTTACTTCTGCCTGCTGAAAACAGCTCAGCAAAGTCCCTGTGGCTGCGAACCTGAGCTCCTTCAAGCTAGGGTTATGCATACTTTTAAGAAATAGCTGACAAGCCAAAATTACTTCAGAGACAGGACAATCTATAAACAGGGTTCTAGCAGAGATAATAAAGAAAATGAGTTGAAAACTTGGGCAAGTCATATGTACTTAATCTCTTTGATTATTTGGTGTAACAATTATCCAATTTAAAAAGCATTTAACTCAAGAAAGCCAGCACCCCACCCACATTTCTAACAAAGAGTAGTTGCACAAACTAGAGAAACTGGATCGATTCCAAGTTGATTTTTTTCCTCAGAGAACTATTATTTATACTCTGTATTATTCCATGTTGTATTGACAAGTACTTCTCATCCGTTTGCTTTGCAATTCCTTTGCAAACACCTATGTTTCTTCATAGGTTCTGCTTTGATCCACTTATTTTATGGTAGCTTCCAATGTCTAAGAAGATGAAGGTTACCACGTGTGAGAGGTTAAGACCCAGTCTTGATTGTGAAGGCATAGACATGGTCTGTGGGAACACATCTTCTGAAAGAAGATCTCAAGGAGAAAATATCTCAGCCAAAGATGTATCAAGACATAAATTCTTACCTATGATGTGGCTCTGAAATGCAGAATCTACAACTGTATCTTCTTCATCCTCTTGCAGGTTTTCAGTTGTCTCTTTTACCTGCAGCAACAAAAAATTACTCTAAGTTCTATTTATTATGTTAAGTAGATCCTCTGCCATCCCATCCTCAGAATAAAGCCAGAATCTCTAACATGTGAGTATGCACACACACACTGAGTGGCCAGATTATTATGATCTCTGAATGCATAATAAGGCCCAGTGCATGAATTCGTGCATGGGTGGGGTCTAGCCAGCCTGGCCATGGGGAGGGGACATTGGCGGTTGGCTGGCCTGCCTGCTGGTCGAACTCCTGGTCGAGGGACAATTTGCATATTAGCTTTTATTATATAGGATATACACTGAGTGTCCAGATTATACACACACACACACACACACACTAGAGGCCCAATGCACGAAATCCGTGCAAGAGTAGGCCTTCCTTCCCCTGGCTGCCAGCACCTGCTTCCCTCTGGCACCCAGAACCCAGGCTTCCCTCTGGCACCTGGGACCTGGGCTTCCGTTACAGCCCTGGCTTTGTCTGGTAGGTCGTCTGGACATCTGGTCTAATTAGCATATTACGCTTTTATTATTATAGGTATTATATATATTCTTTCCCTTCCACTTTTCCCCATTCTATCACTTGGCTCTATTACTAGTACGAGTTTTAATTATAAGAGCATATTTTCCAAAATATAACCACAGCTCTGAAAATGAGGATTTATAGGGCACCTAATTCTACATAAGACTTTGGAGATACCAGCTTTGGTCTTTAATAATTAATAAAGTCAGTAACACAGAGCTGTAAGGAAAAATTAAAGTCTAAGGAAATATAATATTCCTCCAGAGTCAGTGACTTCCACTACAAATTTTAATAAGAGTAAAGAAATATACTTAGATAACCTGACGCTTTCCAACACTATAACTCTCTAAGAAAGTGATATATTTTTTTGTTCTTTCCACAATGAAAGATGAAGTGACTATGACATGTGGTCAGCAAACTAGAGCACTGAGGCATTTATCTAGAGTTCCCAGGTCAAAAACATTTCCCTTATGTTTGCACTGGAATATCCAGATGCTGAATGTCATGGGATCAGATGGAACTCTAGAGAGCGTCTACTAACACTACAATCTTTTACAAATGAGGATTCTGAGATCCAGCAAGTTTCCTTAAACATGTTTTAAGTGGTAACACTGGAACTAAAACCCAGGCCCACTACTTCCCAATCAAGTAGCACCAGTAATAATATCATCTACAACACCAACAATGGTACAAACAGCGAACTACTGAACACTTTGTAGCAGGTGCTCTTCACACCCATGCTCTCACGGCCTCACAGCAACAGGAGGAGGCAGTGCTACTGTTAATTCCATTTTAGAGATAAGGACCCTGGAGAAACACACCGAATGAGTGACTGCACAAGTGATGGGACTGAGATTCAAACACAGCAACTCTGGCTTGAGACCGGTGTTTATTTGAGGGTACTGTTTTATTCTCAAATTGCTGTTTGAGTATAGACTTGGTCTCAGTGTCAAGACAGTTTATGGTCTTTGGCAGAATGACCCGAAATAGCTTTTTAAAAATACACCCCAGCCAGTCACCTAGGAAGCCAGAAATAACAAGATGAACTATGCAGTGAGTGCAATGGGGGTCTGCTCAGGCACATATAAGAGGGTTCCGGTAGATTTGCTCAGGGGCTCAAGTTGAATGCCAAGAAACCCTTAATGTTATATTCATGACGTAGAAAGTCATATGGTTGCATCCTGACCTTGAGCTGAGTTTAGCTTTCTACTTTTTACCTCCTATTTTTCATATTTAATGCAGTAAGAACAATTATTTACATTTTATGACCACCGTTTTAATGTTAGAATGTAATTGGTGCTTAATCTGTGCATGCTGGCAGCCAGAAAATGGCAAACTCAAGAGAGGGTATGGATGGCTACCTGAACCGCACCAGCAGAGCTGTTAGGGTGGAATATTCAGAGGCCAGGTTTCCTCACTTTCCCATCCTGTCCGCTCTGCAGGGACTTCCCTGTGTGTTAGCATCTCCAGAGGAAGAATGTGGGGGTAAATGGCTTCCTCCACAGCTGTTTCCAGCAGAGCACATTCAGGGAGGGCAGAGAGGAAAAGTGCTCTGAGCATTACTGAGGCCAACAGGTTACTTATTTGCCTTCTGAGGTTCACCAAGCTCGTGATTCTTTTGTGACATGGCCACCAAAGACCCACTGAAGGAGTCCCCAAACACCATAATTAACAATCCAACAAGAACCATCTATCTTTACTTATAGAAACAACAAGGAAATCAGTATTTTCAGCACATACCAGTTCTTATGGCAATATGCTCCATATTTTCCTCCACCTGGTATGTCATGTTCCTTTAGGTGTTTCTAAAGTGACCCATTTTAAACTTAAAGGGTGCCCTGCTAACTTACCTGATGTAGTATAGGTGAATCATCTCCATCAGCCTATAAAATTCTAAACCAAAGAATCTAATAATTAGAACAAGATCCTCATTTTATAGATTAAAAAAAGGCTCAGAGAGGGCTAGTGATCTGTTCCAGGGCACATAGGATTTCAGTTTTAGCGTGAGCACTCCTTATCCCTGTTCATTGCCATAACTCAGTTTTTCAGCATGCACGATATGGTATCGCCATCCTTTCCAGACCTCCCCAAGAGTTACTATGTTTTTCTTAGTGTCTGGCAGTTAGATATGTAGGCAGCATTCCAGGTATATATAAACCACACTTATTTAAGAGTAGCAAAAATTTCCACGAGTGCGTGGTATGTGTGTGTGTGTGTGTGTGTGTGTGTGTGTGTGTGTGTGTGTGTGTGTTTGTTGTGTGACTGCCCTGCTTTCCTTCCCTACTGACCTTTCTGTGGGACTTACTCATCATCTCTCTTCAAGTACCATATTTAAGAAAGAAAACAAAGCCACCTGTCAGCTCCTTATCAGAACCTTCCAGGGCTTTATGTGCTTAACAGCTAATGCTAAATGTGGTCTGTGGGGATTTATCAGAGAAACTGGGCTTGCAGACAAGGCCCTAGTTCTTTCAGCTCTCATGGACTAATGACTCATGAGGAGCAGATGACCCCTGGGAAGGAATTTTGAGTTTGAATCTGATAGATGGAGAATCAACAAAGAAATGTAAAATGCGGGTGTGTCTTAGAATGGCATACCTGTCGACTCTATCCATAACACAGATTTCAATGCAAAGTGGTGAGTGACTAGAAAATTCCATTTGCCTATGGCAATGAGGGGCATAATTTGTGTTGGCAGCAGACTCCCCTTGTTAATTACATTTTTTTCATAGCCAGAAATTAACATTAGCTTCCATTCATGGTCACACAGTGCTGGAAGTTGATGAGACATTGTGGGCAGCTTCCTGGGGGTAAGGGACTGCCCACTCCAGATTCAAAATTTTTCAGAGACAGACACAAGAGGAACAACTCCACATGGCAAGGCATTTCAAAGATGGGAGTGCTCATGAAACTAAGATGTTTCGTTCAGAGAAGAATGGTAGTTAGTGATTTGGAATTTTCTCAGCCATTACTCTACCAGGAACAGATATAAATTGGTAATGTCCCATTTGGTAAGAAGTAGAGGGTGACTCATAGGCAATAACTATGGGATATTTTTGGTTTAGTTTGTTGTCAGTACTTGGTGTCTTCTAATAGTGCATTTCCAACTCTTTTGGGCTCAGTTGAAGTTAAGAACTATACCAAATACCAGACTATAGCAGGTAACCATTAAATACCAGGGTGCCCATTATAATGTGTTAATCCCCATCATTAGAAAAGGCAAGGAGGAATGAACTTACAAAAGACATGGGGAAAAGGGAGAAAATAATTCACCACTGACAAATATACAAACATAATTTCAGAATTAAACCCCAAAATTGGGGATGGCCTTCTTCTGGAATTCTGCATATATTTCTTCTCTGAATCATCCTAACACTAATTGTTTCCTAAGAAAATGACATTTGGATGTTAAAGCTCTTTGTAAAGAAAAACAACACAATGAAGCTCAGTGAGACAGGAAGTGATCTTTGGGGGCGGAATGCCTGGAAGGCATTGTCTTTAGAAAAGTTAGTTATTTAGACAACTTTGCGGGAGGGCAAATACGTATGCTTCTTATTGGCATCAAAACAGCAGTTAGAATAGAACTGTTCCATTAAGTATGTTGAAATTATAACATTTTGCAGAATTTAAGATTATAATTTGTATAATTATTCTGCTATTTTATCACCACTGGACATTTTCATGGGATACATTTTGATGTTTTATTAACATGTGCTTTTTTTCAGACTATGTGATAGTAGGTGAAGAGAATACTCATAATTTAAATTAAAATACCCACATTAAATTGGCTATCTCTTTCCACTGCATGATGAAGGTACTAGTATACTAGTATGGTCTCATTAATTTTGTTACGATTTTTGCTTTGACCACTGACAGCAAGGAGGCTGGAGCTCCCTTCCTCTGAGACTTCTCACTTCAGAAAATTATCTAAATCTCCCGGAAGGAAGGACCTACAACCTGTAGCAAGCAATGTGCATTTCCTTCTGACTTATTTACTACTGCCGATACCATCTTTCCCAGGGATGCCTTTTCCCCCCTTATAATCCTACCTAATAATAGACAAATATGCAAATTGACCGCACCTTTGCTACGCCCAAGCCACGCCCACCTGCCAAACCACACCCACCAACCAATCAGGACGAGTATGCAAATTGCCCCAACCAAGATGGCAGTTAATTTGCATATCAAGACAGCGTAGAAAGAAGCCAAGAGCTGCAGAAGGGAGCAAAGCTGCGGAGAAGCAAGCAAGCCGGGGGGGGGGGGGGGGAGGAGAAGGGAGGAACAGAGGCAGGGCTGGGGGAGAAGGAAGGAGAGCAGGCGGGCTGGCGGAGAAGGCGGGGCGGGGGAAAAGGGAGGAGCCCAGGAGGGGCCGGGGGAGAAGGGAGAAAAGCAGGCGGGGCGGGGTAGAGTGCAGCAGGAAACCCTATTGCAGGATTCTTCCTGCAACGGGAATGCTAGTGCATTTATATAATTTAACTAAAAGTACAAAGTAACATGGCTCTTGTCCAAATTACAGAGAAGTTGAAGCTAAGTGGTCTGTGCTAGCATCAATGGGGACATAAGCCTGTAATGAAAGTTTCAAAAAGAGAAAATTCAATTCAGCAAAGCATGAATGGGAGTTTTACATGTTAGACCAGTGGTCGGCAAAACGCGGCTCACGAGCCACATGCGGCTCTTTGGCCCCTTGAGTGTGGCTCTTCCACAAAATACCATGGCCTGGGCGAGTCTACTTGGAAGAAGTGGCATTAAAAGTTTAAGTTAAAAAATTTGGCTCTCAAAAGAAATTTCAGTCGTTGTATGTTGATATTTGGCTCTGTTGACTAATGAGTTTGCCGACCACTGGCTTAGACTATATCTAGCAATCCTGAGAATGAACGTTCAAGTACTAGTGAAGTAAATGGAGGCTGGCTACATTCACGGATTTGTCATATGTATGGAAATAATCCTCTACTATTATCACCGTCAATTAAAATAATTACAATGCCTTAGGATCCTCAAAACTAAATACGATCTAGTTTGTAAATGGCAAGGGATGGTGGTATTATAAGGTTCTGAAACATTGGTTTTATTCAGAAAATAGTGTGATACGTAATGCATATGTGCAGCTGTTGTTTCCATCCAAAATTGCTACAAGAAGAATTCTTTGCAGCACACTTTAAAATAAGCAGATTAGCAAGTTTACCTTGAGCCCTAGTGGGGGTAAATTCCCTCAAACTCTGAATTTTAAAAGGTTCATGGGTATTCACATCAATGTGCTGTGGTATTAGAATACATCTTATTTTACATCTAATCTCCTTTCTATATAGGCTGATAACACAGAATAAACAGATTTTCACTGCTATTCTTGTACTAGTCCCAAAGGAGACTATGGCAATGTCATTTCTGAAATTACTTATTTTAGCCCAAACCACACTGATGGTTATGGAGATGAAATGAAAAACGTTGCATTTTACATTTTAAAAAATGACCAGCTGGCCAACTACGCAGATTAATAATATCTCTCTGTATGGGAAAGCTCCCAGCATGACAATTCGTCTTGCAGCTAACTAGAAAAATTAGCATGCCCCTATTGATTATGTATATTGGGGTGGTCAGGGAATCTTTGTACTACACAGAAAATAGTAAGACTGTTTCTTGCAGATATTCTGGAATGACCAAAGGATACTTATTACTACCCTGTGAAAGGCTGCAGACGAGAGAGGACAAGCATGGCAAATCACTTTGGCATTAGGAAGCAATGAGAAAGCAAAAATGAAACCGTGAAAGCAAAACAGAGGGTCTTTGTGTTTTTCTAGGGACTTCGGTACAGCGAGTATATACCCTCTGCTGTCAGAACCACATTAAATGGGGCGCAGTTAAACTGAGTGTGCCTGATAAGAGGCTCTGCTGGGCTATCACAGTTTTCCATCAGTTGGATTGAATTTCTGGCATATTGCACATTCCCACACGTTCCATTCTCTCTCCTTCCTTACAGTGACACTACAAGGTCAGCCTCAGATATGCTTATAACTTGTGGTTTTATAATGCAGGGGGCGTCTACATTTTCAAAGAAGAAATGGTACTAAAGGAGTCAAGAGTAAAAATGGAGAAAAACAGAAAGAAAAGAAAAGAAAAAAAAAAACTTTTGCAAAAAGCATAGTCTGCATATGATTCCAGAGTTTGAAAATAAAAGGCCTTGTATCTCTTTAGAGTCAGAGCTACTATGTGCATTTGCCTCAAATTATAGTATGTCAGTGAAATGTTAAGTAACCCTAAACATCAATCAGTCATTAAACTAATAATTAATAACTAATAATGCCAATCATAGTTACTTCTAAAACCTCATCTATTTTTGAACTACTCTGGAAAAAATGTATAATTACTTCATATTTCAAGTATTCCCTATGAAAATGAGAGCATGTATTATATTTTAAAATCTCTTTTATAAGAGGATAAAAATACATGATATAATCAGTAATTCCATGAAGAGATATTTTTTTTGTTTTGTTTAAGTACTTTAAAACTTATGGAACGAAAGAATGAACATCACAAATCAATTATTCAAGAACAGAAAGAACATAAGGACAGTAAGTGCAGCTTCCCTGTGAAAATGTAAAAATGTTATTTTATTCTTTTCATCCTCACCCAAGGACATGCTTTTATTGATTTTACAGCGAGAGGAAGGGGAAGAGAGAGAGAGAGAGAGAGAGAAGAGAGAGAGAAAGAAACAATGATGAGAGATAAACAATGTGAGAAACATCAAACATTGATCGGTTGCACCCCCTCCAGGGCTGGAACCTACAACCCAGACATGTGCTCTGACTGGGAATAGAACCTACAACCTCTAGGGTACAGGACAACGCCCAACCATCTGAGCCACACCCACCAGGGCTTCTTTTATTGTTTTTAAAAAGAAAATGTCCCCCTTTGCTCTGGACCTCTCAATTAAAAAACTAAGTGCTAGGAAGTCAAGTTCCAGAAATAATATCTTAGTCTTAACACCTATTTGGGTGGAGTGAACTGGAACACACCACTTCCAGAAAAATAAGAAATGCTTAAATCAAATCGCCAAAATAGTCAATATTCTCTTCAATAGTTAGCACTTTTATTTTTCACAATGATGTTCATTCCCTTTCCGTGTTGCTGAAATGCTGGCAATAACCATCCCCACAGAGTCCCAGCGCGAGGGTGTAATTTTAAGATGACACCAGCAGCCTCATTTGCCTGCGCTGTGATTACCATCATTCTGAAAAGGGAGCTGACAGGGAGCCATCTCTCTGTTAGAGTTGCCAACGAGCTTTCTCTCTTTTGTTCTCTTCTGCTTTAACTTTCTCTTTACCCTATAATCTCTTGCCCATATATTTTCATCAGCAAAGGGCAGGAAGAACCCCAACCAGCCTGTCATAGAATCTAACAGCTCAAACCCGGGATGGTGGAGCACTTACCAGGGAGCCCTTCGGCATCTCTGCCTCGGCTTTGGTTTTGAGGGTTTTCTTGTGGTTTCCTTGAGCGCTGCTGGAGCCACTGGTGAGACAGGAGCCCTGGGAGCTGCCCTTTAACACGCTCCTGCAGGAAACATTGCTTGATCCACTTTCTGTCTGTTGAGCTGCTCTCTTATCAACTCTGCAGGTAGAAAGTGATTCCTCTGATAAATGACATTGCTCTTCTTCAATCACTCTACTCTTCCCAGTCCCTTAATGTTTAAAGTAACCGACATAGATCGCTCTGTCTTTAACCCTCCGAGTGAGAGTGCTTCCCCATGACCTTGATCAGACCTTTACCTGATATTCCAGGCGTGTGGCACTTTAGATTTGATAATAGAATACTTTATTTTTATGACTGCTTGTGAGATTGGGGGATAAAAAACACTGTAAAGTGATTGCTAACTACATTTCTGGCTTAAGATTGGCAGGAAATGTAATTTCCTCTGGAAGTTTCTAAGTATGCGTTTGCTAGGTACAATCAATGAGACTGGCATACTCTGAATCGTGCATTTAATTTGCTTCCATTTCATGCCATGTGGGTACATTCATGCTTCCTAGTGTGGGCTGAATTTCTTTCAACCTTGATAAAACTTACCATTCTTTAATTTCAAAGACCATTGGTTTGGTTAACAAAGTAACATGGACTAAATTATCACTTTATTGCTAACTTTTATTTCATTGTTTAAATTCTGGCTAATGTATAAAAGACTGCTATTATGTGCTTCTGCTTGTATGAAAGGCATGCTTGGCTGGCATTTAATGTTCATTAAGCAAACAACGCTCCCTGTGTGTGGGGGAGGGGCCCTCTACATCCCCACCCGCTCGGCCCACGCGTTACCTGCTCAAAAGCTCGGTCATAAAGGTGTCTTTTGTTGGACACGCAACAGGACTGGGTCTATTTCTGGGCTCAAACTTCACTTGCTCGCAAATGTCTTGTGCTGCTTTCCGACTACTTGTGCTGTGGAAGCCAGCGTCTGGAGGACCCGCCAGCTCCGCGTCCCTGCGAAGCTCGCTCTCCACCTCACTCTGCAGCTCAGGCTTCTTTTTGTCCTTTTTCCGCTCAGCTTTTAGCTGCTTGTGTCCAAAGCCCAAGCCTTTCGCGTCTTTCTTCTCCACTTTGGGTTTGGAGACCTCCATTTTCCTGCTGCTGAGAGCGGGGAGTCGGCTCCTCCGAAAACCGAACCAGCTGGCAAAGGAAGGCCCGGGCCGCGGCTTCGCTTCCACAGACGTGGCCTTTGTCTGCACTTGGCCCTTCTCCACGTTTTCCTGAATGCACAACATGACCTTTTCTTCGATGGAGGGTGAGAGGGGGGCTTCTGGGCTCGCAGCAGTCCTGGTTACAGCAGGATCTGGATACCTCCCAGGAGCTTCTAGCTTGGCGGTCCTGCTGCTTTCAGACCCGCTTGGGCACTGTGTGCTCCCTGGGCTCTGCGGGCCCCGTGGGCAGCCTGCCGTGGCGGGTGGGCCCCCGCAGGCGTCACTGCCTGCCCCCTCGGGCGCAGCCACACCCGGGCAGCCTCCCTGGGTGCAGGCCGGCGGGTCTTCCGGGCCGGGCGTGGCGAGGAGCCCCTCGGACGGTGGAGGGATCCGCAAAGGCACCTTGCTGGGGCTCCCCTGCTGGCTGCAGGCGCTGCCCGTGCTGCCCAGGGAGCCCTGCCTGGAGGGCGCCTGCGGGAGCCTCCCAGCGCCGGGGAGACCCTCGGGCGTGGGGGCGGCCGGGGTCTTGCTGGGGGAGCCCTCGGAGGAGCTCTGCCGGGTGAGGGAGCTGCCTCTCTCCGCCGTGTTGGTGATGATCTGGGTTCGGACCCTGCCTGGCCCTTCCGTGGGCGGCGTGGGCGGCTTGTCGCCCGCGTGGGCGCTGAAGCTCTGGCTGCGGGCCTTCGCCCCGTTCATGCCCAGGGCTGGCTTCGGGTGGGGCTTGCTGGAGGAAAGAGATCTCTTCACAGACCTGCTTTCCACCCCGTCGCTTCCAGCGGCCCCAGCGGCGCCATGTTCCAGTGTCTCTGGCGTCGCCGCTTCCAGGGGCGGCCCCCCGGCCAGGCGGTCCGGGGCCCGGAAACCCAGCGGGGGGCCGTGTCCCGCGCCCACCGCGGCCTCAAGGCCCATGGGACTCCCCGAGTGTGCCGGCCTCGGCTTGCTGGCGGCCACGGAGCTTCTGGAGGCCTCGTTGAGACTGTCCTTCTCCTGCTTCCCGGGCACGGTGGAGCTCTTCCTGAGCGGCGGCGGGGCCTCCATGAGGGCTCGGAGCCCGGCCGCGAGGCGCGGCCTCACCCCCTTCTCGGGAGGGTGTGCACCCCCGTGCGGGGCGCCATGGCTCCTGGAGGAGGCGGAGGGGCTGTTGCCCTGAGATGGCGGCGACTCGTTCACCCCCAGACAGGAAGGCTTGGGCG